>JBBBVM010000035.1:7054937-8254937 GCA_037355625.1 Petunia x hybrida
AAGTAACATGAAGGGAGAGATAAATGGTGTCAAGACTTTAATTATGAAGGATAGTCTATCCGCATATTACATTCATTGTTTTGCTCATCAATTACAATTAACACTTGTAGCTATTGCTAAAAATCATTTGGATTTTGAATACCTTTTTAGTCATGTTACTAATGTGTTGAATGTTGTTGGAGGGTCTTTTAAACATAGAGATTTGCTTCGTCAATATCAAGCCAAAAAGTTGGAGGAATTACTTGAGTCGGGTGAAGTTCTACCGGACAAGGATTAAATCAAGAACGCAGACTTCAAAAACCGAGTGATACTCGGTGAGGATCGCATTTCAAAACGGTAGATAACTTTATCTTTATGTTCTCAATTATTGTTCGTGTACTTCGAAAGATTAAACGTGAAGGCTCTAACTCATATGAAAGAAATCAAGCCGAATACCTTCTTAGTAAGGTTAAAACATTCAAATTTGCTTTAATGCTTCACTTGACGTTGAAGGTGTTGGCATGATATTGTGATTCCCAATATGGATGAGTCTTATTTGCTTGGAAGGTTGAAGCGCAAGTCCTCTAAAGTTTTTTTTTCATATTACTTGAGTTTTGAAATATTTGATATTGTAGCTGAAGTGCAACTTAAAGAGCTTAACAACTGCTTTGATGTAGTAAGTAGTGATTTGCTTCTTGGGATGGCTAACTTGAATCCAATCAATTCCTTTGCTAATTTTGATAAGGGTAGAATTATGACTTTGGCAAAGTGTTATCCAAATGAGTTTGATGAATCAAAGATACGGGATTTGAGTTACCAACTTGATACTTTTATAATTCATATGCGAAGTGGTAATCCCAAGTTCTCCAACTTGTAAGGAGTTAGTGATTTGGATAAAGCATTGGTTGAGGCAAATCTTATGGAGACTTATTCACTTATTTATTTACTTGTGAAGTTGACTTTGATTTTATCCGTTGCTACCACAAGTGTGGAGAGTGTATTCTCATCCATGAAGAAAATAAAGAATGAAGTGCGGAGTAGTATTTGGTGATCAATATATAAATGATTGTCTAGTTTGTTACATAGAGCGTGATGTATTTACTAATGTAACTAAAGATACCATCATCGACCATTTTCAAAGTATGAGAATTCGTAGAGGACAATTGTAAATGAATGATATGTATTTAGTATTTATGATATAAATAATATCTTTTGGAACTTTTAATCTTGCCTCCTAGTTGTCATTAATATTGCTTGTTTAGTTTAATCGATTCGTGTATATGAACTGAAAAAATGAAAAAAAAATTGGACAATGTAAATATCGACACATTTACGTTTAAACCAATATGGTACCCGTTACCTCCGAATCCAGGATCCGCCCCCTGGGGGTATTGCCATATTGGGGAAGAGCCAATGAGGAAGATGGGGAAGAGCTAGGTTTCACATTTTAATTTGATGTTTTCCATATCATTGGAAAGTGAACATCACGCAGTCTAGTTTTTAGAATGAGAGAACAAAAAGTGCTAAACAGATACACTTTGATCCAAGTTGGAGTGCCTAAAATGAACAATCCTCAATTCGAGTGCTAAAATAAAAATTTTGTGCCAAGTTGAAGGAGCCACTTATGTATTTGGCCATTATAATTCCATTATTGTTAGCCTCTAGATGACTTAGAGCCTGTTTGGCCAAGCTTTTGAAAACTGCTTATTTTAGAAGTGCTTATTATAGAGAAAAGCAGTTTGTGTTTGGCGAACTCATTTGGAAAACGATTTTGTCAATATTTAAATAGAAATTTGTGGTTGGCCAAGCTTTTGAAAATATAATTTTGAGTGTTAAATTGCGAGTAAGGACATTTAAAGATTCACTTTACAGATGAATGATTCTAAATATTTATTCTCAAACACTATATTTAATTGAAAATTTTCAAAATACAACATATAGAATTGAATATTCTAGATCTATACGTTAAAAAAATATTCTTTGATTAAAAGTTTCTCACAATAGTGATGTAGGTGTATGTAGAAAAAATAAGAAGAAAAAAATAATAAATTATTTATATATTATAATCATTAGGTTAAAATAAATAGGGGTAATTAGGTATATAAGTATTTTTGGTAAGGATATTTTTGGAATGATCGAAATTAAAAACAGCTTCTGCTTCCACTCAAAATCACTTTTAGAAAAAAATTACTTTTTCCAGCTTCTTCCCCAGAGTAGAAAAACAGCTTCTGCTGCCACTCAAAAGCACTTATTTTTCATAGAAGCTTGACCAAACACCTGAATTTTTCAAAATAAGTACTTTTGGCTCCCTATAATCTTGGCCAAACAGGCTCTTATTCACCAACCAAACGAGCTATAGAGACTGTAATCATCCAAACATGTTTTAGTTTTATACACACTGGTCTTTCAAAAATATTCCCCTAAAATATTTTTTTGGAAAAGTTGGTTAAACTACATTTAAATATCCGACTCATGTTGTACTTCGAACTCTTGTATCATAGGATGGTTTGGTTACAACTTACAACTACAGGTACAACTAGACCTTTCTTATCAACTTCACTACAATAACTAAGTCTTCATCAAAATTAATTTTTTATGTTACTTTTTACCTCTTTATAACAACAACTAATTATAACGTCACAATGATTTGTAAAATTACTTCTCTATAATAACTCGAAGAATTGGTTTGCCTTCCAAGTATTATATTGCCATCAAGAGATTGAAATCTACAATTGTGGATTTCTTCTATTTTAAACTCGAATAAGTTAAATTTTTAATTAATTTTAATGTATTAGCCTCTTTAGTTTTTAGTTAATGAAATACGAATATCTTTAATATAAAAAGTTTAGAAACATATTATTTTGTATTATCTTATCTAACAGCCAAATAAGGTGTAAACGTAAAATGATATTATAGGCGTATAATAAAAAATATTCAAACAAACGACATCAATATAGAGAGGTCTCATTATATAAGTAAAATAATCATGATATAGAATTTCGTATTATTTTATACGATATATGGTATAAAGTACAAATTCCTACATTTCTAGTTCATCTCAACATAAATTTTGTGGATTGTAATATCATAATTAAATTTTGTATAGCTAATATATGTATAAATGAAAAAGGGTTATATTTACCCATTTACTATACTTTTTAGTAGGGGTGTTCACGGTTTGGTTAAAAACCGATCCAAACCGAAAACTAAACCAAACCGACTAAAATAACCGATACTTTATTGGATATGGTTTGGTTTGGTTTTCAAATTTTAAAAACATACATTATTTGGTTTGGTTTGATTTTCATGAAAAATAACCGCAAAAATAACCAAACCAAACCGACAAATTATATATATTAATATAATATTTTTATAATATAATTTAAGTATTTTATACATTTTTCAATAAATTTTGTAGTAGGTTAAATATTATTAGATCTTATTAAGTCAATTTCAACAAGAAACCAACTCATTTAGTCAAAGGAGTGGCTAACTTTTAAGTCCATTTTAAAAAGAAACCAACTCATTTAGTCCAAGAAGTCCAATTCATGCTATAAACTTATAGTTGTATTAAATTCGATAAAAAATCGGACTCACAGACATATAGACGCACTGATAAAGTTTAAAGGCAAAACAAATTTTAGTTTTGACATCGTCTTTTTAGTAACCATTCCATATTCAACTTGATATATGAGTCACGACATATCGAGAGCAGAAACATCGTGTAAATATAAGTTTGCTTTAATTCTTTCTTTTGTTCTAAATATTTATTTTCAATTCCAAAGGATTTGCTGTAGTGGCAAGAGTGCAACATTTTAGGTGTAATTAGGTTAAAATTTCAAGTTGCGACTAAGAGCATACTTGTAGTTCTCTTTATCATTCGTTTTTAGGAAAAATTCTCTTTATCATTTATTTTTTTAGGAAATTTTTTTTATCATTCTTATTATCTTCATTATTATTTTGTTTCTCAAAACTCGATAAAACCGAACCAAACCGACAATAACCAAACCGATGGATATAACTTTTATTTTGTTTGGTTTGGTTTTAAGAATTGAAAAACCGATTATATTGGTTTGGTTATGGTTTTAATCAAAAACCAACCAAACCAAACCGTGAACACCCCTACTTTTTAGTATAAATGTACCTCCATTACACTATGCACATATATATGCCCTTACCGTCCATTTTGGAACATATATACCCCTCCGCTAACAGAGAGGCCAAGTGGACACATTCTAAGAGGCCTGACTTATAATTATGGGAAATTTACGCTCCATGAACGTTGACCAAGAATAATTACTTTTTCTATACACCTTTTCTTGTTTCTTTCTTTTCATATACATTTTACCCTTTTTAAATATATTTTAAATATGTATTTAATATTTTAAATATATATTAAATATATATTTAATATATTAATATTATTGATATTTAATATATTTAAAATATTTAATATTATTGATATATTTAATATTATTGATATATTTAATATTACTGATATTTCATATTTTAAATATATATATTTAATATTTTAAATATTATTAAATATATATTTAATATTTTAAATATTATTATGTTGATAGGACTATCATTAAGCCTAAAATTGTGCAACTACCATATTTAATGGTAATCTATTTTTTTATCATTAATTATTTCCTTTAATTAAGGAAGTTAAATATCATACTATTAAATATTAATATTAATATTAATATTAAGAAATATATTTAATATGTATTAAATTTTTGGATACAAAAAGTTATGTACACCTAAAAGTAATTATTTTTTTATGGGCGGATATATATGTAAAGAGCCCAATAATTATCTTAAATCCACGACCCATGACCCATAACTCAACTGTAAATCTAATTATATAGATGCTTTTCACTACTTCCTTAGTTATAACAACAAATTAATTGGGCAGGTACGGTTCTTCCTTTAATGGATTATTCCAAACACTCTTAATTTCATCCCCTCTAACTTCTTTGTTTTATAGTGAGGTCAGTTTTTTCAAAGGAGTATAATGTCGAACTCTAGTTGTTCATAAAAAAGGAGGTGTCTGATGGATATAATTTAGTCATATATTTTCACAAATAAATATTAAGTATTTTAAATAAAACGTGAATAAATATATCAATCTCTCGCATATTTTCTAACATATTTTTCAGGACGAAGAAGATATTCAAAGTAAAGAAAAATAAGGGAATTACCATTGATGACTACATTGTTCATAATGTACTATAACACTGATAATCAGATCTGTAATTTTTCTACGCTGAAGAACAAAGTGAAAACGGAAGAAATATCCTCAATTCAAGAAACCTTCACATTTTTGGAGTGTCATCAAATTTCACTACCTTTGCATCTTTGGAAGTCATCAAATCTCTACTCACCTTTGCATCTTTGGAACTTGGAAGACCTTAAGCTTTAACTTTTTCTATAAATAGGTAGCAAAGTTTCATTATAAATCATCAATTCACTTTGCAAGAACTAGTCTTGCTCTTCCTTTCTCTTCTAGTTTTTCCTTTTGTCTTAGTAGGAATATTAATATTTTTATTTAGTTTTTATCTTTTCTCTATAATGAAGTAATTTTCTTAGGTTGGGATATTAGATAAAGCTTGATAAAATTATTATAATAGCTATCAGAATTTTATTATCTTTTCGTGTTGAGGTTCTTTCTTTATCATCTTTAAACACTAGGTTTAACCATAATCTTTATCTTATTTCTTTCAATTCTAATTCTCACGGAGGAATTGACTAAAATAAGTTTATTGATTAAGTAAAAGCTAATCGAAGGTTTTTGCTCACTTGGTATACTCAACCGAAATACTTCTTGTTTAAAGCCATTACTTTAGTTGCTTAGTAGTATAAGTGAGAGTGGTGCTATTAATCGGTTATTGTTTAATGTCACTAAAGTCAATAGATTAATAGTATAAGCGCAAGTGGTGCTATTATGAAATTGTTGTTACGTGGAGTGATTGAATTAGAAATAAGCAATTATTCTTTGAACAAGGTCTCTGTTTCACTGTTAATCAATTAATAGTATAAGCGCAAGTGCTGCTATTAATGAATTTCTTTTATGTGATTTGGTTGAATTAGCAATAAGCAATCATTTCATTAAGCGGAGAAATAAATAAAAAAGTTTTGGTTCTATTATAATAGTTTTATTTTGCAAATTCAAAATATCCCAGCCTCTATCTTTTATTTAGAAAATCTAAAAATATTTATTGTTTTTATTTTCAGTACTTAGAAATTATAATCAACTCTCCTTTCATCGACTTGATCCTCTCAAATAGTAACAAAGATAATATAAACCTGTAGCCTAAGTGGTTCCAATTTCTGTGGGACGATATCTTAAACTATATTAGAATTTGACAAGAACGAGCAAACATCTACTTCAGGTTAATTATTTTTCTACTAATTTGAGTATTATTATTATTACTACTAATAAAACTTGAATTTTTTTAAACAAAATAGAGCTTTTAAAGATAATATCACTCAACACTTAAAAATAAACTTTAATCAATCCAGCATTAACTTTGCCGAGTTGACAGAAACTCATTGTCAAAAGATTATCATTTGTAATCTATGTAGTGGACAACATTCAACATTGAATTGTCAGTCAGTCACTCGAGAATATGATGAAGACTTTTTTGATGAGTTTTGCCAACCAGATGACACATTCTCATATGATGATTCTGAGAGACCAAAAGATATTGCAAATATTTTTGAAAAATCCAACCAAAGATTTGTCACTTGTAAATATTGTGGTAGGAATCACCACAGTCATGAATGTCAAACAAGTAACACATGTTCATATAGTAATTCTGGAAAATTGAAAGAAATTGAAAAATTGATATACCAAAGGAGAATGAAAGACATTGAGGAGTTGATAAACCAAAAGAACGTTACTTGTGAATATTGTGGTGGAAATCACCTTGGGCATACATGTCAAGCAGGTAATCCTTATCTTTTTTGTTTATTTGATGAACAATCTTACGTCAGTTCTAGTTCTTACAGGTACACTGATTCTAGTGGATATGACTGCAATCCGGAGTGCAACCAATATTTACAAGAGAATCAAAACAATGAGAGCCAATCACCTCAAGAGGTGGATGTGAGTTTGAAAGAATCTGTGCTTAGTTTCATGGAGCATACTGATAAGAAAATTACACAGACTCGTACAACCATTACTGACATAACAATACAATTAAATCAATTAGTCGGTATGGTAATATCCTTAAATGATGGTAATGAGCAATTAAATAAAATAATATCATGCGAGAAAAATACCATCACTCAAGAAAAAAATTTAGATCTAGTAAAGTTGGCTAACAATGAAAGTTTGGTTGAATTTGAATCATCAGGTCCTGAGTCCTTACCCGTTTCCACTTATCCACAAGATTTGACTAATTTGGAAGAAAATGAAGATGAGGAAGTCATAAAGATAAATGGATTTAACATAAATTTATTTGACTATCATTCTTCAGTTTCTTTTGATCACTATGACTCTGTAGATTTTGTTATTGGAGATTTTCAGAAAAATGCGTGGAATGATCATCGAGAAAAATGCAAGTTGAGAATCCTCATTGACAATAATTTTATTGCTAAGGATAAGACAAAGAAATCAAAAAGCAAGCATGAACACATAAATAAAATATTTTTTGATGTTCTCGACTTAATAAGCTCCAAAAGTAAACTCAACAAAAGGAAAAGAAATATTGATTCCGAATTAGGGGTGGAGTTTACTAGTTCACGAAGAAAGAAAAAAAAAATACTTTAGAAGAGTTTTCTTATGCCCTTTCTTTTTTTAAAGTTTTGTGTACACATATATAATTTTTTCTTCTCTTTATATTTCTTTTCTTTATTTTAATGTGTTTCCGCAAAAAAAAAAAGTTTATTTCATCTTACTCATAGCCATTGAGGGAGAAGCAATGGAGCCTTATAAGTCTGACATAGATTTGAGTTATTTAATGCTTATCCAATTGATCTAGTCAAAATCCAGATTATAGTACAACCAGAACATCTCATGAAGGCCTCTACAAAAACAGAGTCACCTACACATGAGTAACTCCATGGTGATCGATATGCCCAAGTAACAAGTTGGTTAACCATTGAATGATACAGTTCAAATGTCGGCACAGGTAAATTTTCTAGTTTATACTTAAACCGGGAACTCATGACTGATAAGGTCTAAAATTAGTCCAGTCTATTGCACATAGAATATTGTGGTCACAGTTTCTTTCAAACTTTCTTTTGTGATCGTAAATTTGAAAGCCAAAAATATTTTTTTACTTCATTTTATTTAGTATTATTTTCTATTTTAATTATCCTATTTTTGTTACAAAAAATGAACTTTCCTATTTACACCCTTTTCACTCGTCTAGAAATGTATTTTCATCCAATAGAATGAAATTCAAGTGTGGGAGAGGATTGTATATTTTCTTCATAGTTATAAATTTTTTTGTAGGTATTATTTCTTTTTATCTTCACCATATGATTATTTATATCTCTTATTTTGGCTTTGTGAAAGCAAGAGCAAGCATCTTCAACTCAGAAAATCATTAGGATTGAGAAAAATTATGATCACGAAGCAGGTAGTACCAATAAACTTTGGCTAGAACTTGCTCTAAATATTTTTCGAGGCGAAATAATGATTGATACTGATTTTTGAAAAATGAATTTAGGCATTCTTTGATATACAATTCTAGCCTCTTTATTTCCATCCAAATATACATATTATACATCTTATTAGAATCCTTCTTTAAGCCTTGATCCCATTTTTTTCAAACACCAACACTCTCTTTAAAAAGACTCATATATATATATATATATATATATATATATATATATATATATATATATATATATATATATATATATATATATATATATATATATATATATATAATCCAAATACCAGCCCTCAATACAAAGTTCAAGAAGATCCGTAACAAAAAATAGTCTTTTGTGATCATTGTACTGCCATGACAGAAAATTTCAAGAAAATAAACCAAGAAGAAGAGTTTTTACAGATAGAAAATTATAAACTCAGTGACCAAATAAGAATACTACAACAAAGAATTCAAGCATTAAAGTTTGAATTGGCACAAACTCAGAGTTCTCCATCTCTTTAAAAAATGGATGAGACGGGTGTGTATTTCCCAATGAATACAATTATACCTACTGTATCAAGTTTAGATACATCTAGTCCGGTTCAAACGGTAACCGGTAAAGATTTATCAAATCCGTTAATGGCTGACACTTTGCCAAAAAGTGTAGTACAAACTCCTAAAATCAAAGAGGGAAGAAGACTTCCATAGACTCGAAAAAATACAATTTTTAGAAAATAGAAAAATGATAAAATAGAAAAAATTGTTAAAGAAACACTAGAAAAAATTCTGCAGATCCAAGACAAGCATATGGTGAAAGAAGAACCACGAGAAAACGAGACTCCACAAATGTCAGATGAAGACAATACTGACAGAGACTCAGACATGGCATATCACAATAATGAAGAAGATGACTCCAGAATGAGTTTTGATTCGGAGGCATTACACAATTTGGACACATGATGAGACAAAAAAAAAAGACATTGAAAAGACTAGAGATAAAAGATAAGATAAGCTGAAAGGACATAAAGAAGCAATAATGGGAAATTGACAAAATAAAAGAAATCTGATCTGCAAAGCAATGTGACGATGGGGCCAAGTGAAGTACCCGGCTTGCTGAAAAGCAAAGATTCTTAAGAAGTTTGAAATCCGAAAATCCGGAAATGAAGTCCGAAGACTCTCTATAAATAGGTAGACAAGTATGATAAGAAGCGTGTGAAAAAATGAGAGCTCAATCTTATTGTAAAATACCTCTTTCCACTATGTTCTTCCCATCACTTTCCACAACCCCATCTTTTTCTCTTTAAGATTTTCAGTATTTGATGTGTGCTTAATTAGTTTCAGAACAACTTGTAAAAGACTTTTTGGGTTTTTCGAAAGGGAAACCTCTCTCCAGAACTATGTAACTCTCTTGTTTTAAGTATGTTCCGTTCATATATTTCAAGATGCTCCCTATTATGATCATGTTTATGTACAGTTTATATATGCAGTTATAATTATTTGATTCGCTTTGAGTATATGGTTAGCCTTTCCACTTCTTAGTAACTCCGATGGATTAACCTGTAAATTCATGGGATAAAACCAGTCGCATGTTTACCCATAATAAATAGGGTGTTATAACCTGATTGTGTCCGGGGTGAGGTTAAAGAAGTAAGTGCTAAGAGTAAGGTTGAAAGGAAGAAGTGAAAGGAGCGAAAAAAAAAAGTATGGGAACTATTCTCGAAGTATAGGATGAGACATACTCAAAATTGACGAGCACGGTGAACTGAGAGTGGGAGTACTAAGAAGGACTTACAACTTATAAATTTTTACCATAACTTTTTCAAGTAACTTTTTCTACTCGCCTATTATATATGTATATATACCTATATATATATACACACACATACATATACATAACTTTTTCAACTTTTTCGATATATACATATATAGGTATATAACTTTTTCAACTTATATAGGTATATATATGCACACACACCCCCATATATACGTATACAAATATAATTATTATTTCTTCCAGCTATGAATGAGTAGAGATTGATAGCAATAAAAGGAAGAAATATTGTGAAAAGAAAAAAAATAAAAAATAAAAGAGAGAAAAGAAAACAAAAAAGAGAATGTATGATTGTTTATGATACTTCGATAGAAGAAAAAAAAGTACTATGAAATGATGGAAATACTGAGAATCAAGGAATGTTTGCTTAAAGCTGGAAGAACAAAAGTCACTATAAGTATATTGTTATACCCTACCAGCCTGAAGCCTAACATTACAAGCCACAAAAAGTCCTAAAAATTGAATCTATATTAGTGGAGATAAACATGAGGAGCAAGCCTATGGACAAGACTATAATACTTACTGAATAAGTGATCATAACTCTATCAATTTTGAAAGATTCAAGGGGAGAAGGCTGCAAGTTCTTGTTGATCAAGTCAAAATTCAGAAATAAGATAAAGAATTTGGTGAAGTAAAAAGAATAATTGCATTGAGCATGATGAAGGAATTTTATCTTGAATAAATTTTCTATCCTACAAAGATCATGAATTTTGAAGAAAATATTTTTATTAAAAAAAAATTTTTTTCCTCGAGGACGAGTAAAGATTCAAGTATGGGGGAATTTGATGGATATAATTTATTCATATATTTTTACAAATAAATATTAAGTATTTTAAATAAAACGTGAATAAATATATTCATCTCTCATATATTTTCTAATATAGTTTTCAGGAAGAAGAAGATATTCAAAGTAAAGAAAAATAAGGAAATTACCATTGATGACTATACTATTCATAATGCACTATAACACTGATAATCAGATTCGTAATTTTTCTACGCTGAAGAACAAAGTGCAAACGGAAGAAATATCCTCAATTCAAGAAACCTTCACATTTTTGGAGTGTCATCAAATTTCACTACCTTTGCATCTTTGGAAGTCATCAAATCTCTACTCACCTTTGCATCTTTGGAACTTGGAAGACCTTAAGCTTTAACTTTTTCTATAAATAGGTAGCAAAGTTTCATTGTAAATCACCAATTCACTATGCAAGAACTAGTCTTGCTCTTCCTTTTTCTTCTAGTTTTTCTTTTTGCCTTGGTAGGAATATTAATATTTTTCTTTAGTTTTTATCTTTTCTCCATAATGGAGTAATTTTCTTAGGTTGAGATATTAGATAAAGCTTGATAAAATTATTATAATAGCTATCCGATTTTTATTATCTTTTCGTGTTGAGGTTCTTTCTTTATCATCTTTAAACACTAGGTTTAACCATAATCTTTATCTTATTTCTTTCAATTATAATTCTCATGGAGGAATCGACTCAAATAAGTTTATTGATTAAGTAAAAGCTAATCGAAAGAGGTTTTTGCTACTTGGTGTACTCAACCGAAATACTTCTTGTTTAAAGCCATTACTTTAGTTGCTTAATAGTATAAGTGAGAGTGGTGCTATTAATCGGTTATTGTTTAATGTCACTAACGTCAATAGATTAATAGTATAAGCGCAAGTGGTTCTATAATAAAATTGTTGTTACGTGGAGCGATTGAATTAAAAATAAGCAATTATTCTTTGAACAAGGTCTCTGTTGCACTGTTAATCAACTAATAGTATAAGCGCAAGTGGTGTTGTTAATGGATTTCTTTTATGTGATTTGGTTGAATTAGCAATAAGCAATCATTTCATTAAGCGGATAAATAAATAATAAAGTTTTGGTTCTATTAAATAATTTTATTTTGCCAATTCAAAATATCCCAACCTCTATCTTTTATTTAGAAAATCTAAAAATATTTATTGTTTTTATTTTCAGTACTTAGAAATTATAATCAACTCTCCTTTCATCGACTTGATTCTCTCAAATAGTAACAAAGATAATATAAACCTGTAACCTAGGTCGTTCCAACCTCCGTGTGACGATATCTTAAACTATATTAGAATTTGACACGTACGAGCAGACAATACCATATACACTTTGGACTCATCAGTGTCATTGTAGCGAAGTTGCAAACCATTTCATCGCTTGGACTCTGTCTAATGTTGGTATGAAATACTATAGATGTCATAAAATTGATGCAAGTCCTTTTCAAATTTTGGAAGATCAAGCGTATCTGACAAAATAAAGAACATGTTTAGAAAATGAATCTGAATTCTCCAAATACATTTCAAATTCAGTTAAATTATTAAATCAAAAGTTGTTCTGTCAAATCAATTGTTTCAAATTTATTGAAACACCTGTTCCAACAATAAGTTTTTGTGATTGTAATACCAGACTATATAAAACTAAGTTTCATATTTACCTATTCTTAGCCATAAGTTTTATATTTACCCGTCCTATCCATAAACTATTTAACTATTCGACCCATCCAGACTTGTAAACCATAATTTATGCAGTGTACCATAAAGGTATACACTCATAAGGTATAACAAATGTATACAGTAATAGAATGAGTAGGTCGGGTAAATACTTTTAATTTCATGGGTAGTTTAATTTTTAATAGGTAGAGCGGGTAAATACTTTAAATTTCAAGGGTACATAATGTAAAAAATCCTAAAACTAATACATATATAACTTATATGAGAATATATATACTAATAGTTAATATTTTTGATGTGAAAATGAGAAATTGAATACTTTTAATGGGACGTAGGTTGTATATAAGTATAACAATTCATTAAAGGATTTTTTTACATAAAAGTATAAGTTTTAGAACTTAATTACCAAACATAGCAACATTTTAGCAAAATAATCCTATATAGAGGAAAACACAAGTTAATTACAAATATAGCAAAAATATAGCAATATTTTCCCATAACATACCAAACTCTTACATTCTTCCTCCTATTTCCCCGCTATCACTTTTGCTCCTCCCATTTCTCCCTATTTCACTTTTCCTCCCACCATTTCCCCCAGTTTCACTTTTATTCCTATCATTTCCCCCAATTTCACTTTTCCTCATCCCGTCCTCGATGTATCTCGCTGTATCTCACCGTATCTCAACTGTTTCTGCACCGTTTCAACTGTTTCTGCAGCACGTATCTAACTGTTTCTGCGCCGTTTCAACTGTTTCTGCAGCACCGTATCTAACTGTTTCTGCACCGTTTCAACTGTTTCTACACCGTTTCAACTGTTTCTGCAGCACCGTATCTAACTGTTTCTGCACCGTTTCAACTGTTTCTACACCGTTTCAACTGTTTCTGCAGCACCGTATCTAACTGTTTCTGCACCGTTTCAACTGTTTCTGCAGCACCGTATCTAACTGTTTCTGCACCGTTTCAACTGTTTCTGCACCGTATCTAACTGTTTCTGCACCGTTTCAGCGTCATTTCAATATCGTATCTAACTGTTTCTGCACCATTTCAGCGTCATTTCAACACCGTATCTAACTGTTTCTGCACCGTTTCAGCACTGTATCTGCGCTATTTCAAACTGTTTTTGTATCGTTTCAGCACTGTATCTGCGCGGTTTCAACTATTTTTTAGACTGTATTATAGTGTTTCAACGCCGTTTCAAATTATTTCAATAATGTTTCAAATTGTTTCAATACCGTTTTAAACTGATTTTCAAAATTAAAATTGACTTTCAAATTTTAATTATGACAAATAAAATAGGACGAAGCTAGCAACCAAAAGTTAAAAATCAGGAAAAAAATGAAAGAAAGAAAAATTGTCCCATTAATACTCTTGTTCAATCAGAACTTGTTTGAATGAATCAAAAACCAATTTCATTTCTCATCTTGTATCTCTTTCTCTCTCTGCAATTCAATTTTACTTTTTCCAATTCTCTCTCTAGCTCAAAAACCTAGTAATGCTTATTGGATGATATTTCATTCCCATTGAATCTGAATCCTTGCTGATGGTATATTGTTGATCATAGCAGATCTGATACAACATTTGTTGTTTGGCATTTTGAGAGAGACTATCTTGACTAAGCAGCTTCTGCAAATTTTTGCACCTGAGTAAGTGAGATTGAGTTAATATATTAGCGATTAACTAATGGCGTCAACGGAGCAGTTGATGATCAGAATGACGGCGGCGGAGGACCGCGATACGTACAAATGCAATCGGAACTGGAACTACCACAGTCTACTAGATCTTTTTCCAATGTAACATCAATATTTATACTTGAATCGCCACCGTCGATGTAGGTGTCTGACTGTAACAGCGGGTCCAGCGGCAACGGGAAAGTCGCCGATAATGTTGAAATAGTTTGTTGTTCTCCATTTTTGTTTAGATTGGTGGTGGTGGTAGTGGATCCGGTGATTTCGGGGTGGAGTTGCATGTTTGGATTTGAGAGAATGGAATGGGGGTGACGGCTGATTTGTTGGGGGAAGTGGAGAAAGTGTTTTAGGATTTATTTGGAGAGTGAGGTAAGTGTAATTATCAAAAATAAAAATGTGCTAAAAAAATATTGCTATCCCTTGTAATTTTAAAAGTATTGCTATTTTTTTCGTAATTAAGAGGTGAAATTTGTATATTTGTGTAAAAAACCCTTCATTAAATATTGAGTTATTTACATAACTATACAAGTTAACACTCTTGTTTACACAAAAATATCAATATTATTCAATTTCAAAATATAGCAGCATTTTTTTTCAAAACATACCAAAATACATATAAAAGAGTGATAAAACCCTAAATCCACCTACCACCCCCTAGCCGCCACCCACCATGACTGCCACCACCTCTGGCCGCCGGTGGCCGGTCATCGTCGATCGTCGAAAAATCTATTTAATATGCTTTTTGTATATTTTTGTTGTATATGTTGTGTATTTTCAGTGTATGTCATATGTATAATCTTTGTATGTATCGTGCAAATTAGTAGACACACAATGAAAGTATAATAATCATATACCAATGCTATTATTGTATGTCATATGTATATTTTGTATATTTATTGTATGTATTCAAACATAACAAAACAAACACATACACTCGTGATTATTATATGTCAAGTGTATAAGCTTTGTATGCCTGTTGTATGTCTATTGTATATACAAAAATATGTAGTATATATACCGGTCATACAAAGACAATAGACATGACATACATTATCCATACAAGTTCTATACACAGTGGGAAGTCAGATCTAGACCAAATTAGATCTGCCACCGGAGAAGCCGCCGGAGAAACGGAAAAAAAAAAGGGAAAAAAAATAGACGCTAAAAGCCGACAAACAGCACCGGCGACGAGGGAAGGAGATATCTTCGTCGACGAACAAATCTAGGCATCTATATTAAAAGTCGATGATGGAGCCGCCGAAGCTCCGTCGTCGGCTAACAGCAACACCAGCACAATCATAACAAAGCAGCAACGATTGGAACACAGAGACAACCAGTGACATCGCCGGCGACGACGGGGCATGGGGGAGGAGACGCCGACGACGATGGGGGAGGGGTAAGAGACGCCGGCGACGGAAACAGGGTGGCAGCGACGATAAAACAGTGGGGGTGTGGGGAGAGAAAAGAGAGGAAAGAGGGAGGAAGTTAGAATTTTTTTAAAAATGCTATGTTTAGTAGTATTTAAAAAAAATATTGCTACGTTTGATAAATGTGTAAAATATTGTTGTGTTTTTAAAAAATCTTTCCATACAATAACACTGGACGTAATTTAGCCTTAAATATTGGGACACTTACAAAAATACCCACAAAATCTAAAATAATTACAGCCACTACCCACTACTTTCAAATATTACCCGATCTACCCACTAAATTATTTACTCACTCTACCCACCCAGACTTGTATACCATAGTTTATGCAGTATACCATAAAGGTATATACCTATAAGGCATAACAAACTATGCAGGATACCATAAAGGTATATACCTATAAGGCATAACAAAGGTATACAGTAATAAATGTCCCTCCAGACTTGTATACCATAATTTATGCAGTATACTTTAAAGCTATAAGGCATAACAAAGGTATACAATAATAAATGGGTAGGTTGGGTAAATACTTTTAGTTTTATGGGTAGTATAATTTGTAATAGGTATGACTTGTAGATACTTTAAATTTTATGGGTATAGAGTGTAAAAATCCCTTAAATATTAGCCAAAAGTCCATTTTACCACCTTTTTCTCATTTTTCCTGATCTAATACTGCAAAGAAGAAAAAAAGAAGAAAACTGATCAGCTGTAAGAGAGGAGAATTTTATAAAGGAATAAAAGAGTCAGATCAGCTCAGCGGAGTTCACAATCAAATTAGGATTAGGAAAGGGATTAAGAAGATGGGGATGAAGAAATGGGTAACAATAGCAGTAGTAGTTGCAATAATAGCAACATTAAAGGGACTAAGCAATCAACTTGGTTTTGAAAAAGAGGCTGCAATTGAATGGTTAAAGCAAATGTCTGATAAGTTAGGGAAATGGGCAATCCCTGCATATGTTGGTTTACACACTGTAACACTTGCTTTGTGCCTTCCTTATGCTGTGTTTTTCGAAGCAGGTGCTTCTCTCCTCTTTGGATTCTTTCCAGCCGTTTTATGTGTCTTTTGTGCTAAGATTCTTGGCGCTTCTCTCTCTTTCTGGATCGGCAGGTACCCCGCTCTCTCTCGATGTATAATAAGTGTATAATCCATATTTCTTGATTAGGACGGCTATTTCTGTAAAGTTCCCTTTTTTCGGGCTTGAAATGATGTTTCGTTGTGGTTATGTGTTTTTTTCTAGCTTGAAATAAATGTTTTATGGGAGTAAACTAGTTATCCTTGTTGAGTTGAGGGTCTTTCAGAAACAGACTGCGTACACCTCGCCCTCTCCAGACCCTGCTTGTGGGATCATACTGGGTATGTTGTTGAGTAAACTAGTTATCCTTGTTTGGATAGATTTATAGATAATCCTTATTTTGCCTAAAGAAGATACGAATTGTCCTCGTGACTTTGGTCTAGTGGTAAGAGTTTAGTTTGTGACGTTTGAGTTAGGCGTACGTAACCAGTTTGAACCTTGCTGCAGACAAAAACCTAGTATTTAAGTGGAGAAGAGTAGATGGATGGGCCCATTATCTAGTAAGTTTGGAACCGCGCGTCACATGCACTCGAGGATTTCTTGGTTGTAGAAAAGAAGATTGGAATAGAGCGGAATGGATACAAAGGATTAATATAGAACTGTTTTAGTATTGAGGTTTAGTTAAAAATGATTTGAGAGAGTAGATGCTCATGAATTTGTTGGCTAAATTCATAAGAGTTTAATTTATAGACATTGTTAGTGTAAACATCTTTTACAACTACCAGATCACCTTTACCTGTAGTAGTAGTCAACTTGCCTTATTTTCAAGATTAAAACTCTCACTTTTTGGAGGCTTACGTGCAGATATCCTTTGGGTGACTTGATAGATTCATGAATCTGTTTGCTAAATATATAGTAACAGTTTAACTTATGAGTTTAAGTTTTATGAACTATTAGTATACACAATTTTTTACACCATCAGGTCATCCAAGAGATATTTACAGGTAGGTAATCCTCCACAATAAGAGAGATTTAAG
The DNA here is from genome assembly GCA_037355625.1 of Petunia x hybrida. Taxonomy (NCBI): domain Eukaryota; kingdom Viridiplantae; phylum Streptophyta; class Magnoliopsida; order Solanales; family Solanaceae; genus Petunia; species Petunia x hybrida. The sequence continues at coordinate 7,072,993 of JBBBVM010000035.1, forward strand.
ATCTTGAAACATAAGGTAGATTACTTTCTACGACAGGTAAATATGACCTAACTGTCTAAAAATTATATACATTACCGGTATCTTTGTATACACTGTTAGTGTAAACATCTTTTACTCTATCAGGTCATCTTTACTTGTTTAGGTAAACCGCCTTATTTTCAAGATTACAAATCTCACTTTTTATAAAGATTACAAATCCCACTTCTTATAGAGGCTTACATGCAGATATCCTTTGGGTGACCTGATTTAGACTGACTGTGAATATAAACTCAATTCACACAGAATGTGTGGGTTTTCAAGTTTCGTTTGATAGCTGATTGTATATTATGTCTACTAATCATAGGTGGTTTGTGATTAGGGTAGTTGTTTGATGTCAAAGGCTAGATACTCATGAGCTTGTTTTTCTAAATTTCAACAAGCATGTCTAAGTTTCTGAATTTTTTATTGACTGCTGAATTGTATGTTTGTCTACAAGATATTATAGCCTCCTTTTCTCACGAGTCAAAATGAGGAGATTGCGGGAACACCCCTCAGTTTCTTTCGTGAGCGAGTTTAGTATGAAGTAATTTTTACTCTCACTATGTCTCAGTGGACCATCACAGTACGTTTTGTCTCTGCATCTGGAAATTGAAGTAAGGTCGAACAATGTTTCCTCTCTTTAGACTTTGCAGTTGAAATAGGGCTAATACCATTCTGGTAAAAGCTTCCAGCACTAGCTTAGTGCTTGGTTTTCTATTTGTGAATAACACTTGGAAAAGAAAAAAGCATTTCACAATAAAAGCTGGAGAAGTTAGTTTTGTGGAATGGTACTATGACAATGATTCTCCTTTTCTTGTTCTTTTTCTTTTTAGGACGAATAGAAATGATTAATATCATACATAGGAGTAGGGCAGGTAAAAGAAAAAATATGCCAGAATAATCACCCTCTTAGCCATCATTAGGAGATGCAAACAAATTCTATCCATGACCTTTGCATGGACTTATCTGTTGTGGAGAGTAGCTTATATACTTCTCTTAAATGATTTGCAACTTACAATGCCATGCAGCCGAGGTTCAAAGTTTTAGTCTATTTGATATTGAAACTTCCTGCATCATGAAAGTTAGTTTTAAAATTCTTCATTGGGCTTACATCCCTTAAATATTACCTGAAATCAGTACTCCCATAGTTGAATTTTGGGCTAAATGTAAAATCAACCCATATCTGAAGCAACATTCTAATGAAAGTACCTATGAGAGGGAGAAAAAAGGGCTAGTGTAGCAAAGATTACCTTGTAGATGGATCAATGTTGTTTCACTTTGAGTGATCTTAATTTTTCCCAAATCTGTCATTCTAATAACAGTACCTGGGAAAATGTGGAAAAGGGGGTATAATGAATCCCCAAATTTGTCATGCTGTTTTTGCTCTATCCAGACGATCAAAATGAATAGTTTCTTGCTATTATCATTTTGGTGTAAAGAAGGAAATGTGAATCATGAGGAGAGTATGATAGATTCATACAGCCCCTACAGGAATAGGATTGGGACACACTGTGTTTTTTTTTGCTTTCTGTGCTACTGATGTAAATAGCATTTCCCTAGTGTGCTCTTTTCATACAATTATATTACCTCCGCAAAGGAAACAAACCCCTCAAGTAGTCTTTTGATTGTCTAAGCTATTGATTTTCATTTGGAACTTCATATAGTTTTTCCATGTGAGATTGTTGAAAAAGAGGGCAAATTGGTAGCTTTTGATGAGGAAAGGCTTTATAAGGGAGTTAAAGAAGAGGGTGGGGAACAGGGTTTAGAAAAAGAGATCTAGAAGAGAAAAATTAATGAGAAGGGGAAACAGAGAAAAGAGTCCAGGAAAGAAAAAGAAAAAGATGATCATTAACATATGCCTTTAAGAGAAAAGAAAAAACAACTAACAAATTTTGGGGAGGAAATGATTGTCCATAGAGGGCCTGGTATTGGAATTGCAGCACTGTTGCAAGTTAAGAGGTTTTGTTCCATTATTGTTATTTTTCTTTTGTTTCCTTTTCTTTTTTCTGCTTTTCCTTTCATTAGCGGAAAGGAGATATCACACTCTATTTTAACAAAACTGACATGTGTCCAAATGAGTTCAAGTGCGTTTGGTGATAAAAAATGAATATTTAAGGACTTTAGTGTTAATTTCCTAAAGGACTAAGTGCCTTTATGATATTTTGCCGTCAGAAATATTCAGCTAGTTCATTTGGTGGCAGTGGCAGTTTTGTAGCTTGACTGGATGATGGTTTAGCGTCTACATATTTTTCTAAGTTGGTTTAAAACTTTGATTTCCAGGGATGAACCGCAGTCACAGGTTAGAGGTATAGCCTCAACAGAAGTTGGTAAATAAGTGAACCTCAAAAGAGTGATCTTATAGTTGGTGAAAAAGTTTATGCATTGGTGTCTAAGGGGTGAACCACTAGATTCTTAGAATTGGCACACTAGATTATACTATGAAATAAGAAAGTGAAGAACTCATAAATGTTGCTGGAAGGGATATGGACTGCATTTGTTTGAGGATGTATAAAAAAGAGAAAAGCAAATTAAAATGGGGAGGGTGACTTGTACAAAAGGTGGGGGAGGAGTGTCCCTAATGTAGTCATCTTATAAACAACTTAATTTGCTCTTAAGCAGATAAGCATCCTGATTTGAAGGAGTTAGTGGTGGCATTGGCATTACAAGAGTTTTTGCCTATTGACTACTTTGTTTCCATTAAGTGAAAATCATCACTTACAGATTTAAGCTGGAGAGCTTAGCATTTTCTTTCACTTTTTCACGCATATGGACAAAGGAACATATTCTAGTGGTTGGATTTCAGAAGAACATGCGACAAGATTTTCCATCAGTTCCCCTTCCCTTCTTTTAAGCTTGTCCTTCTGCTTTAGCGAAATTAGTGTATTGTATCTCAGGAGGTACTTTTAAGCTGTTCATCCTAAGCAGCCTTTGCTTTGGTTTATGAATGTTAATTTATTAAATGTTTAAAATACTTCCCAGGATCATGCCATTGCACTTCTGATATTGTACTTCCCCAGGTTTGTGTTTCGGAGTTCCAGCTCTGCTGTGGGATGGGCCCAAAATAACAAATACTTTCATGTACTCTCAAGGGGTGTTGAACGAGATGGATGGAAATTTGTTCTTCTTGCCCGTTTCTCACCTATACCTTCTTATGTCATCAACTATGCCTTGGCAGCCACCAAGGTTAGGTTCTTCTTGGATTTCCTGCTTCCAACAGCAATTGGCTGCCTGCCCATGATATTGCAGAATACATCTATTGGCAGTCTTGCTGGTGCTGCTGTAGGTTCTGGATCTAAGGCATCCAGTTTGTGGTCATACATCTTTCCTCTTCTTGGCATCTTAGCGAGTATTCTCATATCTTTGAGGGTGAAAAAGTACTCCAAGGATATCTCGGCCACTGAAACAGTTCCTACTGAAGATAATGACAAATTGGTTGAAAGGAAAAAAAGTAAAGGCTCAAAGAGACGGTAATATCATCTGAGGTTTAGCATTCCTTCTTTCCGTCTTTACTTCCCCCCTGTTGCTGGTTGAAAGTGGAGGGATGTATTGAGCCAGCTGACAAAGCCCATCTCTGCTAATGTAAAAGAAAGAATAGGACTTGGGATGATAGCATGACGTTTTTTCAATGAAAAGAAGAAGACAATTTTTTTTCCTCTCTTTTTGAGGACCAAAAGTGCTCTGTTTTATGCTGGCTGATGTTTCAGCAATATTATCAAATCTTATAGCCACCTTCTTACATTATAGTCAAGAAACTTGCTGTTTGTGCGTAGACAGATCAACTTTGAAACCCAAAGAAACTCTGTGACTTGACCTAGGAAAGAGAATTGCTATATATGCTTAATGGATAAGGTTTCTATATGCGGTTTGTTTTACCATGTATAAAAAGCAGCTTGAATGATTTAGCTAAGGAAGTTGCATGTAATCTTCTTTTCGGGTTGACCACGAGTTTTCTGTACATCTCTTTTTCTTTTTGTTTTCTCCCTGCATCAGTCATCTCCAACATGCAGGAATGATATATTTGTTGTTGAGTTTTGAAAAGACTTGCTGTTATCTGGTGTTGAGGGTAGCCGAGTGTGGAGTGGCGAGTTTAGAAGTAGCAGGGTATATTGACAACCAAGATATATGCGTGGATGGATGATATCCTTCCACACTTAACTAGAGGTTTTGAGTTGGGATTGAGAATTCCTAGTAGGGAGTGTTCCTCTTTAATGGACCCTATGCGGTGTATATCTGGATTAGTCTGTCAGTAAATTTTGTAAACCAAATGGTTAAAACAAAAAAAAAAAAAAAAAATAAGGGCGGTACTGGCTGGGATAGTTCCACATAATTTGTTTGGTTTAGAATTTCTGAAGGAAATTAAATATGAGTTACCCAAGTGGGTTGACCTGGAATCTATTTTCTAATAAATAACAGTAAAAAGTAAGAAAATAAATAAGAAAAAGAGAGGAAAAGAACAGCTGGGAGATTCATCAATAGTTGGCAACTTTTGATTAGTTGTCACTTCAGCAAGATAAAAACAGTTCGAAGGAGCTTCTGGTGATTCACAAGAAGAAAAAGAAATGCTCCTCTCTCTCGAATATCCTCTGCTTGGGTTCAAGGCAGAGTTGAAAGCAGATTTTACATGAATCTTCTTTTCCGTAACTCAAATAAGATCATAGATGATGGTTTATACGATATAGTTTACATATTTAATATAGAAGTGACTGTATTAATGACCAGTGAAACAAATAATGTAAAAATGGTGTATTTTTATTGTTTTTCTTTCCTTCAGTCTTGGCCTCATTTTAAGTATAACTGGCAACATAATTTATGCTACAATTAGTTAGACAAGCATCAGTTATAAAAACAGCTAATTAATATACCTCTAAAAGAATATCTAAAATTTGGTATGCACTCTTCTTCAAGTTAGCACTTTGGCATGCAACATCTAATTATTGCAGATAAATAATGGAATAACTGATGCCATTTTCTTGTCTTGCGGTTGCAGTTTCTGAAGATTCTTACTCTCTAATTTAGTGCATGGTTGAAGAAAATGTGACACGGGCACATGAACTAGTGGTTAACCATAACTCAATCCATCTTATGTCGTTTTCATTTTTTTTTCCAAAACTTGATTCATCTATTATCTTTACTTCTAACTAGATTTGCAGGCAAAACATGACTGCCTTACCAGGTCATTTTACATGTTAATCATTTGTTGGAACATGTCGACCTAGGTATGTGCTTCAACTAATAATATGGTATTAAGGCGTAATTAATTGGTTGAATCATATTATGTTTTTAGTGACATTCAAAAGAGAAAGGCAATTAATCTGCAACAATACTGATCTCGATCTCAATTCATCAAGATGGAAGTTGTCTATTACTCAGTGTATGCTTAAACTTTATATGTAGTTCGAATAAAAAATCATACCTAACATTATACTCTACTAAGTTCACGTCCTAAAGTGGTACAAACTAAAAATCATGAATGCGCCTTTGCGAGCACTGTACCTTGGTATAGATTGTTATTATCATATTTGTAGTATAATTCAATGATTGCAAGGCTAAGAGTTGGCATGAATGGTTTTCTTTCAGCAAACATATATACAGACAACAGCTGGGGTTGGATCTATACATGCTGAATTAAATGGCAGTTATTTATATGGATATATACGAACTGGGCATTAATAAGCGCAGAAGGATATGATATTCTGCACTTAATGTAACTATATAACTGTGCCAGTTGTAATAATTGATCTGCTGGGAGTTACTACTATAATATAATATAATATATAGTTGCATGATATATCATGTGCCTAACTGTTGCCAGAGTTGGCACAGTGGCACATGTCATGTGCTATTTATAGTCTGTTACATGCCATCGTCCACCACTTCTTGCGCGACTGCCCTTGTGCTTTTGCTTTTTGGAAGTTGAAGCAAGAATTTGTTTCGGGATTTCAGATTTTAAATTTGATGTATTCAATCTTTTAAGTACTCGCCAATATTGTTTAATACGCGCATGTACTTGTACAATTATGGGTTCGAAACATAATATTTACTTAAATTTTAGTGATTTTTCCATGTCTATATATTTGTGTTTCGTACAAAAAGTATCGACTTAATTGAACCGGTTGTTTAACACATCCACCTTTGAAGCCAGCAAGCATAACCATTTTCAACTTATTTGTTTTGCCCTCATCACCGCCGTTGTTCAGTGTGACACCAGCAGAAGGAATATTTAACAACGTAACGGAAAGAGACAACAATAACCCAAGTAACCTACTTAAGGAAAGCAATCAGATCAAGCCGCGACGAGCAAAGATTTGCAGATATTGTTCTTTTTAGTGTGAGAATTGGACAAAGTGTATGTAAGTGGGATTTGTTAATTATCATTCTTATAGGTTATTAATTAATATTTGTTATAAGAATTATATGAGATTATATTCTACATAACTTTTTATATAAATATTTGATATTGTTAGTGTATAGAGCTTAAGATAAGAATTATTACGGAACAAAAGAAAACACATAATAAGATCCAACCTATCCATATAGTAAAAATCGTGCAAAAACCATAAAGAAGTAACGTGTGTGAGCAATTGACAGTAGTTACTGATTCGGTCAATTGAAGTCACTGCTAATGTCAAAGTGAATGCCATGTGCCCTACTCTTCTTTTAATTTAAGTGAAATGAACTCTAAGAAAAGGGAAAAGCAGGAAAAAATAAGGGGTGTGAGACTATTAAAGGATTTCTTCATTCTTAATCAGAGGTCATGAATTTGAATCTTAAAAGAAATTTTTTTTGGCAAATGGCAGGGAGCACTAAAATCTACAATTGTGAGTTTTATAAGGTGCTAATCAAAATTAGTCTAATCAGTAGTATCGGACACCAAACGATTACCAAAAAAAAAAAAAAAATACCACCTTTAGTATTTTATAGTGGGGGTTCTACCATAAGAATTCAGATTAATCGTACTAATAGTTTCGGACGGTGAAAAAAGCATACCGCCCTCGTATGATTTTGAGACGAAAGAGAGTTTTGCAAGTTACATGTGCACGTGCATCTGATGCTAGTCGCTGACCTCTCCCCCTCTCGCTGGAGACTTTCGAGATACGAATATGCATAGGATTACATTGTCAATTTGCTCATTAAATTCTGTTTCTTGAATCCTGTGACTTATGACACTAACCAATTTTATATTGTTGCTATTCACTGTCAAAGATGATTTTTTTTCCACGTTACGTGACTATATATTATGGCCTAGGACTAGTCCATTTTCTCATCCCCAACATAAACAACTTGTCATTGTGGCTAAATAAGGTTACTGGATTCTTTGATCATTATTGCTTTTGCTCTGTAAAGAGGGCAGAGCAATTAGATTTATAAAGATGGGATTCAGATGGATGGTATTGGTGTGTGTACTATTCATAGTTTGCTGTGGAGGAGCAATGGCTGGTAAGCCCAAGACCCCAACGGATGTCCCATTTGGAAGAAACTATGAGCCCAGTTGGGCTTTTGATCACATCAAATACTTGAATGGTGGCTCAGAGATCCAGCTTTACCTTGACAATCGCACTGGTAAACATTTATTTCACCGATGTATTTAGTACGACGATAATCATTTCCTTCTGTTTGGCACAATGACTTCTTTTTAATATATCATTTTCCTTACAACTATCTCAATGTTTGGTTTCATATTACTCCACTTGTTCTAACCAACCGTTATATATATTTATAAAATCTTTAGTCTTCAAAAGTTTTGTCAAAAGACGCAAAAAATGCAAGATGATTTACTACCCAAAGTAGTGATTTTGGATTTGTTTTGGGAGCATAGGTACTGGCTTCCAATCTAAAGGATCTTATCTGTTTGGCCACTTCGCCATGCACATAAAGATGGTTGGTGGTGATTCGGCAGGCACTGTGACCGCATTCTATGTAAGTCATAACATATAATATACTTATCAAATCAAGTAACTGCATCTCGGTCTCACTAGTTGCTATACATTTTCTTCTTGGAATTGAAAAAACACTATTTCCTTATGCTACTTGTAAATTATTCAAACGAAACATTAATTTGGGACAAAAAGTAGAGCTTTAGGACTTCTACTCGTACTAGACTCAAACTCACATTCACATACGAGTTGACTTGTGATAATAAGCCATCATTGTTGACTTACTGGCAACTATACTTACTTTTTCTTTATTCCTCATCCGATCCGATACTCGCTTTGGAACCCAACTAATTCGGATTGAGCTGAGAAGTGCCGTTGTAGGGGACAAAGCTCCTTGCCTAAGACAAATGGGTTCAAGCCCTATTCTCTAGTTTAAGGATCGAAAGGTACTTATTACTCTACCATAAACTTTGATGGTAAAGATATGTACCTTTGTATGCAGCTATCATCTCAAAATTCAGAGCACGATGAAATAGACTTTGAGTTCTTGGGGAACAAAACAGGGGAGCCCTACATTTTACAGACAAATGTATACACAGGAGGGAAGGGTGACAAAGAGCAGAGGATTTACTTATGGTTTGATCCAACCAAAGAGTACCACACCTACTCTGTCTTGTGGAATCTCTACCAGATTGTGTAAGCTGCCCCTTTCATCTGCTTCCTTTTATTAGCATTTAATACTTGTAGGTTCTTTCTTGAAAAAACCATCTTCTTTTTAACTGTGTATACTGACAGTATCAACAAATTCTACATAATCGATTTCATTAACATCATATTATAGCAGGTTAATTACCAATGCATAAATCTTAATGACTGCTTGTTATAACTAAAAATGTTTTCCGGACAATAATATTTAGACCGACTTATTTTCTGGTGTTTGCTTGCCGGAAAAACACTTTCCATCAAAAGGGGAAATAACATGTCTCACTATTGGGAATAAGTCATTTTCCATCACAATTTTTCATATCACTTAAACATGATATATCAATCTTTAATAGGTAAATTTCATCAAAACACTATCCGATTTGCTAATAAATGGTTGTAACATGCAGGTTCTTTGTGGATGAGTACCCCATAAGAGTGTTCAAGAACCAAAAGGGTTTGGGAGTCAAATTCCCATTCAACCAACCAATGAAGCTATACTCAAGCCTATGGGAGGCAGATGATTGGGCAACAAGAGGTGGACTTGACAAAATAGACTGGTCTAATGCACCTTTTGTTGCATCTTACAAAGGCTTTCACATAGATGGATGTGAAGCTTCTGTAAATGCAAAGTTCTGTGAAACTCAAGGCAAACGCTGGTGGGATCAGAAGGATTATCAAGACTTGGACAAGTACCAATGGCGCCTTCTCCGTCGAGTACGCGACAAATACACCATCTACAATTACTGCATTGATAAAAAACGATTCGCCAAAGTCCCACCTGAGTGTAAAGGCAACAGAGACGTTCCAAGAACATCTAAAAAGTCACCTTAGAATCTGATATATTTATGAGTTTGTAATGCATGAGGATTATGTCCAAATTCTAGTAACTGATATATTGTGTCTGGTAGGATACGTACCATTTCAATAATTAATGATTATTTACTATTCATTCATGATGGAGAAAAAAACACTAATCTACTTATTGTCCACATATATATGATTTGTTCAATTCTTAAGGAAGTTCATCGTGAATTCATTCTTATGTAGTAATAAAAGCCACGAAATGATTGAGAAATAGGACGGGTCGAAATGAAATTTTTTGTATTCGTATTCAGTATATATGACTGAATAATTCAAGGGCAGACCGCAAGGAGTGCCCTTTTAAGTAGATGACTTGCCGAGGAGCGAGACTTGTTTAACAAATTTGGTTTTCTGTCATTTAATATCATTAACACTATGTCACTTTCAATCCCCGTGTTTTCGGAGGCTTGAAGGCCGCGTCCACACTTTTGGTTTCATTCACACCTTTATTATTAGTAAATCATCTTGTATTATCATCAACAACTTTCCAACATGAAACTGGTAAACTCCACACATCTATATTATTTGAGAATACAATTGAAATTTTACCCATTTTTTTTGCATATAATATAAAACTACTCTCAGTTGGAGCTCCGTCAAGGCTCAAGAAAGAGACTTTTTCCTAATAATGGCGGGGTTATATATTAAACCAAAAATCTAATAGAAACAAAGTTGCTCAATATAGAGTAGTACGTGTGGAAATCTTGTACTATTTTTTACTCTTTCTGGCTTTTAACTTTGAGACTGCTCACTGTTGGATTTCATTCTGCAGCATGAGAAATGAATTTAGATACGCATATGTTGGTTTCAACCATCCATATGTAGGGGATATGCAAGTTTTCGTCCATACAGGCTTGTGTGTGCTCAAGCCTGTATGTGCAATTAACTCTTTGGAATAACAATATAACCTATATAAGAGCTCGAATAGAGAGAAATAGATAACAGTGGAGGATTCATATAATCGACTCCAACAAGTCAGGAATTAAAACTTTTATGATCGTGAATAAAGCAAAAAAGCATTGTAATAAGAGTCAATCTCATGGGACCTACAAAATAACTACTCATACAGTATCAGCCGCTTACTATATTATCAACCTTACTAAGCTGGATCTGGTGATACCTCTGCAGCTGCTGTGAACAGATTACTCATTCGTAAAACCTCGTTTCCTCAATTGACTGAATTGTTATATATGATGCGTGTGTGTGTTTTTGTGCACTCATAGTCGAATATACATATACATAAATTTACATATAGAGAGCGTCACACGTGGGGGGAAAAGATTTGCCTCTTACTATCTTAAGAGATTACTTCCGCAAAAAAATAATCAAGAATTGGTTATAAATGCGCCAGCCTCTGCATATTGTCTACTACTTCTTATGTCCGATACCAATCAATGTGAGCTGCCAAAGATGGATTGTTTAGTTAGAGGAAGCTATTGAAAGATCACAAATTCGTCAAATGGATAATGCATAAGATTCTACGCATGTACTTACAATGTTATTATCAGGTCGCCTCCAATAGAATCCCTGCAAAATAACCGGGAGGATGTTGCACGATACAAGAACGTAAATCAGCAACGCGTTCATTCCCATCCATTTCAGTACAGTGGTCCAGTGTCGATAACCCCATACATCAACCTATAGGAAAAACATAACCTTTAGCTATGTAACAAAAGAATGACCATCTAAATCAACATCTTAAACTTCTTCCCAAACATGTCTTTTCATTTATCATTCCCCTTATCTATTTTTGGCTTTTTTTCCGGGGGAGTGTGGGAGTGATATGGGGTGGTGGATGATTTGGTAAGGGGAATTGCATGTCCATTGAACAAGCATTTGACTGCTAACTACTTATGCCATCAGTTGATGTTTTTATCTTTCGAGATTGTTTTGAAGGTGGAGAATCAAGAGGTAATCAATTTTGATTGTGAAACAGATTTCCTTTATGGTTGCTCGAGGTGATCTTGGTATGAAAATTCCAGTTGAGAAGATTATTTGGCCCAGAAAATGATGATATAGAAGTGTAATCTTGCTGGTAAGCCTGTGTGACTGCCACTCAGATGCTTGAACGTGTCTTAACTTTTGCCGCAAACAACTAGTCTTAAAAAGGTAAACTATGGATAGGACAAAGATCAAAATAGTGCCTCACAATCACATATCAGCTTATATATCGTGAAGTTTTTGGACGAAGGAAAAATAAATGTTTTTTATCAGAAGAAGAAAGTCACTTTTTAAGATGAAACTAGATACCAAAACAAGACTCCAAAGCTTTGCCTCAGAGACAGATCACAATGGAAGACTAAAAGAGATGTATAGTGTCTAACCATCATATAGACTGCAGTGAAGAGAAAGCCAGCAGCACCAGCAGTAACACACATGTAACTGAAGGAGTACAAAACCTTGTTTACATGCATCCCTAAATGAAGTAAACAAAGAAGGAAGTTAATAAAGAAAGAAATTGGATCTACATCTAGGATAATAATGTATCAATTGTTCTCTTTGGAAAAAACAATGCTCTAAGATTTGTAGCATGCAAAAGAACAAAAAACTGAAAGAAAAGCTTACCGAGGCAGTCACATGCTACACCCAACAGTACAAGACAAGAGGATGGTATCAACCATTGCTGAATTCTAACTTTATGATCCTGGAACATTACGACGAAGAACAAAAAGATAAATAAAGTTTATCATCCAAAGAAAAAGAAGTTAGACATCAAGAGAAAGCAAAAGATGTTTACCTTGAAATGGACAATTATGTGCCCGTAATGCAAGCCAATGAAGCAAGTTACAATAGCCATTAATGAACTACAGCAAAGTTAAATGAGCTAAAGTCACAAAAATGCAATGGAAGAAGGAGCGTGACAACGGAAAGGGGCTTGACAGAGACACACAACATAAGGAAGTGTCTGGGAAAATAAGAAAGACAAAGAGGCATCAACAGCAAACCTCAAAAGTCCTTCTGGGTCAAAAGGGGCTTGACACCACGATGGAGCATCTGGAGGTAGGGGACCATAGTCAGGGGAGTTGATACTACATTCCTGTCAAGGAAACAATCAAATATTTACAATATCAAGAGCCAAAAACAAAAAGAGTAACTCTGAAATACTAAGGAATTCAAGAGGAAGAGTACCTTTGATCGTCCATAAATGGGTCTTGCATATAAGTGTTGAATACCCAATATCTTTCGATCAATCATTCCAACAGCATTACATGCTGGCCCAGTGTCTCCCCGTACACCACATTTCACCTTCAAAAGGAACATAATCATGTTAAGGAATTCCATCACTTTCATTTGACAAATGGGATGTGATCCCAGACCTTTAATGAAAAGTACAATACAGCTAAATGCAGTGAACAACTTACTGAGAATATCTTTGTTCTCGAAGAAGAGTCCATTGGCATCTGATACTCCCAGTCATTAACATATAAACCGTAGAACAAAGAAAGGTATACAGCGGTAACCATTATAGTCATGGCCCTGGAGAAACCAAAATGGAGGGAGAAAAAGGAAATGAACAAACAGTAGGGTGAAGATTATGCATTCTAAAATTAAAAAGATTGACAGAAGCACATATAGTTAAAACTTTCTGCAGACAATAGCTCTTGTCCACTCTTAAATACCTTAAATTTTCATATATTTAGAGGAAACATTATGTTGCATATAGGGCGCTGTGTTTTTATTCATAGAGCTTAATGAAACCAAAATGGAGGGAGAAAAAGGAAATGAACAACCAGTCATGGTAGATTAGACAATAGATCAGACAAATGGTAGTATTATACTTGTCCATGTATATCCTCGATGACTCCTCCAACATGAAATAATCCATGATTCAAATACTATCAATTTGTCTCCCTTTTCTGAAGAAACAAATACTAGCTTGCAACTCTATCTAATTCTCATGACAGTTATTTGCCCTCACGGTTTCCATCAATATTATAACACCTGAATATGCACATTTGATATGATTGCAGATAAAAGACAAGCTGATCAATCATACCCCTTGACATATAGTCACTATTCGTCCAACTTGCCAGTAGTGACTGCATACCAGTGCATATATATGGCATTAGTACCCTTGACAATTAGCCAAACACCCTTCTTACTATCATCTGGATGGCTTTCAGCACTGTTAATTTCATTCAAGTAATAGCAGGTAGTCTGTCCCATCTAGATTTGGTGAAAATACCTAAAGTTATTCCTAAAGATAGCAGCAATTGCAGTCTTATACATTTGCCTATTGAAACGAGTGATTTTGAGCTACCGATTTCTCGCATCCCAGTCAATATTTAACATGCAGGATTCATAAGATTTACCTGATAACCTAATTTTATCTTTTAACGATGATATATTTGTCAAGCTAAGCAAGCCAGATTGTTCAATAAAACTAGTAATGGCAACCTCTCTTTGACAAATAATTAAAATTATTTGTATTGGACCGAATGGTCAAAAAACTCAGAACTCACCATTGTTTACTGTATCTCTTCAATAAAGATTGTCCTGAATTGACTTTATTATCACCCTTAAGCCAAATTTCACACATAGCTGCCACCAAAAAAGCTATTGCAATTCTCTGAATGGAAAAAAAAAAAAAGTTTAAAATGTATTATCCACTTGAAGAACATGAAGAATTATAAGATAAAACAATGCTCAAATATAATTTTCCTTTATTTCACCACCGTCAAGGCTGATGAAACCAAAAATACTATGTTGGCTTCATACCTGTAATATACCCATCCATCTTATATTCTCAATGTCCACTCCATAAGTTAGATTTTTGAGACCATGAAAATAGCCTCCTGCTTGGGCAAAAGAATGCAAGTGTCATACATGCAAGCCATGAATCTACTAAACCAAAATAATATTTTGCCACTGCGTGACAAATCTATAAACAGCTGTTGAAAATTATTAAGTAGACAGATGACTAAAAGAAGAGCACCTTGAAGAAAGACTCCGAGGATGAAAAGCTTAAGTCCACGGTGCATTGCTTTTCTAGTCGCAGTCAGTCTGCAGGGCATGTTCTGTAAACCAAAAACAACTTATATAAGGATAAGACGCAAAATTATCTAAAACTCAATACAGTGGGTTAAGAAAATAAGCTCCTAATATTAAACCATAAAATGTGTCTTTCACAGTTGTTCATGTACAAAAGATACTAGAGATAAAATTTGCTATAAAATTAACTATCTACATTTTTGCTGTAACCGCAAATAAATAAATCTAGCGAAAAAACAGAGTTTAGTAATCTGACATTTGTTTCTGAACATATCTACCTTGTATGCAAGTGCAAGTGACACTCCAACAATAAAGAGGAAGAATGGCATGACAAAATCTGCAAGGGTTAAACCATGCCATGGTGAATGATTGATAGCAGGATAAAGTCCACCAGCGTACTCCACAAATATCATTAACTGCAAAGAAGCAAGAGAGAATAAGATGATAATCTTTAAAGGAAAAAAAGAAACAAATTGCTCATTCAGGTTTTAGCTCCTTGGCTGTTAGTCATTATCAGATCGATTTTCTCTAATGCAATTTTCTCATCCCTGCCCTATATCCCCGAAATGGCAAGTCGTGGTCAATTTCCCCAGTTTTGCAACTATTTGGCACCAGAGTAGGATGATTTAATTGTTAATGATTAGGAATACTGGAGTTTGATACTTGATTAAAATTCTGCTTAAAAGTCACTCTTATCTTCTAACCAAGCTTACACCCAAGACCCTAGCTTTTCTTCCAGTTTTCATGTATTCTCAATTCATAACAAAGTTGACCACAATACACAAGTCAAAGCATAATGATCTCAGTGGCGGAGCTAGCCTTCTGGTACGGGGTTATGTATTAATTATTAATTTAGAACCCCTAACTTAAAAGGACTAGAATTATGAACCCCCAAACTTCTTCGCCGCTGAATGATCTAGCTCTAAAGGGGTATCAATAATAATAGTAAACAAGCACCTGGAGCAATCAGGATAAACTAATGACAAATTGGACAAAGTTGGGCAAAAAAAAGCTGTGATCTTTACATATTTCAAATGCAAACAACTCCATCCCAAAGAAAATGCCAAAAGAAAGAAACCAAACAAGAAGAGTCAACAGAACCCAAAATAACAAAGTTTTCAGAATTAGCAAATCTACTGAGAGAGACAACAAGTCAACAATTTGCACATTAAAGCAAGGGACTTTTACACTGTCTCAACAATGGCTTGGCCGCTTAAACAAAATATAGCCATTTTTTGTATATTCCATGGATAATAAGTGTATAACCTATGTATACTTAGACGGCTATTTCAGTAAAGTTGCATTAAATCAATCAACTACGTCTCAATGTCAAAACAGTTCACAATAACATCAAAATAAAAGGAATTACCGCAACAGTGAGACCGCGAAAAATGTCAAGAGAAAGAAGGCGAGCACCACCACCACTTGTTGTACTAATCTTAGACCTCCTAAAAGGGTGTCCACCATTATTGTTATTGCATCCAAGAACAACACGATCAGCACTTGATTTAGGCAATGTAGACAAAGGAGATGTTGGTGATGATACTGCATATTTTTGGAAAGCCAATTCAACATCATTGTCTTTTAGTTCATCACTTGTAATAACCTCAATCCTTGGAGAATACAAATTCTTGGTTTCTTCTGATTCTACTTCCACATTCCCTCCTCCTCCTTGCTGTTGTGGATCCCACCTTAATCTTGCATCATTTTTCTCTCTGATTAATTGGTAAGATCCCATTGTGTGATCGCAGGATGCTTCGTACACCGAGCCTGTCCTTATCTAAACAATGTAACAAAAATGAAAACCTCCTTATACCCTTTATATCCTTATACCCAAATATCCTATTTTTTACACCATTGTTATACCCTTTTCACACCAATAATGATGATTCTTGCAGAATAAAAATCTCAACTTTAAGGCTGCAAATGAAAATTTGATATACAAAGATCAGGTCTTGATTTATTTCACAATAATGGTTTTAATAATATAACTGATAAATCAAGAACCAACCAACAAAAAAAATTCAAGAACCACCAAATAGAGGATAATAAATGATAATGTGTGTAGAAAATAAACCCCCCTTAATTTTCCCTACCCTCTGATTTTACAAAAACAAACAAAATTGTAAAGGTACACATGTATATGTATATGTGTGTGTAATAAATAGACACATATGCAGAGAGAAAGGGATATGAGATGGACGATTGGAAGTATAAGGTGTTTGTGTTTGTCTGTGATTTCTTTATATAACTTTTCCACTGAAAAGAGTGGACACATCTTTTTATTCTTTTTACTGCATTTGTAATATTCGGGAGAGAATTGGTGCAACTGAGTAAAGTTATTTTTGTCTGATCTATATAGGTTATCGTTTTGAGTCGTATAAACCGTCACTGTTACTGATATTTGTATTAGAGATTGTATATGAATACGAGATATTTTGTGCACCTTGCATCAAGGGTTGTAACGTCACTCTACTTGGGATGCGGCTTATTCCCAAACACCACATAAATACGAGATATTTTGTACACCAAAATTTGTATTATTATTATGGTTTTTGCTCGTTCAGTGTTAAAAGTGACAGTATCTAATCAAAGGTATCCAAGGAAAAGCATTTGATACTGTGCTCACCACTTGTGTCTCCCTATTATTGGCAGATGATATATAATAGTTTCACTTTCACAGTGGGTTGAACTAATTTTTGGATTCATTAGTATTATTAAAAAGAATGTAGTAAACATAGTGATATTGTAAAACGTAAAAATATCTTTCTTGATAAGATTAATATTGATATGAGTGAATGATAATATCAATCGTGATTTAATACGAACCTTGAAATGCTAATTAAGATAAATATGCTAACTATTGAAATAATAAAGGAAAAAGATACTTAGATTTTATGTTACCTTTCATTTTGAATTAGCAAAGTACAGTATTTTTTATACAAAATATGGATTCACAACACTCGCGATCTAGATATGAATGAGTCAAATGACTTATTATTAATATATCAGTCAACTATTCCACTTCAGTTTCTAGTGGTAGTTAATCAAGATTTGCATCAAAATTGGGAAGAGGTATTTTCATTATTTTTTTTAAATAATATGTTTATGTTTTTATCTCTTTTACTTGGTATTTTTTTTATGGTTCTTTTTTACTTGTTTGGTTTTAATTTGGTGAATGTGTCAAGGAAGGAAATGGTTGGGTGGGCGGTGGAGTGGGTAGGGAATAACGGTGCCCACAAATCAACAGTTTGCTAACCTTTTTTTTTTAAGTTGCTTCAGATAGGAGCATTCCCTTGTGAAAAAAAAAAAACACGTCTTCATGGGGGTACTGTTTTTCTATCAGATCTTTACGTAAAGTAGGTTAGATACAACGGCTTATGAAGCATAGCATCTATAGGTCCAAAATATCTTATTAACTTGTGTGTATTCTAACTAATTAATTCAACTATATATATATTACTCCGTCCGTTCCAAAATGAATGACATTATTTTCTTATTAATCCGTTCAAAAAAGAATGGCACAATTCTAAATTTGGAAACATTTTTGAGTTGAAACTACTACTTTACCCTCAATGAAATGTTTTATAGTCATATATTTATGTATGGCGTATTTTGGACCACAAGTTCCAAAAGTCTTACCACATTTCTTAAACTCCACTCCAAGTCAAACTCAGACAACCATTTTAGAATGGAGGGAGTATTTTTCAGTAGTATAGGTATCGAATAACTCTTTCCATCAATACTTACAGAGTATAATTTTTTAAAAAGAATACTAAATTGGAACTCATAATTTCAAAATATAAGTTATGTGCGAAAAAGTTTCTATTGAAAGTTGAAACAATCAAACTTAAAATTATAGGTGTCAAATCTGCAGCTGGTTTGATATTTGACTAAGCCGGCAAACCCATATGTTGATCAACAGTAGTGGCAGTAGTTGTCATGGACAATAGGACATGACTCATGGTTTATGTTGCATATATGGCTTAGGCTTAGGCTTTGGCTAAATATTAAATACAGGAAGGGATGATTGGCATCAAAAGAGCTGCTGATAGGTATATTCTCTTATCGGCTATTTGGCCACCCACAACTATCTGATTAGGTCAAAGTAGTGTGAATCGTATTCCAGAGAAGACTTAGCCCTTCGAGCCCTTTGTGGCCAAGGATTTGGTCAATGATAAGAGCATAATGTATGTTCTGTGAGTCATGTGCATGTTATTATGTACTCTAGTACTACTTTTGAAGTTTTTCCAATTATTCAAAAATAAAAAAAGTGAGAGGTGAACCATTCGATTAAAGGTAAATATACGAATAAATGAACTCTGTAAATATACGGATAAATGAACTCTTTTACTAACTTTTTGTGCATTTCATATAAAGCATCAATACCCATGCCACACTTGTTTGGTAAAACTGCTTCAAGGTAAATGAGGAATTGATGATATAATATATAAGTGGAGGATTTTATATTTTGTATTCTAAGACAACGACTTAAAGCACTAGTAATTGAATACTAAAGTTAATTTTCGTACTTATATAATAAATTTTAACATATATATATAAAGTAAAATAGCTATCAAGTTATGTCGAACCCATATTTTTTCGTTCATTTTCAGTTGGTGTCCTACTCTCAATTCACTTTTACGCCTTTGTTAATCCTGCTCCTGCCAAATTGCCAATATATATAATACTTAGGTGTACTCTACCTATTATTGTACACTTGAAAGTACTGCTTTAACATTCTTTATGGTTTCTTTTTACCGACGTTTAGTACTTCTATAATATTCCATCATATAATAATGAGACAGAGAAATGAGGTTCTTTTTCTTGCAGATTACCTATTCCTTTTGGCCTCTGTTACATATCTTCTTTCTTCCTAGTACAGCATTACTTTTTGGCCTTTACTACCTATCTTATATCTTACTATATGTATTTATTTTTAGTTTAACTATTTAATATTAAGAAATTCTTTTACCACTAATCCATATTCGATCACATTGTATAGGGTGTTCTTTATCATGAATGAGTTTTTACGTTATCAAGGTTTTGAAAATGAAATATTTTAAAGATTAGAGAGACCTCATACATTATTTTGATTTGATGGTACTTATAATTCACTGAATTTATATCATACACATTAATTATATTTATACCTTTTATTCTATTTATATATTTCAATTCATGATAGTAGCTTATACATATTTTTATCATATTAATTTATCTGAAATTATATTATAGTAACATTGTAGTCTAAATAACTTTTACACTATCCATGCATCTTTCTTCAAATGACATGGAGTACTACCCTAGATTAGTGCTGACTTATTATTGTTTAAACAACACTATAATGCAAATGCCCTTTTATACTTCCTTCTTTATATTTGTTCATCTTTAGGTCGTCAACTGACGTACCATAGTATCCATAATACCCTTCAAGTTTCTTTTAATTGTCTGTTATTTTTTCATCGTTGATTTCTCCTTTTTTTTATAGTAACTTTTTGCCTTTTCTTCCCCTCTTTGGCCTTTTTCATGAAGCTTTTATTTATCTTTTATTCAACTTCTGTTATATTTTTCTTTTCCCATAGTGAAGCTTTGTTTTATAGTTTTGGCTACTTAAATGGCTTGGGATTAATTATTGATAGAGAATTGAATAGAATTCTGGCTGGGCAGATTTGTGTCAATGATTTTATTGGTCTTGTTCCAATATAAAGTACAAAGTGATAAAGTTCAATCCAGCCAATCTTTTGATTGTAATCTCTATAATTTTATCAGAAACATTTAACCGCTCCAATACTTCTGATTTCCCTTAATTAATTAAGTGGCTTAAGTATTTATTGGCTAACTAAATAATGACCCTTGGGTTGGCTGTAGGGTTACGGTCATTGGAACTTCTAGAGGTGGAGTTAAATTTTAAAAAGAAGATTATGAAAGTATTTATAGACACTAAAACTAAAAGGTGTTATCGTTAAAGGTTTTATACTAGAAATGAGGTTTTGACTTCCACAAACTTAAACCAAATGAAACAAGCTGCTTTCCTTCCAAAAACTGACCCTTGAACCTTAAAAAACAAACATGAAATCATTTGTTTAATAACTTTCAAAACTAGTTCTTCTTAAACCGGCCAACCCAAAAATCAAAAGTAAACAAAATTAGATTTGAGGTGTCCTTCAAATTATAATAAAATACTAGGAGAAGTTCCTTGAGACAGGTGTGTGAGTGTCTGAGTTTCTTTTTCTTTTTCTTTTTGTAAATAAAGGGGAAACATTCTCCATCAAGAAATTTTTCTGTACTTTACCGTCGAGTTTGAAATATTTGGTTAAGATTAGAGAGATCTCATTCATAACACTATATTTTGTTAATGGTAATTGTTGTAGTGGCTAGTGGACACTAGCTAGGAGTTTCACCACTATTTGTAAAGTTCATAATTTTGGCATGTTGTGGTGGAGGTGTTTTGAGGACAATGTTAGTGGAGCTTAAATCAGAAGAGAACTTGTACGGTGCAAGTAAACAATTATGGATTCATATACTTTGTACACGTAAATACAAACTTTTGCAAAGTTCGTGCATGCTTAGATATGTGTCTTTTGGATCTTATATAGTACTTCATTTTTTGTATAGTTAGGCAATCCATTATGTGTACAATTAACCGTCGATCTTTTTCATGAAGATGTGTCGATTTCATGTTGGTGCTTCTTAAGTTTTCAACTTTTGGTGGGATCTCTTTTGGAGTAGTTTCGTTTTTGAAAGGAATAGGGTTTGAAGATGCTTTAGATAATACTTCTAGAAAACTTTTACTAATGTTTTGGATTGGGTTATTTGTATTAAGAATAAATGGTTGAATTATAATGTTTAAAAGTAAAAAGTTACTTTGGGATTTGATATTAAGTTGGATGATGCTTTTGGAAATCAAATTACTTTTGGTTTGCTTATGGAATTAGTTGGTTTTTTCTTAACTAAACACCACCATAAATATGTTTAGATCATACTTTTGGAATATGTGGTGAGTTCTCTGAATGATGTTAAAAAGGGATCTTTTAAGATTATAGACATTTTAACACCAATTAATACATATAAATAAATCTCGAAACAATAGGAAGTTATATATGGAACATAAAGATTGATACAGATAATATTATTACGCAAGAAATATGGGACTAATCAACATTAGCATATATATCTTTAAAATCTACTTATATAATCTAAAACAAATGGTGGTAGCATATATTAATAGAAACAAGGAACATAACCTAACGAGTAGACAAAAAACTAATATAGCAAAAACATGAACAATATTGAATTGAAAGAAGATTATATACTTGATATTAATGGGAAAAAGAAGTGCAAAGATCTGAACCAGCAGAATGATACACAAATTCCAGCTCACTGCTTATGTGGAAGATGAGTCAGCAAATTTAAATATTAGTTTTAGCATTTTGATTCCAGGCGGGAAAGTTAGTTAAATGTTAGCATTTGAATATTTCATTTCAAGTCTAGGCATGGGTTGTGTGAGCTAGTATAAAGCCAATTGTAATACTCATTTTACATTCAACCATGATAATATAGTGAAAGTCTCTCTCTAAGCCTCTTCTCTCTGTCCTCTCTCTCTAATCCCCTCTTCCCCTTTCTCTTCCACTTCTCTTCCCTATTACAGTTCACTTCAGTTCTGCAGATACCTTTTTGGTATCAATTGGTATCAGAGCATCGATCCTCGGAATTAACATCATGACACTTGAGGCCGTGCGAGAAAAAATAGATCAATTAATCGAAAAGCTGAAAAGCCACAAGTCCTATACAAGAGATGCTAGCAACAGGTTACATACACAACGAGAAGAGTGTTTATGTAGCGTTGATTGTCGATGTGTTGCTTGTGCTGATACTTGCTCGCTAGAAGGATATCCTAGCTGCACAAATACAAATTTTATCCCAGGTACTAAATGCTTCAACAGTGGCGAATTCGAGATCGATACGTCTCCTTCAAATTCTGTAGTTATAGAATCTGTGCAAAATGTGGAGGAACTATTTCTGGATGTGCTTTTCATTGAAAATGAGGGTACGAACAACATCTACAAGGTGTTTGACAAAATGACACAGAGAAAGGTAGAAGCAGATTCTTTTGGTAATGGCTATTTTACGGGGAACGCTGAATGTGAGAGCTTGGAATACATGTATCTCGATAAGTTTTTTATGGAAACTGCTGATTCCAAAAGTGATTTCAGTGTTCCTAATATGATTGTAGAGTTTGATGAGCTGCTTAAACTAGATGTAGTGCCTGTGTCCTTTTTGTTTACTGAAGCTTCCTCTTACGCATATGAAGAGCATAATGATACTACTGAGCCAGTTTTTGATCCTGGAGGTACTACAATTGATGTGCTTGAGTTTTGCTACTTGAATTTTATTGATTCATATCTTTCCACTGTTAGCTTTAGATCATGGTTACTATGCTGTTATACAAGGAACCTGTTCGATTGGGGAAGTCTATTTGAGTGTTGTTTATACCAGGCCAAAGCACATACCTCTACAGGCACTAACACTATGAGGGAGTGGAGTGGGACACAAGTGCTCGAAGTGTTGGGTGTTAACTGGTTAAATATTAAATCTGAAGTAAATGAATTGTTGGATATTTTCCTAGCATTTTTTCAGTTTGTGTGGGATATATTCTATTACTCTACAACCTTTGAGTGTAGCCTGGTAATAAGTACTCTCTGGAAACCTTGGACAATGAAGGTGGAACACTGGAAGAATATTCAGTCTCAACTCTTGATTTCTCCAATCAATGACTGCTCAGTTATAGGGACACATTTACTAGCTAATGTCGTTGTTGCTGCAATCAATTATCTTCACCCTCAATGTCTGAGTTCAGTAGTTAACTATGGCCCTAAAGCTCGCGGTTATGGAGGTAATAGAAGATCCAACTTGGAGGACATCTCAATACTAATTGGAGGAGCTTTCGGTAATGCAGAGTATGCCTTGAATGGGAGCCAAACTCAAATTGGCATAACTGTGATGTGGGGTGAAATCATAAGGATGCCAGTTGTAGAAGCTGAAATTCTTGTTTTATTGTTTCAAGGTGTTGTCCTGACAAATGAAAAAGGTTCCCACTTAGACGACTATTCCAGGCAAAGTTTTAAACACTTGTCTGTTATGTTGTTGCTTGATATAGAAACTGGATGGAACTTGCAAGCCGATCTTAACTGGCAATTCTATTTGTGGGTAAATGAAATGACAAATAACAAAGAGGATAAGAAGATGAACATGGTTGAAAGAAACTGCTTAGCAGCTACAACTCATGTAAATGAGGGCCAAGATGTATGCTCAAACAGTGGCAACACGGCAGCAAAGAATACTGTGGTTACTCAGATGTCACCAGGGCTATATTTTGCAACCATTGAGAACTATGCTTTTTCTAAAATCTGGGAGGGCGCACTTATGAAGAACCTAACAGACCTGATTGTTTACACGTGGTGTAAAATAAGCTCATTACATGACATCCTCATCCTTGGAGAGATAGGCTTGAAGATGGAAAGATTGGGCAAACCTGGGAAGCAATTGAATGGGTGCTGTTATGGAAGCTAGAACCTGAAAGAAGAATACACTCCAAGAATGCTTTGCTGCTGGTAGAAAAGCGTTCAGTACACTTTCTGAATAAGCAATTGTGCACCACAGCTGCAGCTCAAGATATTTTACATCACTTCCCATTTGATCCTGGTGGTTCTTTTATTTTTGCATTAACACCCTTGAGGACAAGGGTGCTCTTCAACCGGGGGGTATTGATACACAAATTCCAGCTCACTGCTTATGTGGAAGATGAGTCAGCAAATTTAAATATTAGTTTTAGCATTTTGATTCCAGGCGGGAAAGTTAGTTAAATGTTAGCATTTGAATATTTCATTTCAAGTCTAGGCATGGGTTGTGTGAGCTAGTATAAAGCCAATTGTAATACTCATTTTACATTCAACCATGATAATATAGTGAAAGTCTCTCTCTAAGCCTCTTCTCTCTGTCCTCTCTCTCGTCTAATCCCCTCTTCCCCTTTCTCTTCCACTTCTCTTCCCTATTACAGTTCACTTCAGTTCTGCAGATACCTTTTTGGTATCACAGAAGTGGTTAAGATACATGTTAGCGTCAGAGCTTGCGTAACTGATGGTCAATTGCACATATATATAAAAACAAATCCATGCCAGATTCATGCGTTTTAAATTTGTTCAAGTTAATTAAAAGAAAACGAATGTAAAGTACCTGGACAGAAGCTTTCTTGAGTTTCTTGGATTGCAGTAATTTCGAGCTGGAAAATTTCAGCTGAGACGAATCCTTAATTATGAATCAACACAATGAAACAAGGAGAAACACGCACTTTCTCTAATCATCTAATGAGATTTATAAGATATTTTTACCACCCTTTTTCACTTGAATTGGGACTCCAATGTGTCATGCCATCCCAACTGTTATGAAACTACTTTTCTACTCCGGCTAGATTTTGCTTCATCTATTTTTATTAGGAGTACGTTTACCATTCCTGGTCAAGATTAATTTAAAACGGTCATTATAATTAATGATATCATATACTCTGCACAAATTCATTAGAAAGATTTTTAGATGGATTTCTTCTTGATTTATCATTAATTGCTATAAGCATTTAATCAAACCTAATACCGATTACACTATAGGGGTTATTGTCCGGAATCAAAGTATAACAAAACCTACTACTACTACAAGTTACTACGATGATCCCAAAAAAAAAAAAAAAAAACTGTTAGATTACATTCTTCATTAGAATATCCATTTATGGTAATCTTATTTATTATGAATTCTCAATATATATGGCCAGTTCATGAATGATCGTATCTCTGTAATATACCATTTACAAATATATACAACCCTAACACCAAAATTACAAAAAATAACAACATTATTCCATTTTACAAAAAATACCAATATTTTTTACACATTATATACAAAACCAATAAAACTAACAAATTAGGGTTCCTCCTCCTTCTTACTGCCCCCTCCCACTGCCACCACCCCAAGCGGCGGCAGCGCCTAGTCACCACCGGCCGCCGCCGCCATCCATCCGCCGGATTTTTTTTTTTTTTGTATCTAAAAAATGAAATACACATATAAACATTGATTTCTCTTTGAAAATACACTTGCAACATACATATAAACAAAAAAGACATGTAAATACACAAATATATATATATATATATATATATATATATATATATATATATATATATATATATATATATATATATATATATATATATATATATTACATACACTAGACACACACATAGATACAAGGATCTACGGATCTACAAATTAAACATACAAATTTATATATGTCACACATACACTTGACATACACCCAAAAGCACATACAAAAAATATAATAGATGCTCAGATATACATGTTCATACAGTAATATACACGTTCATACACTTGTGTGCTGAAAAACATTACATGTATATACACGAACATACAGATACATACCTGCATCTGAATATCTGAATATGTATATTCAAAATCAAAAAAAAGAAGGAGGAGAAGCATATCTGAATAATATATTAAAAAAATACATATATATATACATAAAATACACACATATACACATACAAAATGAACAAAAAAAAGGAAAAAGAAGAAAAGATCGGGAAACAGCAGCTGCTCTAGTTTCGCCGGAGGAATAGTAGCAGCGGCGACCGCAAGGGAGGGCGGGGAACGGCGGGAGGGTGGATGGGTGGGTGGGTGGAGGAGGGGAGAGAAAGAGAGAGGAAGAAGTTAGGGTTTTGGATTAGAGAGTGTAAGAAATTAAGTACCGTAACAGGAACAAATTTGCGTACCTGTCAACGTAATCAACACATCGGAAGTTTGTTTGATGTTTGTCCCAAGTCGGACTTCGAATCACAAAGGAAACGAAGCACAAATACCACAAACTAAATGTCCTAACTTGTATGTTTTTCTTTTAGAAGTTAGAGATAACCGTCCTTTTTTGGAATGATATTGTATATTTAGGAAAGTAAAAGAACCTCCTTTTATTGTAGAAGATAAGGAGTGGTTACTGGAGATTATGGGAAAACCCACTTTCCATGTTTTCCTGAATATGGGTTAGTGGTCTCCCAAAGTCAGTAACTTCCCAATTAAATAAAACTTATTTATTTATTTGTTTTATTTTGTATTTATCTCTTCTAACCGGGTCGGGTCAGTCCACATGGGCGACCCACCCAATACAAAAATATCCAACATCTCCCACTTCGCACATGGTGGACTGAACTCATACCAGTACCATACCAATAACACACAAAATTCATACAGACAAATAGTTCGTGCGACCTGCGAGCGTTATGATGAGCTAAACCTATTAAGGTTGTACAATAGCTTCATATAAAAATCCAATCACATACGGAAAGGATTTATTATAAACACGAGGATCTTATTACTCGCAATACCCCAGACTTTATACGCTACTCCAGTAGCTAGTTATCTGATCCCTCATCCTCGAACGAGGTGAACTCGAGTTCCTATTTAACTTTGTATCACAATTACACTTGAAACCCTCATGGTAAATGTAATGGTCGACCTGTGAATACAAGTTAAGTTGTAAATTGTTTTAATTTTCTTCCCTTTCTACTTGAATCTATTCATCCCAAATCAGCTGCTTTCCTAGACATGCACAACATTGCCAAATCACTCGTGGCTATTAGTAACATGCTAAAGTAGCAACACAGATTGGTACTTCAAGAGACGGTAAAAGGTCAAAGGGTATTCCAATGAAAAAACATATTTATTTTTCTTAGGGTCTCACACAATGAAGAAGCATGGATCTTTTCTTCTATTACCCTATTGGTCGATCAGCACACGTGGTATGAAACACGTGCTACGGTATTCTTGCCTAATTTGGCGCGTGTGTCTTATTTCTAAATATATAAACACCGTACAAATCTTGGTCTAGACACTTCTAAATGTCTAACCCGAGTTTTTCTTCAAGCAATCCTCAAATCCAATTTGTTTGAAAAAAAAAAAACTCACATCTGGCTTACAAAAACAAGTCATATAGGATATACTAATCCATAAGTCTGAAATCTAATCAAGACCGACCATTTAAACTATTTATGACCTTGTACAATTCAAGGTTCTAATTGGTCTCATCTCTGCACGTTCCTCGACGTCAGAGGCGATCGCCCGAGTGAGAGAGCCGATCTCGCGACTTGTTCGACACACTTATCACAAATAAATTCCATCACATGCACATGAGATTTAATACAAACTCAATAATATATATAGATGAGTATAACATTCAAATTGTTCTACAATACATAAATTTAGTCATATCCTACGCAAACCTAGAGCCATTACATATTTCTCAAACTGGTCTCTAGATACTGCCTTTGTAAAAGGATCAGCTACCATTTTTAGTGTAGGCATGTATTGTATTGGAACTTCACCACTTGCAACTATGTTTCTCAAGTACTTATACTTGGTATCAATGTATTTGGTCTTTTCATGATGCTTAGGATCTTTTATAAAATCAATAGCCACCTGACTATCACAATATAAAATTATCGATCCTTGAGGATTCTTTGCAATATCTAGATGCTCAAAGAATCCTTCAACCAAACAGCTTCTTGTACTGCATATGTATAAGCTACAAACTCAGCTTCCATAGTTGAAAGAGCAATACAAGTTTGTTTCTTACTTTTCCATGAAATGGCCCCACCATTTAGTAAGAAAGCATATCCAGATGTTGACTTTCGTTCATCCAAGTCACCAGCCCAACCAGCATCTGTATAACCTCTCAACATCAAATCAGATCCACCATAGCATAGTGAATAATCTGCAGTTCCTTTCAGGTATCGAAATATCCTCTTCACTGCTTTCCAATAATCTCTTCCAGGATTGGATTGATACCTGCTAACTAGACCTACAACATAACAGATATCAGGACGAGTACACAACATAGCGTACATCAAGCTCCCGATAGCACTTGAGTATGGAACTCGAGACATTTCATCCTTCTCTCTTTGCGTCTGTAGACACATTTCAAGACATAAAGCTTCACCTTTCGCTACAGGAGTATCCATGGGTTTGCACTCATTCATCCGAAAGCGTTCCAGAATTTTGTTTATATATGTTTCTTAAGACAGACTCAATAATTTCTTGGAACAGTTTCTTTGGATCTTAACTCCTAGGATATAGTCTGCTTCACCCATATCTTTCATGTCAAATGACTTTGAAAGCCATGACTTGATAATCTTTAGATACTCCAAATTATTTCCAGCCATCAATATATCATCCACGTAAAGAGAAAGAATTACAAACATATCATTGGACCTTTTAACATAAATGCAATGGTCTTCATCAAACATAGTAAAATCATATGAGATCATTTCTTTATGAAATCTCAAGTACCATTGCCTTGAAGACTGCTTTAGACCATAAATAGATCTTTTCAATTTACAGACCTTATTTTCTTGGCCCTTAACGATGAAACCTACAAGTTGTTCCATGTAGATTTCTTCATTCAATTCTCCATTGAGAAAAGCTGTCTTCACGTCCATTTGATGTAATTCTAGATCTAAACGCGCAACAATAGCTAAAAGTAAGCGAATTGAGGTAAACTTCACAACTGGCGAAAAAGTATCCTCATAATCAATTCCTGCTTGCTGAGTAAAGCCTTTTGCTACCAGTCGTGCCTTGTATCTTTCTATCGATCCATCCGCTTTACGTTTAATTTTCAGAACCCATTTGTTCAAAATTGCTTTACGCTCAGGCGGAAGATCAACTAAGTCCCAGACTTTATTGGTTCTCATGGACTCTAACTCTTCTTTCATTGCTTTCATCCACTCATCCTTTTCAGGGCTCGATAAAGCCTCGGCAACGGAATTTGGTTCATTCACTTCCGATGCCGATACCAGGAAAACGTAATCCTCTATATCATAAGTACGTTTAGGTACACCTTTCCTGGTACTCTTTCTTAATTGAAACTCAGATTCACAAGAAGGATCTTGTATTGAAAAGCTCCCACTCGGATCAGCACCATATTCTTGATCAATTAGATCATCAAATGTATCAGAAGACACTTGCTGACCATCTGAGTTCAACTTTTCATAAAGAGGCTCCTCATCCTTTACTTCACCCTTCTTAGGAAAATCATTTTCTAAAAATGTGACATCTCGTGATTCAATTTCAGTAACACTTCCATCCTCCAATTCACCAATAAACACATACCCTTTGGAGTGTTCTGAGTATCTTATAAAAATACATTTCTTGCCTTTTGGACTCAGTTTACCAAACTTGTTAAAAGAATCTTTTATAAATGCAGCACAACCCCAAGGTCGTAAATAACCCAAGTTTGGTTTCTGGCCGGTCCATAGCTCATAAGGAGTGGAAGGAACTGACTTAGAAGGCACTTTATTCAATATATAGGCTGCAGTCAATAACGCATCTCCCCAAAAAGAGATAGGTAAATTAGCTTGCGCCATCATTGATCTTGTCATATCCAATAGAGTTCTATTCCTCCTTTCTGCTACACCATTTTGCTGAGGTGTATAAGGAATAGTTAATTGTCTGGTGATTCCTTTTTCACTACACAAGTCAATAAATTGTCCTGAAAGATATTCACGCCCTCTATCAGTTCTTAGAGTTTTTATACTCTTGTCTAATTGATTCTCAACCTCATTCATGTATCGTTTGAAGCACTCAAGTGCTTCAGATTTATGAGAAATCAAATAAACATAACCAAAACGCGTGAAATCATCAACAAACGTAATGAAGTACAAGGCACCAGATCTTGCCTTCACGTTCATTGGACCACAGATATCTGAATGGATTAATTGCAATGGGAAGTCAGCTCTCTTAGCCTTCCCAAAAGGTTTACGTGTAATCTTTCCAGCAAGGCATTGTTCACAAGTTGGCATTTCAATTTTCGAGAAAGAACTCAAGTGTCCTTCCTTCGCCAATCTATTCATTCGATCTTGCCCAATGTGACCTAATCTAGCATGCCATGTAATAATGTCAACATCTCTATTACTAGAAGAACATGCCATAACACAACGGTCCACATAATAGTTATAAGTAGAAGGATTACAACTTAATACAAAGAAACCATCGTAAAGAAGTCCAGAACCATAAAAGACATTGTCTAGAGTAATTCTCACAACATTGCGACTAAAGTTCAAATAGAAACCTAAATTAAGAAGGACAGACACAGATATTAAGTTCCGTCGAATTTCTGGAGCATATAGGACGTCATGCAACATCAAAGTACGGCCACCATGCAAGTCAATCCTGCAAGTGCCAAGACCTTTGACTTCAACCTTCGCATTATTTCCTACATATATCCACCTTGATCCAGATGGTACTCGACGGTACTCCACAAACGCTTCTCGATCACGAGTCACATGGTCGGTGGCCCCTGAGTCTACAATCCACACAGGATAAGATTCAGTTAATAAAACTGTGCTAGAAACAAATGTAGCACTTAGAGATGCGTTTTGAAATGCTGCCTTTTTCGGCTCAGTGCATTCACGAGCAAAGTGTCTCGGCACTTGGCAATTGTAGCATTTCATCTTGCTCTTGTCTTTCTTCTTAAAGAACCGTTTTCCCTTCTTATGGTTTGGTTTGTTTCTCTTCTTTGAGGGTCCCTCACCAGTCTCCTTGCCCTTTCCGCCTTTCTTCCAGTCATTTTTACGCTTGAATCCTGAAGCCTTTTTACCACTTGATTCTGCCACATAGGCAGTGGGTATAGCTTTTGCAGCACCAAGCCGCTCATCTTCAAGCTCAACATGGCGAGCAACATCACCAAAAGTTTTGATGCTGTCATTGTGGGTCAAGTTTACTTTCAGATGTTCCCAATTACTTGGAAGAGACCGGATCACTGCCTGAACCTGCTGCTCATCAGAGAGAATATGACCAGCACTTTTGAGTTGAGCTATCATGTTTGACATCACCCTAAGGTGTTGTTTGACACTGTGGTCATGACGCTTCTTGTAAGTGTCAAATTTGATAGTCAGCTGTCTAAGGCGGGTCACAGTAGTACCCCCATATGTTTCTCTCAAATGTGCCCACATGGCATGAGCAGTAGGGAATTGTTCACATTCGTGAATGAAATCATCCATAACTGAGCTTACAATGATTCCACGAGCAGTGGCATCTTTCTTTTTCCAAGAATTGTAAGCCTCAAGATCTCTCCTATGTTGGGCAGTGTTACCCTCCTCTGGGCAAACCATGACATGATTAATGGCTTCTAGAGCATTTTGCTCTTCCAGCACATACCACATCTTACGGCTCCAAATGTCATAATTCTCGCCGTTCAGTTTGTCACCCTTGTTTAAGTCAGCAATGATAGTTTTTGATGTCATAGTCTGTTAAATGAAACAATAATGCAAGTGTATTTATTACTCATCATTCTCGCATGTGATATACACACTTAGGCAAGTCAATTAAATAAAATATTAATTTTACACTTAGTATAGAATCGAAAAGTTACTAAGTTTCCATTCATCATCTACAACTAAATGTTCAACTAATATTTTATAAAATCATTTCTCATAGTGTGTATCTCGTTAAGATTTTCAATATCATGTCATACTTATTTTACTAAATGTTCAACTAATATTTTATAAAATTATTTCTCATAGTGTGTATCTCGTTAAGATTTTCAATATCATGTCATACTTATTTTAATTGCCACACATAAAAAATTAAACAAATAAAATGACATGTAATCTTGCAAACAAATAACAAATTTTCATTAATTAAAAAAAAACAAATTACAATTAGTTGTAGAGACGATTCTCCCACTCGGCTTCAAATTTAAGAATATAAACCCAAAAAAGTTCACTTGGCCAAACCTCGTGATAAATATCAGTTAAAATACTACCTAAAGGTTCTCCAAGTGAATCTACTAAAATTGCTAAGGCTTCCCAATCATAAAGTTCAATTTTGCCAATAGCATCAATTAGCGCATCTCGGGTAAACTGATAATGTTCAATTTGATCAGCTAGTGAAGCCCTAAGCTCTCTAAATTTCTTTTCTCTTTCCCTTCGTATAGCCCTTGCATCCCTTAGCACATTTTGCATCGCCCTGGAAACATCATTCCTTATGACTTCACGTCCTCGGAAATATGTCATATGGTGACGTACTCTTCTACGTTGTCCTCTTGGTCGATTTCCAACACCACTCCCACTTGGAGCAAGTCGAGCTTGTCCCTGTTCAGCCATGCCTGAAATAGGAACAAAGAAACAATAAGAATGGACATACCATTCAATGTGACAACATATGCCACATTTACTTGTAGAAGATTGCATGTAAGGGTTATATACCATTATAATAGTTTGGCTATTACGAAGTCATTCGAAGAGAAACACATTTATAGGCAGAACTTCAACACTTCATATCTCACTCATTTTAAATCCGTTTATCATCATATAATATATCAACGGAAAGCTTGTGACGAGTAGATTCTGAAAATATATAACCCATATTTTAATTCTAAACCAGTAATTTGCAGAAATCAAATTACAGAACACAGTTTTTCATAAAACTGTCACAATTTTCAGCATAACTTCAAAAATTCGTATCTTACTCGTTTTAAATCCGTTTTGATGAATAATATATCAACGGAAAGCCTGTAATGAGTAGATTCTGAAAATATATAACCCATATTTTAATTCTAAACCAGTAATTTGCAGAAATCAAATTACAGAACACAGTTTTTCATAAAACTGTCACAATTTTCAGCATAACTTCAAAAATTCGTATCTTACTCGTTTTAAATCCATTTTTGATGAATAATATATCAACGGAAAGCCCTAAACGAGTACAATCTAAAAAAAATATGTATAATGCAGAAAATTAGTTATGGGCTAGACTAATTTTAATTTTCATACATTATATTTATGATGTTAACATTCAATCCATGACTTGGAAACAATTAACAAGAACCCTAGGCTCTAATACCAATTGTAAGAAATTAAGTACCGTAACAGGAACAAATTTGCGTAACTGTCAACGTAATCAACACAGCGGAAGTTCGTTTGATGTTTGTCCCAAGTCGGACTTCGAATCACAAAGGAAACGAAGCACAAATACCACAAACTAAATATCCTAACTTGTGTGCTTTTCTTTTAGAAGTTAGAGATAACCGTCCTTTTTTGAAATGATATTGTATATTCAGGAAAGTAAAAGAACCTCCTTTTATTGTAGAAGAGAAGGAGTGGTTACTGGAGATTATGGGAAAACCCACTTTCCATGTTTTCCTGAACATGGGTTAGTGGTCTCCCAAAGTCAGTAACTTCCCAATTAAATAAAAATTATTTATTTATTTGTTTTATTTTGTATTTATCTCTTCTAACCGGGTCGGGTCAGTCCACATGCCCACCCAATACAAAAATATCCAACAGAGAGAAAAGGGGAAAATGATAAAATGGTATGTTTTGTAAAAATCATACAAATATCGTTATGTTGTGTAATTTCTCAATAATGTCGGTATTTTTTGTAATTTAACTGTTTAATGCGTCAATTAGCGTAAAAATCTCAAGCAGGTACTCCAAAAGTTGAAAAGTCATATTACTAAAATGCCCTCAAAAATAACTTAAATACCTTGCTTCTCAAAGATAAACAAATGTTACGTATTACTGCTCCTAACATTCTAACAATCACGACCCATTAAACGAAAGGGCATAAAAATCTAAAAGGCAAGTAGTCTTAACAATGGATCAATCGGGTGCAACTTTTTCCATTGCTTCATATAAAAGTGTTCAAATGGAAGGAACATGCATTAACCAGCTTTTACATTTTCAAGTTGTGGATATAGAGTACAATTTCCTGAAGGAAAAAAAACGGTGGGATCTTATTGTTTTGCACTCTCATTCGGTCAGATTGTGGAAGTAGAAGTTAAAATATATATTGTTTTCACAATTAAGCTCTTTGTGCCTAAGCAAATTAGGACGTCGCAGAACATTGGATATGACATGGTATATAGAAATTTACTGATATTTGTTTTGACTTTGTAAGGATATAATGTTAATTTATTCTACTAATGAAAAGCTACTTATGTTCTACTAATGAAAAGCTACTCGAGTGAGGACTTGCTAAAGGTTGATTCAGCTTATTTCATTGTATCTGTATGTGATTATGAGTTCCTAATCATTGAGCTATCGCCATAGAAAATCGTTAATTATTGTATAGATTGGCTCCGATATACAAGCATACTCGGTCCAATTTTTCATATTCCTTCATTAACAGTCACACCCATTTTCTTATTTTTATGTTATTTTGATTTGAAAATTAAAGACATTCCTTTGTCTTTCTTAAATTCGTCAACTGTGTCTTACGCCTATCTATATCTCGTCAAGTAAACACTGATATTGATACTCTTTTCATCTATTCGTTATTCGGTTTTAATTTCTGAACATGTTCTCCTCTAACAAGATTGGTTTACTCGGTTTAATAGTTGTATTTGGTTACTCACATAAATAATAATTTTGGTAGATTACTTTCGTGGTTCCGAATAATCATCGACAATCTAATTGACAGGGTTGTTATTGAACTTATGCCTAACGTATAGCCATAATGAAGTCATTTGATGATTTGGTCACATTTTATGATTACAGTGCACTTTGGTTCCTTATATAAGTTTCATGAGACCAATACAAAAGTCAAGACTTGAAGGTTTTTTCAGGTCCATAATATTACTTGACGAAGAGTTACTACCATTCATAATTTGTATTATATTATTCGAACCAAATAAAAGCGACTACTATATTATGTGTTAATAATATCGACTGGACACATAACCGGATATACACGTGTAAAGTACGTGTCGAGAAACTAGTATATATATATATATATACGCCAAATCAAGGATATCTCAATTATTTTGCATGATATAAGGCGTTTGGTCATAGATACCAAAATACATTTTGAAAAAAAAATAAAATTTGAAGTTGAGTTGAAAATTATTTGGAAGTTGAAGTTGTGTTTTTTTTTTTAAGAAAAGAGTCAACTAGGCATAGAGCCTAGCGACCATTTTTATTAATATCAAAACAAAAATACAAAATTGTCTTACAAATTGGAAGAAGTAATAACTTGTAAAAATAAAACAACCTAGCTACTACAATAAAAATAGTACCATGTCTATATATATTACCCCCCCCCCCCCTCCTTGGATTGAGCACCGATCTGTGATAGAATTGAATTCAAGGTAGTATTAAGCTGGTTTAATATATCATCATTAATAACCATTAAGAAGTTGGCAAAATTATTCCCAGCTTTCCTATTCAACGCGTTTCCACTTAATGAATCAACAGTAACTAATGCATTAGGAGCATTAAAAACAGTTCGAGCTTCAGCTTGAATAATACTCCCTCCGTTTATGTTTACTTGTCCACTTTCAGCTTTTCACAGCCACCAAGAAAAAATTAAAAAAAAAATTAAACTTGACAGATATACCCTTATTAATTATACTTGAAAAGTAAAGGTATTTAATAGGGAAGAGATTTTGAAAAGTACAAGGTCTTTAATATTAATGGTAAATTAGGAAGAATATAGTCAATTTTATCTTGAATTGCTAAAAGGACAAGTAAATATCTCCTCTTGACTTGAACAAAGGAAATAAAGCCCAACCATGAGCTGCATTAAATTGATCCCCAGCTTCATGACGCTGCACAGTTGGACTCAGAGCATTAATAGCCGCCGCGTCATTATGAACTCGCCTTTGGTATTTATTGACTCCCCATTTGTAGAACTCACAGCTTTAATAGAAGACAAACCTCCAGGCGTATCTCCTTTTTCAACATTAAATATTTTCCCATTCTTGGTAGGAATAGGAGAACTATTAATTGGAGGAGCAGCTCTACCTGATGTAACAGAAATACCTACAGCCTTTACCTTAGGATGATCCTTGAAAGCTTCAGCTGCCCATTGCCTAGTGCGATCGAGCTTTGGATCCACACTTTTATCCAATTCTTTGGACCTAGAATCAACCTCTCCAATCTTATTGTTTCCTTCTTGAGCTGGAACTACTGCACTTTTTATTTGCCCATCAACTTGAACATTGACCTCTTCAATTTCAATCTCATTTTCTAACAAAGCAAAAACATTAGAAACAGGAACAGTTCCATCATCACCAACTTCCTTTGCTTGTTTTTTCTTTTTCTCCAACCTAGTCCAAGCAATGGCATTTCGATTAGGGTGCACAAATTTCTTAAAACTATTTCTTTGAGTCCCTCGATCTTGAACAGGTCTCACTGTATCCACCTTGTTTCCTTGCACTGGATGTGCATTGCCAACCTTGTCTCCCACAACTTTGCCACTTTATAAAGTCCTCAAAGATGCATCTTTTTTAATGGCCTGGACATTATCATCATTTTCATCCCTTGGAGCCAATTCTGGATGAAGAACAAAGCAGCCATCTTCATCATGACCCTGCATCCTACACTCCTTACCGTACATAGGAATATAGTCATACTTGACTCTAATCCATTTGTATTTAATTTCACCACTTGTAGATTTTTAATTCCAATTCTCACATGCTGCGGATGATGAGCTAACAAGTCTACCTCCACTTTAATCTTGGCACAACTTGGTCTTGTCTTAGCCTTTGTTGCAGCCTCTAGCACTAGCTAGTGCAAATACTCCCTCCTCAACAAAGAAAAGCTAGGGAAAGAAATCCAAGCTACGGCTATAGAAGTTTCTTCTCTAGGATCAAACCATATATCATACTTCAAGCCTCTCATTTGGTGGAATATGTTGCCAACCTTTACATAAAATGCAGGGCGTGATAACAAATGGACGTAATCTTCAAGCAATGATAAACGAATTAAAATATGATGCGACTCTAAGAATCCTATCGAACACTCTCCCTTGATATCACATTGTAGTGGTATTTGTTTCCAGAGTTCATGGAAGTCAGGCATACCATATGAAAATTTCTCAACCACGGCATATTGTAGTTCACCATGCAACACTTTTCAACTCCAATATGTCATACTTGAATTGGGGTATTAATTTGCTCCATTAATATGTGCTCTATTAAACATCAATATAGCTTTAGATTATTGCCATGTGGACTAGTGTACTTGTAAAGCTAAGATTGAATGGTTTATTTTTGGATAAAATCCTATTAATGGTAAGTGAATAAAATTATAAAAGAAATTACACATTCTTCTTTAAGTAAATATTTTTTTAATTAATTTTTTAATTGTTACTTAATTAGTTTTTCGGACTACTACCAGAAAATCTATTGTCCATAACTAGGCTCTATTGTTTAATATTTATATGTTGTTTTTTATATAATATTTTGTATTATAAAGTCTAAACTATTAATTTATTTTTTATCATCATTTTGAACTAAATTATTATAAAGTCTAAATTATTAACATATCTGACCCGCCAATTATTTTTTATCCACTTCTTATTAATAGTGTTTTAATAATATGTGGAACTATGGATCGACTGGTGTGCATATATAATTCTAAATTAATACTTTCCATCTATATTAAGTACTGTTATCATCTTTAAAAATTTGTATACTCTCCATTGGAAAAGATACTTAATGTAGAATTTATATAAATCTGTCCTTTAAACATCCCATTAATTAACCCTATACTAATTGGAGATAAGTATAAAAAGGCAATTAACGAAGCATTAATTTATCAAAATGACTACTAATATTTGGGACGAGGGACAGAGGTAGATACTAAATAGTGTAATATCACCTTGGGTAATTAAAAAGTTATTTACTTAAAAGAAGAATATGTAATTTCTATTATAATTTTATTTACTTACTATTAATAGGATTTTATCCAAAAATAAAATATTCAATCTTAGTCTTACAAGTGCACTAGTCCACATGGCAATAATCCAAAGCTATATTAATGTATAATGAAGCACATATTAATGGAGCAAATCCAAACCTTTTGAATTGGGACTCCAATGTGTCATTCAATCCCAACTGTTATGAAACTACTTTTCGACTCCAGCTAGATTTTGGTTCTTTATCTATTTTTGTTAGGAGTACGTTTACCATTCCTTGTCAGTGGTCAATATTAATTTAAAACGTCATTATAAATAATGATAACATATACTCTGCTCAAATTCATTAGTAAGATTTAGATGAATTTCTTCTTGATCTATCATTAATTGCTATAAGCATTTAATAAATTGGTAGATTGTGTAAATACTTTTAATTTTTTGGATAGTATAATTTTTAATGAGTATGGCTTGTAAATACTTTGAATTTCATGGGAACATAATGTAAAAAATCTAATACCGATTACACTGCAGGGGTTGTCCGGAATCAAAGTATAATAACAAGACCTAATACTGCAAGTTAGTACGATATATGATCCCAGGCCAAAAAACTGTTAGATTACATTCTTCATTAGAATATCTGTTTAACCGTAATTTCGTTTATTAGGTTAAGTCACAATTAAATTTATAAAGCGGAGTCACGATCAATAATCAAGATTAAATGCCTAATGTGAAAGGATATAAATGACTATAATAAATGTAAGGGAATAAAGACACAATTAATGCGATGTAAATAAATGAAGATTTAAATAAAAGGAACCGTGTTCAGGCAGTATAGACTTGATCAAACTTCCTTCCTCGTACTCTTTTTGATATTTAAGCAGCGGAACAATAAACGAGATCACTTGATTGCGAGTAGTAATAATAAGTATTGGCAGAAAGTAAAAAACTGGACATTAATTAGTAGTTGGAACACAGATGTACGTTCAGAGAGAAAATTAGATACAATGCTTGTGACTTAAATTACAATATATAGATAACTAAGCGTTCGTTCACGAGCAGTTGTAACTCCTTAGTCGAGCAGTTACGTTGCTTAAGGATAAGACTTCTATTTTGAATTGGCTTGATGACGAGTTGCGACTTTTCTGGCCGTGGTGACTGTTCATCTGTCCGTTATAATTGTCCATCT
Source organism: Petunia x hybrida (assembly GCA_037355625.1). Taxonomy (NCBI): domain Eukaryota; kingdom Viridiplantae; phylum Streptophyta; class Magnoliopsida; order Solanales; family Solanaceae; genus Petunia; species Petunia x hybrida. Next base: position 7,112,383 of record JBBBVM010000035.1, read on the forward strand.
TCGACTCTATCCGTTGCCTTTATGCCCATTCATGGCCACGTGTCGTCTATGCGTCGTCCTACGTGGATGCTTAGTCACCAACTTTGGTGACGACGGATTTAACCCAATACAGATAGTCCCCGCACTACTCGGGCAGAGAATCTGGTCGAGGAGTGGAAAACGAATTTTGAGCGGGAAAGAACCCTTTTGAATTTTTCTCAAGTAACACATTTGAGTCCTCGTATTCATATTTGGATGCTGCACGTTGAACTCTTCAAAGGCTTTCGATTGATTGACATTCTATCAGTATAAGCATTAAATGCTCCGCTAAAGACAAAACGTGCAAATTGTCAATTTCGCTCCACTTTTTACTGAAAAAGTAACTGTTGCGTGTTTCGAGACTGCAGGAGTGATGATTGAACTGCGCCTACTCACGTCTTGCAGGTCCCAAAGCAAAAACCGTCATTTGATTTTTATTCTTTCAACGACTGGATTTATTTACCTCTTGCGCGGATGCTTGCCACGTGTAGGTGCGGGTCGGGTTTTGCTAACCCTATAAATACGATTTCTACCAGCTTGAAACCTTTTTACTTCATTCCAAATTTTACCCAAACCTTCAATTCAAAACACCTTTCTAAAAATCTTTAAAACGCAAAAAATTCTTCCAATCTTCTAGTCCAAATGTCTCCAAAAGCCAAGAAAAGTTTGAATATGGATGCTGCGGCTAGTACTTCTTCAGCAGCAGGTGGTCAATCCACGAGTTCCTCAACTTCAGTTGCTGATGTGATTCCGAAACTTTGGGGAAGCCTTAAAAATGATTGTTCAATCAGCTCATTCAGTCACTATGGCAATATAAGGTCGTGGCCTTCAAGCCGGTTTAAGAGTTCAATTACCCCTGACCTTTTGCCTAGGGTTAGGGAAGATTGTGGCTGGGATGACGATGTTGTAGTTTCTTGCCCCTTCCCAACGGAGAATATCACTTCTGTGAGAACGGGATGGACAGCCATATCTACGTATCCATTCACGATAGGTTATACGCTCCCGTTGCATCCTGTTATAGAGGATATTTGTAAATACTATCTTATCTGCCCGGGGCAGCTGTGCCCGAGCATTTATAGAATTGTTTCCCTGCTACAATGGTTTGCCGATGAGACTGAGCAGGACTTTGAATTTAAGCATTTTGTCTCTTTGTATAGCCTTCAGGTTGCGAGAGATGGATATATCAATGCCCGTATGAGAGGAAGAAAAGCTCTAGTGAACAATTCTGGAGATACAGGGGATAGGGGTTGGATGCATAGGTATGTTTATGTGCAGTCTAAACTCCTCACACGTGGCAGCAAAACTAATCTCCGCGAGGTGTGGAACAAAACTCGTAAGTCCCCGAGTCTTTGTATTTAAATACTCTCTGAGTTATGTATTTGCATCCTCTGACCTTTACTCTTTATTGGTTAGCTGACAAGATTCCTTACGACGGTCTGATTTCCGAGGAGGAATTGTCTGCTTGGGTTGAACCTATTTTGGCAGCTTTCACCTACGAGCAGAGGCAGTGGTCTCACTATGCTTCTGAAAAGAAATTATCGAACCCTAGCACCCATGGTAAGCCGATTACCCAAATTCCTGCTAATTTATGCTGAACTCATCATGGTATTAATATGACTTTATTCCCAGGTTTAGGCGCTGGTGCTAGTTATTTTCCTGCTCCTCCTCCTGTGGAGGTGACCGTTGACCCCGTGGCTGAGATTAACGAGGAGGCAGCTGCCATTCTCCAAACTGCTGCAGCTATCAAGGCCAGGGAGGGTGGTGAGGAGGTCCTCGCGAATTTGAAGAGAAAGAAATCTGACTCTGAGAAGAGTAAACCCAAGAAGAAGACGAGGACAGCTCGTAAGACTCCTCAGTCTTCTGAAAAAACAATTGAAACCAAGGCTGCTGCTGCTGATACGCCCAAGGCTGGGCAAGAGAGTGTTAAAAGCTCGGCGGCTGCCCCCTGAATCTGCTGAGCCTGTAATAATTGACATTTCCGATTCAGAGGCTCCCGATGTGAGCTTGACTCAAAGGAGGAGGACATCTCTTCGAGGTGTTAAGAGGAAAGATGTAGAGACTTCTTCTTACGCCTTCGAGGAGAGTCCCCGAGTTGGTGATGAAGAGGGAGGTAGAGCTGGGGAAGTAGGGGAAGAAGGAATGCACGAAAGTTTTGCCTTCTTTCTTGAGGACCCAAAGCCAGATGAGCCTGAACGGGTTGGGGGTCAACAGGGTGAGCCTGAACAAGTCGGCCACAGGCGACCTGGCAAAGAGCCGATGAGAGAGGAGGATGAGGAGAAAGATGAGGAGGTTGATGAGCGGAGGAAGGCTGAGGGGGAGACTGAACCCCAGGTCTTTTACTACGAGGACATGATGAACTTAGCTGGTGATGGGATGGCACCGGTTTATCTGCAAGAGTGCGACACTCTGGACCCCGACGAGACAGGTGACGTCGAGATCTCTCGCACAAAACTTACTAGGCGAGTATCTTTAGGAGGAAAGACTGGGGCGTACTTTGTTAAGGGTATTCGTCACAAATTTGGTCCCCAGTATCCTTCTGAACAAGCGAGGGAGCCCAGGCCGTGTATGAGGGAATGTGACTTCACTATTTCCCCGGACACAGATTTTCTGACGAAGCCTGGCCACTTGGTTAAAGTGACGTCCAACCTGATTGGTCCTCGCGAGGAGTGGAATATGCGCAGCATGAGCGACGAGCAGCTAGCTTACGCAATCGCTGAAGATACTGCTCGGGTAATTTTCCCCCTTTATTCCCTTTATCTTTATTAAGACCCTAGTTCTGATTACCTGCGTATTTTCACTTGTTGCCAGGCTAGTATGATGGCTGCCGAGATCATGTTCCGTTCTAGGTTGAACAATCAGGAACAAGTCCTTGGCTTAAAGAAAGATCTTTTGAAGGCTCTTCAGGACAAGCAGGCCTTAGAAGAGGAAAAGCAAGCTCTGGTCGGGGAGAAGCGGGTCCTGGAGGAGAGGCGTGGCTTCTTTGAGGATAAGATAGACAGGTTGGAGAAATCCAACACTGAGGCTAACGACAAGATAAACACACTCCTCGAGGAGAGGGACCGTCTTCTGGATGAGAAGGAAAGGTTTGCACTCTCCTTTGAAGATCTGAAAGCCAAGATGGATGAGCAAGGTCGTCAGATTTCCCAACTTGCATCCGTAACGCTTCCGACCTGATGTTGAGAAATATGAACAAAGCTGAAGCTGAATCTCAGGCTGCTCGAAGAGAACTACAAGAAGCCAAGAATCGGGCTGAGGAATCTGCGAGGGTTCAAGAGCTATTGACGATGGAGTTGGCGAATTTGAGAGATCGTTATACAATCGACTCCAAACTGGAAGCCCTCGAAGCCAAGAAGAAGTTGCTCATCCAAATGCAGCGTGGCCAGGTTAATGTCGACTCAGTCCTCGATCAGACCATAGCGGCTATCATCAATGTCAAGCAAGCCTTGGGCATGGAAGTAGGAGCTGACGATGATGATGATGATGAAGAGGATGATGAAGGCGTTGAGGATAGTGAAGATGAAGATTTGGGTGGGGATCTGACTGATGGAGCTAGTGCATCAGGTCGAGAACCTGGCCCAAATGATGACTGACGCCTTATCTAGTCCTTTTTATAAATGTTGTTAACTTTGAATATTGCTAACTTGTGGACGAATGTATATTTTGACTGTCTTTTTGTCTGACTGGCGAGGCTTGATGACCATTTTTGGTCTCAAGTCTTGCAATGTTGATATTTTGTTGTTTAATGAGGTTTTCAAAAGTCAGAATTATGTTTCAAATCCTAGTGTCTGAGTTCCCTTTTTGGTGTTAATCTGCGCAGATGTTTGAAATAAAATTTGATCATAACCAGGTTTATTTATCCTTAGTTAAGATAAATGAAATCAGACCTCCTGGGCTGGACGAAACCAGGCCGTTTAGGTTGACTGAAATCTGGCCGTATAAGACGGCCTTGCGATAAACTTTGCTTATCATATTTGATAATCGAAAATTTTTGCAGAAAAAGAATTTTTGTTAAAATTGAGGTTTTACCCTGTTATTTCTATTGAAAAGGATAGGTAACCCAATGACCAAAACGCAAGATTGTTTGGTCATAAAGTTATAGAATTTGGGCGAATACTGGCCGCAAAATGTAAAAATAACGTAGCACAAGTAAAATAGTTCTATTGAACTTACTTGATTCTGCTTAGTCGTGGACTTGGCGAATGATCATGACCTTGCTCTGCTCGAAGATCACTCATGTTAGCCGGGACTTTGGCCTACTGGGGCCCTCGCCACCCCCCTGTTTTTATGTTGAAATTTCGTAATTTTAGACATAAAAAGACAATGGGTGAAACGCTGAATCAAGGAACACATATAACCAAAAGAGGAGTGTGTCCGTTGTGGGATTTGAACCCACAGCCGCGAAGCACGAGGACTTCGAGCTCTACCAGTTGAGCTAAACGGATCTGGCCTTTTGAAGACCGTTAGTACCATTTAGACAAGGATAAGAAAACAGAATAACTTAAAAAGAAAGCAATAACAAGTGAGCAACAGAGAATGGACAGAGACACTAACCCACGTACTACTTAGAAGTAGTACCTCTTTAGGTGAGTCACGTTCCAACTGCTAGGTAGGAGCGATCCATCTGGTCGTGCCAATCGATATGAACCCTTACCAACGGATGCGACCACCTTGTAGGGGCCTTCCCAGTTTGGACCAAGTTTGCCGACGTTCGCTTCTTGCGTATTCTGGGAGACTTTACGCAATACAAAGTCCCCGACTTCAAAGTTACGCAGCCTAAGTCCCCGATTATAATATTGTTCTATCCTTTCTTTCTGAGCTACTACTCGTATAAGTGCTAATTCTCTACGTTCCTCTAGAAAATCCAACTCCTCGGAGAGGTTGACTGAATTAGATTCTTCAGTTGCATGAGCATATCGTAGACTTGGCTCGCCGATTTCGACTGGAATCAATGCATCAGAACCATACACTAAGGAATAAGGCGTCTCCCCGGTGCTCATTTTTGTGGTTGTTCTATATGCCCAAAGAACCCCAGGGAGTTCTTCCACCCAGCACCCTTTGGCCTGCTCGAGATGTTTTTTGAGAGAATCCACTATTATCTTGTTGGTCGATTCTGCCTGCCCGTTTGCCACTGGGTGATACGGGGAATAAGTGATCCTTTTAATATGCAGATCTTCAAGGAACCTTGTGACCTTCTGACCAACGAACTGAGGACCATTATCCATGACAATCTCTTTGGGTGCTCCGAAGCGACAAATGACATAACGCCAAAGGAAATCAACTACTTCTGTTTGGCGTATCTTTGAATATGCTGCAGCTTCAACCCACTTTGTAAAATAATCAGTAATAATTAACAAGAAACGTACCCCTCTAGGTGCAGTGGGTAGTGGCCCAACGATATCCATCCCCCATTTCATAAACGGCCATGGGGAGATGATTGAATGCAAGGGTTCTGCTGGCTGATGGAGGAGATGTGCAAACCTTTGGCACTTGTCGCATTTTTTGACGAACTCATTAGTATCTTTTTCCATTTTGTCCCAATAATAGCCTGCCCGTATAAGCTTTCGTGCAAGCACCTTGCCTCCCAAGTGATTTCCACAGCAACCCTCGTGAACTTCCCTCATCACATACTCAGTTTGGCTGGGACCTAGACACTTGGCGAGTGGGCCTGCAAAAGTCTTACGATAAAGGATACCATCTATAATTGTATACCTGGCAGCTTTTATCCTCAGTTTTCGAGCAGCCTTAGCGTCTGATGGTAGGGCTCCATGCAGTATATAATTGATTATCTCATTCCTCCAATCCCAGGTCAGACTGGTCATGTTGACCTCCATTGCATCTTTATCGATTGTTGTACATAGAAGATGAGCCACGGCCACTGAACCTGTTGCTCCAATCTCTGCAACTGAACCCAAATTTGCCAAGGCATCAGCCTCGTGATTCTCTTCTCGTGGAATCTGTATGGCTTCCCAATTGTCGAATTGTGCTAGCAAACCAGTGACTCGGGCAAGATACCTCTGCATACGAGACTCCCTTGCTATGAAGCCACCATTTATTTGATTGATAACCAGGGCAGAGTCACTCTTAAGGTGAATTCTGTCTGCCCCATAATCTCGAGCCAACTTTAATCCTGCAATTACGGCCTCATACTCGGCCTCATTATTTGTAATAAAGGGACATTTTATGGCCTGTCTAATGGTCTCCCCCGAGGGAGCGGTAAGAACTAAACCTAATCCTGATCCTTTTACACTCGAGGACCCGTCAGTGTGTAAGGTCCATGTCCCTGACTCCGATCCGGCGAAAAGAACCGCCTCACGTTGAGCATCGGGGTACATAGTGTCACTAAAATCTGCAATAAAATCTGCTAGAGCCTGAGATTTTATGGCTACCCGGGGTTGATAAGATATATCAAACTCGCTCAATTCTACTACCCATTTTACTAACCTGCCCGAGAATTCAGGTTTGTGCAAGATATTGCGTAAGGGGAAGGTAGTAACTACAGCTATTGAGTGACTTTGAAAATAAGGTCTTAATTTACGGGCAGCGATTACCAAGGCTAGTGCTAGTTTCTCCAAAGGTTGATAGCGAGTTTCAGCATCTAATAAGGATTTGCTAATGTAATAAATTGGAAGTTGCTTACCTTTGTCTTCTCGAACCAGAACTGCACTCACCGCAGACTCAGACACGGCCAGGTAAAGTAATAGTTGTTCACCTGGTTGGGGCGTTGAAAGTAAAGGCGGGTTTGTCAGGTATCGCTTCAAATCCTTAAGTGCTTGCTGACATTCAGGGGTCCAATCAAACTCCTTGTTCTGTTTCAGCACGTCGAAGAAGCTTTTGCATCGATCAAATGAGCGAGAAATGAATCTCCTTAGCGCTGCTACTCTCCCGGTTAGCCGCATTACATCTTTTCTGTTATGAAGTACGTCGGGGATGGCTTCTATTGCTTTTATCTGGGCGGGGTTTACCTCGATCCCTCGCTGGGAAACGATGAAACCAAGAAATTTCCCTGAACCTACTCCAAATGCGCATTTCTCCGGGTTGAGTTTCATGTTGTATTGATCAAGGATCCGAAAGGCCTCCTTCAAATGTGCTAAGTGATCTTCTGCCCGTTTGGACTTGATCAACATGTCGTCGATGTGGACCTCCATGGTTTTGCCAATGTGGTCGTGAAACATCCGGTTGACTAATCGTTGGTAAGTCGCACCTGCATTTTTAAGTCCAAAAGGCATTACTTTATAGCAATACGTACCTCGGCAAGTAATGAAGGAAGTTTTCTCCTGGTCGTCGGGATCCATTAAGATCTGGTTATAGCCTGAATATGCATCAAGGAATGTAAGCACTTCGTTCCCGGCCGTCGCATCGATCAGTTGGTCAATCTGAGGTAGTGGATAAGAATCTTTCGGGCAGGCTTTGTTCAGGTCAGTGAAGTCGATGCAAACCCTCCACTTGCTATTTTTCTTTGCCACTACGACCACATTGGCCAGCCAATCTGGATACTTGACTTCTCGGACGGAGCCAATCTTGAGCAAGCGGTCAACTTCGTCATTTATGATCTGGTTCCTGAATGCTCCTTGTTGGCGCTTCTTTTGCTTTACCGGGCGATGGTACGGATCCACGTTCAACTTATGAGAAATAATCTCCGAGGAGATTCCTGTCATATCTGCATGCGACCACGCAAAGGTGGTGTGTTGCTCCTTGAGGAAGTGCAAGATATCTTTGCGTAAGTCTTTGTTTAACTCTGCTCCCAAATATACTTTTCTTTCGGGCATGTTATCGAAAAGTTCTTCTGGTTCTAAAGCTTCAATAGTTGGCGTGTGCTCTTCCCGTGCATCTATCTTGATATGAATTCCGGGACTCGGTAGTCTGATGCTTCACTGTTTGACTCTGATCCCGGGTTCTTTAATTGCTATTTTGCCTCCTCGGGGAGCTTGACTGCAACTGAGTAGCAATCTCTAGCGCAACGCTGCTCTCCCCGAACTTCCCGTATTCCCCACTCTGAAGGGAATTTCATTACTTGATGATATGTCGACGGGACTGCTTGCATATCGTGTATCCATGGCCTCCCAAGGATTATGTTGTAAGCCATATCCCCATCAACGACATGAAACGTTGTTCGTCTCATAACGCCTTCGACCAGGGTCGTCAAAGTAATTTCTCCTAGCGTCTTCTCGCTGGAATTGTTAAATCCCGAGAGAACACGAGAAATTGGTATAATCTCGTTGTATAGTTTCAACTCCTGCACGACCCGAGATAATATGATGTTCGCCGAACTGCCTGGATCAACGAGTACTCTTTTGACGTCAAACTCTTCTACTCGTAATGTTATCACTAAAGCGTCCACATGAGGAAATTGCAAGCCATCTGCATCCGTTTCTTCAAAAGTTATTGTATCCTCTAGTCGTGGTCGTTTGGTCTTCGTAATAGACACTTTGGCGTATTTCTTCACTGTGTATGTGACTGCATCAATTTCAATACCACCAGAGATGACGTTGACTGTCATTTTTGGAGATGATGCTCGGGGAGGTTCTGATTTATTTTACTGGGCCTTTGCGTGAGTTTGTTTTCCTTTTTCTGTCAAGAACTCCTTGAGATAGCCCTGTTTCAATAAGTTAGCAACCTCGTACCTTAGAGCCTTGCAGTCATCCGTTGTGTGGCCGTGATCGCGATGGAATTCGCACCACAAGTTTTTGTTGCGCTTGCTGGGGTCACCCTTCATATCCTTAGGCCATTTGACCTTTTCGCTCATCCCCTCGAGCACTGCTACAAGTTCAACTGCTCCGATATTGAAAACGGGCAGGGTTGGAAGTCCACTAGAAGTTGAAGCGGAATCTGCCCCTTGCAAGGCCTTTGTTGTTACGACCGCGTCCATTTGAGTTGTTACGCGACCGATTGGGATATGGCTCGTGCCGTGCGTCTGGTTTATCTGTCTCGATCTTTCCCCCAGCGCCGTTGGTGCGAGTTTGGCTCCATCCCCGGGCACCTGTGCCAATCAATTTATCTTCGTCTATACGTACCTTTGAATTATAACGATTGTAGACATCCGACCAGTTGGCTGCAGGATATTCTCGCAGGGATTCATACAATCGTCTGGTCGCTTCAGAACTTTTGACGTCCAAGCTGTTAGTGAATGCAATAGCCGCCCATCGATCTGGAACTTTGGGTAGCAACATACGTTCACGCTGAAAGCGATCCACATACTTCCGGAGAGACTCCCCGGGCAGTTGTTTGATTTCAAAGATGTCTTCAACTCTCGTTTCTGTTTTCTGAGCGCCTGTGTGTGCTTTGACAAATAACTCCGCCATTCCGGCAAAAGATCCTATTGAATTTGGTGGCAGCATTGAATACCATCGTAGAGCGCCATCCGCCAAGGTTTCTACGAACTTCTTCAATTGTACTGACTCGATCTCCTCGTCTGTGAGATCGCTTGCCTTTATGAAATTGCTAAACATCATCAAGTGGTCGTTGGGGTCAGTTGTTCCCCGGTATCTTGGTATGTTTGGCATTTTGAATGTTTTGGGTATTGCCTTTGGCGCTGCTTCTTTCTTCAAGGCCTTTGAGTATACCGTTGAACGTCAACTTTCTTCAAAGTGGGTGGTGCGCCAGGGATCTGATCAATCCTCTCATGAAGAGAGCGCTGTAGGGCCTCCTGGCTCTCTTTGAACTGCCTAGTGAGGGCTTCCATGACCTCGCTCATTTCTGTTGGCACCGCTGATCCTGCATTCTGATTTTCAGCGCGTCTCGAGGCATGGGACGGTGAAGCATCCCTTGAACGTCCAATGGGTGGATTTCCTGCGTTTGGCAGGGTTTGTCCTCGTAGGCCGTCGATAGCTTCCCGTATTTGCCTATTGACTTCAGCCTGTTGCCGTATGAATTCAAGGACAGCGTCTCTAGAATTCCTCGAATTCCCAGGACTATTGGGTCTTCTAGGTCCTCCAGGCCCTTGATCGAAGTTTCCTCGGCCAGGAGGGCGGCTGTTTCTGCTACTCTGCTGGCTGCGCTCATTTTCCTGTTCTGCTGGGAGCACGTTCTCGTCCTCTGCAATGGGGATTACGTTGTCGTCCGCAGGAATAACATCTTGCTGCTCGTCCCCGGCTGGATTCAAGTCTATTTGCTCCGCAGCGTTAAGGTTTTGTTGCCCATCAATGGGGGCGTTGTTGTGTGAGTTGTTATCTGCCATTTTGACAAAAAGAAAACGAGGAGAGCCAACGAGCAAGAAGAAAGCGAATAAAGAATAAAATACGATAAGCAATTAACCTACGAATTTTATTGACCGGCTCCCACTGTGGTCGCCAAATTGTTTAACCGTAATTTCGTTTATTAGGTTAAGTCACAATTAAATTTATAAAGCGGAGTCACGATCAATAATCAAGATTAAATGCCTAATGTGAAAGGATATAAATGACTATAATAAATGTAAGGGAATAAAGACACAATTAATGCGATGTAAATAAATGAAGATTTAAATAAAAGGAACCGTGTTCAGGCAGTATAGACTTGATCAAACTTCCTTCCTCGTACTCTTTTTGATATTTAAGCAGCGGAACAATAAACGAGATCACTTGATTGCGAGTAGTAATAATAAGTATTGGCAGAAAGTAAAGAACTGGACATTAATTAGTAGTTGGAACACAGATGTACTTTCAGAGAGAAAATTAGATACAATGCTTGTGACTTAAATTACAATATATAGATAACTAAGCGTCCGTTCACGAGCAGTTGTAACTCCTTAGTCGAGCAGTTACGTTGCTTAAGGATAAGACTTCTATTTTGAATTGGCTTGATGACGAGTTGCGACTTTTCTGGCCGTGGTGACTGTTCATCTGTCCGTTATAATTGCCCATCTTCGACTCTATCCGTTGCCTTTATGCCCATTCATGGCCACGTGTCGTCTATGCGGCGTCCTACGTGGATGCTTAGTCACCAACTTTGGTGACGACGGATTTAACCCAATACAATATCCATTTATGATAATGTTATCTTATTTATTATGATTTCTTAATATATATGGTCAGTTCATGAATGATCATATCTCTATATACATTTTAAGGAAATTTTCAAAACTAGGCAGCCTACTACCCAAAATTACAAACAAATAAGAGGCCATATTTTTTTTCATGCATAGCACCCATCCCTAAAATTACAAATTTTAGCACTCCTTCATAAAAAACACCCTAGCTACCAAATCTCCCCCTCCCCAGCCACTAAGTTGCCGGCAGACACCCTCCCCGGCCCGCCGTAGTGTCGTTACTTTTTTATATTTTACTGAATTATGTTATTTATTGCGTCTAAATCATTGCTTTGGACATGTTTATACACACAAATCTCTCCCAAAAAATAGATTATATATGAATATACATAGATAAATACGTAGCAATGAGAGAAATACAAAAATATACACAAAAAAAGTAAAAATTTATATAAACATTCTTAATATACAGATTTATTCACTCGCATATACACACTTATACAAATTTATACAATTTTATACATGTGCGTATAAATTTGTATAAAATTGTATAAACTTGCGGCAGACTGCTATTTCGGGAAAAATGTGGCATGTCGCGTAAGATTCGGAAATATGGGCCATTTTTTATAGTTTTCATCTTTTGCTTGTCTTTTAATGTAATTATCCCTACATTTTATCTATATCTATGTCAAATCAAGGATATCTCAATTATTTTGCATGATATAAGGCGTTTGGTCATCATAGAAGGCAAAAATCATTTTTTTAAAAAAAAATTGAAGTTGAGTTGAAAATTTTTACTTGGAAAAACATGCATTTTGCTAGAAAAAAAAAGTTGAAGTCTTATGAGTGGAAAAAAACTGAAAAACTATTGAAAACTAGTTTTTGATTTTTGAAAAATCCAATTTCAACTTTTTTTTAAAAAGTGCCAAATTTTTTTGGCCAAACACTTTTTGCCAAAAAAAAAAAATAAAAAAAAAAACAATAGCTTTATGTGGCCAAACGCACACAATTTTTTTTAACTTTTTTTTCTATGTTTTGTTGGAATATTGGGTAAAAATCTTATATTGATTCAGAGCACGATGTGGCAAAAACATCGGACAACTCCAGAATTTCGAAGACAACACTTTTAACTACAGGGTGCCTATAGTCGGAAGACACCGACGACAATCGTCCTCCCGGATACAAAGGATGAAACCTGACTGACTATGCATTAATAAATAGAGGCAAAACATTAGGTGTTAGCCGTTGCTAATATTCATTCACATGATCATGGCACCGCCTATTACAATTAGTGGAATAATAACAGGTTCTTATTAAATGCACGTCATTAGATCTTTTAATCATTGTATAAATCCATCTTTTCCATCTCATGTGGATGATCTGAATACCATCCACTCACTTGTATCATTGAAAGCCATAAGAAAATTTTCTCTTTCTCTTACCTTATCTAATATCTTGCAATTACTCTACAAGTTACTTAGTCGGAAACTACGCTTTCTGGGTGTACAGATATGCGGTTCTATTCCATTATTCTCTTGTCTCTTCATCTTTTATCATTAACTCATTATTGTTTCGCTTTTAACTTAATACGATATATTGCTTGTGGCCTAAAATATAAATTTAATTGCTTAATCTACTAAATCAAATTTTAAGTTACACAGTTTGGCGGCCACCCTAGGACCTAGGTAATTATTAATTATTCTAAGACCTTGTTAACTCTTCACTTGTTCTTTGCTTAAATCTTTTAAACATGTCAGGAAGCGGTGATCCCTCATCACATAATACTAGAGTTCTAGATACCACTCTCCCAACAGACGACAACACAGCCACACTGCATGGCAATTATGCTCACGTAAAAGACCTTCCCAAAACTAGTCAGCCATCCTCTCAACCTCGGGGGAGAGGGGGGCGATAGCTGCCTTGGTAGCTAGACAACAATGGTGGGTTGAACGACTAACTAATGTAGTTCCAAATGGGACTCCAAGAACTCTTGGTTAGAACAGCCATTGAAAGAGATGATCCTACTAATTCGGGTACATATGGACACATGGTTGGGTGGTTCTTGGAGGTGGGTCTGAAGACCCACGTGTCGGTGGCTCAGATGGATCTGTAGATCCAAACTCAGTTGTCATTGCAGTCGCGTATTCAACGGGTGGGAAATGATTCAAATAGTGTATTCAACCAATGAGGGGGAAATGATTTAACCAATGAAGAGATTGAGTCCGTCTTGGTCAAGGAATTAAGGGAACCTCTGGAAAAAAAATGGGTTAACTTGGTATTCACTCTTGCCCGAGAATTCCATTGGTTATTTTTAAGAATTGCAAATGGCTTCATAAAAGCTCACTTCGGGGATCAGAAGGTGGAGATGCGAATGGAAGACATATTCAAGATACAACAAAGGGATGATGAGCTTCTTCAAAAATTCATAGATCGGTTTTATCGGGAGCTCATGTTGTTGCCCAAAGTACCCGAAAATTGGGCAGATGTTTCCTTTGCTAAAGGGCTTAATCAAATAAGCTTCGAATCCACAAGATAGTTCTAGGAGAGTCTCAAAGAATATCTAGGCAAAACTTGGGATGAAGCATACTATCATTACTACTCGAAACTTAGGATTGAAGAAGATGCAGTTTGGGCAAGTGGTTACTTGAGAAGTGGACATAGAAGCCGGCTGGAAACTCCTTCGAGGCGAAATGATAACAATCGTGGAGTTTCGGGGACTCGTTATGAATCTTACTCTGAATCTTCATGGTCAGATCGAAGAAGAGAGAGAAATCAGTCTAGCAGAAGCTCTGGACGGAGTAGGATCTTTGGAAGTCAAATAGAGTAGCGACCTTCTTTGAATGGCTGACTATAGTTTCAACGTCAGTACAACTTAATTGGATCGATACTTTGCGAACAATGGGCGACAAGGTTACATGACCTCGCGATATGAACACATATCCTGACAATAGGACTCAAGAATTTTGACGTGAATTCTATAGGGATTATGGGCATTTGACTGAAGATTTTAAGGCGTTTATATGGGAAGTTTCACCCGTTATCCCCAAAATTGACTAGTTGAGAGAGTTTTCCCCCCGTTTAACATGTTTTTAGAAAAACGCCCTCTGTTTGGTCTGTAAGCAACATTTCAAGTTATCAATTTGCAAGTGTTGCCTTGTCGGAAGAGGTCAAGTGGCAAGTGCTGCCTAAGAAAGAAGGGTCAAAGGCAAATGTTGCCTCTTAGGCATTACTTACAGAGAAAGGGATGACCAAGTGCTGCCTAGACAATAATTTCTCTAGGAGAATGTGAGATTCAAGGTGCAAGTGTTGCCTAAAAAAGAGAGGCCAAAGGCAAGTGCTGCCTCTTAGACAACATTTACATAGAAAGGGAGGACGGGAATACCTGGTGTTATTATAAGATTCATAGGGGGTATTTTCGTCCATAATTTATTCATTCAACTAAGGGGAGGGCATTTGTGCTGAATCGTTGTTTTGTAGGGGCAAAAGGCAAACTATTGCCTATGGTGTCATGTGGTAGCTTTTATGACAACGGTTAATTAGCTTCTAGTCGGTACTTGCAATGTACTGAAACAATAGCAATTTCTTTATTAAAATATGTGTAAAAGGAATTTTACGCCTTTCTTCTCCAAATTAGTCACATCTTGATTTCTCTTCTTCTTCTTTTTTCCTGTTTACGGTCTATGCTTCTCTTTCATTTTAAGTTGAGCCTCAGTTGTTTATTGAGCTTGGTTGCAAAGTAACATGGAAGCCAATCTAATTGAGATTTCTGGGAATTTTCGTTCGAAAGCTTTTCAATTGGGACTTTTCCAGTTTGTTCCCTTTCGTCAAGTAGGAAAAATGGCATACGAACCACTTAGCCTCAGACTCTATTGGAGCAAAGCAAACAAGGAGGAGTAATTGAGAAAGGAAAGGGACAAAGGCGTTCTTGCTTTGCGTGAAGGCTACTTGTTCAAAAATAATTCCCGTAGTAACATCGAGCGAAATAGGAGCAACCTACACCGCGAAAATGAGGTTGTGGGAGAGCAATAAATCATTTGAGAGGGAGTTTTCCGGTTTGTTGGTATTACCACTTTCTTTTGCTTTATTCTATAATTCCATATGCTAATAAAAGTACACCCTAAAAATTTAAAAATAGTGAGCATTTGAAGTACTGTATATGAATACTGTACAAGATATTGAACAAGAAAAAATCCAAAAAATTGTGACAATCCCAAAATTTTGCCATGGAATTTTCTAATTGAAAAGTGAAAATTTCAGTATTTTTGTTATGGGGTTTGAGCTTGTAAAGTAAAAATCTCAATATTTATCACAGAATTTTGTGGTTGAAAAGTGTAAATCTCAAAGATTTTGTCAAAGGATTTGAACTTCACAACAACAATAACAACATTCCCAATGTTATGCCACCAGTAGGGTTTGGGGAGGGTGAGATGTACGCTTCCCCCACCAAGGTGGAGAGGATGTTTTTCATAGACCTTCGGCTAGAGAAGAACATTTTTGAAAATAAGTTTGAAAAGAAAAAAACAAGATGAAAATAATATAGTAAAGAAAATATTTGCATAAAAATGAAATAAAACCAAGGTAAACAGCAAATAGAAAACACCAAAAATAGCAATAAACACAAAGAATAAGATAGAAATAATATATGTTCAAATAAACTAATACTAATATGACAGACAGCAATCGACTATTATCTAATCATCTACCCTAATCCTCAACCTCCACGCTTTACTATCTAGGGGCATGTCCTTCGTGATCTAGAGATAATTCATGTCATGTCTAATCACCTCACCTCAATTCTTCTTCAGTTTAACTTTACCTCTATGTAGACTCACCACTGCCAACCCCTCGTACCTCCTCACTGGAGCATCTGTGCTCCTCCTCTTCATATGTCTAAACCATTGCATCCTCGCTTCTCACATGTTGTCCACCACCGGGCCACACCCACCTTATCACATATGACATCTTTCTTAATATTATCCATTCTAGTATGCCAACACAGCCATCTAATCATTCTTATCTTTGTTACTCTCATCTTCTGAATGTGCGTATTCTGGACTGGTCAACACTTCGTTCCATACAACATAGCTGGTCTAACGACCACTCTATAGAATTAAGTCTAGCTGGCACTTTCTTATCGCATAGGATGCCAGAAGTGAACCTCCACTTCACCCACCCCTCTCTTATACGATGGAGATATCATTGTCAATTTCTCTATTACCTTGGAGAATTGAGCCAAGATACTTAAAGTTTATCTTTTTGGGGATAACTGGTGTATCAAGCGCCACTTCCACTTCTGACTCATGTGATTCATTGCTAAACTTGCACTCCATATACTTCATTTTTTGTCCTGCTCAGCCTGAAACCTTTTGATACAGGGAAAATGCGGAAAGTACAATAAAATAGGAGCGAGACTTGTCTCGAACTCCCTACGGGGTATCCACGAAGAACTTGTTCTGTGAAATCCCCGTATCGTGTCAAGATTCGCCTAACGCTAAGCAACTATCCTCGAGTCACACGAGGAACTCGCAAGTAGAATGATCGGGGAGAGGTTGATGTTCAACTAGATCCGCTAGAAAAAAACAAGTCCCAAAACAAGGTTTCATTCATCATAAAGAGCATTGCTCAAATTTCATCATTCATTAAAATAAGCTAAGTTATGAAATAGACTAAGCTAGGCTAATTATAAAATTTTCCAAGCTTTAAGTAAAAGGTCGAAAATTCCCACATGCTAGACTTTAAGTAAATAGACCACACAGGGCCAAAAGAGTCATTAACCACTTAAAATCTCGGGTCTTCAGCGTTTCGGGCGAAGCGCCCAACCTTTAGGCGGAGCGCCTACAAAAATGACCAGTGGGGTGGGCTAGGCGGAGCGTCTGCCCCTTGGGCGGAGCGCCTGGCCCCTGTGTTCCTTGGACGGGGCGCCTAGACTTCAGGCGGTGCGCCTGGGCCTTCTAGGCGGGGCGCCTGAGCCTTGATCATCCGGTACGGCTTCCAATCGCTTCCATCTTCAAGTCCTTTCCTATCCAAGTATAAATGCACCTTTTGGACCTTCTTGGCTTGACTCCGAGTGAAGGGTCTTGTGACGGATTTCCCATCATCATCCTCCCCTTCTTGGGAAGATTTCGTCCTCGAAATCCAAGCATCATCACCTTCGGCTCCATCATCTCCTACATCAAGAGGAGTCAAGTCAGAAACATTAAAAGTGTTAGAGACATTATACTCACTTGGCAAGTCGACCACATAAGCGTTGTTGTTGATCTTTGAAAGCACTTGGAAGGGTCCATCTCCTCGGGGTGCCAACTTCCCTTTCCTAAGGTTTGGAAACTTTTCTTTGCAGAAGTGCACCCACACATAGTCGCTTTTCTTGAGTTCCACTTTCTTTCATCCCTTGTTTTTCTTGGAGGCCACCTTTTCATAAGCTTCCTCCAAGTTCTTCTTCGCCTTAGCATGGAGTTCAACCAAAGCCTTGGCTCGGATTTTGCCTTCAAAATTAACAACCATTTCCCTTGGCAAAGGGGTTAGATCAAGGGGAACTAAGGGGTTAAAACCATAAATACACTCGAATGGAGTCATGCCAATCATTCTATGCAAAGTGCGGTTATATGCAAACTCCATAAGAGGTAGCTTATCAATCCAAGTTCCTCCCTTACCTCGGGTCATAGCTCTAAGAAGAGAACCCAAAGTTCGGTTCACCACCTCGGTTTGCCCATCGGTTTGAGGGTTGTTGGACGTAGAGAACAAAAGCTTGGTGCCAAGGGTACCCCACAAACTCCTCCAAAAATGGCTAAGGAACTTGGTGTCCCTATCACTCACAATGGTTTGAGCAACACCATGCAACTTTAACACATTATCAATGAATAAAGAAGCAACATGTTGTGCATCATCACGCTTTTTACATGGAATGAAGTGAACCATCTTGGAGAACCTATCCACGACAACATAAATGCTATCATGTCCCCCCTAGTCCGTGGTAATTCTATAACAAAATCCATAGATATATCCATCCACGGGCTAGTAGGTACGGGGAGAGGGGTATACAAACCATGGGGGTTCGACTTGGACTTAGCATACTTGCATTCAAGGCAAGAATTGCAAAGTCTCTCAACTTGCGTCCCCATTTTAGGCCAATGGAATTGCTCCATAAGAATGGCCAAGGTTTTATCCTTACCAAAGTGACCCATGAGTCCTCCACAATGTGCTTCTTGAACAAGCAATTCTCTCCATGAGGACTCGGGTATGCAAACTCTACCATTTTTAAAGATATAGCCATTTACCCATTGGTATTTCTCAACTCTTTCTCCTTTCTCAAGAGCTTCATGAATGCTCTTTAGCTTAGGGTCATGAGCATACATCAACTTGATACTCTCAAAACCCACGAGCTTGGAGGCAAGAGTAGTGGCAAGAGCAAACTTCCTAGAAAGTGCATCCGCCACAACATTGTCTTTCCCTTTTTTATATTGAATGACATAGGGAAGAGACTCAATGAACTCTACCTATTTGACATGCCTCTGGTTCAATTTCTCTTGGCCCCTAAGATGTTTGAGTGACTCATGATCACTCTTAATCACAAATTCTCAAGGCCAAAGGTAATGTTGCCAATGAGCAAGAGCTCTCACTAGGGCAAACAACTCCTTGTCATACGTAGAGTAGTTCAAGGAGGCACCCTTCAATTTTTCACTAAAGTAGGCTATGGGTTTTCCATCTTGCATTAAAACACCACCAATTCCCACCCCCGAGGCATCACATTCAACCTCAAATGCCTTTCCGAAGTCGGGCAATTGCAATAGAGGGGCGGTACTCAACCTACTTTTTTATTCTTGGAAGGCCTTCTCTTGAGGCTCTCCCCACACAAAAGGTTTGTCCTTCTTCACCAATTCGGTGAGTGGAGCGGCAATGGAGCTAAAGTCTTTCACAAATCGTCTATAAAAACTAGCAAGACCATGAAAGATCCTTGAGTTACGGTAGTGGGAGTAGGCCAATCACGAATGGCCTCTACCTTGGACTTATCCACCTCCACTCCTTGGGCACTCACAACAAAGCCAAGAAAGACTACCCTTTCAACACCAAAGGCACATTTCTTAAAATTAGCATAGAGCTTTTCGGCTCTCAACACTTCAAGCACTTGCCTTACATGATTCACATGGTCGTCTAATGACTTGCTATATATCAAAATGTCATCAAAGTAGATGACCACGAATTTGTTGATGAATGGCTTCAACACATGATTCATTAGCCTCATAAAGGTACTAGGTGCGTTGGAGAGGCCAAAGGGCATCACCAACCATTCATATAGACCAAACTTGGTCTTGAATGCGGTTTTCCATTCATCCCCGGGTTTCATCCGAATTTGATGGTAACCGGACATAAGGTCTATCTTTGAAAAGATGCTAGAACCACTAAGCTCATCAAGCATGTCATCTAAATGAGGTATGGGATGTGGATACTTTACCGTAATCTTGTTGACCGCTCGGCAATCCACGCACATCCTCCATGTGCCATCTTTCTTTGGGACAAGTATGACGGGCACGGCACACAGACTCAAGCTTTCTCTCACCAAGCCCTTTGTAAGCAATCCATCTACTTGCCTTTGCAACTCCTTTGTATCTTCGGGATTGCTTCTATAGGCCGGCTTGTTTGGAATTTTGGCTCCCGAGACAAAGTCAATTTGATGTTCAATACCCCTCAAGGGAGGTAAACCATTGGGCATCTCATCCGGGAACATGTCTCCAAAAACCTTCAAAACACTTTCAAGAGCCCTAGGCAAAGGGTTAGAAGAATAATCAAATTCGGAAGTAAGAATCATACCTTTGTGCACTAGGCAAATGAGTAGTTTGTTGCCATCATTCCCTTTCAAAAGCTCACCCTGTTGTATCAAGGCACAAATGCTACCGGTAGAAGATGGTGGAGTCACCACCAAGCTCTCGGTCAAAGGACTAATCTCAACAACCGACTTAGCCTTTGCCGCTTCTCTCAATTCCCTCATGCGCCTATAGTCTTCACTTACTTGCTTGGGCGACAAGGGTTTGAGCACAAATTTTTTCCCTTCATGCTTGACCATATAAGTGTTGATACGGCCATCATGAATCACATGTCGATCAAATTGCCATGGCCTACCAAACAATAGATGGCAAGCTTGCATAGGCACTACATCAAACATGTGTTCATCCACATAGTTCTCTATCTTGAACTTAATCATTACTTGCTTCACCACCTTTAGTTCCCCACACTCACAAAGCCATTGCAAACGATAAGGATTGGGATATTTTAAAGTGGGTAATTTCAATTGGGAAACTAGTGTTTAACTAACAACATTAGCACAACTTCTCGAGTCAATAATCATGGAACAAACTACACCCATGACTCGGCATCTAGCATGGAAGAGGTTTTCTCTTTGCAAGGTCTCACTATCCTCCACAAGCATAGCACCTAAACTTCTCCTCACAACAAGGAAAGCATGAGGATCATCCTCCTCAACCGTATCCTCCTCCACATCAACCACCTCATCTCCCTCTACTCCCTCATCCTCCGGTTCACTATCTTGTTCATAAGCATTCTCACCAATCACAATCATGGTCTTTTTTGTAGGGCATTCTCTAGCAAAATGACCATACCCCTTGCATTTATGGCATTGAATAAAAGAAGAAGTAGGAGTGTTTAATTGGGTTTTAGAGTTACCTCCTACATTTGGTGTGTACTTCTCATACGACTTCTTCACATCTTTGCTAGCACTTGCGCCACTTGCACCACTTGCATTTGGGAACCCTGCATTTGGAGTAGGAGTCTTCCACTCCTTTGGCTTACTCATGGGAGTAGGAGTGCTACTCTTGTAGTGAGTGGATTTCTCTTCCTTGAGCCATTTCTCGACTTCAACCGCATCATCATATAGATCATAGTGGTTGTCATATTTGTGAAACTTCAATTGAGAAGCTATCTCTCGGTTCAAACCACTTCTAAATCAGATCACGGCCGGTTCATTTTCTTCCCCATCTATGTCTAGGGTCATCCGAATTTGCTCAAACTCATTGAAGTACTCCCCAACCGTCTTGTAACCTTGCTTCAACTCATAAAGACGTTTGTATTGGTCTTGACGATATTGATGAGTCAAGTACTTCTCATCCATCACACGGATCAATTCATCCCAAGTCACATTGATGGCCATAGCATTTCTCCTCCTATTTATCTTGTCCGATTCGCACAAGTAGAAGCAAAGGATTCAAAGGAAGATATAGCATACTTCTCTTCGGTCATATCATTGGTGTCAAACACCCTTTCCATGGTCAACTTCCAATCAATGTACTCACTTGGGTCACTACTCCCTTTGAAGGTAGGAATAGTAAGCTTCAAACTATTGAGATTATTGTTATCACGGCCTCCTTGGTAAGGCTCTGGTTGGCCTCCAAAGTTGTCTCCATAACCACCATAATCCGTTCTAGCATTCCCTCCAACATATCCCATGGGTGGCCCTCGACCTCGGCCTCTACCCCTATTCTCATTTCGGCCCCAATTCATGGCTCTCCCATTCGGATTGGGAGCCCCATAGTCACTACCACCGTACTCTTCCTCCTCCTCTTCTTGAACTTCTTCAACTTGCTCAAGAGGTAGAATATCTCGAATGGGTCTTGGAAGTGTAACATTCCTTTGGGGATTGCCCAAAAGGTGGGGGTTGCCCCATAGGTGGGGAATGCCCACTCGTTAGGGATTGCCCAACACTTGTTCATTTCTATCACGATCTTCCTTTACCCGTTGTTGTCTAAGCAATTCAACAACTTGTTCCGGGATAAAGGTTGAACTACTTGTGCCTTCTCCGGCTTCAACTTGGACACTCGGGGTCCCTTTCTCAACTTGGACACTTGGGGTCCCTTGCTCAACTTGGGCACTTGAGGTCACTCTTTCAAGAGTTTCAATCCTTAGGCTCATACTATCCATTTTAGCAAGGATAGTAGCCAAGGCATTCTTTATGAAGTCATCACCTTCATTGGCCATTGTACCTACAAAATGAGCAAACGTTAGTGAAATCACCTCACACACACCCTCACTTGTGTATCACTCAGATCACTCGTTTAGTGGTGGTGGATATTTCACTCGAACCTGAATCTAAAAGCTTCACGTAGTTGAACAACAATCCTCAACTCAATCAAACTATCCACAAGTCAAGTGTACTCCGGGGTGAGTGGAATTTGTGTTACTCAATGGACGATAAGCTCTTTAAAATGAGGACTTGAGTCAAAAGGATCTACGAATCTTCTTGGAGTTCTACTCTCCAACTAGGCACGAGTCGCCTAAAAGCTCAATGGACTAGTGCCAATTAAGTAGGAAGGTTACTTAGATAAGCACTAGTTAGAGGTTAAGCAAACAAAGAAACAAGAAAACCTAGGAAAAACTACCCAAACCAACCTTCAGTGAACTAGGCGGAGCGCCTAGGGGATAGGCGGAGCGCCTAAGGGATAGGCGGAGCGCCTAGGGCGGAGCACCCCAAGGCAGGCGGAGCGCCTCCAAAAACCACCAGTGGAGAAGGTCAGGCGGAGCGCCCTAGGGTTGGGCACTACAAGAAAAGAGGTTTTCTATGGCGACTATCTATGGCAACTCATACAGCCGCCACATAAAGTAAGGGTTTTAGTGGCGACGCTGAAAGGTCGCTACAGAAAGACATTGTTTTAGCGGCGACCATAATAGTTGCAACAAAAAGTTTATTTTTAGTGGCGAATGATGTTAAGTCGCTACAATAACATACTAGAATTTTACTTTTATGGTAAGAACAAAACTTTACGGAAAAATTTCTACTGCGACTACTCAGCAATCGCCACAAAAAAGCCTTTTATGGCGATTTCGTTGCCACTAATATTATTTTTTTCCGTATATATTTTTCTAAATAAAAATTACACACTCTCCTCTTCATTCGTTGTTTATTTTAGTTCTCTTTTTTTCCCCAAATAACTTCCTACCAAAACCCTTTCGCTCATTCCATGAATTTTTTAACATCCTCTCGACGGAGACAACGATTTTTCTTTTCAATCCTGTTTCAAATCCCACTATGCCTAACCCTAGCTTCTTGCTAGTTAATTCTCAATTTCCTCTTCCTTTTGCTCTTGAGTTATTCCCATGGCAGTAAATGAGACCAAGAACTTGCTTCTCTCCAACAAGATCCTTGACGGACTCGTTTCTCGAAAAATTCTCAGCGTATTAGGTAATCTTCTTCCTCTATATGTTTCCTCCATCTCTAGATCTCTTACTTCGTAAAACCCTGATTCTGTTTTTGCTAATGAATTTATGGTAGAATACGAGATCTGGAATTTAGGTTATTTTCTCAATGTAGACATTGCACTGCACGAACAATGTTTGAAATCTAATTTTTCGTTAATGTTTTCTGCTTTTTACAAATATGATACATTTGATCAGCTCTTTTATTATAAAATTAGGATGTATCCCGTATGTTTTTCGTGTAAGTCTCGTATTATTGCGATTCTTTTTGTTAGACATATCATATAATGGCCATTTCTAGATAATTTTGTTGTTAATTATTTTTGGGTGGTTGAATATCAGAGTTTGGATCTCTGTTCTTGATTTCGAAACAACTCCTTGAGAGAAGAAGAAAAATTGAAGCACTTATTCAGACTTTTTTAACCATCACTTGTTCCGGTAGAGTTTCATTTGTTCTGTGTGCTAGAAAATGTGGCTAGTTTCATTTGTTATATATGTGTGCAAGAAAATGTGACCCATTCTGTTTCTTTTCTTTTTGTACTTGGTATTTTCTGTATTTTTTGGTGGGATGGTTCTCATAAAATGTTCAGTTGTTTGAATCTCCCTACTTTATATGCCAAATGTACAAACTGTGCTATAGGCATTTTATAGCATATTACTTTCCATGGTTGTCATACTTGTAGTATATGAATAGTGCCTTCATTCATGGTGGATTCTTTTAGCTTTATTTTATTGTATCTTTTCACAAGTACCAATTTATCTTATATAACAGTAGGAACTCTATCGTGTTTGTCTAGGCGCAACACATATGTTAGAGTTGAGTTAATCAAGGTGACTAAATTTTAATTGAATTTTATGTACTGTATATCTCTTTTGGATTATCTTATTCAACAC
This sequence comes from Petunia x hybrida, assembly GCA_037355625.1. Classification (NCBI taxonomy): domain Eukaryota; kingdom Viridiplantae; phylum Streptophyta; class Magnoliopsida; order Solanales; family Solanaceae; genus Petunia; species Petunia x hybrida. Next base: position 7,136,456 of record JBBBVM010000035.1, read on the forward strand.
AATCTTACCTGTTTACAGTCCAGCTTGTCCATTTCAAAAGCTAATGTAGAGGTTCTTTTTTTTTAACATTAAAATTATAATTTCATTACTAAATAAGTAACAATTCTACTTGCACCACTTCACAGAGACTTTAAAATACAAATGAAGCTAGTACTTGGAGGAAATTGCGGGGCTGCTTGCAAGTAAATAAACTGAAACTACAGCCCTCAGCTTCCCTAGCTTGCAACCTAGGACATAGCAAAATCTTCACAAATACTTCATAGCAGCAAAGAAACTAGCCGCTAGTTTTCGCTCTTTATGTTTTTTGTTTTCTCTTTTTGGATAAAGATTCCATTTTTCCTTTTTTCTCTCGATAGTATGACAGGAAAAAAGGATGGTTCTACAACTTTTCATCTTAATGGCACAAGAATTAAAATGCAAGTACAAGTTATAAACTCCATGAAAGCTTCCTTCAATTATCTAGTCTGGAATAAAGGTGAACCTGCTCAATTATTTTTGCTATGGAGTTAATACACTCCTTAGAGAACAGGTTAGTCTTCTCACTCAATTCAATTCCTTCTGTTAAATTCGATACACTGAATTAATTATCGAAGCTCCAGCAGCTTAACTGTTACCAACTGATGGTCATTTCCTACTTTAATTTCCATAATCAAAGTGGTACAAGCTTCATAAAATATGCATCACACTGTTAGAAATGCTACATCTTTCTCCTTTTGAATAGATTCTAATCGTGTTGCACTTGTCTTCAATGAATTGGGGTGCTCCTTGTGGTAGAAATGCATGCCTTGTTTTAACATTTTATATGTATTGGCAGCTTCTTGATGCAATAAATTGGAGTGCTTGTTTAAATTTTCATTGATAATTGTTTTAATTAAAAATCTATAGGAAGTACACAAACACTTTCCACTGGTTCAGACTAGCTATGTTGATGTGAGCTAGACTAAATAGATTGCTGGTTCTTTGAGATTGTTATTATAGTGTTAGAACTTTGACTAGTTGGCACTAGTTGGAGATTTCAATTGAGGATTAGACTTTCTCATACATTGGTCATTGCATAAATTTTGTGCTAGATCATCGAGGCTGACATTGAAGAGTTTGAAGGAAATTATAGAAGATCAAGTATAAGGATAAATGAAGAGGTAAGCTCATAATCATATCCACTTTCTCAATGCTTGCATCTAATTAGCATTACCTTGCACACTTTTGTTTTATGATATGCTTTGACCAATTTAGATCACATTGTTTCAATGATATTCTTGATGAGGCAATTGCAGCAAATATAGTTTTAGTTTCAATTAGATGAGCTTCTTTGAGAAATTTTTTGTTCACTGTTAGTCTCATATATTCCACCAATAGTGGTCTAACTTAGTGTATATTTAAATTTCGAGAATATGTTTCATAGTGCAATCCATCATGTGCAAGCATGTACAGTATTCTTCCTTTGTTCTACTTCTAACTATTTACCTTTAGCTGGTAGTCTAAATGTTTTCTTTAGTACTTGACTTAGGATTTGCATTTTCTTTTTGTACACAGTATACTAATGATATTCTTTTTTAAATAAAAAACAAGGACAAAGTACTTCAACAAAGGAAAATGCAGTTGTTCAATAAGCAATTTGAAGATATTGAAGCAGTTTGAAGACATTGGAGTAATTTGAAAGATATTGGAGTAATTTGAAGACATTTTTGTGGGGCTATTTTTATGGTCGAAGATATATGTTTGAAGATGATTTTAATTTGTGTATACTGACGATGTATTTACTAGACCTTTTAGCAATGAAAATATTCTATCGAATTGATCTATTTTGAGAAATATTTGTTTACCAGATTATAAATGGATTATTTTATTGGGGGACAACTAGCACAAATAGGTATAATCGAATTATTTTTTAACCAAAAAATCTGCATTCGTGGCGACTAATGTTGTCACAAAGGTGAGGTTATGTTCCCACTAAGGATAACGTCAGTGGCGATTGTTCAAAAAAATATGTACATTGTGGCAAATTTTAATAAACAATTGGTGGCGGCTAAAGTTGCCACGGAAAGTAGAACTTTTGTCGCGACTCATTTCATCGCCACAAAAGAGTATTAGCCACTCAGTATAGCCAATGACCCCTGGGTCGCCGCGAATAATCTTTGGTGGCGACATTTTGACTTTCTGTAGCGACTTTTGACGCCACTAAAGACCCAGTTTCTTGTAGTGGCGGAGCGCCTGGTTGCCGGGTTTCAGCTTTTTCAACTTCGTTTTTTTTCAATTTCAACCCAACTTTTGGTTTGATTTCACCCTGTTTTGCACAAATCTAAGGTACCCAAAGTTGTATATTGTTATCCTCTTCAAACCCCAATGACTTTTACACCCAAACACCCAACAATCAAAGCACAATCATCAATCAAAGATTCAAATTGGATTTTCAAAAGGGTTTCAAATTGGGTTTTGATTATTCACTTTTGATGTTATACAACTCCAAATCTCACAAAATTGGTATCAAATTATTTGTTTTTTCAATCTAGAACAAACACCGATATCAAATCCACAATCAAACAACTAATCAACCCAAGAATCAACCAAGAACATCAAGAACAAGGGTTTAAGAAATTGGGGTTTTCAAATCTTCAAATTCCGTAATACCAATCCAAACCACGAGATTTAGGTACCCAAACGACGGGTTTTCAACAAGGATCAATCTCCAATAACACTCATAACATGAATCAATCACACCACAAAGTTATGTCAATTTTTTTTGAATTTTCAACTTTTTCAATTTTTTTTGAATTTTCAACTTTTTCAATTTTTTGTATTTTCTTCTTTCCAATAACTTAAACAATAAGAAACTAAAGATAAAAGATACTAGGAACGATGAACAAGGATCAAGGGTTTGTAAAAATAAATCTCGAGCCTTGCTCTGATACCAAACTGATGCAGGAAAAATGCAGAAAGTAAAATAAACTAGGAGCAAGAATTGTCTCGAACTCCCTATGGGGTATCCACGAAGAACTTGTTCCATGAAACCACCGTATCGTGTCAAGATTCGCCTAACGCTGAGCAACTACTCTCGAGTCATACGAGGAACTCGCAAGTAGAATGATCAGGGAGGGGTTGATATTCAACTAGATCCGCTAGAAGAAAACAAGTCCCAAAACAAGGTTTCATTCATCATAAAGAGCATTGCTCAAGTTTCATCATTCATCAAAATAAGCTAAGTTATGAAATAGACTAAGCTAGGCTATTTATAAGGTTTTCCAAGCTTTAAGTAAAAGGTCTAAAATGCCCACATGCTAGGCTTTAAGTAAATAGACCACACATGGCCAAAACGAGTCATTAACCACTTAAAATCTCGGGTCTTCAGCATTTCGGGCGGAGCGCCTACAAAAATGATCAGTGGGGTGGGCTAGGCGGAGCGCCTGGCCCCTGTGTTCCTTGGGCGGGGTGCCTAGACTTCAGGCGGGGCACCTGGGCCTTCTAGGCGGGGTGCCTGAGCCTTGATCATCCGGTATGGCTTCCAATCGCTTCCATCTTCAAGTCCTTTCCTCTCCAAGTATAAATGCACCTCTTGGACCTTCTTGGCTTGACTCCGACTGAAGGGTTTCGTGACGGATTGCCCGGCATCACTTTTAGACTCTAGAGTCTGTCTCCAAACCTCCAGCTTATGATTAACTTCGTCGTGTGTCTCGTCAACCAAGACTATGTCATATGCAAATAACATACATCATTGTATCTCCCCTTGAGTACTCTGTGTTAATTCATCCATCGCTAGAGAAAATAAAAAAGGGATAAGCACCGACCCTTGATGTAATCTCATCTCGATTGGGAAGTGTTCTGAGTCTCCTTCTACTAGGGGTGTACTAACCGAACCGGTAAATCGAAAAAAATCGGTAAACCAAACCGAATCGAAAAAAAAAACAACTCGTGGTTTGGTTTGATTTGGTTTGGTTTTAGAAAAATAAAAATCGACATATTTGGTTTGGTTTGGTTTTACGAAAAAAGCCGAACTGAACCCAAACCGAACTGATATTTTGTAAATATTATTTTTTAAACATTTATACATAAACAATATTAATTATGAACTTCTTTATACATAATTTTAAACTCTATTCGTCTTGTTTTTGACATTTTATAATACGAGCTGATAAGTTTTAATAAAATCATCAAGTTGGCCCTACATAGCCCACTATAAAGAGCCCAAATAGAGGAAAAATATACTAATTTCTTGAACTTGGTTCTGCTTGCTTCTTCTACTAAATAATGTGCAAGAGCAATTTTGATTAATTCATTTGTTATATGCAGCAACATCAACTTAAAAGTTACTATCATGTAATACATTGGTACTCTCTCTTGATAATATTTTAGTTTTTTAATTTACATACATCACATTTCATTGTCTTATTAAGATGTATATGTTATTTTTCTTAATGTCTAATTGTCTACAAATAACATACATAGATAATTGATTATAGAAAATATTTGAAAGCAGCACTTGCATATTTTTTATTGGAGAGACTTTATCTAAAAAAATTGAAAAAATCGAGCTCGAGAAAATCGTCTTTATGTTGATTTGGTTTGGTTTAAAGATTTGAAAAACCGACATATTTGGTTTGGTTTGGTTTGGTTAATGGTAAAACCGAACCAAACCGTCCTATGTTAACCCCTACCTCCTACCATCCTAACACGGGTCTTGACTCCATCGTACATTTCCTTAATCGCACTGATGTATGCCACATGTAACCTTTAGATTCCATGCATTTTCATAAAACCTCCCTTGGGACTTTATCGTAAGGCTTTTCAAGGTCAATGAACACCATATGCAAGTCATTTATCTTGTCCCTATAATGTTCTACTAATCTCCTCATAAGGTTTGAAGTTGTAAACGAAAATCCCAGTACTTTTTCTCAAGAAATTTGAACTTGCACTGAAAAATCTCAGTATTTATTCATAGGTATTTCTAGTTGAAAAGTGAAAATCCCATATTTATCGTGGGGCTTGAATTTGAGAAGTTGAAATATCACGATCTTTTTTCATGGGCTTTGAATTGAAAAATAAAAGTCCCATGTGTTTGTCCTGGAACTTGAATTTAAAATTTGAAATCTCAGTATTTTATCATGAGAAATTAAACATTAATAATTAGAAATCTCAAGATTTCATTCTGGGATTTAAAATTTAAAAGTAAAAGTCCATTGTAAAATTCATATAAGAAGAAGAAGTAGTAGTTCATCTCTAGGATTTCCAGCCAACATGTGACAATTTCACAAGCAAAATAAATTAAAAGTTTTGGTGATTCGATCAGAGCGACGAATTAATGAATTTTTTTGGTGATTCTGCTTCTGGGCAGGGCGCAGAAGATGAAGCTAGGTTTACTTGTGAAAATTAATGGGTGATTTAGTCCGACTAATTCTAAAGTGGCTAGGCTTCAATTACTTTTGAAACAATCACTGAGCTTCGATGAGCAGTGTCAGTTTCGACCATTTGTCAAACACAGAAGACGATTATCAGTTTAGAAATGGGGAAGAAATTTTGAAAAAAAAAAAAACCATTTTGATCTCAATACATATACCTAAGATTTGTAGTTAAAAATATTGATTTTCAAGAAGAAAAACCTGCGTTTGAGTTAAATTTCATGATTTTATACTGGCGTTAAACTTAAGTATAAAAACTTAACATTCTTAATAAAAAATATGGAATTTTAAGGAAAAGTCTTGAGTTTTGAGGTTAAGTTTAAGTTATAATACAAGAATTCAAGGAAATTTTTTTTCGAGTTTGAACCAAAATCCATATTTTAAATTTCGGAGTTCAAAGTCCATTATAAAAATCTTAAGATTTCTAGTTAAAAGTATTTATCTTCAAAAAAAAAATTAATTTGAACTAAACTTAATTGTTTTCACTCTAGAGTATAAAGTCCAACATAAAATCTGAATTTTTTTTTAACTAAGTTTACTGATTTTCATGAAAACAAAATAGGGACTTTTACACTATATGTCTAGTTATCTTTATTTTGAATTAAAAATGGTCCCGTCTAAAAAATATTTATCCGAGCTGACCATTTGGATAAAAATATTTCATTCATAGCCATAATATACCCCAATAATATACGGTATACCCAAAATCGCGGTATACCACATTGGCATACAAATTTGATTTGTCACAATGTAACTATACTTCTGTTGTATATTTGTCACAGTAATTTGAACTAAGCTTAATGTTTTCATATCTAGAGTGCAAACTCCAGCATACATTTTTTTTTTACTAAAACTACTGATTTTCATGAAAAAAAATACTAAATTTCAATATTTCCTTTAACTTCAAGCTCCATATTCTTTCATTGAAAATTCATATTTTATTCCTTCTACTCTCTGACTTTTCCCTATCCCGTTGATATTTGCCCATATATATTAAATCTTTAATTTATTCAAATAAAAAGTTCATAAAGAATCAAATGGAGACATGCTAGGTTCTAATCTAGTGGCTATTCTTCAATTAGTTTCTAACATTTGCCACGCGCTTAAATTTTTTTAGGACAATTACATGGAGAGACACTCCACTTATAGAAATTACCAAAAAAAACTCTTATTTTCCTTCTTTACCCGACTTAGCACCCTCTACTTTTTTTATTTTTTTCTTTCACTCCATAGCACCCCCTATTTAAAGGAAAAAAAAACCGTAGCCCCCATTTTTTCCCCTTTTCTCTTACTCTCTTTCCCACTTTTCCTCTCTTCTATTCACCCTAACAACATCACCACCGCCCCCCACCACCGACCCCCTTTCCACCACTATCTCACCTTCACTCCCCCTCCTCTAAGCTGCCGCCGCCGCCACCAACGTCATCAACGTCGCCGCCGCTGTTGTTTCTTCTTCTTTTCGTTTTCTTTCCTTTTTGAATAACAATATTGATTTTCGTTGTATATTCCGAAATAAACTCCGGCGAGGAGTTTATTTATCAAGTTTCTTCTTTTTCTTCATTTTTTCCATAAAAATTTGTTGAGATCTACTAGTTTTTTGTTAAAACTTTTGTTTAATGTTTAGATCTAGTGTTTTTCTTGTATAAAACTGTATAGATCTTGGATATTTGTTAAGCTTTTGTGTAAAATCTGCCCGACGCACTGTTTAACATTATTTTTGTGAGTTTATACACTTTTATACATTTTTATATAGGTTAATACAATTCTGTAAAACGTGTATAAAAATGTATAAATCTGTATATGTACGTATTGACAGTGTATAAATCACATTCTATGTATTGTAAAATTTGTATAAAGTTGTATATGCGTGTATGAACAATGAATAAAATTGTATAAATTTCAGATTTGTGTACTTTTTATGGATGTTTTGTATAAAATTTATGTTTTTTTGTGTATATTTTTGTATTTTCCTTCTTACATACACAATTTTCTATGTATTTACATGTATAATTTATTATTTTGATAGATTTAGCTGTATAAAATTATTAAAAAATAATTATTTAAACAAATCCACAAATAAAATAAGCAAATCCGGTGAATTTTTGGTTTTCCGGCCATCGACCACCGCCGGCCGGCGGCGGCAGCGGTGGAAGCTCGGTTTCTGGTGGCGGGGCAGCGGTAGGGGAGTGTGAAGGAGTGGCTCCTAGGATTTTTAGTTTAAATGGGTGCTATGTTATGTAATTTTGAAAATAAGGGGGTGCTATGTTGTGTAATATAAAAATAAAGGGGTGCTATGGATGAAATGTGGCCTCTCATTTGTAATTTTGTGTTGTGGGGTGCCTCATTTTTAAAATTCCCCAATTTTTTTTTGATGCGTAGCTATTTTTGGACGCGCTCAAGGAGTTTTATCCACCGTTTCAAAATTAATTGAGAAATAGCCAAAAATTCGCGCGCGCACTTACACTCTATTAGCGTTGGAAAACACCCCAGACTAGTCCCATAACAAAATACTGGGGCTTTTTGTTCAAAGCCCCATTATTTTGTTATGGGACTTTATATATAAAACTTCAGTCTCATAACAAAGCCCCAATATTTTGTTATGAGACTTTATCCCATAACAAAATAATGAGATCTATCCCATAACAAAGGTCCCATTATTTTGTTATGAGACTGAAGCTTTATATATAAAGTCCCATAACAAAATAATGGGACCTTGAACTAACATGTTCAAAGGTTCAAGGTCCCATTATTTTGTTATGAGACTTTATATATAAAACTTCAGTCCCATAACAAAATACTGGGGGCTTTTATACTGGAGTTAGTTTACTGAAGCTTTATATAAAGTCTCATAATAAAATACTGGGGCTTTTAACGAAACTTGTTAAAAGCCTCAGTATTTTACACTGGGATTCGTCCGGAGGTGGCTATTTCTCAGCGAATTTGTTTTTGACGGGCTACAAATTAATTAGCGCGTGCCAAACAGGCCCCTACGCGATTTTACACAATTGGCTACAACATACTCAGTGTTAGTAAAATTTCGTCCAAGATGCTACTTGTGCCATTGTTATTTGGTTTCGGACCACTTTTTTTATTGTAGTGCCAAAGAAGCCACTTTTGGAAACTTCAGTCCTTGTGGACTGAACTTCCCTTTAACTTCAGCCCTTCTATGCCTAAAAGTTCAGCCCTTGTAGACTGAAGTTGAATTCAACCCACAAGGATTGAAGTTACAAAAAATAGCAAAAAAGTGGCTTTAATTGTAAAGGCGAGCCAAAAGTGGCTATTTGTGCACTCCCTCCCTCCCTCGTTATCCCACAAGTGGGGTTTGGGGAGGGTGAGATGTAAGCAAACCTTACTCCCACCAAGGTGGAGAGGCTGTTTCCGAATGACCCTCGCCTAGAAAACTATAAAAATATGCTTGAAAATAAACAAAATAAGAAACACCATGATAGCTCACGTTTAAAAACTGGCTATTTGTCAAAAATGACGGATTATGACCACGTGTACGCATCCAATTGGACAAACCTGTTGTATTGACGTATATACATCACAAAACAACCTTAATAACCCAGAAATTAGTATATTACAGTACATTAAAAAACATAATCACAAATTATAATTACGTGGATTCACCTAATTGGACAAACACATATTTTTGCAACACATTTATAAATACCTCTCCTTAACAACCCAAGACACTATACATTTTACACACCCAGAAAAAAAAAAAAAAAGTTGACTAGAGAGTTTACTTAGCTCAAGAACTAGAAATGGGTCGATGGGTTTACTTAGCTGTAATTGTTATGGTGGTAATTGCTAATTTTGCAAGTATACAAGGAAATGAATCAGCTATAATGGGTTCCAATATTCTAGAAGATGAGGATATTGATGGTGGTTTCTCTTCTTTAGATGGAATGTTACAGTGGGCTATAGGTACTTTCTTTTACTTTCATTTTAAACAGAGTCGGAACCAGGATTTTAAGTTGATAAGTTCGGGTTCTAGCTCTTTTAAGTTACTATGTTCTATATATGAATTTATTAAGACGGATATAGAATTTGAACCAAAATTACTGGGTTCAAGCTGTACCCCTGAATTTTTAAGTTGTAAAATTATACATTTGCTTTTATGTGTATACTTACCCCTAAGCTAATATAATTTAGATTTTTTTTTTTTGCTTAAATTTACGTACAACAGGTCATTCTGATCCTGGAATACTAAAAGAAAAATCAGAAGTTGCCCAACGCATGTCTTCCGAGGAGCTAAATAATCGCCAGACTGAATTAAAGGTAGGCGGATTTATGATTTGAACTTGATGGGTTCGAATTTTAGCATTTGTACATATTCAGTGGAGTAGATTTTTAATGCACATAGAGGGTGTAAGCCAAAGCTACTGAGTTCGGCTGAATTTGTTACTAATAGCATGCACCTGCCCTTGGCCGGATGGTTTAGCCTCCAAATACTTATAGCTTAATCTTTGAACTTAATGGACCCACTGACTGTTTGAGTTACAGGGTTCAAAATCTAACATTTTTACATTATTAGTAGATTTTTAATGCACATACAGGGTCTAAGCTAAAGCTAATGAGTTTGGCCAAACTGGTTACTAATAGCATGCCCCCGCCCCTGGCCGGACGATCTAGCGTCCATATGCTTATGGCTTAATGTTGGAGCTAAGTTATACCATAATGAATAAAAAAGGATAAGACTTTTGATGTTCAACTTTGTTCTATTGGTCATAGTGGTGAGGATTTGTAGGAATGTGCAACTCTGGGAAGGTTGCATGTTCATCTCCTACTAGACTCTCAAGATTAATGTTAGCCATCCGCTAATGTAGGAGGGAAGGATATGATAGTTATTGGAAAAACAAGACCGAAACTTTAATAAGACTATGCTGGTCTCAATAGTCTTCACATAAATGATTGCTTAGTCTGATTTGGTTGGCAAAATTAGTATGTATATCTTGGCAATAGGAGGCTTAGGATTGTACTTTTTGCTCTAGCTAAAATATAAAGAATTTGAAGAAATACTATCAAAATTATATAGGTGCAACTGAAGTGGGTTCATTGATTTTGGTTAATTATTCTATTGATTTTCTTATTCTAAGTAAAATGTTTGTGTCTTCCTGATAAGTTCGAAGTATTACAAGGTCTTTCTGATGTCTCCCTTGAGTATAGCATTCATAATCATTGATTGATCTCCCTATATATCATGATGGACAATGTAATAGTGATACTTCTGATGGCTGGTTGTGCTGGTAATATACGTCCATTACTCTGCCTAACTCTATTTCATGTAATCAAGCAAGCTATGTAGACGACAACAACAGCATACCCAGTGTAATCCCACTACCAAGTGGGGTCTGGGGAAGCAGGCTACCTCTTTATTTTGAAGGGATGTATCCGCTAGGAGTTTTTCTTTTGTTCTCTTCTTGTGTACATTATTTATTATCGACACGAGCCTATGACCACTCAATCTAATTCGTCTTTGACCAGATATTTGAAACGATGAAACAAAAAAGATAAGAAAATGCTTATAAATGTGGAAAACATTCGAGCATATGATGGAGTGTGCGGAAGAAAAAGAATCGAAGATGGGTAGTCAGGAATTTTCTCTGTTGCTTCTTTCAAATGTAGTGCTGATTGACATCAATATTGCTTACTTTTTCTATTAAAAAAAGAACCAAAAGGAGACTCTAGCAGCTAATTTAAGCATGGTCTACCTATTATTTGTTTATAACTCATTATCACTTCCTTTTGCACTGGAATAGAAGTTGAAATTGTAGAAAGTACTGCGGGAAGTATCTTGTTTCTTCCCTCAGTGCAAGCTAATTACAAGTTACAATCAAGTTGCATTTGAGAATAGAAAAGAAAGTCAAATGTAGATTCATGCTAATTTTTTTTGGCTCTGAGTGGGTATAGTTAACAAAGAATTTAATTATATTTCAAGAGCGATAGTGACTCTTCCTTGATTCTTTGTGGTCTTCTGGCATTTTGGGAGCATGCACTAATTATACACTTGTAAGGTCATCTTGTCTTTACCTATGTATCCTTCTTGTTTCCTCTTTTTATATGTTATTTCATATACAAAAGAATTTTTCCACATCTTTCTTTCTCCCGTCACCACGAAAGGAAAATATATTTTCCACCTCTTCCAATTGTCGCAAACATCATAGGATCCTTCTTCTTAATGTGCTTGTGCTTATGTTTTCATTTTGGTTCTTATATGTTTTATTGATTCCCCAGGAACTGATGGAGAAGTTAAAGATGCCCTCAGATGCACAGTTGATGCAGATTGCAGTGAATGATTTAGATAATTCATCGCTGCCTCTGGAGCATCATCGCCGTGCTTTAGAGGAGCTGTTGGTACTTGTTGAGCATATTGATAACGCTATTGGTATGTATAGTTCTCAGCACTTCATTTGTAACAGATGTTTGTTTTGCCTCTTCCAATATCTGCTTTATGCAGTGTCTGAGTTACATCAACTGTATCTTTTGATTAACATCAATTTTTACATAGAACAATAATCAAAATAGACATGCTTCTGAGACCTAATAAGACTATAGTCAAGTTGTCCAGAGGCTCTAACAAGCAGCTGCGTGATTCAAGTGCGCAGCTGACTCTTAAGGAATGATAGCTGTCTTTCCTGATCTTGGTTTTATGCTATACTTGTTAATGTTTTGAGGATTCATTAATAGTGCACCTTTATGCAGGCATCACCATATTAATCACGTTACTTCCGATGCATAGAAATTATTGAATGCAAGTACACTTTTCCTAATGCATACATCTTGTTTCCAGATCTTCACAAACTTGGAGGCTTCGATGTACTTATAAGAATGCTTAATCATCCTGAACCAGAATTAAGGACTAGTGCTGCATGGGTTGTTGGCAAAGCCAGTCAAAATAACCCCGTTATCCAAAAGCAGGTATATGGATAGGCATGCTTTTATCTGTACAGTTTCACAATATACAGATTGTCTTTAATGGCCCAACTTTTTTGGGGCTTCATCTGTGCATTTTCTCTATTTGTATTCTAAAGTTATTGGTTACTGGATTAATACTGGGCAATAACTTTTGCATCCAGGTCCTGGAACTTGGGGCATTGACGATACTGATGAAGATGGTGAAATCTCACACCACTGAAGAAGCAATAAAAGCTTTCTTTGCTATTTCAGCATTAATTAGAAATAATTTGATTGGCCAAGATTTGTTTTATCAGAAAGCTGGAGATATGATGCTTCAGGTAATCCAAGTGAAGATTGAATCAAGCCATCACGCAGAACTAGTCTAGTGCTGGTAGCCCATAACTATCTTCCTCTGTCTGTGTACAGGAGGTTCTTAGCAATTCAAATCTCGATATCAGGTTACATAAGAAAGCATTGTTTCTTATTGCTGATTTGGCTGAGTGCCAGCTGGAAAAAGAGAGCGCAGCTTCCCTTCCCTTCTTTAGCAATCAATTGTTACTGAAGGCCATAGTTGAGTCAATGGCATCAAGTGATATTGATCTCAAGGAAAAGGTTTGTGTAGTATTTGATGTGTGAGAATTAATTTCAAAATACCTTATATTCAAAACTTCAGATACAACCTCTTAGCTTTCAATTGATAGAGACGATCCTCACCCTCATCAATTTTGGCCTGACTTTCGTGAAGAGTTGGGTGTTGTTTTTTCCATTGCATCCATTACCACTTCATATTCCTATATCTCCAATGACTCAATGCGCGACATCCTAAAAATCACCTATCTCGCAAGTGGCAATGTCAGTCTCTGTTGTACTGAGGTTTGATGGTGAAGTGTTGATTAGGTGGGACTTGGAAGAAGGAACCAGTAGAGCTATTTCTAGTTTCAGGGTGGTTTACATTGGACTCACTCCTTGGGTTAAGTTCTTCTTTAGGCCAGCTTAAGTTTGAGTTGGGTTCAAGTCCAAAGGGATAATAGTGGGGTCACTTCAAAAGAGGAGACTCAACTATGGTTTTCTTTATAGGAAAACTTTTGTTGGGTTATGCAGAAAAATTCCTGATGTAAATTGTAGTAGAAACCTGTCGGGTGAGGATTGAGGAGGATATCATTGGTCGGGATGTGTGTGTGTGTGTGTGGGGGGGGGGGGGGGGTTGGTCAGGAGTGGAACTGACGGAAATCATCTGTTCATGCTTTGACTTGGTTAGGCAGGGCTTTAGAACAAGATACCTTTATGTCGATTCATAACCTAATTGGGTGCTTGTGCATATAGAAGTTTGTGTTTTATTAAACTATTCTCCAATTCTTTCAATGTCTTTTGGCCTCTGTGATTCAAAATAGTGCTGAGCGGTTGGTGACCTTTTTACGATGTCTGCAAGAGCCTTGACATGTAATATATGTTTGATATTGTAAAATTGCAGGGCCTTTATGCAATTAAAAACATTTTATTGCTTAGATCGACCGATGCTCAGCTTTTCAAGGACTTCAAATTGAACACGGCACTTGAGAGGATGAGGCAACATTTGCAGCAGTTTCTGGTAGAAGGTGACCTTAGAGAATATGCAATGGATGTCGAAAGTCTTCGCAGAGAAGTTGAGCTGGCTTTCCTTCAAAAGCTGGATAAGGTGAGGAAAGAAAATGATTTACTTCTTTTTAGTTGAACTTGCATCTTAGCTAACATGAGAAATGGCAGGTTACACAAGCTGCAAATAATGGGTTGTCACTGCAGTCTCTGGCTTGATCGGGTACTGTACTATATCGTATGTTGTCGTGTTCTAGCTCTGTATGACATCATCATGACACCATAGGTTCTTCGGGACAGGAACTGGAAAATTCGTGCAGCCTGTGCTTAGGACTAAATAGGAGTTAGGACTAACTTTTAGGTAGATAGATCTGATTTCTTTTATGGCACATTCGATTGAAATCAAGTGTTAGGTAGCAGTTTTGGCATACCATGAAATGCAAATCAAGTGACAGTATAAATTTTGCAGTGGATCGATACAATTGGTTATTCCTTTTGCCTGATGTAATTAACAAAAGTTTCTGATTGATTTGAACAAATATTATTGGTGATGAGTTTGGCTTGGTCCTGTAGCTAGTATTGGAACAAATGTACAAAGTATGGACTTGAGTAGATCAGAATGAATATAGACGACAGTATATCAGATTAGATAGTGTGAAGCTCTATAAGCTGGGTTTGTCAATTTTATGGTGAATTTTCCTCTTTCACGAAATAAATTTTTCTCTCAGTATTAATCATTGCAGATTATGTTAGTGATTGTTCGAAAAAAACATTGGCTAAAGGAAACTATGGTAGATGTTTTACATGTTGAACCTAATCAAAGTGAAGTCTCAGAAGATTTTGATTGAAGCGTAGTTTAAAGTCACTATAGCATGTTAATATTACTATAAAATCCAACTTATATGGTGGCCTCCAAGAAAATTTGCTCTGTACGGGGAACAAATGCACATTAAAATCTCGTATGCCTAAACATTGCATCCATCAAGAATTTTAACACATTCATCTAATGAATCCGAAGGATTTATTATTGTTAGCAAGAAATGTTACGTTGGATACTGTATTCATACGGAGAATTATAATTGAAGATCCATTTAACAATGGCTGCCTATAACGAGAAACCATAAAGCAATCTTTAAAAAATATAAAATTCACTATCTTTTCACGAATAATGGTTACACATGATTCCGTTAACCAGACTAGAAACAATATGTCAATCTCAACTCTATGGAGGAAGCGAAATAACTACTCTAGCCAAACAGAAAAAGATTACTGTTAACTCCAATATGACCATGGCAATGCCTCCAAGAGGTTCGTAACTTAGGAAGATGCCTAGATGAGTCTAAATAACACATCATGTCGACTATGTATATATTTTATCGAGATAGTAGTTGGATGAATAAGATCTTTCTACTCATAATCAGGGGAAAGACTTACACGGTGTGAATTCAAATTAGTTATCATTTACGAGAATCCGACAATATTAATACTATTTCTTTTCTGAACTATGAAGATGATTTACCCAATATAAAATAGTCCTATTACTGGAGTATTAACTAAAAGTAAACAATAAGATCCAAGCATCCCCTTCATACAGAAGTCTCCAAAATCCCACCTACCCATACCCATCCACTGACAACATTGAAGCCACGTTTACTCTTCTTTGATCGTCACCTAAATCAAAACTCACATTGCACATAAGTCCACGTTGCCGCAAGCAGAAGCCTACCTACCTACTCCACAGCAAACGACGCGGCGCAACTTCACCTGTATTCTCCAATTTTAAAAACTGAAAAAATGTTCGTTAGTTCTTATTAGAGTAGCTGAAATAAAAAAACATTTGTTTTCGATGAGTTGCATTTGAAGTGCAATCAAGTATGGTTGAGAAGTACTTTTCTTCATTAATTTTTGCAACAATGTCATTCTTGATTTTGCCTTGCCAACAAATTTATCAATTCCTTTCGGTTTATGTTTAAGATATTGATTATGAAGGTCATCATGTTTAATCCTCCGCATATGTTCATGCATAACTGGATCAATTTAGGCAATCATTTCAATTAAGCTTAAAAAAATTTTAGGCAATCATTTCAATTAAGTTTAAAAAAATCTTTGTTACTTTCGTAATAGATCTTTTCATTTTTTCTCCCTAAGCGCCAAATTGTTTTCCTCGGGAGTTTTGATCATGTCAATAATTGTTAAGAATTTTTTTTTCTCGGTTCATCTCTATTTCTATTTATTTTTCTTACACATGTTTATCACATTTTATGTAATCTCATTTGTAAATCATTCCACATGCACATATTAATAATATAATCATTTGTTAATTCATGAGGTTTTGAATTTAGCACTAGGATTTCTCCACTCAATACTATTCTCGGTAGCTAGTGCATACGTTGTTGTACTACCTTCAGTACTAGAAGTTTTTCTAAATAATTTACGACAAAAATAGTCCAAATTTTTGAATAAATCTTTATCCAAATCTTTAATTGTACTAACCATCATTTTTCATATCTTTCCCCATTTGTCAATTTTGAATATAACATGTTGTAGAAAATTTTATCATTTGAAAAAAAATATATCAATTATTTTAGTTGGTGCATTTTCTACTAATAGATGTCTGAGCTTTGTATTTACAGTATTCCATTGAATTGGATTATACTTTTCTAGGGATGGAATTATTTAAATTATGTAGGGGTTCTTGATTTTCTGGAACTATGTCAAATTTATTACTAACTTCTTTGAGGCCTCATTTTATAGATTTATATAACTCTTCAACTTTTCTTTTTTCTCTTATTGCATAATCAAATTCATATTTTCTGGTTGATATATTTAAATCGAATAATAATTTAAACAAGAATATATACTTATGAAGTAAGAATATCAATCGTAACAATTTTTCAATGGAAAAATATAATATAAAATTAGAATAATAAAACATGGCTTAAGAATTTATAGCATGTTTGGTATTGCTTCTCCAAAGCCAAAAGTATTTTTTTTTTTTTAAAAAAAAGTACTTCTTTTGGATTTATGAGGTGTTTGGCAAAAAAAAAAGTACTTCTAGCAAAAACAGTTTTTCTGCTTTTAGGGAGAAGCATATATTTGTAGCTTCTCCAAGAAGCAGAAGCAGTTTATTAATTTTTTTAAGACAAAACTACCCTTATAAAAAATTTTTATTTACCAAATTATCCCTCATTAATTAATCATAAAATTATATATATTTTTTTTATTTTTTTTTATTTCTACGTACTTTTACAAATCCTCTTTCTCTTAGGACTAGTTTTTATTTCTAGGTATTTCTCTCAACCCTATACACTTTCTCTCTGCCAAAGCTACAACTACAATAACAATTCCTTGAGTCAGTTAAATTTCTACCTTTTACGTTATCAATTTGATTTAACTATATTTTTTGTGGTTCGAAAACTTAAATTTCTACCTTTTACTTAATGTTTTATATTTTAACTAAATATTTTTTTTAAATTAAAGTCTTTAATGATAAATATTTAATATTATTTTTTTGTTTCTAGTAATCCAAATATAAAATGAACTTGGATGTCCTTTTCGTATTTTGACACTCAAAAGTAATTTTTTCGTAAAGATTAACCAAACAAAAGTTATTTATCAAAAGTACTTCTGCAATGAGTTGTCCAAACACAAACTGCTTATTTAAAAAATACTTTTCTCAAAAGTACTTTTCAAAATAAGCAGTTTTTGGCAGCAATCCCAAACATGCTCTTAATATATGGAATTTAAAAGTTGTAACTTTTTTAGCATAACCGTTTTTCTTGCATCTTTCTGTAGTTTGACAGTTGTTTTGGCCAACGGGTTGCACATATTGTCGGTGCACCCTCCAGTAGCAGAAACTACTTGCATCTATACCAAGAGCCTATGGGCTCTGATATCATGGAGAAAAATTAACTATAATCCTTACTCATCATATTTTATTTACCTATTATAATGATATAGAAATAGTGTTGTGCTACTTCAATATAATGATTGCTTGTTGCAAAGCTTGAAATTTTGTTGAAGACACCAAAAAAATAATTGCAGGCAGTAAGTCTTGCATAATATTTGGTCATTTGGGATACTTCAAAATATTCATGTAATAAGAGAATAAGAATACTGAATTAGAGAATGAAAATTATAAAATATGAAAATAATAATGTAGGTCAATGTTAATTGTTAGGAAATAAATGATGCAACAAAATAGGTAACCACGCAAGAAAAGATACAACAATCAACTAAAAAATATTCTATTCCCCAATTATTGCAAAAGTTCCCACATAAAAAAATAAAAAGTTAGTACTTTCATTCCAAAAAAATTTCTTCAAAAGTAATTTTTTAATAATATGTATAGGAGTACATCTGGATGAAAAAGTGGGCCCAAATCATTGCTTTAGTGGCTTTATAGTATAGCCGGCCCTGGCGCTATAAATATTTTAAAACAAGTATGCTAAATCAAAAAAAAAAAAAAAAACTATATAAATGTTTAGGGAGTGTTGATAGCTCCACTTCTACAACTCAGGTGAAAAGGCTTCATTAATAACAACGTCCTTACATTTTTATCCTTTTATCATTAGTTCATAATTAAAGTCTCGCTCCTAAAAAAACTTAAGAAATATAAAAACATTAATATAAAACGCAAATTATCATAATCGAGGAAAAAATGTCAATTTTTATGATTATTATTGTATATATTATTATAATTACAAAAAAAAAAAATCCAAAGATGCATTTTTAATATAGAAATCTCCAAAATCCCACCTACCCATCTCAACACACACAACTTTGAAGCCACGTTTACTTTTATTTAATACTAATCATCTCCCAAAAAACAAAAGAAAAAATTCAAAAAATGCTCACACATTGCACCAAGTCCACGTTGCCGCCGGCGGAAGCCTACCTACCTACTCCGCTGCTGCGGAGGACGGCGGCGCAACTTCATTTCAGCCTCAATACCTTTTCTACTAGATCATTTAAACTTCAAGTCAAGGCTTTGAACAGTAACAACAGCAGCACCGGCGACAGCGGCGGCGGCGCTTCTTCGTCGGTTCCGAATACGAATTACGTAGTGCCGTTAGATAAGTCGTCGTCTTGTATTACGCGTCCTTTAGCGGAGATTTTGCGGGACTTGAATAAGCGAATTCCTGATAATATTATTAAAGCTGATGATTCTATTCATCATTCTACCTTTATCCCCTGGTAATTTGTTTTCTCTCTCTCTCTTTTTTTTTTTTTTTTTTTTTTTAAATAGTATTACATTAAGAATTCGTATGCTTTTTATTGCTGATATGATGATGATAACATTGTAATTCTTTTTAGGTATCATGCGAATCGGATGTTGAGCTTCTATGCTCCAGGTGCGGTAGCATTTTTTGTTTAATTCTTTAGTTCCTTATGTATATCCGGACTTTTGCTACCTCCCATCAACACAGATTCTGAGTAATTAAGAAATCACCTACTCCATCCATTTCAATAAATGTAGACCTGTTTGACTTTGAACAAAGTTTATTAAAGAAATCAATGACTTTTAAAACTTGTGGTCTAAAATAAGTCTTTGGTATTTGCGT
This sequence comes from Petunia x hybrida, assembly GCA_037355625.1. NCBI lineage: Eukaryota > Viridiplantae > Streptophyta > Magnoliopsida > Solanales > Solanaceae > Petunia > Petunia x hybrida. The sequence continues at coordinate 7,155,885 of JBBBVM010000035.1, forward strand.
GGCTATAAATCATCTCAGTGAGGGTACAATGGTAAATTTATAGTTAAGTTGTTTCTAAATTTAGAAAGGGTGATTCTTTTTGGAAAGCAGATAGGTGCATATATAAGAAGGGACGCAATAGCATTTTTTTTTCGAGACCTCATGGTTCTTAACCTACTTCATTGACCACTAGGCCACACCCTTAGGTGTTTGTTTTTGTACATAACTTATCAGTGTGTTTTTAGCTCGAGGGCTTTATTTAGTGGTAAGAGCTTAGCTTGTGATGTGTGGGTTATGTATATCTTAAGTTTGAACTCTTCCAGTTGTCACATATAAAAATGTAGTATTTAAGTGGAGAAGGGTAGAGGGGCGGAGACATTATTCGTCGAGTTTCGAACCATGCGCCACTAGTCCTTGGAGATTTCTGGATTAATAAAAAATGAGTGTTTTTGTTAGTTGTATCACATTAATGAAATAGAATGGAGAAGAGAACGTCTGTAATTTGGTTATATTTGTATGATATTGGCATGGGATGAGTTAAAATAGAGTAACTCCGTCAGTGAAGATTCATATAGTTGACCCCAACTTGTTGGGGATGAGGCATAGTAGTTGTTGTAAAGTGTGTAATTTGGTTATGCAAATGAGATTTGCAAGAATTTTCCTTTGGCAAAATGGAAGAGTTTACATGAAATTTGGTGGAAAAGCCCCAATTTTTACGTGTGATATTTGCAAATGAGTAGATTTTTCGGTAAAGGAATTGAGAAATTGTGAAGATGGTGATCAAGGCCCAAAAGTAGAAATCCCTTAAGCCAAGGATAGGCTAGCAGAGAAAATGATTTATTGGAGAAGTACAGTCGAGAATAGAATTTCTGTCACGTCGAAGATGTTGTTCCTATTGCATTTGTTCATGTTGACTCCGCTTCTGGATTGACGCATTTTAGATGAAAGGATCATTTGAAGAAATGCCACTTCTCAACCTTAAAGACCTCTTCTTTTTTCTTTTTGTTGAAAGATTGTGTTCAGGAAATTCACTTACTTTTGGTCCTCCATCATAACTTTCTATATCCTTCTCTAAAAAGGTAGAAAAAAATGAAATAATTCATTATACATCTTCATACCGGCAATAGGCGTAAGCAAAGCTTTGACATTTTTAGCATTCCTACTCAATGAACTTCCTTGTATCAGTTTTCTAGGTTTTTTCTCCATTTCTATATTTCCTTCCCGCAGTGTGGGATGATCCCTTCAGTTTTGACAAACCTTTTGGCATATTTTAAACTCGGTGGCCTGAATGTTGCTATGACAGCTTCTTCCTCTGAAAAGCTGGTTTTGTCGAGGGTCTTTGTTAACTGTTGATTGCATGCTGTTGGATCTTTGTTCAGTCTGTACTTTAAAGCTTAAACTACAGGTTTTAACAAAAAATACAAAGATCATAATCTTATGTCTTAATTTGCGCTTATGAGACTACTGCAAATCCTCATGGTTTTTAATAGTTTAAGTTTCTGCCGTCGAAAAAACTTTTGGCTAACTGAACCTTTCCCGTGTTTTGCAATCTTTAATGCTTTTCAAAAATTTGATTCAGAACTCAGAACTGTAGTGATCTTGATTTCATTTTAAACTCTAATACCGAGATCAAGCTACTCTGTTCTCTGGGCAGATGAGCTTGGACTTATGGAAGAATTGCAGATATATAATTGCATCTCTACATATCCCCTCCGCCCCCGCTCCCCCCCCCCCCCACACACACATCCCACCAAAAAAAAGAACAAAAAGGAAGCGAAACATGTACTTGCAGCTCTTTTTTTTTTTTTTTTAAATGCAAAAGCAAACTCAAGAGTGTTTTGAGTTTATTACAGGCAGTCAAAATTCATACCTAGACTAGTTTTAGAGTGAATTCACCCTTGACGTTGTTTATTTTATCTCCTACATGAATTGGGAAATATGGGATAATAAATTGGATAAGCAACAATCTTGAAACTGTTACCTTCCACTCCTTTGCCAGAAATGCCTAGAGTTGTCAAACAGATTTGGTTCATAAGCGGAAATATTCCCTGCGAAAGCATTTGCTTGCTATGTGTCTTAAGGCAGATGAATGCATGATATTTCAGAAACTCTCAGTGAGTCTTCTTTCCTTTGATCTTCTCCTTTCGTCCTCTTATTCCCTTCAACACTTCTTTTCAAGTCTGCCCACTGCTCGCTGTTTTGCATTTCTCACGTTCTACCCCGCCCCTAATCATTTTAATAATTTCTCTATTATCTTGCCTTTTCTTCTTAATTTGAGTCCATTTAATCCCTCTCTTACACGTGCTGATTAAGTTCTACCTAGAAGAAGATATACGTAGTAGCTGCTGTCCGTATGTTTGTTTTTGGTGCTAAAATCTTGTAGATCCTGCAAGATATCTACATACGATTTTGTTTTTCTTCTTACATTTGGAAAGGACACACTTCTTCCATCTGATTGGCCATATACTTTCTTCCTGCTATTTTGCTTCTCTAGTTCTCTTCTATGTTTTCAGTTCATTGTGGTTACCCTTGTAAGTTGTAACTTCTCTGGCGCATTTTCCCTTTTTTTTAAATAACATATGTGTTGCAAATTCCAGCATATAATGGTTGATAGTTAGCTTTAGTTGTCTTTGATTTTTACTGGAAAAGACTTGAAAAATATGTATGATTGACCTCAATGTGGCATATCTGGCAACTGGTGAATACACTGGGAAATTGATTTCTATGTTCTGCAAAATATGTGATGGTTAGATTTATTTTAACAGGCTGGTGCGGCGAAGTGCGAGATGTTATTTTCTCAGATAATGGAAGTGTGACAGTTGTTTATCGTGTCACTATTCGAGGATCGGATGGAGAGGTATGATTCTTCCAGATAGTTTATTATTCTAAAAAATAATTCTCCCAAAGTGCTTTTCTTTTTTCCTTATTTCGGTTTTTCCCCTTAGTTTCCCATGTTAACATCTCCGAATATGCTACCAATCCAAAAATAAGAACCATCTCTGAATATGCTGCTAGCTTTGAGTATAACCAACAAACAGACTTGCAAGGAATCAACAAGTCTTCCTGATCAAAAAAGGAAACATGGTCGAGCCAATACAGCCTGTCTTGCTTCTGTTGCTCCAACCTGAATCTCCATGCTTTATCTTTCCCTTGTTGCGATTCATTTTGATTGCCAATTGATGAAGTGTTATAATTTTTGGGCACAAGAAAATGTGAAACCTAAGTCCTTCCCAAAATAAAGCTACACGAGCAAGCATTCCCACGAGGGTTTGTGAAACTATCAAGTAGTAATATAATTAAACAAGGGAGTTGAGACATACTATACCCAACTAAAAGCTAAATAAAGAGAAAAATTTGTTAGGCTATTACCGTAACCAAACCTTGAAAGGCCGTTTGATAAACAAAACTGGGGGCTTGAATTCACCTACATTTTATAGACGAGTTCTATCAGAACTAGTTCTTAGCTTCATGGAGGTAAATTGATATGTTTATTAGCTCTCTGCAAGAATGACATTTGTAATCTTTGAAGTTGTACAACTCAGCACCATCTTAGTGCTGCCAGCTTTTGTTTTCATTAAAATCTCTACATTATCCCCAAAAAAAAAAAAATAATAATAATAAATTGTAAGGCCCCTTCTGATTGGCTTACTAAATGTATGGCTTGCCTTATACTTTAGTTATCTTCAGTGTTGGGGTCACCATCAAGAACCAACATATTCAAAAGTTTATAGATAGCTACTTCATTCAAAGCTCACTTTGCTAAACATATAAAAAACATTAAATTCTATAAGATATACTTTTCATGGATATCAAATATTTAAAACTTTTTTTTATCAGGTGATAATGGTGTAAGTCCTGACAATGGTATAAGTCTTGCGAATTGTGAATATTTGTTGTGTTCTTTGTGAATTGTAAATATTTGTTTGTGTATAGTGTTTACTTGTGTTAGTTAGTTAGTTAGTTTAGCTCTGAAGTAATTACCTTGAAATGGCATCATGGAACCGAAATTGGTCAATGTTGAAAATTCATATATAAGTGATCCTTGTCCTTATTGTGGTGGACCTCACTATTGGGAAGATTGTCAAGTTGTTTCCGGGAATGAGTTGTGTGCACCTTCTCAATCCTTTGGGCGGAACATTTGTCATGAGTGCGGGGGCCAAAATGGTCATTTGGATGGTTGTCCTCACTTGTCCTAATATTATTTATTCTTCTCCTAATGCTTTTTGTATCCATCCCAATGACTATTTTGGCCCCACATTCATAACAAATGTTCCGCCCAAAGGATTGAGAAGGTGCACTCAACTCATTCCCGGAAACAACTTGACAATCTTCCCAATAGTGAGGTCCACCACAATAAGGACAAGGATCACTCATATGTGTATTTTCAACATTTGACCAATTTCGGTTCCATGATGTTATTTCAAGGTAATTACCTCAGAGCTAAACCAACTAACACAAGTAAACACTACATACAAACAAATATTTACAATTCACCAAGAACACACAAATATTCACAATTCGCCAGACAAAAATTCACAAAGTTTGGGTCTAAGTCAACTCCTCAAACTACTCTAATGCACCAATTGTTCCTCGACAACGACACCAATTTTGAAAATGCTCAACATACACCTCGTGTTGAGATATGAACGGTCGTCACAATATAATTTACCCAACTAGGAGTCGGGGTCGAATCCATAAGGAACAATGTGATGCGATTAAAGTAGCGGAGGAACTAAACTTATTTGACTAAGCCAAGCGAGGATAACAAGGTGATGAAACGATATTAACAACTACTAACTACACTAGGAAAGCAAGTAAAGGTGATCACTGATCTTCTCACAATCAAGGAAGACAAGTTCGGAGCCTAGGATGCAAATATAGCACAAAGTTTATGTATTATGGTCGAGTCAATCTAATGTAATCCCTAGAATCCTCCCGGCCTAAGAGGGATCTACCTCACTACGTTCGCCAGAGCCATAGCTTGGCGCATAAAGCACTAACTCATTGACCCAAGGAAAGAAGACCTCTCCCGAGCGTAACTCTTTTTAGATGGGTTAGTCTATGAAATAGCCTATCAACCCTAATCCTTGCCAACTTCACTATTCTACGCTAACTAATCTCTCCCGAGTCTTTAATTAGTAAAGTAGACATGTAACTTTAGTGTCGCGAGCACAAAAGTTCAGCAATTAAAGCGATAGAGGCTAGATAATCAAAACTCATAATTATAAAATCCTAGTCATGAATCATTCATATATCCATGTCCAAAATCACACCAACTAACAATATGAATATCTAGTCATGAAATATATTCACAAGCTCATGTCTTCAATGACATCAACAACACCAAATATATTCAATACGAAGTGTATGAAAATAAAGAAAGGAGTACAAAGGATTAAGAATTTCTCAATGGACTGTTCTAAATCTTCACTCTCTTGGTGTTTTGTTGATGAATCTTTGCTTCCAAGATTGGAAAATTGGCCAAAAGATGTGCCCTAGGTCGTCCAAGGGCCTATTTATGTGTACCCAATTCAGCTGATGTGAAATTCCAAAACTCTCCAGCGCAGTCCAGACGCGCTCTTGCGCGATCGGGCTGAATAAATGCCCTGAGCTCTTCGCGGTTGCGTTTATCCAAGCGCTGTCGTGCTGGTTCATCTTGCTCTCTCTGCGCAATCGCGTCAGACACATCACTGTCGCACTGGCTCTTCTGGCTTTCCTGCGAGATCGCGATGCATGTTTTTCAGCCCAAATCCAGCAGCTTCTCAATTCAGTTTGTTTTCCATCTTTTCATCAGAGCAGCTCCAATATCCTGCAGTATGCAACTAAAACATGATAAGTGCACATATTTAATCCATAATACCCCACAAAACTTAAGTAAATAAACGGCAATGTGTGGCATTTTGCCGACACATCACTCAATCAGTTGTGTTTCCTTCTATTTAAATACGCTTGTATGTTAGTCATTTTCATGCATAAATCGGAGTACTTTTATCATTACTTGCTTTGTCTGAAAAGTATGAAGATGTGGCTCTTTGTTATGGTTAATTGGTTATTAAGTTGTACGCAAACAGTTGATCTTGCAATTTTTTTGTGCAATTTGGTCTAGGTTTGTGTGCTATCTCCAGTTTTCATTTGTATGATGTTCAATAAGAACCTAATACTTCAAGTTTCAGTAAACCTCTGCTGGTGAAAATCATGTCAAAGTCATATTGGTTCCATTTGTTTTGCACCTCTTATGTTCTTGTGATAATTTATTTTAGGCACACCGTGAATCAACTGGGACAGTATCACCGGGCAATGGCCACATCACAGATCTGGTTGCTGCTGCTGAGGAGATAGCATTTTGCAGAGCATGTGCTCGTTTTGGGCTTGGCTTATATCTGTATCATTAAGGATAGTTGAGTAGATGCTAAAAACTGGATAGTTTTGAAAATGGTATTGAAGGTCCTTGTACACAGAGCAAGAAACATAAATGTATTATGCGGATGATGTAAAAATATTATTCATGAGGATGGTTAGTCTGCCCTGTGAAAGTACTAAAATATGGTCATGGAGAATGAGGTCTCTAAAGAATCAGAAAAAAATAGGAAAAATGCAATATACATTTTCAGATATCATCTGCTGTTTTTGTATAACGAATTCTACCTTGGGGTTCCACAGGACTGTATCGTGTGTATTTCTTAGATTGTAAGGCTTTGGTTAATCATAACATATGATTTCTTCAACCATAACTGTTTTTGGAACGGAACTCCTTTCCCCACCCCACCCCACCCCCCCTCTTCCTTGCTTTTGGATTCAAACTTTGGAAGTCATTACTGTTTCTGTCACCCGTCTGGGAGATCACATGATCTAACTCTTCATAGTGGGAGTACGAAAATATTGACATAACTGAAGAGGAGATTCATGTTTCTCCAGATTGATAGATGTCATATATTAGCATTACGAAATTACATCCACATCCGCCAATGGCTCTTCATTGTTAACAGCGCCTGTCATTCCTGGAGGAATATCTGGGAGAACCTGAAAGTGGTCAAAAGGTTTAAGATTATGTTTCAGTCACTACTCACTAGAGTATTATAATTCATCATATGACAATCTTGAGTAACACAACACAAAACGTTTCACACACTTGGCATTTTTATATGCAAACTTCTGATTGAATTATTTTGACAAAACGTATGTCTGGAACTTTTAAATTGCACAACCGTAGGCTGCTCTAAATTAACAGAGGTAGGATAAAATAGAGGATCAACAAATTCAAATGTCACAATATGTGGTTATTACAACATGAGGGCTTCAAGATATCTGATTTATTGCATGGTAGAGAACACGCTTAGTTGTATTTTGAACTCCAAACTAACTAGTAAAAGTTAATGCCCTAAGAAAAAAAGATGTAATCTTGAAGAATTCAATATAACGGAGCTTAGCAAATTGTCAAGACTTCTACAGGAATTATCATATCCAGAAAGAGGCTGGATATGGTAATTCAAAAGCTTGCTACTAACTTATTAGTAAATATTAACAAATCTAAAAGGAAGTCTGTAGATACATACTAAAGAAAGAAAAGACAACGAGAATGTTGAACCAAAGATAGACTTTTGCTTCCATCGAAACTTCTGAACATTTTAACAAAATAGTAGCTAGTCATGACGGTTCTGAAGAGGTTGGGAATAATTAAATAACGTGCAAGTTTTGTAATTCATCAAAACTTAGTGACACAAATTTAATAAGATAGGTAGTGGTAGTAGTCTCGATGGTCCGCCAACACTTGAACAAGCATAATTTTTTTATTAATCTGATTGTGTAGCACCAAATCTATTTTCGCGGAACTTCTTTAAATGGCGACAAATTATAAACCATGGCCAAAAATCATCCTAATCCTAATCATACAAATTTTCAGGAAGGACCAAGGATCCCTTGGGAAAAGTGCATGCGTAGCCATTTTTGGGCACGCCATTATGGTTTCAGCTGCTTTTAAGTGCACCTTTGCAGAGGCTGGCCGTTTTAACTATCTTCAGATCATTGGGGTTGAAGTTCAAGTTAGAGTAAGCTAACTTCAAGTCCTTTTGGTCTGAGTTGAAATATGCTATTATATTATTTTTTTGATGTAATTGAACCAGCTTCACATTTTTTAGTCTGAATTTAGCTTATTTCAGACCAAAAAATTACGATAAGTGAACTTTAAACCATGGGATGAAATTGTTTGCATAATTTTTATTCTGATGGTTTCGAAAATGGGTGACTACACTTGCCTATAATTTCTTAAAAGTGGCGGGTAAAGTAGGCTAGCTAGCAAAATTTGTAGGGAAATAGGACAGTCTAGCGTCCCTCATATTTTTTGCCACTATAATTCTTACTCTTTTAGCCCCTTCATAGGACTTGAATGCAAAATTTCGGAGGGGCTCTGGGATCATTAGAAACTTTCGAATCCTTTGCAATTGGTGATAAAAACAAAATTTTTTTATGGGACCCAAAACTATGACAGCAGAGCCAAAAATGTCTACTGGATACAAAAACTTAGAACTTTTTAAAGATTTATTAATAGGTTTGCCTTTTCCATTTAACTTGATTTAACCAAGATCCTTTGTTGATTATATTCGGATAGAAATATCTTCAACATCTAATTAAAGATGCACATTCTCCCTCTCTCCATCTCCACTTAAAATGTCTTGAAGCCTTGACAAGGTAATACCTGTCATCGACCCATTCCGTCCGCATTCAACTAAATTGTCTTGAAATCTTAAAAAATAGGTAACCATGAAGTGTTGGCAGGGCAACACTTTTCCTCGACCCCTTCCCCCATTTCCAACTAAATTACCTTGAAATCTTGGCAAATAGATAACACTTGCACTCGATTAATTCACCCATTTCTCCGAAATTATTGCCTCTCAACCCCTTCAGTCCCTTTTTACTACTAAATTGATTTGAAATCTTGGCATTTGGGCAACACTTTCCTTCTACTCTTTCATCCCCTCTCATAGCTAAATTGTCTTGAAGTCCTGGCAAGGCAACAGTTGCCAAACTGGATGTCATTTATGTAAAACCATATGATAATGGGGACAAACCTCAAAAATAGTCAAATTTGGGGACACCAGGTGAAATTTACTGTCAAAATGGACCAACCCAAACACCTATAGTCTATTGATTTCTGGCCCCCAAACCCAATTCTACGGCAAAGTTAAACATCACTTCCGCTCGGCGGCGATTTTTCTCTCCCCGCCGTACTCCGGCAGATCTCTTTCTCCGGCGAAATCGATTTGTTAGTGTCCTGTATTTCATGAATCAAAAACCCTAATTCCCAATTTTCAAATGATTCGCTACGCTTCATGTTTACTTTTACTTGAATTGACATTTACGATTTGCTTTCTAATTATTAACCGTTCATTAATTTTGCGGATAGTTGATATGCAAAATGTAGCTTTTTGTTTGTTGTAGAATTATGGAGATTTACTTCTTGTATGACTTAAGGATGTTATAAATTGGAGTTCATAACTCAGTCGATGTGAATTTCGTAAAGTATCGACAGGTCGCCAAGTTAGGATAAAAGGTTTACAGTTGGCGTTATGTAGTTTAATCGTTGTATATTGGCTGAATACTGAATTCATAGTGATGCTTTTTTTTAGAGAATGTACATAGAGTGTATATTAAGAAAAAGAACAGCCTCGCACTAAGCAGGTGCTAAGGCGTTACAAGTGATAGGATTCCTTCTGTACAAAAATAAAAAGAAGGTATCCTGCTATCAAAGTCGTAAACTTGCAATGATTCAATAAAGTCTAACATACTATCGACATTCTTTATAACCTGTAGATTACACCAAAAAGCCAAGAGCGTTAGACAGTTGTAAGCTGCTGTACAGAAATTGCTTTTCCTTCAAAACATCTTCCATCCAAATACTTCAGCATATGCATGCAAGGATGGTTTTCCAAATCTTCTGATGTTGTTGATTGATATAGAGAGGAATGTGAATAGAGGATCTTACAACCATTGCCAATTAGTTTGGGATGGAGACATGGTTGATCGATTGACTGATAGATCAGAGTCTTGATAACTTGATCAACCTGTGCTGCAAATAATTAGAAGACATTTTTGTATGTGAAGGCCCCCTGCCAGTATTCTCAAATTGTGTATCCTTAGAAAGTACATTTATGTACATAGAGCATGAGCTTTAGCTAGACCCCAGCCTTCTGGCAATTTTCCCAAGTGGCATTTGTGTTCTTTGCCCCACCCACCTTAAAAGAAAAAGTCATCCCACCCTATGCTCTACTTTGTTTCATTTTTTCAGTTGTCCTTGACTTGTGCTAACCTGTATCGGGGCTAATACTGGGTTGTTACTTTATGCAGTTCTTGTGGTTTCTGTTGTTTGGATTTCATGAAATTGGAGCATAAATGGCAAACTATTCAGGGAAAGGATCTCCACTAAATGGTTCTGTGTATGTCTGTAACTTGCCCCCTGGTACAGATGAAGATATGCTAGCTGAATATTTTGGCACGATAGGTGTGCTAAAGGTATGGTAGTGATCAGGTACTTAGAATTATGTTTGAGAACTTATGTTATAAGCTTTCCTCTCCTTTCCCCCCTACTTTGCTTGAGCAAACTTCCTATCATTTTTGTAAGTTCTATATACAGAATATACCTGGTAGCTTCTAATATATTGTTTGCTATATTCTGTAGAAAGATAAACGAAGTGGTCGGGCTAAGATATGGTTATACCGTGATAAAGTTACAAATGAGCCCAAAGGAGATGCTACTGTCACATATGAAGACCCTCATGCTGCATTAGCTGCTGTTGAATGGTTCAATAACAAGGATTTCCATGGGTCAATAATTGGAGTGTTTATTGCAGAGTCTAAGAACAAAGACGAGGCTTCCTATGTCACAGGGAATCAAATTAGTGACCCCGATCTGGGTAGTGGTCTCGATGCGCCGGATGAAGGTACCAACGATATAGATGGAGGTGGTGGACGAGGTAGGGGCAGGGGAGATGCTTCTACGAAGGCATGGCAACAAGATGGTGACTGGATGTGTCCAAATACAAGGTCTGTGATGCGATCATTGGTGAGCAACTCTTTCTTGCTCTACTGTATCATATTTCTATCATCTGTTTCTATGTCGAGTAGTCCAGCATGTTCTTGTGCTTACAGTTTTCATATATTATGTTGATAGCAGTTGCTCTAATGTAAACTTCGCATTTCGTGGAGTTTGCAACCGTTGTGGAACTGCTCGGCCTGCTGGTGCTGGTGGCGGTGGGGCTGGAGCTGCTGGTCGTGGTAGAGGACGTGGTAGCCAGGACCCGGGAGCCCCTGCTCGTGCAGTTGGTGGTCCTCCAGGTCTCTTTGGTCCAAATGATTGGTCTTGTCCAATGTAAGAATCTTCCTTTGCATTTTTGCTACGTAAGTTTTTAACTGATATAAATTCTCACCCGTAAGCTGTCAATTCAACTTGGCTTCCCCTCCATGCACTCATCTTGAAGTTAGTCAAGTCTTCGGGTGCCCGGTAAGACTTTTTGTTTGGATAATGTTCTCCCATAAAGCCGTACTATTTAGCTATGGAAGACAGTATGCAGTTGGACTTTCCAGTACCTTTTTCTTGAATAAGTTACCTACCTGTACTTTCCACTGCTACATTTACTTGGACATCCTCTTATGATAGGGTTTTATTGATGCAAGTAAACTAGGATTTATGTTTAGCAGTCATACAGAAATGAGTAACTTTTTGGTCTTCCACAGATTCCATTATCAATCGCAAAGCCAAACTGCATCACTGATTTTGACATTTCCTTCTTGGCCAAAACCAATCAAATTATTGCTAAAGGGGGCTTGCTGTATGACAGTTCATCTGTGGTTAATTTCTTTTCGTTGATTAAAGGAATAGGGAAAGAGAAAAGTACTCTGAAACTTGTCTATGAGTGGTGGAGACAGAAGTGGATATTGCTGCTCTTTCCTACCTCTCTCTAGGCTTGCCTCTTCCATTATGGGGATTAGGGGAAAGGATGTATCCTAGAAAAGCAGCAGGGTTCTACTCATGGTCTTAGAATCATACTTGTCATTCTGGATTGAGGATTAGTATCCTACATCATTTTAACTAGCTTGAGATGAAATTGTTTTGTTGTTATTGATTGGCATTTATTATGTTGCGTTTTTGGGTAGGTTGGCATTTACCATGTTATATTTGACCTATGTTCAGGTGTGGCAACATTAACTGGGCTAAGAGGAACAAGTGTAACATCTGCAACACCAACAAACCTGGGCATAATGAGGGCGGTGTGAGGTATGAATCGTGTGATGCAACATTGAATGCATATTAAGTTTGAAGAAGTGCTACGTTTATTTTCTCGAACCGAAAGTCCGTTTGGGCCGGTGAATTTTGTCGTGTATGCTTTTTCATTATTGATGTCTTGCTTATTATTATTACAATGGTATGTTCCATTTCGCTAGGTCTTGAATAAGAAGAGCCCTCCTCTTTTTTTCCCCTTGTTGTTCTGCAACAATTAGGAAGTCAATTGTTGCGTGTTAGCAGCTGGAAAAGGAACAGTTGTGCCCAAGACGTTATGTAGGTGGCCTTAACTCAATGTTGATGATTGTCAGTATTTGGAGCTACTGGTGATTTAGACTAATGTGCCACATGAATGTTATTGAAGCAAATGTTCCTTTATTCGGGAATATTGAATATGAGATCAGAGGCGGAGTCGGGATTTGAAGCTTATGGGTTCAGCGTTTCTGAATTAATAATTATTACGTATTAAATAAATCTTTCTAAGACAGATATATGGGTTGGAACTAAGCCACTGTGTTCAGCCGACTCGCCCGCGATACAGTAGCTCCGCCCCTGTATGTGCTTATCAATATCGCTAGTATAGCTGTGTTATGGGCTTGTCATTGCAAATTGACTTGTTTATATCAATCTCTTAGTCTTGTGAGTTTTGAGAACAGGAAAATACATACCTACGACTGATATTCCCGCATAGCGATTAAAAATTAATAATTGATATTTCCCCTTAAATTACCAACATTTTCTTGGACATTTTAATGTTGCATCTTCTGTGTTAGTAACTATGTAAGGTACAACTAACAACCCAGTGTTCTGATATGAAAATAAAAATATTGTGGAAATGATTGAATACAGTTAATTTTTATACCATATTTATTGTTTGTGCCTAAATCTGATGTATTTGACTTGAGGAAAGTGTTTGTTGACTGAGCATAACAATGAATGCTACTCTTTTAGCAGTCCATTCTTAAAAATTTGCTGTTTAGGGATTGACTAGGATCTCTTCATTGTACTTGACAGAGGAGGACGTGCTGGTGGTTATAAAGAACTCGATGAAGAAGAAATAGAAGAAACTAGGCGTCGGAGGAGAGAGGCTGAAGAAGTAAGATAAAAGTTGCAGAAGGAGTATACATGTTCTAGTGTATTCCAATTATTTATTCTGCTTCTGACTTTCTGGTAAATTTTCATCTGAATTACAGGATGATGGTGAAATGTATGATGAGTTTGGCAATCTGAAGAAGAAGTTTCGCGCTAAGATGCAGCGAGCAGAAGCAGCCCAGAGCCTCCCCCCTGGAGTAGGACGTGCTGGATGGGAAGCTGAGGAATTAGGTAAGGCCAATAGTTTTGTTCTATGTGCTGTCCATTATGCAGGATACATGGTTCTTCATTTTCTTGCATAATTTGTCTTTAACTCTTTATGCATTGTCTAGTGAATTAGATTGGTTCCTTTTGTAAATGGTTGTGCTTTTCCTTTTTTTTCCTACATTTTTGTTAGTACTAATTGTACACGGGTATTTCATTTCCCTTCATTTCTAAAATTTATTACTTTATTAAAAAAGTAGACGGATTTCTAGAGGCTCACAGCTAGTGTACTAGTAGTATTCTTGTTAGGCAGATGATTAAAAGGATGTTTTGGTGCAACAATTGCTAACGACCTTCACTATAAGTTACAAGACTCAACCGAAAATTTGTGTGCCTCACATGCCATTGGAAGGAATTAGCATGGTCAATTTAGGAGCCATTGGTTTGAGAGAGCAGTAGGAATGCCCACATCCTGGAGTTTGAAATTGCACCCACACCTAGTGCTGGAGCTGTGTAGCTGGATTCTGGTGTTTTAATCCGGACCTTTATATTGAAGGTTGAGTTGATTCCTTGCCGATATATAATGTTAAAATAATCTTCTTTGTCAATATTTTTGTTTAATTTCTTTATATTTACCTTACTTTGCTTGGTGTTTCCGTCTTTCTTATTCTAATGTTCAACTTAGGAAATTTTGTTACTTTGCTTGAACTGATTTAGATGAGTTTGGAGTTGGGAGCGTCTGAGAAGATGATACCATGACATAACAGTAAATTCAAAGCATCTCTAGCTGCTTATCATTGATATGACTAAAAATTAAATATTGGTATCTTAAGCCATAGGTCAATATGGGATAGAACAGTAGAGTGAAAAGACTGCATTTTACATTTCAGCCTTCGTGATGTTGTATGATAAATGTAGATTCAAAGCTCTGACGTATCTCCAGTGTTGTGTAATTCTCTCGCATATTTGTTTCAAATGCTGGATGAACACCTTCTTGTTGCCTAAACAGGTTAAAGCAGAGAGTGGGAAAATTACTCTTGTACCCTCATTTAGCGAGCATCTAACCTACCAATAGCATGTGAAGGCGTATACAGTTCTTAGTTAATTTTCTGTCCTTTAAAGAGTGGGGTGCCCTCACGCTCACCAATTGAATGGAAAGAGCTTAGATAAATTAAATGTATCTGCCAAGTTCAACAAAAGAGGGGCACAAGTGAAATCTCAAGTTGTGTCCAGTTCTTTTGGATGTTGGTCCTCGCCAGTTGCCAACTTCTTTTAGCTTGATGACTCTCTTTAGACCTGAGCTTTAAATGATAAGTATTTATTAGTGTGCCCGTGAGACGTAATTGATTGACGATTAAAGTGCTTCTGAATCTTACTGATTACTTTTTGATTATGCCATTGGCAGGTGTGTCTGACCGAGATAGAAAGGAAAGAAGTAGAGACAGATCAAGAGATTATGATGACAGGGAGAGAGCTAGGCATCGAAGCAGAAGCCGAGAAATGGATAGGGGAAGAGATAGAGACCGTTCTTATGACTATGATCGTGACAGAGAATATGGGCGTGATCGTGAGCGGAGCAGGCATCGTTATTAAAGGTTGTGTTGACGCTTCCATCATAATGGTGACCAATTTTGGAATTCGTCATATTTGTTTGTCACATGTTTACGTGGGCAACTAGTATGTCACTCTGTTTAACGTTGCTTCACCTTTGTCAAATTCATTATCAGATTCTTATGTTGACTATTCGACTTAATTTTGGTTGTCTTTGTTAAACTCATATATGATGAATTTTTAACATAAATTTCAACTCTTTCTTTTTGGTTCAACCCTGTTCCTGCTAAGATCAACTTACTCTCCCCATCCTCTTATCAATGCCTCAAATTTATTGGTAGATTCTATTGTTGGTTTTATGCTCAAAATATTAGACTTGAATCTGCTGCTATTTACTATAGTGAAATTCCTTTGCCCCTGTAATGTCCTACTACAGTATGTAAAAGAATAATGACAACAGGTTTCGTCGAGGGCAGACTGATTAGGACGGCTATATCTGTAAAGTTCTCGTTAATAAAACTAGGTGAAATCGCTTCTGAGGCAGAGTAGGGATCAGTGGTGCAACCTTCATCCGACGTCAAAAAATGACGAGGCGCAGAATATAAGGATCAATTTTTGAGTCTCGGTTCAAATATCAATTTTTTTTTTTTTTGCTAGATCGCGTACACCATACAAGTTTTCTAGGTTAACTATATTTGAAGATATGATAAAGTAACTGACTCGCGAAATATATTAGGTGGAACATCAATCTTCCATCAAATTTTTTGTTTATTCCTTTATTGCAAATGTATAACTAGGGGTCGTTTAGTTTCTCGTTTCAACTCCATATAAGATTTGTGTATAACTTATTTGGCATTTGGTTGCCAAACACAAGAATGTAAACCTTTGTATTATATTTGGAGTTCTCCGATTAAACCCTTTTTCCATGGTATATAAAAGATATCTAAATGGAAGGAGGAGGGGGGGGGGGGGGGGGGGAATTCATGATTTGTACTTTATGAGTTCTGAATTTCTAGGACAATAATCTCAAGTGTTAGTAGCCGAGTTTTGAATTTAATTTTTGTACATAGTAGCCGAGTTTTGAATTTAATTTTTGTACATTATTAGGGGATTCCTTAACAAATATACTTTTGGAGCCAAAGTTATTAGGTTTAGATGAAATTCTTTTTACTTGTACTTAAAGATGTGTGATATGTTTTATTAATGTGTCATTTTCCATGTTAGACATCCCTAAAATATTGTTAATTGAAGGATGAGTTGCCAGTCAACAAGAAAATATTAACTGAGTTTGGTCAGATATACTAATGAAACAACATATTATGATTAATATGATTCAAATCATAGAGAAATCCGGGGACATTACTTTTTGTGTTTGTGGGCTCTTTGTTAGATGGTTAATACCTCAAATTTTTTTTTGCTGGATCCTATATTGTTGGTTTTATGTTCGAATTGATAGACTTGAATCTGCTACTATTTTCTATAGTGAAATTCCTTGCCCCTTTACTGACCAAATAAAGTAGAAGAATAATGGCAACAGGCTTTGTCGAGGGTTAAAAATTAATAAAACCAGGTGAAATAGCTTTGAGGCGTAAAGGTAACTGGTGCATCCTTCATCCGACGTTTAAAAAATGACGAGGCGCAGAACATAAGGATCAATTTTCGAGTCTCTGTTCAAATATCAATTCTTTAATTTTTTTTTTTTGACTAAATCGCACACACCACACAAGTTTTCTAAGTCATAACTATATTTGAAGATATGATAAAGTAATTGACTCGCGAAATTATTAGGTGGAACATCAGTCTTCCATCAAATTTCGTTTCATTCTTTTATTGCAAATGTATGATTGAGGGGTCGTTTAGTTTCTCGTTTCAAATCCATATAAGAATTGTGTATAACTTTGGCATTTGGTTGCCACACATAAGAATGTAAACCTTTGTAGTATTATATTTGGAGTTTTCCAATTAAACCCTTTCCCCATGGTTTTTTGTAAGTGGCGGATATGGCATACATCTCGCGGTTCCTGGGAACCCATACTCTCCCACGAAATTACGTATATTATGTGTATATTTTATACAATACGCCTAATATGATGTTTATGAACGCATACTATAAATTTTTTAAATGGTTCACTTGGTCAAGCAGTGGTTCACTTACACTTAGAGTAGAGATCAATCCTTATTTAAATGTCCCTTAATATTTTCTTCCCTTAATATATCACCATAAAATGATATTTGACCTATATACACAATTTTTTTTGGGCGAAAGTGGTTCACCGACCACTTTTGGGACGTTGTAGCTCTGCTCCTAACAGTGGTGAACTCATACTCTTGAAATCCTAGATCCGCCTCTGGACTTATATAAAAATTAACTAAATGGAAGGAAGGGTGTGGGAAGATTCATGATTTGCACTTTATGGGTTTTAGATTTCAGAACAATGATCTCAAGTATTAGTAGCTGAGTTCTGAATTTAGTCTTTGTACATTATTAATGGATTTAAAATATACTTTTGGAGCCAAAATTACTAGGTTCAGATGAAATCTCTTTAGTACTTAAAGTGTGCAAGTATGTATTATTAATGTGTCATTTTCCATGTTGGACATCCCTAAAATATTGTTAATTGAAGGACGAGTTGCCTGTCAACAAGAAAATATAAATTGAGTTTGGTAACATATACTAATGAAACAACATATTATGATTAACATGATTGAAATCATAGAGAAATCCTGTGACATTATTTTGTGGTTTCTTTGGAGGGGCCCTAGCTCACATGTCCAAGAAGTGCCATGCTACATAAATACAAAAAGGAAGGCTACCAAAGACAACCAAAACGACATGAGAATTCTCTGTTTTATTATTTGATAACTATAGCCTTCTTTGACTTCCAGAGTTTGTCCCCTACATCAAACAAGTTCTTCACCTAATCTTTGTTCCAAATTTTTGTTTTAATTATTATTTCTATTACCTTTCCTTTACTCTTAGAGGAGTTCTTTTTCTTTGCATTAAAGTTTTACATTTTTGATCTCTCCTGTTTATCGGGAAGCAAATTTCTCAATAGTTTCTGTCTTACTTTGCTTATTCTTGGGGCCTTGGTGTTCACTTCCTTATACCTTCTTATAGCTTAGGCGCCTGGTTGCTTCATAACTCTATCGGAGTCTCTTATATGCGTTAGTTTTTATTCTTTTTTGTGGATGTATGCCAACCTTTTCTTACAAAAAATAGGTCCAATTGTAAATCTTTTATGATCAGTCTCTGAATTAAAAACAATATGATCGAACTCGAAGCTCGAATGTCAAGATATCCTTGTTTAGGACGTGAAAGTTGAAACTAGACGTTGGATTTTTGAAATTTCTTTAGAAAATATATTCCTAAAAGTTACATAAATGAACCGAGACACATTTTTATAATAATTACAAAGAGAAAAGAAATGTGCCATGTGAAATAAATAGAGTGAGTAAGTAACCTTTATCACTTAGTTACCAAAAAAAAAAAAACCTTTATCACTTGTTCAATATCTTCCCCTGCTCCTTCGGATCCACATCAATTATTGGTGGACCTAAACTATCGGAACTACAATTAAGCTAATGGCTTGTTGACATGACATATAGTAGTAGACTAGTAGTAGTATTTTTCATGTAAGCGTACAAATGACCACATCTTCGCATTCTGGCTTAACGATGTCTTAAAATGGACCTTTTATAACAGTCATTCTCTATAACAATATTTTACTATAACGATTAAGTCTTAATTGGAATTGATTTTTCATGTATGTTATATTATGATTTATAATGATATTTTGCTATAGAAGCAGAAAATGTCCGAACAAACAACGTCATTATAGAGATGTCTAAACTATGTACGTCTTGAATTTGTAATGAGATAACTCTATTATGTTCCCTGTTGATTCCCTCTGCTATCTAACAATGAGGAGGTTCAAGAATACATTGAACTTTATAATTTGAGCAGAAAAAGAAACGCAAAATCAGAGCAAACTTTGTGCTTGCAAAATGTATCAATATTTGAAAGGTAAGGGGATTCATATTAACATAAAAAGACTCAAATAGTTAACAGCCTTCTGTTTTGGAATGCTATATAAATTGGCCGTTGAGTTTTGAATTATAGTTTTATACTTGACCCGACTACAATGTAGACAAAATAAGGAGGTTCGGAAAATCTAACTTTTTTGCATGTTTCAATAATTCTAATGAATCCAACATAGTTATACTAATTAGGCAGAATAGGCAAAATGGCACTTCACCTTGACACTAAATCCCCTTGACACACTTTTAAAACACGGGAAATTTTTGACACATCTTATTTTAAAAGTTATGTGTCTGAGACACACCACTTCAGTGTTTGACCATTTTTTATAAACAAGTATAAGTCACACGCCAATGGTTTCATGACATGTGGCATTAATGATTTTTTTAATTAAAATATCACTTTAAATAACAAATGAAAATGCAAACCCAAAAAAACAAAAAACCAAAAAACCCTCCACCACATTGCCATCGTCAGACACGGGAATAAGCAATTTAGAAGAAACCAATATGCTGCAATGATACCCATTTGTTGGAAGAATCCATCAATTTATATAAAGTCAAAATTAATTTGGAGTGAAGATTTTGAACGCCATCTCCGGCCATTATTCCACCGTTAAACCACCGGAAAAAGCAATAACCACCGCCTTAACCTTCAAACTTTTTAAAATAACTTTTTTATTAATCCAATTGATTTCAAGAAAATCCACTTCACAAGTTAAACTAGTTAAATCTGATGGATCATTGCGAAATGAAGGGATGGAAAGGACTCTAATCGGGTATTGGAAGAAGGGCGTGAATGGGTTACTGAGGGTAAGGGGACGGGGGGGGGGGGGGGGGGGGTCCATGGACGAAGACATAATGTGTAGTAATGGAATCACCTGAAAGAGGAAAATGGATTTCGCGCGGGGGGTGCGGGGGGGGGGGGTGGGGATTTGGGGGTCATCGGAGAAGACAAGAAGAAGGGGGTAGTTATAAATTAAAAAATAAATTAAAGACAAAAAGATATAACAGAATAATATAAAAAAGGATAAAATATAATTTTTGCAGTATTCACGCGCCATTGTTTGAGTGCAAAACACTCACTTGCCACGTAGTAAAAAAGGTGTGTCTAAGACACATAAATTTTAAAATAAGGTGTGTCAAAAATTTCCCGTGTTTTAAAAGTGTGTCAAGGGGATTTAGCGTCAAGGTCGAGTGCCATTTTGCCTATTCTGCCTACTAATTACTAAAAGATATAGACTAAAGTCAGGACTAAAATACCATATCTAATCTTGGAAATGATGTTACTTTGTAGTAGTTTTGTTGAGGTGTGTTTCAAGGTAAGATACTGAAATTCTTTTCCTTTTTTCTGTCAACTTTGACATTCTCCTAATACCAATTATGTGACATTTTTTAGAAAACAATAGCAAAATTCACACGTTTAGGACTTGATAGACAAAATGCCCTTTTCATTTTGGACTCATTCAATCATATTTGAGGTAATGGATTACATAGATGAAAATGTGTGTTCACACACAAGAGAGATAGACCCTGTATATTTAACAAAAAATCCACATACTAGAATAATTTAAAAAGAAAAGAATAATACAGAAAATAAACAAGTACTAGCAAATTGTAGGGACAGTGGAATCAATTACTCATGGATTTGCTGCCATAAAGTAAATCAAATTGAACTCCTAGTCCCCCTTTATCTATATGTTGTGCACTGCTCCCCCTTACAACCCCAACTCCCGAACATGCACATAATACCTAAAGGGCAATCATTATATATCACCAAAGAATGTAGCACATGTACATCTGAGGTCTCGGATTCAAATTTTAGAAATGAAGTGACTCCGGATAGAAAACACCTCCTCTTTTTATTGTAATCAAGAATATATTTTAGTCATGATGACGCGTTTATTTTAGGTTCTATATTTTAGGAATATTTAGTCATGCCTCATATATGCTCATAGAAAATAAAGAAAACTTCTAATAAATACTTCTCTTTAATTTATATTAGTGTCACATGAGTTTAAATACAGTGACATGATCAATGGTAGTAATTCATATAGCCGAACTTAACTTGTTCCGATTTGAGGCGTATTTTTAATTGTTGGTATATATAGACAGAGAGAGAGAGAGAGAGTGGGAAGGGTGCATATGTATTCTTTCATATGTAACCAAAACTTGTGAGAGGCCATTTCTTTCTGTTAATAACTAAATTTAAAGCACTATTCTTTCACTTGTCTTGGTTTCATTAAATGCAACAAGTAGCCATGCCACTGCAAAGTCTCTGTGATCTGCAAATCCATGTAAATGGTCAACAGACATTCTTTCTACACGAGGTAAACAACCACTCTTGGAACTCTCATTTTCCATTCAATCCAATTAATTTACTAAACAATTTTTCTGCAGAAAGTCCTTGCAAGATTCTCTACAAAGTTAAGGAAGATAATCAAGCAAGAAAAGAGAAAAACTCAGATAAGGAATTCAGGAATAGAAATACATGATTTTCCAGGAGGAGCAGAAGGCTTTGAATTGGTTTCAAGATTCTGTTATAACAATGGTAGCATTAATATCACTGTGTCAAATGTGTCACTTCTCATTTGCTCAGCAAAGTTTCTTGGAATGACAGAAAAAGTGTCATCTTGCAATCTATTGTATCAAGCTGAGACATTTCTTGAAGGGTTGTTTTATTGGTCATGGAATGACATATTGACATGTCTTAAGAGCTGTGAGCCTTTCTTCACTTATGCAGATTCTTGTGGACTTATTCAGAAGCTAATGCCTTCACTTGTTGCCAAGATTGCTCAGGATTCTGATGTTAGTATTCTTTTTGGTTCATCTAATTCTTCATCATCCTCCTCTTGTTCATCTTCTGAACAAATGAAATCATGTTCAACAAGCAAAGCTTGGTGGTTTGAGGACATGACTATTCTATCACCAAAGATAATAGAAGAGTTTTTGAAGTCTTTAGGAGCTTTTGGTGGTGATAATAGCAGCTTGCTCCTCACAAGATTTCTCCTTTATTACTTGAAAAAATCAGCAGCTCATTGTAGAAGCAATTGTCACAATCTGATTTCAAGAACTGAATATAGTGGCCTTGCTGATACAGCAGTTCATGGGGTAATCTTGATGGGAAAGACTGCATTTTCTTGCAGAAATCTATTTGGTGTATTGAGAGTTGTTTCTGGATTTGGGATTAGCAAAGAATGTAGGGGTGCTTTGGAAAAATTGATAGGTGGGATGCTTGATCAAGCAACGCTAGATGATATTCTGGTATGTGGTCATAATGGGGGTGTTTATGATGTTAATCTTGTGATGAGATTGATTAGAGTTTTTGTTCATAATGATAAAGTTTCTGTACAAAAGTTGAGAAAAGTTGGATGGTTGATAGATAAGTACTTGAGAGAGATTGCTCCTGACCAGAGCCTTAAAATATCAAAGTTTGTTGGCATTGCAGAGAGTCTACCAGATTATGCAAGGGATTCTTTTGATGGAGTCTACAGAGCCATTGATATCTATCTTGAGGTGATTATTCTACATTCAATAAGTTCCTTTCTCTTTTTCTTTTTTCTTATTCATGTTAAGAGATTTATATATTTAGAAAATATAGAGTACCTTTTTTTTTTGTGTCTCCAAAGCAATTCAGTATTATTTCATGTCCAAATCACAACTTAAAAACAGAGATGATCTAGCCAAAAACTAAGGCCATACTACCAATACATTAGAAGAAAACTCACTCCGAAAATTACAACTACTTTATGAGTTTAAATGAAGTAACATAATAAGGATTAATATAATCGACCCAACTTATTTCGAACTGAAGAACATAGTAGTTGTAGTTGTTGTTTCCTCTTCTTATCGATGAAGTAAATGCTAGAGATTCACTACTCAGTAGTAGTTTCAAATGCGTAAAGATAAAAAGTTTTAAGGTTTGGACAAAAGCTAAAAGATATGGGATAAGACAAGATTGTCCTCCCAATAAGGCAATACTTTTCAACTTTTCTTTTGTCTAATGGTGAAGTGTGTCTTTGTAGGAAAAAAATTGAATCTTTGGGGTAAACAAAGAAGGGTGCAAAACGTTTCACTTATTCCACTAAAGAAGTACAAGATGGAACTCTTTTGTTGATTGAACAGGCACAGAAATGCTCTAGTACAATTTTAGATTTAGCTAATGAGTAGTGAATTTTACTGTGGGAATATGCATGGTATGCGGTGGACACAACCAATCATACTTATTGATTTATCTGTCTTTGCCTGTGCAAGGCAGTTCTACTGTGAAATTCAGATTAACATACATTATTGTCATGGCCTGATCAAGACAAAATATACTTTTCTTTTCTTTTTATTCTTTCTTTGTTGGAAGGGACATGCTTTTTACCATTTGACATAATAGCTCATAAAGGCATCTATCTAAGAGTTCATGAGAGAACTCCAATATAAAGCATTTGAACTCAGTACGGTTTTAAAGAAAATGATAAGTAGTAGGGTCAGCATAAAAGTTTGTTATGGGAACTTGTGACCTCATTCATGATTAGTACCTTTATAGAAACCAATAACTTATGGAACATATTACCTCTCTGCATGGGACCATCAAGAACTGAATGTTAGATGCTCTAACAGCAGTACAGGTTCCTTGGATAGTCTTGAGTGAAGTTAGTTTTATCATTGTGTCCTTTCTGTTTTTCTTTTAGTATGTTCTTTCATTCTAAAAAGATTTCATCATCCTAACATTATTGGGGTGTCAAGTATTTATTAGTATGTACTACTCCATACTTTTCATTTTGCGTATTCACAATTTCACATCTGATCATTTGACATGATTATGATTCTGTTTGGATCCTTAAACTACATAGCTAAAAATAAATACTGGGATTACCGAGTCCAAGCAAAAACTTCCAAGCCTTATTTACTAAGTCTCTTCCATTTTACATGACACTTATTTTTGAGTTTGTTTAGAAAAGAGCGAAATATTGGAAACTCTTTAACTTTAAGCTTTTCATTTTATCCTTATCACATGCTCTTATAATCATAGAAATATCATATCATGTTTAAGACCATAAGTTTTAAAAATATTTTCGTTAAGTGACTTAAGCCAATTTTTCTTTTCTAAACTTCGTGTATAGTCAAAGAACGTCACGTAAAATGGAATGGAGGGGATATTCTGCTTCGTGCACTTAAGATGACGTGTGTATTTATTTGCAGTCTCATCCAGCCCTTTCATTAGAGGAAAGATCAAGACTATGCAGATGTCTCAACTATGAGAAACTAAGTCTTGAAGCATGCAAAGATCTAGCAAGAAACCCCAAAGTTTCACCAAGAATTGCTATAGAGGCACTTGCTTCTAAGAATTCTTCAAGTATCCCAACAACAAACAATTTTTCAAAGGAAAAAGATGCAAGCAGCAGTAGCCAAATGGTTTTGTACAAGAAAAACAATAGTGACAGTTCAAGTAGTAGTGATCATCAGAGCTGTTCAGAAGAGGATAATGAATATATGAAGCTAAACTTACAAAAGATGCAGTGGAGAGTTGTGGAGTTGGAGAAAATTTGTAGAGATATGAAAGGCCAAATGTCTAAAATGGTGAAGTCTGGGGTAATGGTTCCACCCACTCATGCTAGAACTTTGCCTAGGCTCTGTAGAAGTCACTACTTCTAAAAACAGGAAGAAAAAGAAGCAAAAAGGACGTACGGTGATATTCACATGTGATATTCCGTTTCCCATATTTCTACCGTAAAAGCATGAACTAGCAATTTCTTTCTGGAGTATTTGCATGTAAAGATGTCCTTGCCAAGCTCAAGGTTCTCTCTTTTGTAGAAATTTTCATGGCTCAAGTTATTCATCTTTGTTTTATCTGTTTCTATCAAAGATGATCTGTAAATGACAAATGTTGTATGCAAGGCTAATAACTTTTTTCAAGATCCAGAATTAAAGGTCGTTACAGGTACAATATTTGTAAATTATTTTAAGGGTAGAGTACTACATACGAAATTAAATAATATTAGTTCAAAGAACACGTAGCATATATTTGACTAGCCTTTGAAATATTTTTGAAGATAAAATATCAAGTTCCGAAAACTGGTTTGGGCCAGCTTTTGGATCCGCTCACAAAACTTCAATATGCATGTCCAAACATAACTTCAAATTCCAAACCTATTTAACAACACAACTTCAATTTTTTTTTTCTCAAGATCCAACCAAATCTGTGTCCAAACGCTAGCATAGATTAATGAAAAAGCAACTTGCCAAAAGAGAAAGGTAAAGTTGCAATCTGTTGAATTCCTACCAGCTCTGACAATTTACACACACCTCTCACAGAATTTCATCTCTGATGGAATTAGAATTATTAAAGGTTTGTTGGATCATTTCATTGGTGTTAATACTCATTTTTACAGATTAATCTTTTGAACCCTTGATAGGCTATGTCTTCTTATCATAGCATAGCCAAGGCTACAATATTGGAAATTAGAGAGAGGGCTTCTAAAAACTGAATCTGGATTTGCAACAAACAAGCTGCTCATCATAAAAGATTTTGAGAGAAAGAAAGCTGTAGCAAGTGAAAATCGATTTAACTTAAAATGTCTTCTTAATTCTGAATCTGAGGAGGGTCATAAATTTACCTGCAAGTGATCAGTGATGAATCCAACAGCAAAAATGGAGTAAAAGTAAGTTAACATTATATCTGCACAGTGAATAACTGCTAAATGAAACACAGAGGAACACTGAAAAATTAAATTAACAGGAGGCTATCATATTTTTGAACAAAAATGGATATTTGGCTATACATGTCGCAAATAAGCACTGCATTACAGGGTACCATTATCAGATCCACCTTGTTATCCTCAAATTGATCTATTTCTTAGGCAGGGTGCTCCTTTATGATCTTATTCCTGTAACTTTTCAGGATTTGGTCAAACTATGAACCCCGCCCTCTCTCTCTCTCCCTCCCTCCCTCCCTCCCTCTATCCCCTCTGTATATATATCGTTGTCACTCACTCACAAACTCTCTCTCCCTCTCTCTCTCTCTCTCTCTCTCTCTCAAACATGTACCAGACACTAGGTTACAGGAAAAAAAGGGTTGCTTTCAAACTTGAGCAGTATAGAGGGACCAGGTCCTAAAAAATAATCTGCATTGAAGTTGGTCAAAATGATCTATCAGCTACTGTTTTGAACTGTCTGTGACTGGCATCTCTCCTCTGCTTCCTGGGGAGCAAGGATCTTACGCAGAGAGCGATACTGTAGTCGAACATTCTCTCCGCTGTCTATAATCTTAAGCAAATACCTGGAGAAAGTGAGATCACTTTAGGGATTAAACAAGGGAACCACATCGCACTGTCAATAAGAAAAATATTCCAGCAACTTTTGAAACATGACCAACACAATTGTGAAAAAAGGTATTGTCTCAGATGTGAGTGCACTCAGAACATTAAAAGTTGCTTATTAAGAATTATATGGTGACGAACAGCTATATCAGATTTCCAGCAAACCAGCCTCATGTATTGGGCTACCTTTTATTACATTGCTAGGTAGCATCTCGATTGTGCTGGGAAATTTTGGGATGCTTTGGTATTCTGCGGGTTATGCCAGACAAGTCAAAGAAGTCATGTTCAGCTAGACCTTCGAAGGACAGAACTCACGGAAGAGAAGACGCAGGGCGTGGGAGATTGCACCACTAGCATTAATGTGGGTCGTATGGGGAGAGAGAAATAGAAAAGCTTTTGATGGAATAGAGAAGGATTTTGTCCATTTGAGGAATAGCCTCTTGTCATTTTATTTCTTTTTGGTGCACCCATGAAATTCCTATATGTGTAGAAAATCTGGTGTCACTTGCAGAAAACCATTTTTTGTTGTGAGGTTTTCTACTTATTGCCTATACCTCTTGTATATAGGAGGTTTAGTTGCCCTTCATTTATAGAATTTATTACTTCATCTAACAATTGGGCTACCTGGTTAACACCTTTAAAGTTTGTCCATCTACAAGATTAAATTAAACGAAACTCATGGAAGTTTATCAAGATGCTCAAGATTTTCTAAAAAGTTCATAAATTAAGAAATTCCAAACTAAACTACTCAATAACAGCTCTTTACTCTAACCAAGCAATCACGAGTTCAAAGTTTGAATAGATTCCAGGTAGACTGAAAAATGGAAGGATTTTCGTACAATTTAGTGTTCCAGAGGTAGCTGCCAATAAAATTTCGGTAATTAAATGAGAAACCCAGCTCCTGCACCTTGCAGTGCATCAAAAGTGAGTAATGCAACAACATACCAAAATTTAGTGAATCTGGGAATTGCAAACCAAAAGATATATCCCTCAGATCATATGATGAAATAAGCACATCATGCGCAACATATATCTGTGGCTTCATATAGTTGCTAAACATATTTTAAGGGAAATGGTATTGATTTTTATGACACTAACGCAATGAGAATTTGCAGGAATTACATTACCACTAGCAACTGAAACACGATGCTCTTCAATATACTACTACAACATGAAAAGCTAATCACTGTTATCTTAACTACTCAACAAATATACCATCTCCAAAAAAGAAAAAAAAAAGAAAAAAAAAATTCCATTTCAAAAAAATTTACTCAACAGATATAGACTGAAACACTGCAACTAGATGTTGTAAACCGCAGTTTCGGATATAAAATTGCAGTAAGAAAAATAGTAAGAAAGGACACTTTAGAAGTCTTCAGATCACACAAATGCTTCCACTAGAAAAAGGATTTATTTTGTCATTTTCGACCAGAAGCTCCTAAAAATTTGCCAATCAATTTTGACACAATTTCTAATTGAAGTTCTTGAAAGATAACTGAAACACAATGAATCACTTCTCTTCAATTGCTGCTTCAAATTTTCAACTTCACATACCAACTCATGGATTTCCCTAAAAAGCTAGATCTATTTCTTATATTATTTAAAATATGTGAATCGGACCAAATTGTGGTGACAAGGTAAAGGTCTGGAAACTCAAGTGGTTAGCAATGACACAACCATGATGTTGATAAAATAACAATGACCCACAGATAACTTCTTCGAAAATTCAAGAATATCCGAGGTGTCAATCATATTATTCTAATAGCAATTAGCAAGACACTATCAACTATGATTGACACTTCCTTGCAGACCCAAAGCCTACTCAATTGACATAAAAAGTGTAGCTGAAGTTTTGAGCTGTCAAATTGGTTACTTCTCTAACTCGAATTGCTCTCGCTTCAGTATCACTTAGATCATTCATTTAATTTAAACACTGAGTAGGATATTTCATCCAATAAATGTTAGTGATCTAAGTTGATATGCAAACTGGAATAGGTACTAACCAACCATTAAGACACTGTGATGTGATTACAGCTTCCTTTCCAACAAATTTATCTGGTGTCCTCCTGTTTCCCTGCAAAATTGGCATTCTCATAGATATAATTCAATCTCTCCAATAGCTTTGAAAGAATTCAAAACGTGCAGTCACAAAGATCTCACCCTTATAACAACTTTCTCATTCACAGAGAATGGATACTGAACACCTTTATGAAGTCCATTTTCGGAAGGAACCTCACCATTTTCCTGCAGGATTGAAGTAATGAGGATCTTGGAAGAATCATTATATTCAACAAAACATATACAAGTTTCAAACATTTATAGGTCAATAAAACAAGAAATTTGTTGCCCAGGACATCTCATTATGTTACTCTAATGCAATAAGTTCAACTTGCTATTTTCAAATGTGATTTTACCCAACTACTCTATATGTTTTCTTCATGAAGTAAGAAAATTCAGTAATGAAAGGCATCAAGCAGATGCATGATATTTTATCCAACTATATGTTATAAAAGATTTGAGATGGTTAACATATTTTATATACTAAAAAGAATAAGGCTGTGTATTATGAACCCAAAAGAATAAAAAGGATGAAACATCAAATCTATCCTTCTTCCTACAACGTTTCTAGCACATATAGTATAGCTTTTGAATCTTCTATGTACTCCTGCTAATATCAGAGTGCAACAAAAGTAGGCAGTTCATTTTAATCTTCTGGAAAGGGTTGCCCTTGACTTCAGAACATCTTGAGTTACTCTGTTTCCATATAGTCCACCATATACAAGCAGGAATTCGACCTCTCAGAATCATTAATTATTAGAGATTCAGCAATATTTCCATCCACCTCCCTCAAAAGGGGGAGCCTCCAAAGGTTTTGGCTGTCCTGTGCCGTAGTTTCAGATTTCGAACCAATTCCAGCACTGGTTAACTGGGGAAATAACATCCCTCCTTCCCAATTACTCAGTGAGAGGGAATACTACACAAGGATCCTCCTAAGAATACAGGGATAACCTTTCCTCAAGTTAGAGAAATGACATCTCTTATGAAGAAGTCAATTGTTGATGAATATTCTAATAGTAAAAGCAGCAGATATAGTATGATTGGTGTCTGACATAAAAAAAGTAGATTCGTGCGCAACGGTCTCTAGTAGGTCAGCAGAATTTTCAGCTAATTGTCTATCTTCCATAGTTTTCCTTTGTTACCCAATCTTGGTCTGAGCCAAACTATGGATGAAAATCAATATCATTAAATCCAAAGTTTTATCGATGCCAACCACGGTTGCAAAAGTTGGAATAGACTTGCTTTCCCAAAACCAACTAGGGCGATCTGCTAAAATCTACCAAAGAGAAGTCCTTCAACTAAGTTTTGACTTTTTATTTAGAAGAAAAATATCTAGGTGAGAAAAGTACATGAAGACTTCAAGAGCAATGCGAAATCATTATACCATTTTCAATGTACATGATCTACATTATTGTTTTCACTTGGTGATTTCCAAATAAATAATCTTATGCGCAGTTGAGATGGAAATTTTCCAAAATCGACTAGGATATACTAGTAGTCATGTCATAGCATAAAGCCAGATTAAGATAATTTCTTTTATAAGAAAACTGAAGACAATGACTTCTAATCTATTCAGTTTTCAGTATCTCAACACCCTAACCTCCAAAAAAAGAAAAGGGCATTTAACAAATGTTACATTTATGTGCAAAGAGGCATAAGCAGTTTGGAACTTTGGATAGACAAAGCTGCAGCAAGACAGGGGAAGATCAAAGCATACCCTATTGTCTCCCACTTCTTTCCGACGCTTCCTAAGAGCTGCATTGTGGAAGAGCCTTCGATCATCCTCATGCTTCACCGCAGCAGCGGCTGCTCTCAGTACTGAAGATAAGATCCGTATTGTAAAGCAGACAGCAGAACTAATAAGAATAATTATAAAATTTAAAATAAGAGCTGCTAGAAAAAGATTAAGTAGAAGAAGTAGAAACAAAAATAGAAACCAGTCTGAAGGAACTGTCACAGAGAGAGAGAATAACAAATGAACTGGTGCTGACCATGGTTAGGAATTAAGGAATCACGCTCAATTTCTGCATTGCAGATGGTGCACCTTGCCTGTCACAAAGAGATGAACATATTATGTTCTGACTCGTCCGTTAGTAGCCAAAGCAAGAATACAAAACCAAAAAGGAAAATGATGATCTAGCAAGAGTGGCTTTGTCCCTGAACCAGTTGCCTCAATATCCCTTACCTGGTTTGCTCAATTTCGGTTGTAGCTTAAATCACAACCATGTCACAGTCTTCACCTTCTAAGGAGAAAAAAAAAAAAGAAAAAAAAAACTGACTAGAAAAGAAGAAATAATTATGCCAACTCCTACCATATCAATAACCCTTTTCAGCATGAGACCACCAAAGGAATGTCCACATGAAACAAGCATAGCATCTTCAAGGAATGCGCCACTGCGATGTTTCACATTACAACAATTAAGTAATTTGCCAGATGCAAGAAACAATACAGATTAACCGTTATATGTTAATATGAATAATGATTGGTGCTAGAAGAAGACCGAGCTAGAAACTGGAGCAAAAGCAAGCAAGAGAATACAACTATCAAGTCAAACTAAGATATTTTCCAGATCAAAAATTGATGGGAGAAGATGAAACTAATATGCTTAGTCCAACATTCTCTGAACTGCAGCACACAGTTGTAATGCACTGTTTAACTAGCTTAAGAGCCAAGAAAGAATGGGCGTTGTAGCTTTTCCAGAGCACAAGATACTCCTACCTTTCCATAGGATAACATCTCAAATGCTCTATCTACTTCTTGACCACATTCAGGTAGTCTCAGTATAAAACTGCCATATGTGGCATTGAGGACCAAATACGTGAAGTTTCGGGATAGAGGAAATGTCATATCCTTCTCAATACGTTAGTTCCTTTCAATGCTCAAGATTCTTAGGGCCTAGAGGGGAAGCCACTAGAAATTTCTAAAAATAACGCAGAAGATCATCTGAAGGCTTTTTGCAACATGCCACAACTATTATGAGATATCTCTGGTCTGCACCCCTCAGCTCTGCACATCTTACAACATGCAATTGCTCTAAGTGATACACAAGTAGTAAAAATAAGGGGATCTTTGTACAGCATGCCACCGCTATTATGAGATATCTGTGGTCTGCACCCCTCAGCTCTGCACATCTTAAAACATGTAATTGCTCTAAGTGATACACATGTAGTAGAAATAAAGCTTCACAGTTCAAGATGCAGCTTTTTCAATTGTTTTTTAAGATTTTCCCAAAAGAATCATCTTGGCTTCATTTAATATCCTTCTTTTCCAGATGGCAGAAGGGACTGACAACTCAATCAACAGTGGTAGAAGTTTTGACTCTTCGACTTATTGATTTTCCAACGTTGGGGGTCATAGGGTGTGCCGCATGTAAGTTGGACTTTTTTTCAACTTTCTATTAACTCCATATCATTGATTGGTACCAAAAATATTGCAGCACAAAAACGTTTCTATCGAACTAGCTTAGTTCCGAGGAGTCATGCATGTTTATTCCTAGCTCAAAGCTTCAGTAACTAAATTACTTTTCTTAAAAGAATAGCATTAATAAAGGGCAAACCAACTTTTTTAGACCATCTCAGTAGTTCCGTGTGCAAGTACATCCATATGGTAACACTATGCTCTAAGGTTTTACCGTTATCTATCATTATTTTTGTTGGAAGTTCTATGATGAAGTATAATCTTGAAAACTTCTGTTTAATCAAACTAGGACACTTTAATTGAATAGAAGCATTTGCTAAACTTCTTGTTATCTATGGAAGTAAAGCATGTCTGTTTACTACTCAACAAAATTGAGATTGCAAAAGTATAAGATTTTTTATTTTACTCATACAGTAAATATGCTACTAACCAGAAAAGAAGGAAAAGGGTCCACAAGACAAAATATAATTTATGATAAGGGATCCTTTTTTGAGAATGAACTTACGATAAGGGATCTGAAAGAACACTTCTGAGTGATGGATCTTTATTTTGATTGTCTCGAACGACCTGCTGATCACAGACGAAGAATGAGATGCCTTCTTAAGTTGTATTCAGATCAAGAAGCATATCGTCCAATTCATCTGGTATCATTCAGTTAATGTAGGTAAAGAATATCTAATATCAAGTGCTTTTAAATGCGTCACTGGAGAAGCT
Source organism: Petunia x hybrida (assembly GCA_037355625.1). Taxonomy (NCBI): domain Eukaryota; kingdom Viridiplantae; phylum Streptophyta; class Magnoliopsida; order Solanales; family Solanaceae; genus Petunia; species Petunia x hybrida. The sequence goes on from JBBBVM010000035.1 coordinate 7,188,523, forward strand.
TCACTTTTTTGGGGGTCAATTTTTTTTTTTTTTTTTTTGGCTTAATTAGAAGTGTCATGAAAGGAAGAAAATATCTAATTAAAGCTTCATAAGCATTAAAAGAGAAGGTTATCACAGGCCTGATGTAAAGAGAACAATTCCACATTGAAATTTCCTTTTTAAGATTGTCTCGACTCTCGTGCCATATGTTGATTTTGACCTGGAAATGAGATGTCTCCTCATACTGCACCGAGATGAAGATGTCCATCCTCCAGTTCATGTGGAATTGATCACCCAAGGTTAAAATCTAATTATCCAATGATTTTTTATCCATCACAAGAACATATTCAAGTTTTTGGTTCACTGACTATCAAAAGAAGAAAACCCATCCAAATGAAGCTCCATATGTAGTATATGTGATAAATACCCTTGCCCAGCATGCAACAAGGTTACAAATGAGATATTCAAAGAGAAAAGAATGATATGGGGGACAAATCCCCCTTCAAGTTATGTGAAGCAGTTTTTTGGACGTCTTTGAGATGTAGCAGTCGTACTGGTCGCTAGCACTGTACAAAAAACCTTTTTGGGGATGCAATCATTGCAAATTAGGAAGCGGTCAAAATGAGGATGACCATTATAGCAGTGGTATGCTGGGTGCTATGGTCCCAATTTCCGCCAAAGTCAATAGCGCAAGCTCATAAGATGTCCTCAAGCATCTAAATTTTTCTTTCAGCTTGCCCATCTTTCAGTGGAGGAAATACGGAACTCAAATTAACCGGTGTGCCCAAATCTTTTCGAGATGGGTGCCAAAACCTTGCAGTGAACTACGTATCTCTGTCTGAAATAATTGACACCGGAGAACTATACAGTCTTACTTTTTCTTTTATGTACAGCTGGGCATATTGTAACGCCATATAGGTCATCTTGACCGGCAAGAAGAGCGCGGACTTTATCGACAAAAAATTTAAGAAGGGTACATCTCAACTTACCTCAGCTTAGCTTAGCTCTTCAATGCCTCAAATGACGTCCAACAATACTAATCTATTTTAACACAATCAACTCAAATTCCAGTGAAATCAACTAAACCCTTTTAGGGTTCATACTCCGGCTACAAGCCTTCCCAAAAATCCAAACCTTCATTTTGGACATAGTTTACTCCATTAATTCATCATTAGTGTTTATCAATTCATATGAGTCATCAGAATAACTATACATCTCATTTCTCAATTTCAAAACACTATACATCATCTTTTTCCCAAAACTTGACACTTCAAATACTCATTTCTAGGGTTCACCCAATCCCTGAAGTCATCCATAATTTTTTACTCAAACACATATCAGAAATACTCTCATCTGAACTGAAGTTTACTCAGCACGAAACAAAACAAAGCCCATAGTAAAAAACTTGGCAGAAAAAGGATTTTTGCATGTACCATCGACTTCAAGAAACATAATTCGATCATCTGTAAACAATTGGTACTTACATAAGCATTATCTGTATTGCTACAAAGCATGTCTTCCTCGGCACAAAGGTCATCCATAAACTGGCTGACAGATATTGGCACATAGCTCTGAGGAATAACATGACCAGCAGCTGCAATTGGAGAACAATCAAGTATCGCATTGCTCTGCGGCATAAGCCTAAACGCCATTGACGTCCTACAAGATGTAGCTGACGAGCTCAATATTTGAGTAAAACTGAAAATTTCTTAAGCAACAACTTACAAGCTCTATAACAAATGTCTACCTTCCGCCACTAGTGCCCACATAGTTATCAGCTCCACCCCTGTATACTGCTGCAGGACGAAGACCAGCAGTAGCATGGCTGAGAGCCTTGCCAGTAAGCAATAGTAAATCTCCAGGCATCAAGCCACTATCTGCCAGATACCAACGACCATTGGGATCACAAACCTAGGGATAAAGAAGAAACAAACAAGGAATATGAGTGATGGCACAGAGGATCAAGAAAAGAAGTTATAGTAAATAAGTTGGAAGCTATGTAACAATGAAACTCAAAATTAAATCTGGAAGAAATTAACAGGAATACCTGAAGACCAGGAGCATCAGATGAAATTACTGTCAACAGCCCCTTCTCTACTTCACCATTTGTAACTAGCTTCCCCCCTCCAATAACTCCTTTCCCATTTTGAGAGGAGGTACTGGAGAAGGTTGCAACAAGAACAGACGAAGAGGCCTCATTAACGGGCAACGGATTATCATCAAGCAAGTGATCAAAAACACTGCAGAGCACGAAGTATTTGGTCAGAATCGCACTTAAGACATAAAGAGAATTTAAATGGTATGATCCAGCCTGAGAAAAATTCTTACTCGCTTCGCAAACGAAGGTGCCTTGCGATTGCACATAAAGCAGCACGAGCTGCCCTTCCCATGCAGCGGAAAACTTCAGTCATGCATGGAGGAGAAGAGTCCATGTCTTCCAAAGGCCTTACACATAAGAAGCTATATCAAATCTTCAATCACACAAGGAAAAGCTTCTAACCCTTCAATTTGAGGAATATTTTGACCACTAAAATGAGCTTGGACAGACTTAGAAATAACAAGACTTATATTCAAATTCAAATAGCGGAAACCTGTAAACCGTGAGTCAGAATAGAGAAACTATTGAACTGCGTTACAAGCAAGCAGGGTCCATGGCTTCGGGTAACTTTTATAGTTTCACCATTAACGATTTCAAGCAAGAAGCAATGCATACAGCTTCTACCTATTTCAGTATATGGCTCTGTAGCTTCATCATGGAGATCTCTCCTCGATATGCATGTCTTCCAACATTATCTTATTACTCCAGATTATTTAGCATTGTATTGGATACGCTTAAATAGGTAGAGTGAATACTAGGAATTGATATAGCCGACCCAACTAGTTAGCGATTAAGGTAAAGTTGATTGATTGAATCCGCCACTAGATAAGCGAAGAAGCTGGAATTAATTGTACATATTAGATCCCAAAAGGAGGAGAAAATCAAAATGCAAACAGTAGCTACAAGCTTGCTTTGCAATACAAAGTGATAACATATTCCATTGGCTATTAGACATGAAATAAGCTATACCTTCCATCCCTTAATATTCGTTTATAGGTACATATCAGGTATGTGTGCAAGTATCTTGTACAGGTACACCATATTTCTTTCTATTTAAAAGTGTATCAGAAGGATTCCATGACATACCCACACCCGCTTCACACAGGTATGTAAAGGCAAAGAGTTCACGTATCATAGGTATGATATATGGTCCAAGGAGCACAGCTCGTAAAAAGCATCACCAGCTATGAGCTTCTATCCCCTCACTACAAAATTAGATATAAAATAAGACAAACAGGCTGGAGCTCCATTATCATCTCGCTTAATGAAAATTATCACATGCTTCATCCACTTTTTCGACCCCATTTACCTAGCAATAAAAAAAACAAGCAACTTAAGACTCTAAGTCATCAACTATACAAATTCGCTTTTTGCCTTTTCACATGCTTTTATACCTCTCCCTGACTCCCTCTAAAGCACCCACCATTAGGGCCAATTGGCAGAAGGAGCTACATCTGAGGCCCGGCATCTTCTACTCCTCCTACTGAAAAGCCTAGTTGTTCATCACATCTTTATCCCGCATTGACCACTGTACTCCAATTTTCATAATCATCCACCACAAACAGCTTATAACTCGGCTATGATGTAGTAGATGATCGGCGTTCTTGTATAACTGTATGCACATTTAGCACCAGCTGACATACAGTTAGCTTTTTTTTTCAAATTTTAGCTATTAGGATAGCACCCGTTACTGCCACCTACGAAAACAAATACACATTCCTTGACTCGGGGAACCCAAATGGAAAGCTATGGGAAGCAGGAAGCTTGTGCCCTCTCTCCGAAAAAGACTGTGGCAGTATCAAGAACAACTCCCTCCCCCTTTCATTCCCCTTATAGGAGTTCTTTTCGAACTGTGTGCTGTTGTCCTTATAAGTGTATTTCCATCAGGTACATGAGTTAATTTTGGCTCAGCTACTGTAAGGTAACTCAGTTACTGTCGTTATTAGCATTCTCTGCATGCAAATTAATGGAGGTTCTCACTTTCTTTAGCAAAAAGAATGGTGTAATTCCATCAGGTTTTGGAATACATACTTCAATCTCGTCGAGTTCTCCCAAATACTAGTTTTTGGCCAATTACTTTTTATGTAGTTGGATCTCCAAGTTAGTTAAATGCTCCCAATTTATTTAGTTATTTTGATATGGCAAAACTCATTGATGTAAGCCAGCTGACATTAAACAGACTGCATCCAAAAAGACATCTGCACATTGAGCATCTATACCTAGGCCAAGACCCAAACATCTCTAAACAAGGTTTTATCATGTCAAATGTGTCAAAAATAAGAAGAACAAAGCAAACAAATGTCAAGTCCCAACAAGATTGACCATCTAGCATCCCGTAATATTGATGGATTGCCATGTCATTCTGGCTCGACATGTAGTAAATAGTGGGAAAAGTTGCTCTCGAAGTATCATCGCTACACCGCCTATGGTTTCCAAAACTGATCCTATTCTTGTTCCCAACTCTAAAACTGATGTTTACCATTGAAGTCTTCTCACCCCTTAATGATTTTTCTCCACGGTCTACATTCATACAGAAATGTCTTTGTTGAGCTAAACCAGATCAAAGATACTGTTAACATAGTGTGATATTGTCTACCTTGGGCAAACCCGCATGGTTTTCTACAAAAGGCCTCACACAACTAAGAGTTCCCTATCTTTTTATCTACCAATGTGGGACTTCTGATCGTAAATCCGACAGTCTTCAACATGGATTTGCAGAAAAAGTTAGAGTTAATAATAATCTTTCCGTGTTCAAATATCTTCTAGTCTATAAATATGCTAAGCATTGACAAGTTTCATATAACAGGAAAAACAAAACTCACACTCTAGCCACAGTCCTTACCTCCCAGCCCTGTATATATAAACCCCACGACCACTCTTGCCACCATTCTGAGCAACCGCCCTCGTCTTAAAAAAATACCTAACCGATTCCAGGCCACACCTCAACACCGTCGTGCCTTCACCCCCTAGCTCAATCACCGCAGCATTATGCCTCATCAGCGAGCCCGATAAGGCCTCCACAGCCCGTAAATAAGCCCCAACAGGAGCTCCATCATAAGGTGAAATATCAGAGAGCTTAATTCGGGCCAACGGAAGGGTAAGTTCGACAGAAGGCGGCCCAGGCACAGGCCCAATTAAATGGTCCCGGCCCGAATGAGACTGAAGAGTGTTTGTAGTGGAACTGTTAGGGGATCTAAGAGTGGTAGTAGGTGGTGGAGGGGGATTGATTGGGTGAGGTGAGGGTGTAGTGGAGTTGTGATGCTGATGCATCATCATCATAACCATTGATCATTTCCAGTATGTATATATATATATGTGCTTTGATTTTGCTATGTGTGTGTATAAACACCGTGAGTGTGTGAGAGAGAAAGAGATAAATTAGGGTTTATGTACTAAGAATTGAAGGAGAATTTTGAAAATGGAAAATTAAATAGTGAGGGGTTTTGAGAAGGTTTTTAGCACTTGAAATGGAATTAATAAGCGCTGATAGTGGTAAAGAAGACGAACTACTTTTCTTTCCTCCTTTATACTACTAGTTGCTGAATTTTTAGGAAACTACAAATTTCTCTTTTTACCTGCTCACTTTTAAAAAGACAGGTACTGGCTTTGGAACTCATTAATTTGGATTCGTGCCAATTAAAAACAAATTGACGAGTAGTAAAACAAATCATATTAGTACTATTAATTATTTGTATAATGAAGATTTATATAATACTTTAACTAATATAACTTTGATGATACTGCAAAAGAATTTTTTATTTTTCTTTTTTGGTGTAATATTATCCTATAAAAAAAAAGTTTAATATTATGTAGACTTGTAATATCTTTCGATTATGTTGAATAGATTACGGTCATCTAAGTGAAACAAGTTATTTGTGCATACCCGATCCAAATGCTAAATCGAAAAATTGATGATAAGCAACTACACATAGTATAGATAAGAAATATTAGAGCATACGTAATGAGTTAAATGTGTATTACGAACGGGTGTGGTAGAATGATCGGATCCTTCCACCCCTAAATATAAATCTCGAGTTTGACTTTGTAATTTGTGAATGAATAATTTCTTTATAGAGAGCGCAATCTAAATTAATCTGGCCAAATTGATTTCGGGTACTGAATGGTAAAAGAATATGAGTCAAAGCTATAAAATGGCTTAAGGGCCACATGGTTAGCAAATAAGATGAGACGAGATCTATCAACACCAATTGGATCAGTCGTTCAATGTTCTTGCAAGGATTTACCTTTAAAGACTCCATCCTCAACATTGTGATTGTGTGATCATATAAATTATTGATAGTTTGTTTCTTCGGAAAAGGGCCAAATTTGCCCCTCTACTATGGTAAATCGGACCAGTTTACCCTCCGTTAAGTTTTTGGATCGACCATACCCCTGCCGTTACCAAAGTACACCCATTTGCCCCTAAAAATGACGGGCCTCCAGCGTGTCAAATACGTGGCTGCCACCTCAGTGCCATGTAGATCCAAACCATAGTAGAGGGGCAATTTTGGCCCTTTTCCGTTGTTTCTTACTTCTCTAGTAGTAAACCGGTCCTTTATATAGATCACAAGAGAACTGAAATACTTCTTAAAAGGGAACATCAATGAAAAACTAAAATATCTTTTCAATTCACTTAACAAATTGGTAAGTTACAACTCGAATCTTTTGCAAACAAGGGACAAAAGGTACAAAATTACAAATGCCATTGACAAGCGCACCTGGCAATTTCCCACATAATATACACTTGAGAGTGAAGACACTCTACAACCCCCTCATTTCCTTACGTCAGTTATTCCAACACCAACTTTAAGAGGTGACGCTCCGACCAGCATATGAAGAATTGATTTCTGAAGAATTCACTTTTTCGCGAATAGCACAAATAGCAAAAAATAACTCCCGAATTTGTCTTCGTTGTATGATAACAAAAGACACTTCAGATTCTGTCGTTCCAAACTCGAGCACAATTAATAGAAGTGCTTGAGGCCTTTCATTAATGCCTCCGTGTGCTCAGGCTTCCCTACAGACACACGAACGAATCCCTTCAGCTCTTTGTTATTGTAGTGACGGATCATCACTCCCAGTGTCGCAAGGTCTTCCTGCAATACAAGTTTTTACCGTTAAAATGTAGGAAACCTTTCATGCTTTAAGGACTTGCCAACTGCTTGAAAAATCTCGCAACAATATTTCCATAAACAGATGTAGGTACCAAGAAACTGTAAGCATGGGTAGTATATTTCACAACCATGCCTTAGACTCATATAAAGATTAATTAGAACTGAACCTTATTCTGCCTTTATATCAATCTCAATATTCTTTTTCTTCTTTCTTTTTTGGTGCAATAATCAGTAGGCAATGACAACTCATATAGCACAAAACTTTACAATGTGATACCCATTTAATGATAATACAAACTCAATGTATTGTGTGTATTCAACATTAATAATTTTATTGTAAAACTGTTTCATAATGTTTAAACTTAGGATTGTGCATAAGTTACTAAAACTGATGACTAAATGTGGACATAATTCATTAGCATTCATAATATATAAGATCTTGTTATATCCATGAAAAAATATATTTCTAATGAAGTCCATTTTTTCCAACAAAATCTTACCTAAGTGAATGCGTAACTGGGCCAATCTAACGGATGTTCAACTAGATCCTAGAAGCAAGCAGGTGTAAATCGGTTATTAAACTTTAGGCTGAAACCTGGATCCTATCCACTTTGGCCAGGCATCTCCTAAACCAAGAAAGCAGAAATGCTAGGCACTCATCTTAGATCTGTCCAGGGGTCACTTTGTTCAGTAGTAAAGCCCAGGCAACTACATCCTTGTTAGTCACTTAATTCAATGTTTTACTTCAACGTACCTCTGTTTCTCTTTTAGTATCTTCTCACCTGCTGAAATGTATCTTGAACTTCTATAGTTCTATGTTCTTTGATGGGATGTCCCAAATTGGTTGAGGACTTGAGGTAATGTGTTTTCCCCTTATATGGTCTGGCAATCCCTACATCATGAGTTAGATTTTGGAGTTGAAACCCACGGTCCATTTTTAATTGTTAAATCTTCTTTCGTGTTACCATTGCGTTAATAATTCCAAAACAGTGTTATCAGCAGATTGCTTCTTAAAACTGCTGTTCCAGTTAGCTCACAAGCTCTTCTCAAGTGTGTATATCATGTAACCTCAACACATCCTCTCCCACTTATTCAACCATAAAGACCTCAAATAGCTCAATTGCATGCTCCCTAGTAATTCTTGCCCACATCCCCCCCCCCCCACCCCCCGCATCTACTACCATGTGTACACTCTCTTTCCCCACATATTATGAAGATAAAATTAATTCACATATTTAAAGATTCTTTTATAGGTGATATTCAGATATTCAATCTTATATTAATTCACTACTTCAGCAGTGATTGGTCGTCTCTTGTTCAGCATAATCATCGAGTAATTTGGAAATCGTAACTAAATTAGTTATTCCATGACACTACCATAACATAATAGAAGCAAGTAGTCTGTTAAAATGCTTTCTTTATGCATGTTCTTTAGTACTCGTTTCAACTTGGTATCAAGCTTCTACAGAATGATGTTTTAGCCTAGAAAGAAAAGACATGGATCGATTAAAAAAAAAAGAATGAATTGGAATAGAGGAAGCAATATAGTTACTTTACAAGAATGGAACTTAGTGAAATAAGCACTTTTACCTTCAATTTCTTTGCATCCATTCCAGATGTAACCTTGCAGAGAATGAAATTTGAATAGCTAGGGTATGGATCAAGAAATGGGACTTCTTTCAAGAGATTAAATAGCCTCTCCCTTTCTTCCACCAGTGCCACTTTCACATTCTGGCATAAATAACACAATAATCAGTGAAGCTTTAAAAATAATGCTTTCTTTACTATAAAAGAGACTAGAATGTTTCGGGAAAGTTATTCAATATAGCTCAATGGAAATGGTCAATCTTCTAAGATACCTCCAGATAAGCGGGATTCTTTAATGCAGCACATGCGGCGACTTCAGCAGCAACAGACACATTATATGGTTGTTTTGCTCGCCAAAGGAATTCAATAATACTCTTCGGAAAAGCTCCATATCCTACTCTGAGTCCAGCTAAACCTGAGGATTGGCATACCACTTTTATTAGTCAATTACGCTTTAATCCCAAAGACCCATTTAGGACACTGCTTGTAAACACAATCTCACAAATTAAAACACACAAGAAGTCTTCATTACTACTACAATTTGATAATATGACAAGACAGATTGAGATGAGCTTGTATCAGCCACAACTGAATAATATCTTGCACTATATCAGCAAAAGAGATAAGGGGCATGTGGGTTTCATAGATGTCAAATGAAAAAGAATAACCTACCTGCTCTTTTGCTGAATGTGCGAAGAACAATCAGATTCTCGTGCTTCTTAACCCACTTCATCTTGGACTCCATTCCAGAAAACTCAACATATGCTTCATCCAATATTACCAATACGGGCAGATGAAGTATTTTCAAGAGAGTTTCATCATCAATTACACTGTTCGCCAACAAGATAGATTGTCACAATGGAATGGCAACTTAAAGGAGGTTGGTATCAAAATGTATAACAGCAAACAACCCTATACAAAAAAAAAAGTCAACTCATTGGAAAGCGGCAAAAGTACTGTCTAAATAGAAAATAGTTTCAATTGTCCAATCCCTGAGGTGATTCTTTCCTTCGAGCCTAAGTGAGATCCTGCTTAGCAACATTTTCTCTCTCCTCCCCCTCCTTACTTCCCCAACGTTCAGTAGCCTCAAAACCAACGGTCACTTCCATTTTTTCCGGCCAGTAAGGCCCAGGTAACAGTAATTTTCTCTCTCCTCTCCCCTTTCCTCTCGCCCCTTTCTCCTCTTTCTCTATCTCTCTGTGCTCCCCGTCCCCCACCACTGCTTCTCGCAAAACGCCACTTTTTCCGGCGTGTATCAGCGGCGTGAACCAGCAACAGTGGCTCGCAACCACAGCCAGCGAGCAACATCAGCGAAGCTGCTACAGTTTCCGTTTTGAACGGGGAAGCAACTGCCACCTAAGGCCAATACAAGGAGCACACCAGCACCGTTCCCCGGTCAAATCTCCGGTCATCAACGGTACGCGGCTAACAACAGTATCGCAGCAGCACTTACGTCGAGACCAGTTCAGAGCGGGAAATCCACATCTCGCATTGGGTTTGCTTTCTTGAATCTTTACACTTTTTACATCGTTCTTGCTTTTTATTTGCGTACTGTACTTGCATTTCAACCTGGTTGCTTGGACTGTCCTCCATCTTGGCTTTCTTGAATCTGTGCAATTTATTGTGAATTTGTGCAATTTATTGTGAATCCTATTCTCTTTGTTTTGCCAGTGTTTGTTGTTAGTTGTTGAATTTGCTCCCTGGTACCTATCTCCTGTAGTTTTTGTCTGGGTTGTTGGCAATCTTTGGATAGGTTGCCCCTTTTATTCGTTGTTGCGGAATCCCATAGTTGTATTGAGTTGTTTGGAGTTTATTGCTGGCTTTGGTAGGTGATGGTGGACTAAGGTCTTGTCCTCGGGTGGGGCTAGGGGCGAGGGCGGGAGTTAAAGGGTTGCCTAGGCTGAGAGTGGGATCTTGGAACATAGGAACTCTGTCCGGAAAGTCTATAGAATTGGTCAAGATCCTCAAGAAGAGGAAGATTAGTATAGCATGTGTCCAGGAAACCAGATGGGTGGGATCCAAGGCGAGGGATGTAGACGGCTACAAGATGTGGTACTCGGGTATCTCTAGGGATAGGAATGGTGTAGGCATCCTAGTAGATCAGGATCTCCGTGGGCAAGTAGTGGAGGTCAATAGGGTAAATGATAGGATGATGTACATTAAGTTAATTATTGGAGGCCTTCCCTGGAATGTGATAAGTGCTTACGCTCCCCAGACGGGTCTGGATGAAGCGACCAAAAAGCTTTTTTGGGATAATCTGGATGCGGTGGTCCAAGGCATTCCTAGCACGGAGAGGCTTTTTATAGGTGGCGACTTCAACGGTCACATTGGGGCTTCTGCCTCGGGCTATGATGATGTTCATGGCGGATTTGGATATGGGGAGAGGAATGATGGAGGAGTTGCTCTTCTAGAATTTGGAAAGGCATTTGAGATGGTGATTGTTAACTCGGTGTTCCCGAAGAGGGAGGAGCACTTGGTCACCTTTTCTAGCGGGGGGTCGAAGACCCAAATTGACTTTCTGATCCTTCGTAAGACTGATAGAGGTTTGTGCGCGGATTGTAAGGTCATCCCGAGTGAGGACCTGGTGACCCGGCATAAGCTTGTAGTTATGGACCTTAGAATTGAAGGGAAGAAGAAAGACAGGGTGCCAATGGGTCGGCCTAAGACAAAGTGGGGGGCGCTGACCCCGGAGAAAATGCAAGCAATAGGAAGGAGGCTCGTGGACATGGGGGCTTGGGAGAGTGAAGGTGACGCGAGCAGAATGTGGGCCAAAACCGCTGGTTGTATTAGAGAAGCAGCTAGAGGGGTGCTGGGGGTATCGAAAGGATTGCCTCGTAGGTTAAGAGGTGAGTGGTGGTGGTCCGACGAGGTGCAAAGGAAGGTGGAGGCCAAGAAAGCTGCCTTTATAAAGCTAAAGGGAAGCATAGGCGAGGAGGAGAAGAGATCGACCAGGGAAGAATACAAGGCCGCGAGGAAGGAAGCCAAGATGGCAGTGTCAACCGCTAAGACGTTAGCGTTTGAGCGCTTGTACAAGGAATTGGCGGACAAAGGCGGGGAAAGAGGTTGTTTAGGCTGGCAAAGTCTAGGGAGCGACGGGCTCGAGACCTGGACCAAGTGAAGTGCATTAAGGATGAGGATGGTTCCGTCCTCATAGAGGATGATCGCATTAAGCGGAGATGGCAGACCTATTTCCAGAAACTCTTGAACGATAACGGGGCCGAGAGTTTTATGTGGGGTCAGTTGGAGCACTCCGCGGGAAGTAAGGGCGGTGGTGACATCAGATGTATTAGTGCGGAAGAGGTTAAGGAGGCGGCTAGGAGGATGAGAGGGGGCCGAGCAACCGGGCCGGATGAGATCCCCGTGGAATTTTGGAAAATGGGAGGTGCAACAGGATTAGAGTGGATAACTAGATTGTTTAATGTCATCCTCAGGACGGGTAAGATGCCCGAAGAGTGGAGGTGGAGTACTATGATTCCATTATATAAGAATAAGGGTGATATTCAGAACTGTAACAGCTATAGGGGAATCAAGCTTCTAAGTCATACTATGAAACTCTGGGAAAGGGTAATAGAGAAGAGGATGCGGAAGGAGGTTGAAATCTCAGACAACCAGTTTGGGTTCATGCCAGGGCGATCGACTACGGAGGCGATTCACCTTCTTAGGAGAATGGTGGAGCAGTATAGGGATAAGAAAAGGGATTTGCATATGGTGTTCATTGATCTGGAGAAGGCATATGATAGAGTCCCTAGGGAAATTTTGTGGAGATGTTTAGGAGCTAAAGGTGTGCCTGAAGCATACATTGGAGTAATTAAAGATATGTATGCGGGAGCTAGGACTCGGGTCAGGACAGTAGGAGGCGATTCTGGCCATTTCTCCGTTGAGACAGGGTTACATCAAGGTTCAGCCCTTAGCCCGTTTCTGTTTGCTCTGGTGATGGATGTATTAACAAGGAGTATCCAAGGGGGGATTCCTTGGTGTATGTTGTTTGCTGACGACATAGTCTTGGTGGATGAGACCCGCGGTGGGGTCAAAGCCAAGTTGGAGATGTGGAGGCGGACCCTAGAGTCAAAAGGGTTCAAGTTGAGCAGAACGAAGACGGAGTACATGGAGTGTAGGTTCAGTGATGGTCCACAGGAGTCGGATATTGAAGTGACTCTTGGCACACATGTCATCCCTAAGAAAGGGAGCTTCAAGTACCTTGGGTCAATTATTCAGGGAAATGGGGAGATAGACGAGGATGTCACGCATCGGATTGGGGCTGGTTGGATGAAGTGGAGGTTAGCGTCTGGTATCTTATGCGATAAGAAAATACCCCATAAGCTAAAAGGGAGATTCTATAATGCAGTCGTTAGGCCTGCGCTTATATACGGGGCGGAGTGTTGGCCAGTAAAGGCCACCCACGTCCAAAGGATGAGTGTAGCAGAGATGCGGATGCTTAGATGGATGTGTGGCCTTACTAGGATGGATAGGATCAGGAACGAGGACATCCGTGTGAAGGTTGGAGTGGCTGCAGTGGCAGACAAGATGCGGGAGGCGAGGCTTCGGTGGTTTGGGCATGTCAAGAGGAGGAGCCCAAATGCGCCTGTGAGAAGATGTGAGGGGTTGTCAGTGTGTACCATTCGGAGAGGTAGAGGCAGACCTAAGAAGAATTGGGGTGAGGTGATTAGGCGGGATATGGTTGACCTCCAAATTACCGAGGACATGACCTTAGATAGGAAAAAGTGGAGGTCGAAGATTTGGGTGGAAGGATAGCTAGTAATCGAGTATGTGTGTCCGGTATTTATGCTTATCTTTAGATGTTGAATGCCTTTAGCGTTTTATGCGTTTTATGCTCTCTGTAGACACGCTAGCTCAGTCGGTTTACTATATATGTTTTAAGTATTTTTATTGTAGCGTGTTATTGTTTGCGTAAGGAGGTGGAGTGCTCTAACGGTAAGGCATGTTTCTACTGTTTGGTGTTGACACTATCTTATCTCACTTTTATGTTTTCTACTTATGTCCTTTGTTGAGGGTACTCCGGAAACAGCCTCTCCACTTTGGTGGAGGTAAGGCTGCGTACATCTCGCCCTCCCCAGACCCCACCACAGTGGGATTCTAACTGGGTATGTTGTTGTTGTTGTTGTTGTTGTCCAATCCCTGAGGTGCAGAGATACATGCCAAATTTCGGAAAGCATATAGAAAATACCTGTGTAAATTTCGGAAAATGAAGGTTCATCCAGAAATTATAAAACTGCCTTTTATGATGTGAAACTACAAGAAGAGGAGGTTTCGCTTCCATATTTACAGGGTGCAGTATTAACTTGAAATTCTAGTAAGTACTAATTTTCTAGTACTCATTTCACAATCTCGTAGACTTAAAAAATGACGAAAAAAGAAAAAGAAAAGCTGCAACTTAAAGCTTTGAAGGCGACTCAAAATTAGACAGGAAGAAAAGGAGAGAGAATCACACACAGTGCACTCTAAGGAACAAAATACAACCAAAAAGAGAAATAACCAATAATATGATGCAGCATACCTCCCATCAGGATTATTAGGTGAAGTCAAAAATATGCACTTCGGTTTCTCATGTTCAACCACTTCGGCAATCCGTTCTACATCCAAGCTGAAGTCCGGGTTTCGAGGCACTGCCAGTTTGACATAACTATAGGTTAACAATTCCCGATAATAAACGCAATAAAGAAAAATACAAGTTATCAGTGTATTTCATTTTTCTGCATGCTTTAAAGCATTGCTTTGTCTGAATGTAAAGTCTCTGCATTTTTATTGTATTACCATTTCTCTTAAACTTGACAGTTACCAGGTATGATACTACCAAGCAATACATCATTGATGGGCAAAGGCCAGATGGTTAAGTAACAACAACAGCCAAAAAGCTGCAGTTATAGTAATGCAACTAATAAGAAAAACTATCAATCCCCCATAAAGCACTCAAATTATCAGTTTATGTCAAAAATGATGAAAGCTAGGTTTTCATCATCATTTGAGGTGAAAATGATCAGATTCCGGAATTTGTTTCAGGAATCAAAAAGAGCTAGTACAAACCATAAATACACGTAATTAAATAATATCAGGCTATTTTACTTATCAAAAATTACGAAGAAGAATGTCAGGGTATTTTATCTAAAGTTAGACCAAGTTGTTGCTCAAGATTGTGTATTCCAAAAAGTTTTGGTCTGTGTATGTGACTTTCCTTTTGTAACTTCTTTCTGTATACCATTTATTTTTCCAATATCTCTACATTACCCTTAATACCTCTACCACATATGATTTGTTCCACCAAAACAAATTTAAGACTCCTCCAGAAGTGGGAAAACTAAAATTCAGTATAACAATAATTAGGAAGATAATTAAAGCTTGTATCTACCCTTGATGACATGTGCACCATTTACAGCTGCATCAAATTCATACATTGTGAAAGTAGGTGGGCAGTCAACAATCTTGTCACCGGGATCCAATACACACCTGCAGCAGAGAACAGTTAAATGCCTGGACTGTAGGTCAAACAAAGACTATATTCTCAAAAGTGTCAAATATACTTATAGCCAGCATTTAATTACACTTTAAAGAAAAGAGTAGTTTAATCATAAAACTTACCTCATTATCAAATCAATGAGTTCATCTGCACCACACCCTGCAAGAATATACTCAGATTCAAGGCCAGAATCTTCAGCAAGGGCCGCACGCAAAGTACGGCTTTCAGGATCAGGGTAAATATATGGAAATTTCATAGCCCCCAAAGCCTCGAATACCTGCAAGAAAGTCAATGCTTAAAACTGAGAATCAGAAAATAACTACACAAAAAGAATGTCCCAGATGATTCTTTTCCATTAAAAAGTGGGCTTTGCAAAAGATACAACTTGCCTCTGGAGGAGGGCCATATGGATTCTCATTAGCGTCTAATTTCACAATATCCTCTGGCTTTCGACCAAGACGAGTGGACAACACCTGCACAATTGCAAGCAACTTTTTAGATGCAACAAGAAAATAAAGAAAACATCACATCTAACACATAACTTCAATCACGTGGTGGTAATTAACTCATTATATTCCATATAAATGAGAAGGAAAGCAACAACTATATAAGGTTTTCGTCACTGCTCCTTTTCTTTATATATCAGACACATGATTCAATCCTTAAATAGAAGAGAGAGAGAGAGAGAACTTTACATCTCATGCCTATCAACAGAAGGAGGAAGAAAGAAAAAAATGATGAAGAGGAAAAGATAAAAGTAGCCATTTGGCCTATCTAATTAAGTGGACAAGTTCATATAAAAAATAGAAACATGAATCTAGCAGAACCAAAAAAAAAAGGAACACGATAAAATTAATTCCTGTGTGCTGTACGATTTGAGACTCAAAAAGTCTTACTTATCTATAATTTTTGAGCGCCCACTTGGTGCTTTCTTTAATAAAATTTCGTTTACATCAAATTTACATTCTCAAAAAAAAAAAAAAAAAAAAAAAACAATGATTCAAGACCCAAAAGATGATATACTGGAAATTATTCTGCCAAGAAGATACAGCACACATCTACATAAACTATATTGCGTAGATATCTCACATTTCGATATCATACAGTCGGCAGCACAACTTGATATCCCAAAACCTGCTAAGCTGATCAAGCAACGAGTACCCACCAAATAGTGCAGAACATCCGATATCCCTAAGGCATAGGCAATAGGAAGCTAAATGGATAGGATCAGGATGCATAGAATGGCTCACTGAAATCATAGACAACAGCGCCAATGACAAAGCTTGGACGCCAGGCAGAAGTTGCTTCCCCACCCCAACCCACCCAGCAGACCTAATGTTTCACATTTTTAGTTTTATCCTTTCAGATTTTACAATTTTCAATGTTTCCTTTTAATATATATCCTCCTCCCTCACAAGAAAGTCAATGTTTCTAAATTTTCATTTACTCAAATTCCTATAAAGCCCCCACCTACGCCCCACAAAATCCTAGCTGCAGAATTGAGTAATTTATGTAGTGAATTCAAGTCTTTGAACTCTGTGCATTTCGTCATGTAATATAATCAACTGAAACTCCTTCACCTATAACTGGAGTAACAAATGTAATCAACCATACAACAGTAAAATAAGGCAAGGATCCTACATATTCACCTCAAAAGGCAAAATGGGTTGATAAGGAGACAATTTGCGAAGATGGGAGCGGATAAAAGCATCCCCAGTCACACATTGTTTCTGCTGACTCTCCTCTTGCACTGGCACTGAGGAGGCCATGCAAGCAATTCTCCTTGTCTGATTCTTTTCAATTAAACAACTGGGTTTTGCTCTACCAATGCAAATAGATGAAGTGTTGCATAATTCAATTACACCCATCAATCAAAAGTTTTTCTTCCCTGCGTTGAAAGATTAAAAAAGAACATGTAAAAGATCATAATTTAATCCTAAACATTGTGCTCTAGTGATATAAAAGAGAAAAAAGAAAATGAAGACAGAGCAAGAAAGCTACGATACAAAGAAGCATATAATATGAAGAATAATCAATTACTCTCTACTAAAAATAAGAATGATACTACTACAATGTTCAACAAATTCTTCCTTTTACTGCCTTTTTTAAACAGCATAAAAATATTTGAGTAAATTACACTAAACGCCCCTATAATATGTCTCAATTGCAGACAAAGCCTTTGAATGTCAAAATCAAACACTTAATACCTCTATAAAATGAAAATCCTACACAAAAGTTAACGCATACTCTGTTAATATTTCTTTTCATTCATGTTATGCGCCATAGATGGATAAAATTGCTTTCAACATGTTTACCTGTGCAAACATGCTCTTGCATATAAAAAATTGAATTAGTACAGAACATGAATGTGCAGAAACATGATTAAGGCCACTGAAGAGGAACTAAACGCAGAACAGCACTTGAAAGAAACTTAAAGGATAATAGAAACATTCTTAAGCTTTCTCCAGACCCCAATTCCATTAGTTTAAGTAGCTACAAAAGAACCCATTTCCAAAACTAGGATATCAACCAACAATTCAGCAATAAGAGTTTCCCGAGTGTCGTAACCTACGGTTAACAATGTTACAAGCAAATTTATTCACTCCACAATTGTTTCGTTACCCCTAATCGATGATCATAGCTTCTCCTCCACTCTATTTTATTTTCTTCAGTTGTACCATTAATTGCCACCTTTACACCCATATTATTTATATACTTTGGTTTCATGCATCAGTGGCACGGCCCCACGCTCAAAATCATGAAACAAATATGGAACAGAAGCGCAGTCTAATATAAAAAAAATTCAAACTGATATAAGTTAGCAATGTTAGTATGAATATGAACTTTTGATGGTTTCCATTTGGTTGAACAACTTGGAATTAATATAAAAACAACCGAATATATTTTAACAGACACTATAGTTTCAAATGCCATTACTGAAATCAAAGAAGCTTTCGCGTACCTCTTCAATGTTGGGACTGATAAATCTTTAAATCTTTCTTACTATGCTACCTTTATTTCTTACTATGCTACCTTTGTGAACCTTTTGTGGTGATAGATAAAGCTAATGAGGATACTACAACAACAACAACAACACCAACAACAACATAGCCAGTGAGATGTACGCATACGTTACCTCCACCAAGGTGGAGAGGATGTTTATTGAAAACTAGGGTTATTACTAACAGCAAAAGCACTATTGTTGCTCCAGCTGGGTCTACAACTAAGTCAAATTATAATTTACTCAAAATGTTTATACTAATAGGGTTTTGGTTAAGTGGTAAAAATTCAGCTTGTGGTAGGCGAGTTAGACGCACATCACGGATTCGAAAAGAAAATTTATAGTAATTTATAGTACTTCAACTAGTTTCTAAAATATCTCCAAATTCAAGTTGAAAATGAGATAGATTGAGCACGTAAAGTTCAAATCCTAAATCCACCTCTCACTTTAAAGATAATCAATTAAATATCCTGACACTGAGTCATATAATCATAAAATTAATTAGCAGTTCATAATATGTATTACAGTTAAAATACACTAGTAGTTATTAGAAAGTTAATTTCAATGTGTACATAGGGAGAGAGAATGCGTACAAGTAGAGTTCGCCGATGGAGAGGAGCAGGTTCGTAGCCAGGAGATGTTTGATTTGACGTGGCTTAGAAATTTTCAAATTGGGCCAAAGACATTTGTCAATGGGTTTACACAAATAGGGCACTTTCTGGTGCATCGTTAGAGATTTGACCCCATAAGGAAAGTCTTGCACAAGTATGAGGTGCCCCCAATTTTTACTGACGATGCTATTTTTGCAAGGCTTTTCGTATGGGAGACAAAATTGTAGTAGTCGCCCCATAAGTATCTATTCACGCAAAAACTTCAAGGAAATTTACAGAAATAGGATAATCTTGCATAAATTTTTCACCCACATGCCACTTTTGTCACTGGTATTTAGTTAGAAGTCACTTTTTTTATTGGTCTTACATGAGAGACCATTTTTTGGAATTTCAATCTTTGTGGGCTGAAGTTCAAACCTTCTGGGTTGAACTTCATGCCTAAATTATGAAGTTTCAACTTCAATCTGTAAGGGCTGAACTTTTAGGTATAGATGCGTAAACTTCAATCCTTGTGGGCTGAAGTTGAACTTCAATCCTTGTGGGCTGAACTTGTGTGAAGTTCAACCCAAATGAATTGAAGTTTCAAAAAATGGTCTCTCATGTAAAACCAATAAAAAAAGTGGTCTCAAACCAAAGACCACTCCCAAAAGTGGCTTTTGGTGCACTTCGCCCTAATCTTGCGGCACTCTCACTTTTTTTCCCCTACAAAAAATTCTTTATTTTTTAGCCCACTCACCAAACTTCAATCCTAAAATTCTTGGTAGGTCATATTGCTCGCTTGGAATTTTTGTACTAGAGTATGATGATTAGGCTAAAAAAAAGAGCTTTTTGTGGGGCCAAATACATGACGGGCGATGCTAATAATATTTAGGGAAATTTACACTCCATATCCGCCCTTTTGATTGTAATTACAGAGCATACCCACATGAATTTTCCCTACCCACCTATTGAAAAATAATTACAACCCGTACCCATTCCCTCAAATCCCTATCTCATTCGCCCAAAACTCCTCTCAAATCCCTATCCCATTCGCGCCCAAAACTCCTCTCAAATCCCTATTCCATTCGCCCAAAACTCCTCTCAGAAACCTACATGAATTTACTTGAATTGATGATTTTAAACACTAAAATTTCGAAACTGAGCTTAAGCTCTGTTTATAAACGTTGGAAAAAACTTCCCCATCATGTTTCTAGTCCGGATCCATCCCCAATCGAAGATAATCATTCAAATATGCTAGTCGTTGTTCCTTTTAGCATGAAAGGAACATATACTGTTTTAGAATTTGGAAATGAGGTCGCGTCGTCCTTTAATACTGCCTCAAAGAAGATGAAATTTGGGGATAGTTGTGTTAACCATACATCTGATGCTGGTGCAACTTCATGTGCTTGGATCTTTTTGTGTTTGGAACTTTTTGTATTTCATATACTATTTTGGTATATGTTTTTGTGTTTGGATCGAAGAGTGTGAGTTACAATGAGGCGGAGAGGCAGCACTTGGACAGTGTCGATGGTGAGGAGGCAACGATGATAGCTACATTGAGGCAGTGGTGTTAATTGTTTGTGTGGGGTTGGAGAGATAGTAGCATTAGTGATGTAGGTCTGACTATGAAGTTGTGGTGATGAAGCCGAGTGATGGCAATGGCGCATTGGAGCTGAAAATCAAAGAAAAAATTGCATAAACTGTATGCTACAATAGTATACTACTACAGAAATTGTAACAGTATACTACTATAGTATACAGTTTAACATTACACTTCAACTGTATAATGCATTAATTTACTGAAATGGTATATTGTTGTAGTATATAATTTACTATATCTGTATACTTCAATTTGATATTTGTATACTATTTTGGTGTACACCTTTTTGTGTTGGATTGAAGTGTGAGCTACTATCGAATAAATGAATGTTTTGAATATTGTTGTTTTAAATGCTATATACATTTCTGGTATACGATATACCTTCATGGTATACTTCTAACAAACTTATACATGCATAAAATAAGGTGGGTGGGGTATACTCTATTTCTCACTGTATACCTTTGTGGTATACTCCAATTGTTTTATTATCACTGTATACCTTTCGACTATAATATATACTTATACAGTATACAGTTCATAGTAAAATTATGTCGAAATTTGGAGCTGATTAGCGGTGCTTGAGATCAAACATTAAGTTAATAATTAAAGAAGAAATAAACTATATCATTTATTATTTTATCAATTGTATACAAACTATTTATGTTTTCCACTTGTATACTTTTTATGGTATACTTATGTAAATCGATGAATAAAAAACATGCACTTTCTTCCCTTCACACTCATACTATTTAATTTAATACAAAAGTATATTGTGACAAATCAAACTCGTATACTATTGTGGTATTTTTGAGTTAATAGACACAAATATATTGTGACAAATTATATTTGTATACCATTGGAGTATATCGTCTACTAGAAAGGTATATAATAGAAGCACAATTTTCTATTATGAGCTAATATGTTGTGATAAATTAAAGTTGTATACCATTGTGGTGTACGGTATAGTAGAAAGGTATACAACAGAACCATGGCTTTCTTTTAGTTTATACACAAATATATTGTGACAAATTATATATTTATACCATTGGGGTATATTACCTACTACTAGAAAGGTATATAATAGAAGCGCAGTTTTCTTTTATGAACTAATATATTGTGACAAATTAAAGTTGTTGTAGTACAAAGATATACCATTTGGTATATACCATATACTAGAAAGATATACAATAGAAGAATGGGTTTCTCTTAATACAAAAGTATATTTTGACAAAATCAAAGTTGTATACCATTGTGGTATACCGTATATTAGAAAGTATATAATAGAAGCATCCAAACCCTAGTTGTTCTCATGGCTGAAACACTCCCCACCAGCGGGAAGATCTACCACCCCGTACCGCCGCAAATCCACCAGTAGTCCGACGTCAACCGCCATAGTCCGGCAACCAAAAATTTACGAAAATACATGAATGAGACTGCTTCCTCCTCCTCTTTCCATTTAGGATTAAAGCAGATCGGACCTTGAAAGTGGCGCCCAACTCGGCCTACCATTTCTCTGATGCACCCTTCCTGTTTTCTTCCTTTTTATTGGTGTTACGCCTCTTTTCTTCCTTTAGAAAAATTACCGCATCTATTAGTTAAATCCCATTCGCCACCGAGTGAGTGTGAAGAGCAAAGTAGCTATCTGAAAGTCATGCTGAAAGAAGATGAAATGAAGAGGGGAGAAGCTGAAATCCATAGGGATCGACTGAAGAAGTTGATTAAGTCGATGGTTGCTGGTTGTGTAATCTGTTGCTTATTTAAATGGATCTCTTAGATTAGTTATGTAAATTTGGGCGTTCTTTACAATGTTTTAGTTAGTGTGTACTGTTCATATAAAATTTTGTAATCTAACTAGAGATATGTAAATTTATATGTTCTTATCGCTGTTCAAGTAAAAAAGGTTCTATATTGTTAAGTTGAAAATAGTAATACCAAACCATGAAAAATAAAAATATGTTATAAGTTGCAAACCAAAATTAAAACATTCACCGTATATACAAGATTGAATTTCTAACAACTTGCATAAATGAACCAACACTTAACAAATCCATGACAGAATACTGATAAAATTAGAACTTGTGGTCGACCGAATCAATTTAAACCAAGATTAACTATAGATGACCAAAGTAAAGATAAACCAATAAAAAACAAGGTTAGCCACAATAGACTTGTCCATGGTTTACCTTAATATCCAAAATTAGCTTGTTCTAATTATTAAACTACTGTCACCATAAATTCAACTACTCTCAAGTTATACAAACCAAATATTTTCAACAACAGTAAAATGTTTTCACCCCTATCATTTTCTTAAGGAAATTGTTCATTCAGATTCCCAAGCACCTGATTCACAATTTCGTTGAACACATCAACTTCATCCATTGGCACTGCTGCTTGAGTCTCTCGAGTCTCCTCCTCAACTATCACATTCTTTATAATCTCTTCTCAGCTATCCCCACTCTCTCTTTTTCTCTCTCTCTTTCTCTCTCTTATTTTTTCATCAACATCTGCTTCATTCGTGTCTTCCTCTTCTCCAGCAATATCCTTGTCATTCATCTCTTCATCTTCTCCATCAACTTGAGCTGCTGGTGCTGTTGCTGCTGCTTCTTCTTCTTCTTCTTATTCTTCGACGACGACAATATCTTTTTCATTCATCTCTTCACTCTTCCATTCTTCTTCAACTTCAACATTCACTACAAGTAAAAGGAAATACTCAGATTCACTTTGAATGGATACAAAATTAATCAAGATATAACTTGGAAATATCAGTAATTGAGGTACATACCATTCTTTTTTCTCCTCATAACCTTCCTCACCTTCAAGACCTTCATCCTCATCAACCTCTTCGACTTTGATTTTCTTTTTCTCCTCTTTTTTTTTCTCTTTCATCAACTTCAAAACCTCCTGATTCACTTCCAACATTCTTGTCAGCACACCATCCAAATAGCTACAGTGCTTGTAAGTTCCTCTCTCACTGTCATTCTCATCAAAATCATCTCTTTTCTCTACCACCATCATCTCTTTGTCTATCACCACAATCTCTTTCTCCATCCACATCCTGGTCCTCCATTTCATATTCACTATTATCATCAGCCTGAACTATGTACCTTATGCATGTGGCTGTGACCCTTTGCAATCGAGCTCTTATCTTGTCCAATATAGCATCCCTAGCCTCATCAGTATGTGGAGCCACATATTTGTCACAACCCCTCTCAACATCTTGCACAGCAGGAAATAGGGATTAAGAAATGGTGCAAAACTTACCATTTAACATAAATTAAAATAATAATAAGCAAAAAACATCATTAATTTATAATTGTTTCATGAAAGAAAATTGTCACATATACATGTGTATCTCCTGGCTCCACTGGATCAGTATCTCTCATTCCTTGTTTGATGTCATTTGAGGATCCTTGGGATTGGCAAAGGAGATTGTTCAGATTTTCCAGCAGCTCGGCCAACTAAAGAAACAACCTCATATATCCAGGCCTGTCATGAATGCCACAATCACAATACAAAAAGAACAATATAATACTTAAACAAAACTAGATAACATATATTAATACTTATAAGAAAGACCTAGGGAAATCCACAGAGAGCATAACCAGCAGTTTTCCCCTCTGCATGCTCTTGGTATGTTTTGAAAAAATTAATCTTGTTGTAGAGGTACTCCACATTCAGGTCATAGCAGAGCCTACCTCAAGAGTAGTTGCTGAAGAACTCCTGGTCATCAACCGCCCTAATCCACTACTTCTCCATATTTTTGGACTTGTCCTCTGCAATCAGTATTGTGTGCAGTAACCACAATAATGCAAGCTTTAACTTCTCTTGCTTGCAGAATTCTTCCTGTTCCAACAATACCAGCAGAGTTTCAGACCTCACATCCCTATCCGTACATATCTTCTTCATAAAAGCTTTACCTTTTTTCACGTACTTCGTCTTAACTTTCTCATCTAGCTTTTCAAAACAATTCAAGCCAGTCACCAAAAAAATTCCTTTAAGCCCAAACAAATTGGCTTACCATCAAGCAAGAACCAAAATTCATATTTTTTCTTGGACTGGCTGATAGTCCTCAAAGGCATAGAATGGACCAACTGCCTGTTGAACGACCAATTTTTAAACATGTCCAAGAAATGACCAAAAAGAGATTTCCTGAACATGTTATAGAGCCTCAATTCTCTTAACTTTGTCTTAAAGTCATAAAATTTGTTAATTGAAGATCTCACTGAGATCTTTGTAGGAAAAGAATCAAATGCAGACAGTCAAGTTCTAATCCCAAACCGCTGCACATCAATATCAATCACATTCGTTGGCATATTAAGCTTATCCATAGGATGTACTTCCTCTTCATCATCTTCTTCAACAGAATTCTCTTGTTCCTCGTTGTTATTCTCCTCATTATCATCAGCATCAACATCAACCTTATCACCTTTATCATCAACTTCATCATACCCTGCTCCACATGTGCACCAGCATCTTTCTCCTCTTCATCATCTTCTTCGCTTCTCTCTTCTCTTACATTCCTCATGTTTACCTCCACTGACTCATCATCATTAATTAATATCAATAACTTCTTTTTCTTTTTGTTCATTTACAGTATCACCAACACCACCATTAACGTTCTTTCTAGCCTCAGATTCATCTTCATAACCATCAATTTGGTTCAATGTATCAACAGATGCTCGTTTTTCACCTAGCATCTCAAAATTGTCACCTACTTCAGTTTTTCCACCAACACCGTTGTCAGAGGGTGTCTTCTCACTATCCGCGGTCTCTTTTTCCAATCTTCCTCTTTTGACAGATTTTTTAGGGACATTCGATCCTTTTCCAGGCTTCTTCCTTTAACAAATTGTTTAGGGGCATTTGAAGCCTCCCAATCCTCTTGCGCTGTTTTACGAAGGGACCACCGACGTAGACCATATTTCTTTGCTTTTTCTGCTCTACGTTGAGCCAAAGTCCGTGGGCACGACCCTTTTTTACGCAATGCTTTATTCTAGCCATTTGAACACCTACACATATAACCCACAAAATAAATTCGAATTACGAAAGGAAAACAAAAACTCAAAAAAATAAAAATCCTAAATCCTACATCGACTCTATTGCATATCCAACATGAAAACAACCAAATCCACCATCCAAAGCTCTATTTAAAGATGCACAAACTCCATTAATCTAAAGGGAAAATCGTTCAATGTACAACTTCACAAAAAGAAAACTATATTTCAATTAAAACCCCTAACAAGAGTTGCGCACCTGATTAAAGTCTCCGAGTTTTGCTTGAGCAAGTGCGTCGACTCCACCAAGGTGATGCTTTCAATAAATCGAACTGGACACTCATAATGGTTACAAAATCTTGTTAGTAATTGGCAGAGAGAAAATAGAAGAAAGTAAAGAGAAAAATGGGAAATGTTTACAACAAAATACAATCGACCCCATTGAGAAGATAGAAAGATCCGTTATATTTTTATTTTACCCGGAAGTTTCTTTTATTTCAAATGAGTTCACTTTTCTTCTTCTTTTTTTATATTTTGCAACCACAAAACTTGTTATTTTACACCCACTAATTTTTAAGTACTCTAATCCTACCCCTTGATCCCCACTTAAGCTTTTCTCTCTAAAAATATAAGTCAAAAAGAAATGGAAGGGTTAAACTATTTATTCAACACTTGCAGGGGTCTTTTGGCTAAATCTTCTCCTTTCGAAAGCACATTATGTCTTCATGAGAATGAGGGAGAGAATGACACTTTTTGAGTTATTTTGCTATTGCAAGTTTAGTTGCACCTAGTAATGTTGATACAAGTTATGCTTCTTTAATTTTCTCACCAGTATAGTATTTCTTTTGTACATAAGGCCACATCATCTATACATTAAGATCTAGAACTTATTTATTTTTTACATCCTGAAGCATGAATAGTAATGGAATGATTATACATGTTATGGGTTTACTTGATAAAATTTAGGCCAAATACATCGCCAGCCCCTTGAACTTGACACTATATTCTACTTAGATACTCCAACTAAGGTCATTCCCAGTTAAGCACTTGAACCTTTTTTAAGAGTGTCCATCTAGACACTTTCTGCCCACTCTGATGAAAAATCCATGCACGTATTTGCACACGAGTCCTATGTGGTTTAGTGACCCATTTATAATCTGTCATATGTCATAATTGGACACATCATATAACACACAATACATCTAATTATGTGTTATATGATGTGCTAATTATGACACGTGGCAGATTATAAATGGGTCACTTAACCACGTAGGACTCGTGTGCAAACACGCGCATGGATTTTTTATCAGAGTGGGCGAAAAGTATCTAGATGGACGCTCTTATAAAAGGTTCAAGTGCTTAACTGGGAAGGAGCTTAGTTGGAGTGTCTAAGTGGAATAAGTGTCAAGTTCAAGGGGCTAGCGATGTATTTGGCTAAAATTTAAGATATATGTGCCTATACATTGTAAGGCTCTCATTCAAAGTTGGGGTGTGACACATGTACCATGACTTTTATTTTTTATTTTACTTAAATACATTTAAATTATTCAAATGCATGAAATTGCTTTGACATTTACTAGTGATAAAATTTAGATTGCTGGGATATGAGAGATTGAAAATTATTACGTTAACATAAAATGTTTCATAAAATATTATTTTTCTTTTTGTGAACTGTAGGGATGCGTCTAAGATGGCACAAGCACAACCGTTGTGAACAAATCTAAATAAGAGCATGCACATAAATTAATTGTATAAATTTAAAAGTCTTCTAGTAAGATCCAAACGTTCCACCTTGAACATGAGCATCTGCTCCAAAGGTACCTCTAATGGCACATATCCCAATGAAAACTTTTAATTTTTTTTTACATGATGTAGCTGAACCTATATCTATATATATTATAATTCAGGACTATAGTCGGCTGATGTGGCAGACCTCTATGACCTGCATTCACGTGAAATTGTATTGACCTTAAGATGGATATTCCAGTAATAAGTAAGTGTTGATAAAAAAAGATGAAAATACTAACAACCCCTAATTTCTCTTTTTCTTTTTGTTACATACCCCTATTCTTTTGAATTTTACAACTTTTATATGGTGATTGAATTAAATTTCAGCGACATCGGCAAGTAGTGAGTCTAGAACAATCGTGGAGGCAATCAAGCGTGGCGCTAGTTCTTATTATATGAAGCTTGTAAAAATAAAGGATGTCGAGGACATTTATCAATATATTAATAGTAAAGTCAAAGAGGATCATAATCCTACATCTCGAAATAACACAAATGAAGGGGTCGAAGATTCAATCTCATTGGACTCATGAAATGTACCGGATGTTCTTGAATACTTGTTATCAGCTGCAAGCTGATAGTCTTGATAGTAAGTTTCATTATCTAAATAATAACTTGTAACGTGATTTTATATTACTTTCATGTATCATACTACTTCATTGGTTATATAAAATTATTGTAGCATTAATTGAATGCAGAAGTAGTTCCCAAGAGAATACCCGAAATCATGAATGAACCGGGGATAACTAAAACACATGTAGCAAGTCATCTTCATGTAACATTGAACTTTTTTTACAAAACAATTCACTTATTTTCTATATATCTTTATTTTTTAGACCGATAACTGACGACTATTTTTGTTTTTTCATTGTAGAAGTATAGGAATGTCTTAAAGAAGCAAAATGCAAAGGTGGCCCCTTCAAGCATAATAGAACAATATTTAAACGTTGGTAGTACAAAGATATTATTTATGAGGAGTCTCTTAGAAAAACTAAGAAATCAAGCAATAACTTTGCAAACCAAACACCCTGTTTCATGCCTCGAAACCAATATGAAATTTTGCTTCATCAAAATGTATGTGCCATGGGGAACTTTGTTCCTATAAGTTCTTATTCTTATTCAATGCCTGGGAATCTTGTTTCTGGTCCTATGTTGGCTAGTAATGTTGTTTCTCAGCCAGATATAAATGGTCTCCAGTATCATCATCATTGTAAGCGGAGAAAAATGAATGATAAGCTCATGAACATTCCTCATCATTCTTCAAATTTTGGTGTTGGCAAATTCTATCAAGATCCTGTTTCACGTGATTTGCAATCAGTCATTTCCACTTGCCCATATTCAAGACCTCCTCCTTCATTGAATAAGTTTGGTGCACCTTATCGTATGTTTGGAAATGTTTCAGCATCTCTAATTACATCTACTTCCCCCATTTGATTCTGGCCATGTAAGTTCCACTCATGGTAAGTAACTATTATCTATTGACTTTCTTTACATTCTTAGTTCAAGCCTTGTCTATTTCTTCATTGATTATGGTCGATCTTTTTTCATAGAGAATTTAAGTTATATACACATATATTTTAAATTTGTTTAGCACATGTTATTTGCTGGTGTAGAAAATGGTTTTTTTTTTTACCTCAGCTGGTGTAAAAAATATTGATATAAAACATGTTTATTTCCCTTTTTTTTTCCCTATTTTTCCCCTTCCAATTGCAGCACAGCTGAAAGGAGGGGGTTTTGTTAGTTCTAATAAAAGAGGGGTTTCTAATGGAAGAGGTGTTTCTGATTTTGGTGAATGGGCCAATGGTTCTCCAATTAACTTTTATGGTTTCAAATAGATGGCTTAGCAGAGACTGACTAAAGTAGATTTTCTCAATTTGTTACTAATGATTCAAAGAGATAAAACAATGTAGTGCAATGATGCAACGAGTATTGACACATTTTCCCTTCCACCCAGTGTACAGCTTATCATTCGATGTCTATTTTTGAAAATGGTCTATTATAAATTAGAGTAGAAATTTTCTAGTTGCAACACATTGCTCATATAAAACTGTACAAGTAGAACAGACCATATATTAGTTTAAGAAATAAAAATTGACCTTGTAAAGTTTCAAAATTGCCCTGATAAGATGTAAAAAAAAAAAAGTAAAAGAGAGAAGTTTGAAGTAACTAAAAAGTTGTTGATAACTTTTAAGATAAGTAGGGCCCAACAAGGGTAGAATAGAGAAAATGTTATTAATTAGTTGTTTAATAAGCAAATGTATCATTCTTTTTGGGACAGACAAAAAAGTAAAGTGTGTCACACATAAAGTGGGATGGAGGGAGTATAATATATCATACATATGTGTTCAAAGACATCAAAGATTTCTGAAAGCGAATGTAATTTATTTATACTCCCCACATTCCATTTTATGTGTCATAATTTGACTTGACATAAAGTTTAAGAAATAAAGAAAGACTTTTGAAACTTGTGGTGTAAAATAAGACAAAGATATTTGTGTGATTGTAAATCATTTTAGTAATGGCAAAACTGTAATTTGAAGTTAATTTGTTACCAAATTTAGAATGTTGTCGTTCTTTTTGAAATAGACAAATAAAGAAATGCTGCCACATAAATTGGAATGGAGAGATTTTGTAGTATAACAACAACAATAACAACAACAACATACCCAATGTATCTCACAAGTGGAGAGGCTGTTTCCGATAGACCCTCGGCTAGGAAAAGAAACATATTAGAAAATATTTTTGAAAATCTAGCCAGTATTATCATGCTAAAGCACATCCAAAATAAACAGATAATAAATGTAGATATAAAGGGGAAGACTAAAATTGAAATCATCTATATAAGTATAATACTACATCTAATAAGGAAAAAGATACTCGACTACAACCTAACCTTCTATCCTAATCTTCGACCTCCATGCTCCCTTATCTAGGGTCTTGTCTTTGGTGATCTGGGGCATGTCTTGTCTAATCATATCGGCCTAGTTCTTATTCGGTCTATCTCTACCTCTCCATAGACCCAATATTGCTAATCTCTCACACCTCCTAACCGGAGCATCTACACTCTCTTTCTCACGTGACCGAGCCATCGCAACCTCGCTTCTCGCATCTTCTCGGCCACTGGGGTTACGTCAACGTTGTCACGAGTGATTTCATTCCTAATCTTATCAATCTTAGTGTGCGCACACATATGTATTATATGTACATATTTTTCCCATAAGTCTAAGCTTTGCTGGTCTCAATTACCAAATACATGTAATTGTGGAAGGTAGCATATATATGATAAGATAGTCGAGGTGTATGCAAGCTAAAAGAACACCATTATTGAAAAAAAAGTTATTCTACACATGAAATGTTTCTCTATCTGTTTATTTGAAGTCTAGTGATTATCAGTTTTATGTATACTTAGAATGAAATGTTCTATGACTTTGCAATTTGGGGACAATTCAGCTCCACATTGTAAAAGGATCTAAATAATGGCGACAAAAAATACTTTGCAGTTTGGGGACAGTTCAGCTCCAACATTCTGAAAGGATCTAAATAGTGGATGCAGAGAAGAATGACACGACTTGTATAATTTTTTTATAATTAATTAATTATCTACTACTCGTTGATACTTTTGTCAACAACAGGTCAACATAGTGAAGTAGCTCAGGAAGTCAAATTATAATTTCCGTTTTGTTTTAATTCCTCTAAATCTTCTGAGTCTGCATATGAAAAATTATTTAGAAGATATAATTGTTCATTGAGTACATTTTCCCCTTTTCATGATTCAGTACATGTTCAATTGTTAGGCGGTCATTGAACCAATTATTTGGGATTTCAAGTCCCATTTCCTGAAAATATTTCATTATTATACCTTAAATAGAGGTATTAAACATCAGGATTGTTCTAAAATTGTGGCTTTCTTATCTTTTTTACTTTACGGTTTCGAAATTCTCGTCTCCCTTCGGCCTTCTTCCATTTACTTCCCGTTACGTTTTAGAGCCTTCAATGAATTTTAAATTCTCATTCCTCATACCCTGTTGATGATTATTGGACTCCAATCTTCACGGAAGTAGAATATTTTTGAGACCCGATTAATTTTAAACCATATCTTCTCCAATACTTCACAAACCAAAAGGGAAACAAAAATGTAATCATCATCTTCCTTTTCTTGAATTCCAAACAAAGATAAGGCAAATGTATAAAAGTGGGATTAGACAACTAAGTTCCTTTTCTATACCGAATAGCGAATGCACTTGCAGTTAAGACAGGTCCTGCATCTCCTACGTAATGCAATTGACCGACCCGCCATTTCTACAACGTTTTAAATTTCGAAAAACGTGTTTACTTCCCAGTCCAGTAACAAACAATATTAATATTACATTAGCTTATATTTCATTAGTCTTAGCAGGAGGTTCATATCCACTGTTCAAATTCAACCATACCAGATCCACTTAGCTTTGGAACACGAAGTGGTTTCAATTGACCATGTTATGCAAAAAAAGACAGTATAAAACTTGATATAATCTCCAGTTTCATTCATAAAGTATAACATTTTATGTCACTGCAACTGAAATTTCTCCACTCCAACTACATGAAGCAACAACATTAGGCATGAGGGGATGAAAGACAACATCGATACAAGCTGCATCATATACTTTGATCTTTTTGATGAGCTTACAGGATTGTGAGTCATAAACATAAATGTGTCCATCAGAGGAACCAGATATTACTTTCTCACCATCCAAGCTGAAATTGCATTTTATAGGGAATCCAGAAACACTATGACCTTCATATCTCCTATACTTGTCAAGTCCAAAAGGAGGCTTGGTAGAGAAAATTGCTATGTAGTTTCCATTTGACTGTGCTATAAATTTTGGATCAGAAGGGTGGCATCTTATTGAGGGACAGGTATATGCTTCACCGTACACCTGAAAAATGTTCCAAGAAATTAGCCTTTTTCTTTGTACAGTAAACAGATTAGCATAATTTGACATTTGTTCTATGACCCTGCATTTGTAAATGTGGATGATTGAAGTCTGTGACATGACAAAAGACATGCATCAGGACATCTGCAGATAACGTTTACATCCACCACAACTATATTTGGTAGTTAATCCTATCCGTCCCTTACTTTTTTAATGGCCATGGATGAGCACAATTTTTACTAAATGAGACAAATAAGACACCTGTAAAATACAAAGATCATGTATTTCGTAAGATCAGAGAAAAGAAAGAGGGAGAAGGAGAAAGAGAAATAAAGAAGAAATGAGACTTCTAAATGAAAGAATGACAAGATAAGAAACTCAAAACGAGGATGGAAATTGAAAACAAAGGATAGCATGGGAAAAAAGACCTCTGGTCAACTGGATAACAGTGAATTTAGCAACAGTTGGAAAGGTGCACTTCTGCACTGAGTCAATACATGGCAGATTAAACGATACAGGTAATGAATATTTTATACCTTTTACTTAATAGGAGTGCATTCGAGTAAGGGCATGTGTGTCCGCGCATACAAACATAAACTTTAGAGAGATAGATATAAAAGATACACCTTACCTTATCAAAACAGAAATATATAAAAGATACATGGAAAACCAATTGTTCATTTCTGTATCATTTAAATGAACACTTGCAAATGTTATTTGATTGATAGAACAATATCAACATTTGTGACAAGCATTGAGATGATGAAAACCAATCATGAAATGTGAAGGGAAGTATCAACTTGAACACTTTCACCTAATGACTACTTAATTCATGACATGACAAAACCAGAAGCATAAGAAGACAATATTTTACCTGGTTAGATAGAGGGATTTCCCGTGAGACATCCCAAACAATGATTGAATTTTCACTAATATTGCTTTTGGATACATCACTTGATGAAATCAGTTGCTTTGCGTCAACTGTAAACTCAACATCAAGGATAGGACCAAGATTCCGCACATATTCATGGACCACCTTCCCAGCTCTAATATCCCATATTTTAAGATGACCTTTGGATCCTCCAGAGAGGAAGAGATTATAGTTATCGGGATGAAAATTTACCACTCCAACAACTTGATCCTCATTGAAGACCTGAGTTTCTATTGCTCTTTCAACATCAATCAACCTCGATGAGCAGTCATAACCGCAAGAGAGCACAAATAAACCATATGGCGACCACTTCACATCTTTGACAGCCGCACTGTGACAGTTAAGTACGCGTGTTTTCTTCTGATTTCTGCTCCATACATTCCATATACAGACAGTTCGATCCATTCCGGCAGATGCTAGAAGGTGAGCTGCATAGTGAATACTGTACATGAACATCAGGAATACAAGTATGCTATTCAATCGCCAAGATATCACATATATGAAAATAAAAGCTAAACTCCATACTAGTTCACAACAAGATTTTTTATGATTTTAAGTAATCTAGTGGGTTATTGACTCACATCACTTATGCCGCAAGGCTTTGATCTAGTGGTAATAGCACATCACTTAATGTGCAGGTTATGCACACCTTGCTGATTGAACACTGCAGCAGACAAAATACCTGGTAATTAAGTGGAGAAGGGTAGAGGGATGGACCCATTACCCACCGAGTTTCGAACAATGCACCTAGCCCTCGGGAATCCTTGGTTTTGAAAAACACTCACATCATTGTCATAAAGTGAAAACTTTTTATTTTTAGTAGCGTTGGTGTCTGGACGCTAAAAGTACGTTAGTTCTTGAACCTTGACTATTCTATCAGGTACCTACTAGTACTCCTACAAGTGTAGATACTGGGAACTGCTGCCGCCAAGACTTAAGCCAGATAATAGAAATCACCTAACATTTTTTCTTTGTCTTGGTACATAATATTCATCCTACTTCATTGACCACTAGATCACCTTGGGTGCACAAAAAGCAAAAACTATTTCGCTTGGTCTTTTAAATTTCTTGGTTCTTGATTACCAAACACAAAATAATTTATTTCCTAGTTTTTCAAAGGACTAAAGGTAACCAATTGTTCTACAATGGCCCAAAACTTTTTGATGTTTTCACTTTGGCAGTGCATTGTTCCTAAGAATCGTTTTCTACATTTTCTTAACAAAGTTTGCTTCATGAGGAAGTTGTCAATGAGATTTCTTTTCTTCTTGTTCTAGTTAAAAGCATTCTAAGGACGGGAAGTATCTATCTGATCTTTCTTCCGGAAACATTTCCTTATATGCGAAGAGTGCAAACCCAACTTTATTTTATGTCGAACAAAGTACAGCAAAGCCAGGCACAATGTAACCTGGCAATCCGGCTTATTCTAGAAACTAGAAGGTGCATACAGTGACACAGTACAGTTCAAAGAGGTCTAATTTGTAGTTTTTATTTTAATTGTACTTCTAATTTGCAGTGTTTCGGGAACCATAAGGGGTTCTGAGTCTACTTCAACATAATCATCAGCTTCAGGATGCACACATGTCACAAGCAGATGTTCAAATTCTGATAAATATGAATAAGGAAAAAGAAGTAATACGTAACAAAAATGATAACAAATCTTTGGGAGAATTAACCACTTACGATGACTTGTAGACCACTGTATGGCATTAACAGATCTTTGGTGTCCATCAAGAACTAGAGAGAGTCTTTCCGGCGCGTGGTCCAAGTGTCCATGGACTTTAGTTTGATCCCTCATAGCTGACAAAATATTATGCGGGAGAACTGATTCCGAAATGCTCCCTAAAACTGCAGGAAGGACACTTCGCTTCCATTAGGTTGCAGATAGAACTCAATAAGAATGCAGAGATTAAGAGATAGTTGATGATAACTGT
The DNA here is from genome assembly GCA_037355625.1 of Petunia x hybrida. Lineage (NCBI taxonomy): Eukaryota > Viridiplantae > Streptophyta > Magnoliopsida > Solanales > Solanaceae > Petunia > Petunia x hybrida. The sequence goes on from JBBBVM010000035.1 coordinate 7,223,515, forward strand.
TGCACAAAAAGATAATAAATTTACACAAGAAGTTCCAAGTTGCTTTCATGATAGTAACACTTTGATGTGCCTATGGATCCTTGAAACTTTTCCCTACACTAAAGAACTTCAACAAAAAGATGCCAAATGCAATGAAAAATTGATGACTTGGTTAAAGAACTTCCTTTACTATAGTTGAATGTTTGCTAACAGGCTATAGCTGAGTTCAGTGAGTTTCCCAACTCTTGACACTAAAGCGGCAGGTTAGATGATGTCATATGCATTTGAATTTTTAAAAATGGTAAGTAAAGGTATTATAGCCATAAATAAGAGAGCACTAGGATAGTATTACAGTGTTATAGGACCCTCTTATCGAAAAACAAAAGCAGGGTCCTTATACATATTCCTATTCCTGCGAAGTGTCAACGTGTATTTGAACTGCAAAAGTATAAAAGGAAAACGTTTATAAAATGTATGCGATGAGTGACCAGAAACGAGCCCATAAATTTTTCCTTTTTTTTAAAAAAAAAAAATAATTCTTTGGATAAGGTGAATATGAGTCCATAAGATCAGCTTGGTTTCTTCCCGTCAACCCCAAATATGAGTAGGTGAGGAGATTTCATTGGAGTTTACCAGCAAATGACAGAATTCACAAGCCAAATTAATCATCTTTCTAAATGGAGCTAAATCATCAGCTCCCACCCTACTACTAAGTGCACTTCTTATAAACCTGGTTTCGGCAGAACCACCATTGATTATAAATTATTTGGTTCAGAATTCTTTCATGGTTTCATAGACAGTAGCCTCCGAGCTTGGGTAGTTACTCCCTTTCTTTTGGAGAAACTCGGCAGATAATGGGCGCACCCCTCTACCCTTCTCCACTTAAATATAAGGCTTTTGTATGCATCAGGGTGTGAATATGTCTAACCAAGAGATGACAAGTTGAACTCTTACCACTAGACCAAAGCCTTGCACGCGCAGCTTGCGTGGTTTCTCTTATTGTGGTTTCTCTTATTGCTTAGAGTAGAGCTTCAAACTCCAAAAGGTGATTTTGTCATGCCTTTCCTTGCCAGGCAATCAAAAAACCCAAGTAGATCTTGGCAAGCACTATTTCATGCCCAACATATTGAGAATAAGACTATAAACTTGACAGGAAACTTTGCAATGGAGGAAAAGGTGGATCTCCAGGTTTTTATTTCTACTCATGTTCAACCACTAAACTATATCCTATGCGAAAAATTCAGCAACTCGTTTAAAACAAAGAAGGATCAGAATTTGGGCCTTTTGGGTATAAATACTAGATATTTCAATATTTTTCAATATCTGCAAATACTAATCTGATCATGAGCATCTTCAAGCTCTCAGTGCTTTGATCTAGTTGTAAGAGTGCAACACGTGATGTGTGGGTCATATGCACATCAAGGGATTGAATCCTACAACAAACTAAGCCTGGCACTTAAGTGGAGAAATGGTAGAGGGGCGAGCCCATTATCCACTGGGTTTAGACTCAAGTGCCAACAGGCTCTCAAAGATTTCTTAGTTATCAAAATAAACATTAATAGCTTTTTTCAAATATTTGAACTTCAAGTAAAAAAAAAAAATACATAGTTTTATCGTGTATTTAACTAAAAAATCGACCTTCACTCACAAATCTTCAACTTTATCAAACTTTTCTTTTAAACTTCAACTTCCACAAACTCTTTAACAACTTCAAAAACACTCTTTTTTTTTACAACATCAACTCTTACTGTCCAAAAGCCTACTTAGTGTTGCAGCTGTGATCGGAACATGGCTCTCCAAGTTGTTACTCGCATGTCACAACTGCTACTAAACCATTCCCTTTCCCGAGCTTTAACTGAGCTTGTGATGTGTTGGTTGGGCGCACATCATGAATTCCAACCCTAATGCAGACAAAAGTTTAGTATTTAAATGGAGCAGGGTAGAGGGGCGGGCTGCCTGTTATTAACTGAGTTTTGAATCGTGCGCTACTGCCCTCGGGGATGTATTAGTAATGGACAAATTCATTAACTTCTTTTTTATCACAAGGGAACCCGCAGCCGCTACCCTTTGGGTGCGCTCTTGGTGAACCTGGCTTCTAATGCAATAGAACCACACAAAAGAGGTAACCCGCACTCCCACATGGGAAACCACTTACTGAACCAACTCAGCTACGCTTGCGGGTACAAATTCATTAACTTTTTTGAATCAAAAAGTATGAAAAGACTTGAAAAATTCCATACCTGGTGAAGCGGTAGAGGAAGGGGTTGTGGTAGAATTTGGAACATTTGAAGCTGAAGCCATAGCAGCAGCAGCTCGTTCTCGCTTAGAAATGTACCTTCCCGGAAGAAAAGCTTGAGCTGGGACATTCGGGCTTGGATCGGGCCTGTAGATGGGTATCGGGCTGTGGAACTTGGCCCGTTTAGCTGGTGGGAAAATGGGTGGTTGAAGTTGGATTGTAGCATTATAGTCGTCATCTTCATCAGAGTTTCCACCATACACTTCACTCAATAGGTCCATTACATGAGTTAAAATTAGGGCAAAAGTAAGATGATTCTTCAATCCAATAGCGCGAGAGGGATACGATGGGAAGGCAATCGACTATTAGGGAGCTAATTGTAATGCTTCCGCTGTTGCAAAGCAAGGTTGGAAACACCAGAGTCAAGCTTGTTAATTTTGATCGCGGTTAACATATAAATTATTTATGTTTTATAAAAATAAAATTTGCACATTTAGAAATTATATAATATATATTACTACAAATTATAATAATTTAAAATTTAAAATATTTAAAAAAATATGATAGAAGAAGGACCTCTTAAATTTCCCAAGACGATAATATCGCGAACGGAGGGGAGCAAGAGAACACCAATATAAAGAGAAAAAGACTCAAGATACTACTTTTTTCAGCTCAGTGTACAACCACTTCAAGTTTGGTCTTAATCTATATTTTCGAACTTACATTATACATCAGTTGAGTCAATTATATGAATCTTTATCTAGCCTTTTCGACCTGAAGGACATGTCAATAGAATATGACTTATGTTATAAATTTACAATCTAAATCATACTTGGTTACATATTCTTGTAGAGGATCGTTCTTCTTAAAAATCTTCCATTAAGTTCTTCGTCACAACAGAATAAGAGAATTTTGTTTGTTTGTAAGGGAGGAGAGAATACAAGCTTGTGTTTTTCTTCTATTTACAAAAGGAGAAGCCAGAAGTTCTATTGTTGAACTTTTTTTATACTTTGAAGAGTGCAATTATTTAAGGACTTTTTTCCACTAGTTATATCGTTTTTTATGTTTGCTTATATTTTATATAAAACCTAACAAAGATACATTTATTATTTGTATATGGATTCGGGTTGACTCATATAGGTGCTCTAAATCCTATTTCCAACATGGTCGATATAGGTTAACTCACATATCATTTAATTCAATGAGTTTAAGTTCTATGCACCGTCAATGTATGCACCGTCAATGTATAATTTTTTTTACACTATCGGGTAATTTCAAAAATAAAAATCTCTTAAATAATATATTACCTTTTTTTAATAGAACTACTATAATTTAGGATAACATCATTGAATTAAAGATAGATTGACTTGTAATCAAAATTAAATAATGATTCAGTTTCCTGCATTATTTACTAAGATCCAACATTATTGACGAAATATTTTATTGGGGCTTTCACAACATCATGTAAAATCATGACTTGTAATCTTTATTCTTCAACGCCTCAATTTGGCTGTTAGGCAATTTCTTTTGCTTGACAAACTATGTTGTCGTGTGTTCTTTTAATTTTATTCTGCTGTCATCCTTTATAACTTTGCCAGTTCCACTGTGGGCATTTTGCTGAGGAACTTCTGATTTTTTTTCATTTACAAACATTCAATGGGTATAGTTTTAGATTTGCAGGGAAGAAATCTCATAAATTGAACTTTCATCACTATTAAATATTCTAACAATGGAAAACTATGAATGAATTCCATCGTTGAAATTCAGAGTAATATAACTTTTGAAGGAGGAAGAGAGCCATACAATGGAACAGAAGCCAACATGAGAGAAATATATGTCCAATTTGACAGACTGAGGAAGACGAAGGGTTCGATTGTTTGAAGGAGAGAGAAATAAAAAGGGGAGAGAGAGAAATAAAAGGAAAAAATACTGTAGCAGGTCAATATTATCTGATGGGGTAGAAAAATAGAACTTAAATTCTTAGGTAATATGTCGTTCATATAAATTTTGCTACCAAGTTTCTAGTTAACTCGGGGAAAATAGATGAACTCATGGGTTTGAAATACTTCGAAGGAAAACTTGTCAACTAAAGAAAAAGATTTTAAGCCTTAGCTCCCGTTTGGACATAGTTTTTGGGATGATTTTTTGGGTTTGGGCCACAAAGTGTTTGTTTATGCTTTTTGAGCAAAAGTTGTCTCAAAAACTCAAAAAGTGGTCTTGAGCTGTTTTTGAGCCAAAAACTAATATTTACACATCAAATTTCATTTTCAAAAGACTCTTTTGAGCCAAAAAATGTGTTCCCAAAAAGTATGTCCAAATACTTTTTCATTTTCATATCAAACTTCATCCAAAAAGTGTTTCTCAAAAACTATTTGGAAATCTATGTCCAAACGCTAGCTTAGAATTGTAGTGTTTCCAAATCAATTTGTGTTACCTTCATCATCTAATGAAGCAAGGATTTCGGATTTTAACACGTTTGGAGAAGAGCAAAATATACATTACCCTTTTGCAACAATGGTGTGAACTTGAGTACGAGTATATTCTTATTTAAAAAATAAGCACGATTGTTAATTCGGTAGCATGGTTTTATTATGTCACCACCAAGGATTGTGGTGAGATGAATATGATCCCTCCACCTTTAACCAGAGGTTTCGAATTCGAGTTTTGAGAATGGAAAGAATCTTGGTAAAGAGGCTTCCCTAAAAATGGACCTTAGGCAGCGTGAATCCGGATTAGTCAGGGTTCCAATGAGGATACCGAACACTGAATGAAACACCACAAAAAAATTGGCTTTAGTATGTCTGACAGGAGTAAAAACAATTCCAGTGCCAATTCCAACCCCAGCTAACAGGCACGATACGACGTTCCATCATTGACACGCCCGTTCGTTGACATGTCATGACATACTATAACAGTTGACACACCATCTTGTTCAGTTGACCATTTCATAAACCAAGTCAAACTCAATGCCTATGAAAACCTCACTCAACTCTATGGAAACTCAATGCCAAGATCACCTTCAATAGACATCTGATATATGGAAAATTTTACGCAACTCTACTCTCGTAAAGCTCTTAGTCACCAGTTCTTTTTGCTACAACGGATTATCGTACTTACTAGAACGTGTAGGAGAGTTCGCTGAATGATATTTTATTGCTTTCTCATTATCTTTTCTTTATTGTATCTTTGATTTTGTTCAATTTGTCATTGCATTTATTCACTTCACACTGCTAGTGTCCTTCCCTCTTAATAAAATTTTAGCACCCACACACACAATAAAGGAGAAGATTACAATTTACAGTTGATTGACGTCAGGATAAAGTTGTTAGGAGACGAGTCTAGTAAAGCAAAATGCATACAAAATACTCCTATGTGGATAACCCTTTTCTACTGGTTTGATGAAGCATAGTGGTACTTGTAATTTCTATTACTAGGCTGCCTAATGATTTGCAAGTCTCTGTGAGCCATAGAATCTTATTTGATCGAAGTTCCGGAATATAGCCTTCTAAGTCGAATACCATATTGGAAAGATCAGAGTGATCTCAGTTTAATCACAGGGGTTGTCACATAACTATGGTATATCTGTGATATGTCAGAAGAGAACAGCAAAATTATACAACAGCGGGATGCCATTAAATGGAAACATTACAATAAAATAATAATATTGGATCTGCACAATGAAAAAATTATAAAAAATACAAGTGCTTCTTCAGCCTTGAACTGCATCTATCTGCGATATTCATGTATTTCTAACTATCTACTGGAAGGAACTGCAATATACTGGCCTATTTGTAAATCCATTCATTTGCACGGCCTCCTGATTCGTCCATATCGATGAAAATGCTCACTGCCTGTGGTATATAAACATCACTCGAGTGGATGAAATATTCATACGAGTGACTCGATATCTGTCATCATGACTATCTTTGAAATGGAAAATTTTATACATTTTCCTTTTAGCAATGTGCTTCATAAATGTCAAAGTGCTTAAATCTGAGAGTTTTATTATAAGCTCAGGATAGAGGTTTCTGCAAAGCCTAACAGGAACTAGGAAACAAGAATCCTACACATGATATGCATGGGATAACAGGGTCAGATGAAAATGGGATGAGCGACCCCTTCCCCATCCCGTCCCCCCCCCCCCCCCCCCCCCCGCCCACCCAACAAATACACGCACAAAAGTTGGTTATTTGTTAATAAGTGATTCTTTTAATACTAACCAAATAGTGATGCAGGTTATGAGATTGATATAACCAAAAGTTCTAAATAAATTAGGTAGAAGATGGCTACAGGTAGACTAGAATTAGTTTACCTTCCCTATTCGAGGCCGCTCTTTAGACTTCTCAAGGGTATTTCGAACATGAGAAACAGCTCCCCAACATTTCAAAGTGTTTGCCACATCATCAAGTCTCAGTAGGTACTCTTCTTCAGTCAGGGGAAAAGATCGCTTTAAAAGAAAAGGCATGAAGGCACATTAAGTGGAAATCATGCAAACAACTTAACAATCAATATAAATTAAACATACAAAATGAATCACATTTTAATACTTAATTACTGTGCATTTGTGCTTCAACGTTCTATCGATGTTGAAGTTATAATCGTCAGATTTTATTTTTTTTTTAAAAAAAGGCAGATCACTCGAACAAACTTTCTTTCAACTTGTCAGAGCAAGTAATAAACCACATATCCAAATGCTCAGGCCAAGGACTACAAAAGAAAGTGCAGCATCATATCTGATATCATGTTTCTAGCATGTTCCACTAAAAAACCCTACTCCAATCATGATAAGAAAGTAAGAAGAAAACATAAAATGCAGCTTCATTGATGAATTTCAGTTTGATGGATATAAGATGTGAAGTATCTGAAGAACAAGGAAATTCGGCTATATTTTCAAAGATTAAAGAATATTGTAGTGGACTCGTATTTTTAAGATGTTCAGAGTGCAGAGATTTCAAACAAGTAGAAAGTATGGGGAACGAAACACCGATTCTTCACATACTGAACTCATCGATGTTACACCCTGTGAAACTAAATTAGTGGGTGCTTGAGATCTATCAATCACACCGCGGAACATTTTTCAAATTATTTATCAAATCAAATGGTAGAAATAAGTTAATGAACACCCAATTTTAATATGGAATGCTAGAGAGACTTCGCTCACCTGCTCCCTGTATTTCCACATAACATTTAATGCAAGAAGATTTCTTCCCATGAATTCCTACATAAAGGGAATATAGAGATAAAGGTCATCCGAGTAACACGCATCAAATTGGATACCAGAAATTAAAATCCTAATAAACAGAACCTTTTTACTAAGAAGCAAGCACTTTTGATGGACAACATTATCCTTTTGTTATTAACAGAATTATACCATCCAATAGATTTTTGAAAATTCTCAATATTGTTAAGGTATAAATACATTAGAAATAATGATTAATGTAATAGGGAAAGAAAGTACCTTCTTAATCAATTGAACATCATAGGACCTTCCGTACTTATTCCTAATCAGTGTTGCAAGGTCTATTCCACTAAAAGCAGAGTCATCCCTTCCGATGAATCTTTCAAGTTGATCCCTCAGAATTTCACTATTTACCTGAAAACTCAAAATTAGGAAGCTTGTTTGCATTCAGACAATCAGAGATACATGCATGAACACGTACAGAAATAAATAGAAGTTAAATACACATTGTGTGCAGTGTGCATTACATACTACATACAAATTTCTACTTATGATTTTGTACATATTCATGTATGTCTGTAAACATACACACACACACACACATATTTACCATACTCATGCTCCTAATGACCCTATTACTAGTAACAATAAGCCATATATGAACTTCAATTTTCACATTTGCCTCGAATGTTTTCAGACTGATATTAGTTTCAGTCACTTGTCTCATTTGCCTCAGCACAATTTCAACTGAAATGAAACCATTTGGTTCTTTTAAATAGAAGCAGTCAAACTAAAAGGAAACTTTACAGTACAACAGGCACAGGATTCCTACTTCCTTATATATCTGAGCACCCTGAAGCACTCCCCAATCCCCTCAGCCCCTTAAGCTATCATTCAAAGACTCAAAGTGTAATTAACAAGTATAGAGAGCCAAGCAATCATGGATTGGCACCAGGAAGGCCATTTCAACTTACAGATCCAACTTCATTTTCTTGAGGTTTCTCCTTGTCCTTACGATCTTCTGAGTCATCGGGATTGTTTGCATCATCGGTTGCAGCAGAACAAATTGGCCAGTATTTTCTAGTATTTAGGTGGCGGCTGCATATAAGCTTCTGACCTTTTGAAGGAAACAACTCTTTCCAAGAAGATTCTACATCTGAATATGGAAAACATGAAATTCTGCAACTTCTTTCCTTCAAAAGATGTTCTGGACCTCCTAATGAGCAGATACGAGGGTGGGTCCCCAGTGAACTCGTCATTCTGAAAAAAATGGCATCAAAAGCACGAGTTACTGACTGAGGATGATTTATGTGGAGTTTTCTGAAGCGCCAAATTGATAGGTGCCATGTAAATGTATGAGCTTTTAGACCTGACTGGAAAGACACAATCTGTAATTCCATAAGACAGGAATGCCTGGACATCATATTTAAACTTGTGTTTATGAAATATGAAGCATGAACATAGTTATCAGAATGCACAAGATAGATTAGTTGGTTTCAGTAATTGAGCACTTGTAGCTTTGACAATTCATTATGTTAGTATATAAAAGCTTTCATGATCACAGTTTATGCAGAAGCATGTTAGTTCCAGAAAATCTAACCTCACAAAGCTAAAAATAGGTAACCATGCAGAACTAGAGGATCTTAAGAAGCAATTAGCCATACATCATTATTGGCTAAGAGAAGACCAGATATCTTTTATGCTAATCATTAGCGCAATAAGAACACATTAGATATCTATTACACCACTATGAATAAACAAAAGAAAGATGAATGAAGGTGATGACGGAAAGAGTAACACAGAAATGCAGCAAACTAGTTGACATCCAGAGACTGCATTGCACTCTTAACACCTTAAGTCTCCATGATCTGATCCCTTTCCAAGTTCCCAAATCCCACCCCCACCCCCCAACAAAAAAAAAAATCAAAGAAGAAAATAATAAGAGAATCAAAGCCAAGACAATTTTAACAGTTTAGCAGCAGAGTTTGGATACGGTTGGAAAGTTTTACAGATGAAGCATATACTCCAGATCATGACAACAGAAAGTCAGAAACTGTTTCAAGACAGAAACTTGGTATGATACAAGTTTGATAAGTATGGGATAAATTTATTTAAAAACCAGCATACCAATTTAACCTCTAGAAGTAAGATGAGGTACAGAGAAGAATACAGTATCCAGAAAAGAAATTCGCCAGAAGTTGGCATAAGTTATGATATTCAAATCTATGTACCAGGACTCTTCAACTTCATTGGCATACCCATGTCAAGACTCTAGAACGACATGATTTCAGTTCAGCTATGCAATATGTGTCGGACTTGGTCAAAATATTTGGATACTTTGACAATTTCTAGATTCATACAGCCCAACAAGTAGAAGATATTTCGACAATAAGAAGCTCAGCATAGAATCACAAAAGAGGTCACCTATTCGCTAGGCTAACTATGCATAAGTTTAAAATCATTCATCCTATGTATCAAAAATATGTTAGTCAGATATCATACACATATCAATTTTCATGGTTATTGATTATATCCTGTCAGTCAGCTAACATACACATAACTATTGTCAAGCTTATTGGCTGTAGCCTTGCACCTCTGTCCAACACTTTATACACATAGACATATCATATGTACAAAAGCTTGGACTTTTGACACCATAACAGACACCCAAAATCCAACACCTGTACTTAGTTCAAGGTAGCAGAACATACGGTTCATCAGAAAATCTTATCAGAAACCACAGTTTTCTAAGAAACATATATAACATCAACTCATTCTACCAGATAACTACCCCTTCACCTTCTGAATAAACATAAATTTACGCAAAACTTTGTTGCTCCAGTCTTTTCCTGCTCTTTCTTATTCTACCTATTCAATGTTACTTGCTGCATTTAAGCAAACTCAAGTTTGGGGCATAAAGTAGGAGGGTCTAGGCAATCCAAATTATTCTTAACGAGGCTAATGTGTATCATTGGCCTCTCCACCTTGGTGAGGGTAAGGTCTGCATACATCCCACCCTCCCTCGACCCACTTGTGCGATAACACTGATATGTTGTTGTTGTTGTTGTTGCTAATGTGTATCGTTGGATTCATCATCAAGTTGCCATTTCAGTTATCTTATTTAAAAGCATCACCACTCCATAATACCTGAGATAATTAGCTACAAAATCTTTTTAAATTCGAAGTCTTGTATTGCTCAACAAACTCATCTTATTTGGAAGCATCATATTACCAGATATAACTCAAGACTACAGAAATATACATGTTATCTTACTAGACTACCAAAAATAAAGTAGTCTAGGTTGGAACCAGTTGGAACATTTTCTATAACGCACCCTTATTCTCAACTAATAAGCATCTGCATCTGCATCTGCATCCTATACATAAAAAAATTAGCAGGATAGAAGCTTTTTCGATTGCTACGATAGTTTGAGCCTCATTATAAATGTTAGCACTCGAATATTCATACATTACATAGAATTACTTTATGCATAAAAAGGACCACTTCTGACTTCTCCCGGCAACACTTCCAATATTTCCTACATCAAGCACTTTATTTTTATTTTTAAATAAGGTGGTATTCTAGCCAGCTTACATGCACCTCGACTAATCCATCCGGATACACACTACATCCTACCAGCATAGGTACTAGGCAACTCCATCAAGTAATTGTTTCTCTAATCCTCTATACAAACGGATTCTCATAATCTTTTAACGGACTCAAACCCCTTTTCAAAGTACTAAGCTAACCAGAATCACCCATCTATTGATCATCAAAATTTTCAAGAACAAAATAAAAGGGAACTTTAGAAATAATGATTGAAGATAGATAATTGGATAATATTAGTGTGAAATTATACCTGGTGGTAGAAACAGAGTTTAGTTGTAGTGAGGCCCCAGAAATAAAAGGAGTTAGTTATTTAAGGCGTACGAGCTTTAAATTATGGTTGCTTTTGCTTCCACAACTTAAATAAAATGAAGTAGAAAGAGAAATAGGAACTCTTTTTTCCAATTTGTCATATGTGGATGTGGAGCAAAATGGATATGGACCATTTGGTGGAAGACAACAACATAGACTCTCAAGTATTCGTGTTCTCCAACTCTTAAGACTACATTATTTGATGTGATATACATAGGAAGTTTTTATGTTACGGTCAAACTTAGTTATAAGAGTCATTGTTATAACAATATTTCATTATAACGATCTAATTTTCTCCAAAACTAATTTTTCACGTTATATTTTACCTCTCTATAATAGCATTATATCTATAACATCAATAACGTTCATTATAGTGGTACACTTTTTGTAAAATTACCTCTTTATAATAACCATATTCAAATATTATGTAATACTAATATTTTGTAATAGATATATTATGTATAAACTAAAATACAATATACTTATGAAAATCAATCGTACCATAAATATATTACTACTTTTTTTTACATTTGTACCACAAAATAGTTATGAAAAGGTTGCATGAAGTATTATAGTTTAAGAATGAAATTAACTATGGTTACTCTTTTTTTCTTTTTACCAAGGAGAATAGCACAAAGGAGATTATATTTATACTCTGTTTTCATACTCTTTTTTTTTTCTATATGAGATTTTAAATTTAACATGTATTTTTTGTGTACTTTTCGATTATAACAGCTAAATAAATGAGATCTAAACATCAAATGTCATTATGAATGTATAACAGCTCCTCGCTATAGCAGCCATGAAAATTTCTGACAAACGTTGTCACTATAGCGAGGTTTGACTGTATCACTATTTTTGTTTAGCTTTTGTGTCTTTTTGTTTTTTTAATTAAATTGCATGAATTTTGATCAATATTTTAAAATATATTTCTTCACTATATTGATATGAGAAGTATTGTCATTTATAGTATTTTTTGGTAAAAAATTGATTCCGTAGCTTGTTAGCACCGCGCTAAATAAAAATTAGCTAGCATTTGGAAACTTTTAAAAAAGTAGTCAGATTCAAGAAACACAGAAAATTCTAGTACATTTTTATTGGACCTTTGAACTAAAATTTTCAAAGTCCAAATAAAAAATACTGGGACTTGCTAACTATGAAGTCCAAGTAAAAGATACTTGGACTTTGAAAATGTTAGTTCAAATCCCATTAAAAAATACTGGGGGACTTCAAATATGAAGTTCCAGTACTTTGAACAGAATTCGCTGAGGTTTAGTTCAAATTTTCAGACTTTTTTCCGGTGACTACTTTCTAAAAATTTGTAATTATTGACTGATTTTCTTTAAGTAGTATGAAAACTGGCTAGTCATCAAAACTAGTTGTATCTATATATAGTTTTGAATATTTTAATTTTAGTTTTAGAGTATTGAATTAATCTAATTCACTTAGCTTCACAAATTAATCTCATTAATCTATATATTATTAAAAGAAATGTAGTAGCCATTAAAAATTAGCCAAGTGGCAATAATTACAAAAAGACACATGGCAATTTTAAGACAAAATATAGTTATTAGTTATTACAGTTGATATATAGTTAATATTATTTAAAATTTAAGTTTTAACAAGTCGCACAAGCCTAACTACTATTAATCTAAAATTAAAATAATTTTGTAAAATATTTTTAAAAATTAACGGAAGTTTTATCCACTAATCAGAAGTTACTTCTCATTATTCCCCACGAAAGTTTTATCCACTAAACTACAGTGAAAGATATCGGATAAGGAAAAAAAAACTGAAAGATAAGTTTTTTAAAATTGCTTCGGTTGCACATTCAAGTATTTGATCCATGATGCTCCTAAAAATTTTCTTACGTGATAAAGCCAGAACTCAAACAAATTTAGTTATATTATTTTGAACAGTTTTAAATTTATTCTTCAGTTCTCTTCGTTTGTATTAGTTCTTTCAACTCAAAATCTCAGCGTAGATAAATAGAGAGAATTCCTTTACCGGCATTCTTTTCAATTACAATGGATTTCAACTTTTCTTGTTTGGCTTAATTCAATTCGTCTGTTTTTTCAGGTGTTGTAAGAACTTTTCTTTATTAAGTCGCGTAATCATGTAGATGAAAATTGCAATTTAGAGTACCACAATATCCAATATCAAAGCTATTATTGGGACTGATAATGGAACTTTGCGGAGTGGAATATGAGCACCCGAAAAAATTATGAGCATGTATAGTTGTAATGCATACGATAAGGATCGAAGTACGTGATACATAATGTAGGTATTTTTTGGTTCATTCTCTATTTCTCTTTACTTTGTTGTTAGAATTTTGTTAAGAATAAAAAAATATACAGTTGATGATTAATCTATATCTTAGTACTATCGAAATTTCCACCGTGTGGTTAGCGGAAATTCGGTAAGATAAATAGTCTTTTTCTTTTTTTAATCATTATCTGTAGTATAGTAAGGATAAAAGTTGGAGTAGTTATTATTTTCTTAATCTGGAATATTTTTTCAATATTTGTTTATGAAGAGAAAGTGGATTAGGACGAGCAGTTATGGAAGAATGACACATCGACTTTTACGAGAACATGGTCAATCAAATTTGAAATACTAGCAGTTTTCTTCAAAATGTCAGTTTTATTCTCTACCAATTTGCTTTTCATTATCACCTTAGGTGCCTCCAATTTTGGATAGACCATAAAGCCAAACCACTAAGACAACTACTAAACTAATCACAATGTATTTGTGGAGCAATGAAGTTTATGCAGGTTTCACTTTTGACTTCTTTGTCTTTATTTTCATCGGTTGGTGCAATATAGATATGAAGAGTATATGGGCTATGGCATCAAGTGGTATATTTAGAACGATTTCCTGAAAGGTTCTTTTTTATTCTATGATGAATAAGTTTTGAAGCATGTGTTGCATCTTCTACTCCTTCTGATGAAATTCAGAGTTTGGATTTGTTTTGCACGACCTAAATCCAAATAACGTGACATTGACATTTTAGCATTATGTTTTTACCTTCTTTTTAAGTATTATATGGTGTTTTTTTAATTTTGATGAATGCTATATCTTTTGCTTAATAATCTTGATGAATAATATAAAAATATGATATCCCACTGTTTTGTTTTCTCTTTGTAGGGGAGAGAGTAACTCACAAGAACTACATTAAAAGTTAGATTCATATAGCTAGCCATACTTTATTGACGACGACTCAAAAACATTTTCAGTAATTAAATTCATATGCTCCTAATTTATTAGGCGACTACTCTTCATATATTTGTTTGTTTCCGTAGGTTTAAATCTCTCCTCTTTTTCCTTTTTTTTTTTTTTAACATTTGCATTTCTTACTTATGATCATATCTTGTGAGTTTTATTTCGAGGACCTCCTGCAAGGAGCTTGGAATAAGCAATAAACCATCGATCGTTTAATTTGTCAAACTCAAAGAGTATTGAGTTTTGAGTGAAAGGGATAGAGTGATTTCTTTGCCTGAATATTTGCCCCTACCAACAATGAAGACACATGTGCTTAAGTTCTTTTTTTAAGGACATAGGTCGTTAATTTTTTTTAAATTTTCACTGAAGTATGTAAATAAATTGTGTCTTTCCTTATTTTTCTATGGAAAGTCGATGAATCAAAACGAGTGATCTTTATGGAGAGAATAAAACAAGCCATGGATCGGAGAAGCATGATAGTTGATAGAACAATTCAGGTATGCTGATTTTAATCGAAATTAAAATATGAATTTACATGATTTAGACTGTAATGATGTTCTTTTCCTCATTTCTATTAGTTTTTTGTCATGTATGTATGTTTTAAACAAATATTGTAAATCTTTTTTGTATCATAAGAACTTTTATTCTCTTCATGGCTTCTCAAAATTTTAAACAAATTGTATGGTTGAGCGTCTCTTAAATGAAAGATAATTTTCTTCATGATGGGCATTTGACCAAGAAGTGCATACAGTGCAATTCACCTTTTTGTAATCTTGGCTCCCATCAGCTCCGTCTTAAGCATTTTTAATAGTCTTTTGTTATTGTACCTTATGCCTTGTGGCTTTCTGAATACGAAGCACTTGAATTGAGAAATGAATGGTTTAACTACTTAGAAATTGGTGTTTCAAAGTCGTTAGAGGACTGTTAATTAAAGCTTAGCTTGGCTTTAAATTAAAGCTCTTATCTTTAGTTTTATATGTTGCACAAAAAAGATAGTTTTTAGTGAATAAAAGGTGCTGGAAGCTTGGAATATGCAAGAAGCCGTTAATCGTTTGCATTGTCAAATCAAAAGAGAACTATGTTTCGAGACAAGGATAGGGAAGGAGCTATTTCTTTCTTTGAATATTTACATCTATAAATGAAGATACAAGTGATTAAGTTCTTTTCTTTTTTGTAATTAACTTTCATTGAAGACAATATAATGAAGTCATCCTTATTTTTTTATGGAATGTCGATGAATCAAAATGAATGATCTTTATTGAGATCATGAAACAAAACCATGAAGAAGTATGATGGTAGATGAAACAAGTATGCTAATTTCTATCGATATGAAAATCTAAATTTACATGAAAATGTTCATATTGTGAATTTACATGAAAATAGAATTGCTACTTTGATAGGTAAGATTTACTACAATTAGTCTTTTGATTTTTAACCGCGCATTGTCCAAGTACTAAACAAGCAATCATTATTTGTAGTCTATCGAATTTGTGATTCTGGTAAACACATAATTTAAATAATGTGAAGCTTAATAGGAGATCTTGATATAGTAGTAGTCCCTTTAGACCGATAAGGTAAAATGAAATAAATGAAAATTATGCTTAATCTAAAGTATTGGAAGTACCTTAATTTTACTATTTCTAGCATTCAATATCTTGTATTCGATCGAATTTATGATTCAGTTAAACATTTAACTAAAATAATGTGAAGCTTCAAAAGAAGATTTGTGTAGTAGTCCCTTTATATCAATAAGGTAAAATGAAGGAAATAAAAGCTACACCTAATCTAAAGTATTGGAAGTTCCTATAGAATATATCACCTGATATTTTTGTTGTTCAGAAATAAAAGATAGACTTTTTTTTAAACTTTCGCTATCAATGCTAACAGTTGCTATGCTATAATGGATTGTAATGAAAGGGAATACTAGATTCTTCCGGCTCGGTATGAATTATTGTTTTTTTTTCACTTTCAACGGGTTATAAACAAGTAAAATAGTGTTATCTGTAGCACCTAATATTAGAAGTCAACAGGAAGTTGTGATTCTGGTAAATTTTTACTTAAGCAATCGTATGCTTAATTAGATGAATGATCTTGATACTAGCCTTTGTGCGGATAATGCAAACTGAAAGAACTAAAAAATATGCTTGATCAAAAAATTTAGAGATTCATTAATGTGTACGGCCTGTTTTGTGATATTTATGTTATTCTCTGGTAATACAAGAGGTGTTGAAAATAGGATTACACATGATAGATGTTTTCACAAAATAAAGCAAGTTATAAAGGCAATTTATATTTGATTAAGAATTACTCCTATTAGTTAAGCTCTAGGAACTCAACTCTTCTTTTACGATATGTCATGTGAATGATAGACAGAGAAATATGAAGCATGTTAAAATGATTTTTTTTCTCTGCAAGAGGTTCTTTCGATCGATAAAATGATTTTTTTCTCATCAATTTCAGATTTTTGTTTCCTATTATGTGATTAAAAATGTCAAATATCAAACACTGAGTAGTTAATAGGTTTTTCATATTTTTGTATAAGTCAATATGTCTTTAACTTTGGTTAGAAGAGAAACCTAGCAGGAGGAATGATAAAGTCTAAAGCATACATTCATCTATTTCGTAAGTCTTTATCTCATCAACTTTTTCTGAAGTTAACGGGCAGAATGGTAAAGTAAAAAACTACAAAAACACATTCATGAGGGAGAGAATTGGATGTAAAATATTTAGGTTATTTAAATAATAGACTACAAACAGATATTCAATTTGTAGTTGCAGTTTGATCAAGCTGTAGTTTGAATCAACAATTAAAGGATTCAACATTCAAGCTAAGCTTCGACAAGATGTTTCAATAGAAGTAGGATGTACTGGCTCATTATTTTTCATTCAATCTCTTTAAGAAAAGATGTTTGCGTTTCTACTAAATATTATCTTGAATCTATGTTTCATATGATATTATGTGTCTTCATGTGATTTTAATTAGTTAATTAGTTCATATCGTATACATCACAAACTACTCCATTACTTGCATTACAAACTATATAATTTTTTAATATTTTCAGTTCTGTCATGAATTGGTTCCATAGTTTCTTATGTGGCATTGTTTAGGGTGTGTGTTTCAATCAAAAGAAAAAAAAGATTAGGGAACTACGTACGATGGTAAATACCTAATCATATCAAAAAATTTATATTTACTACTTTGATATATAAAATATGTTATTTATTTCTATTGATATAGGCCGCGCATGCGCGGGTACTATACTAGTTAATTCTTAAAAAGTGAAATAATCACATAAACTAAAACGCTAAAAAAAGTAAAAATTAAATATGAGAGTATAACTTATTTTAATTATATTACACTTAAAAAAAAAAAGAGCTATATGCAATTTTTTTAAAGAACAAAATTTAAGATTTTATTAGCTTTTACGATTTATACAATTTATTATTTATAACACCTTTGTACTCTCCAAATGCAAAATGAGTAATGAGTATATTCTAGCATTAAAAGATTAGACAAACACGAAATAATAATGTGGTTATACAGTTTGGTAGGACTTGAAGCAACCGTAATAGAGCGGTTGACGCCGTGAAAGGTGGTCGCAAACATGGACTCCGCCACCACCTCCACGACGGCGATTAGGTCCCGCTCCTCCCCCTCCGATCACGTTGTATCCCCGGTATGTTTTGACATCATATACATCACCTTTATTATTGAATGGAATCTTTTTTTATCATTTCCTTTATTTTTAAATGAATTGATTTTTTTTATTGTTTTGGTATATGTATCTGCGAGAAACTATGGTAAGTGAATGTGTTAGAACGAGACGAGGTAAACTTAAAATCACATGAAGGAAGTTATCCCCAAGGACCTACAATTCGTTTTAATCAATGTAAACATAGCTAAAGAGCAGGATATAATGGAAGAAAAAGATCGGTATGATCATATGAATTGATTTAATTGGAGAACATGGTCAATGATGATTCGTATAGCTGACCCCAGCTTGTTTGGTAGTGAGGCGTAGTTGTTGTTGTTGTTGATTTGTTGTAATTCTTCTTGTTTAGTTTTTGCTATAAGATTGTGTTTCGCTTGTTTAAACGACCTCGACTATTTTCATACCCCTATGTGGCTATGTCTTCCCTTGCTTAGTATAATGGGACGAAATCACATAGCTATTTAGCCTCGCTGACGCTACTTGCCTACGTTTATCCTTGAAGTGTTGCTTTTGGAACGCCAACCTATTGTTGGTTGCAATGGCGAAGCTAGGAATTTCGTTAAGGGTGTTCAAGATTTAAATACATGTGTATTAAAAAAATATTGACTTATATACACAATGTAATTCTTCGACAAAGGGTGTTTAATAAGTGATCACCCTTTGGCACCCAAGAGTGTGGTCTAGTAGTCAATGAAGTGAGATAGAACCTTGAGGTCTTAGGTTCAAATCCCAGCGGAGGCAGAAAACACTAGGTTTTTCTTCCCATCTATCCAAGCCTTGGTAGATAGAGTTACCTGGTACCTGTTGTTGGTGGGAGGTGGCAGGTATCCGGTGGAATTAGTCGAGGTGCAAGTAAGCTGGCCCAGACACCACCGTTATAAAAAAAAAAAAAAGTGACCACCCTTTGGCATACGTAGCTCTGTTCTTGGGTTGGGGTAGAGGCAGCTTATCATATGGGCGAGTCTCACTCGTCAGCTTCAGAAGCATTTAGGCTTCTCTCGAAGTTCATTGCACTAACTCTCTCTCTCTCTGAAGTTTGAAATTTTGGACATGCTTGAATCGACACAACTTGAACAGCTTAGTGACTAAATGGTGTGCTATTATAGGAGGAGCATACTGTGACATCTGTAAGTGAGGATCATGAGACGACATGTTGGGGCTGTGGGCTCCGTGTACTTGTTTCACCACATGTACCTGCTTTCAAATGCTTTTGGTGTGGAGCTATAACCAACCAGAACGCAATTAAAACTGAGAACCAGAACTTCAGGTGGAGACGACTGCGAGACCGATGCTTTGTTAGCATCCTCATTGTCTTCATGCTATTTGTAATATGTAAGTGATCAACATTCCACCATCTCTGCTGCATTCCTGCCTGCAGGAATGTTGGATTTTTTTCACAACTACCAGTTTTGTATGGTTATTGCATTAATCAGGCATGCTGAACTTTTTTCAAAACCAACTTCTATATTTGTATGATGCCTATCTCTCTCTCTATGTTGCCTATCCCTCTGATTTTACCAATCAAAACCATTCTGCTACTTTCTCTTGTCCGAACTACTGAAATTGACTAGCTCACCTATTGCTGATGCTAAGAGATTATAGATGATGGCTGCATCCACGTTCCCTGCATCTAGTCAGTTTCTATCATCTCTCAATCTCTTATGTAGATGTGTAAATAATTTGTGGCCAAGCTGCTAATTCACGTTCCTCATTTTTTTTTCTTTCCATGTTTTTTTCTTTTATATGGAATCATGATTACATGAATTGAGCTTGAATAAAGAAACATGGTCTATGAGGATTCATATAGCCGATCCCAACTTGTTTTTGATTGAGGCTTATTTGTCATTGTTGTTGTTTTAGTGATTGTATGCAACAATTCCTTGCTAACTGCAGCATAAAATGTAGCGATTTTCAGAATATAAATTTCGGTTTCTCTTACTCTATATGTATATATATTCTTTGCAGCTTTTATTTCAAGTTGTTGCTGGATGTAATACTTTAGTAAATCAGTTTCGATATGCTTTTTGGTGTTGCAGGTGGTGGTGTTTGGGCCATTTATCCAGTAGTATTTTCCGTCAGTTATATTTATGGTGGCGTTCACATTTTGATTGCTACATTATTGTCCATATGTACCCTATCTACGTTTAGCCTTTCTGCATTTAGATCTGCTGGTGCTCCACCAAACATACTGTGGGGTAGCTACCCTGCCGTGACAAAAGGATCGCTTGAGAATTATAGATTTTGTGAATACTGTTCAAAGCCAAAGTCACCTAGGGCACATCATTGCCGTTCCTGTGGAATGTGTGTATTGGACATGGATCACCATTGTCCATTTGTAAGTTCTCTTTATTCTTTTACATTTTGGAGAAGACATCGGTTTTCTAGAATGCTATCTCTATAAATTTGGTGTCAGGAAAACATATGACAACAAGATAGTTGAGAAATTTTAGAAGCTTAATGGACAAGGATAACCATGTGTCTGGGAGTTTAAGCCTAAAATTGAGCCCCTAAAGGTTTTCTTTATCTCACAAATTCTATATCGATTGCTGGATTTGTCGTGGAAATATTAGGTGGCAGATATTTATCCACTTGATGAGCTTTTCGAAAAACAATTCGCTTACGGGTGGTACTAGACAGTTATATATATAGGTCCATTGCATGATTTATGAATTTGCTGCTTCTTCTTCACTGCTGAGAGAACCCCTGCATTGTAGATTTTGATTCCCTTGGAGCTCGGTAAGATGGATGATCCTAATCTAAAACCACCTCATCAAATGAAATTATCATGTCTATACCTCAGTAACAAAATTTACTATTGACTTTTGAGATCTCTAGCATTTAAAAATTTTCAGCTAAAAAGAGAGGAGAGAGTAATTTTTTTTTTTTCTGGGGGGGGGGGGGGGGGGGGTGTGTTTGAGAAAGAGCTAACTAGGACTCTCATGCACCTTTTAAGAGAAAATGGAAGATCTGCTATAATTAGAAAACTGCATTAAATCTATAGATATGTAACATACTTGAATGAGAAGGGGTCAAAATGACTTAGATAATTTACTTCATTATTTCTACCATATCATCTAGCTCTGTCTTTGTACGCACTACCGCAATCTGATCATCAGGAGGTTGTTGGTATTAGTGTTATCTTCCGTCCTAGTCAATTACAAGAACTTGAATCTATTTGCTGTTACATTTTGTGCTTTATCAACTGAAAATTCTAGCTGTTGTTGAGAGAAATGGAGGGCAGTAAAACCACCCTTCCCAAAAGCAGAAAAAAGAACCTAATTACAGGGCGTGAAAATTAATTTTGAGATAGGAAGAACCAGAGAATAGAGGACACTCATGAGTTAATATTAGGGAACAGACACAGTAGAGATTGAAGAGAAACAAGTTCCTTCCAGAAGCTGGAAAGAAAATCTAGAGATAGAAAGGGATGGAGGAGGATAGAACCAATGAGCTAACTGTAGGGAACAGGCTAAGTAGTGAGAGTGAAGGGGGGAAACAATCTCCTTTGAGATTCGAGTCTAACATTTATTTTCTAGCTTTTTAAAATGGTAGGTGGTAGTATGCTAAAAACTTATCTTACTATGCATAATCAAATCAATTCTGGTTGTAGAACTTTTCAAAAAATACAAATAAATCGAGTGAAAATCGAAACTAAACAGGACAGGTGCATATGTATTGAATTTACTTGCATCAAGGGTAAAAAGTTCATTCGTGAATGTAATAACATTTAACGAAATTTTGCCTGATTTCTCAGGCTTCTACCTTACTTCATCTGGCTGCGTATTCATCTCCCATGAATAATTCTTTTGTTTTGATGAATAATTCCTCTGTGTGGTTCATTTTATGACATGAATAATATGGCACAGTAATCATAGTGTAATCTCATGATAACGGTTGCTTCTTTTATTGTACCAGATTGGAAACTGTGTTGGTGCAGCAAACCATCGGCATTTCATCATTTTCCTCATTTCAGCAATCATTAGCATGATCTACGCATCCATTATGTCTGCCTATGCAGCTTATCATATTTGGCCACCATTAACCAACTGGCCAGTTCGACTTCTGAGTGGGGCTGCTAGTCATAAGTTGCTTTTGAGAATATTAAAAGAAATTTGTCTTGCATTTATGAGCTCTATGTTGTTTCTATCAGCGAGAGGACTTGTACTTGTGTACCTCTTTGTTGCTAGTGTCTCTATTGAGATAGGTTTAAGCGTGCTTTTGTGGCAGCAGCTCTCTTTCATATATGAAGGCAAGACATATTTGAGTCATATAAGCGCTTCAGTGGGTGATGGTACTGCAGTAAAGGATTGCCAAAATTTCATCCGATTCTTTGGTTGCCCTTATACCACAACAAGATTTTTGCCAAGCTACTTCAGTTCTAAGAAGAGACACAAAAAATGAAGCACGAAAGAGGTGAATTTATTGCTCCTTATTTGCTCTCCATGTATCAACATAGAATATCGGAAAAATAAATAGGTCTCTTTTTTCATTTTCTTAGAGCCATGAGAGTACAGTCAGTTTTGAATTCTCCCAAGTACTGCTTTAGTTGATGGTATCTAGTTGGAAAGTTCTCCCACTTTATAAGCTGAAATTTTTCTTACATCATGTGCTTATGGATACCATTACCTTGTAGACCAGATGGTACCTCAGGATCCTGTGTTCGCACTGCCCTTAGGCCTTTTCTGGAAGCCTCCAACTTAAGAATTAGACAAACAGTTGTGTTTCATTTTTTCCTAAGAATGTCTGCCAGTTGGTATTTATTTGGGTGGATTAAGAAGGATCTTATTTGTTTTGGAACCTGGGGCCCTCTCAACCTATCAATTTGTTCATTTATTCTCTCTTCATTCTCTTTTAGTACTTCTTCTATACTTTTGTGGGGGGTTTTGTTTTGGTGATAAGGGTAGTTATACTTTTTGTTTGGGAGATTTAATTGAGCAAGGCAGAGAGGGAGAATACTTCCTGGGACGTCCACCTGTTTGGAAGGAAAACAAGGTGAAAATTTTATTGGCTTCTGTTTTTCAAGTTCTCCATAAACTTTTGTTCCGAAGTTTTGAAGAAATGTGTAATCTTTAGGCCAAAATTACCGAACTACACAACTGCCTCAAAACTTGAAAAAGAAGTTGGCCAAAAAAGTTCACCTTGTTTTCGTTCAAATGATTATGACTAGTAGTTTCTGTATGGCATTTCTATCTTGATGGCTTAGGATTCTGGTTGTTGAATCTAATGATGCTATGCACATATTTTCAGGTACATGCTTTACACAAGGAAATGTGGACATATGATGCATACAAGTAGATTGCTTCACACATTATCTGTAGATAGAAATTTCTTTCCCAATTCAAGCAAGAAGTTTTGGTAGATTTAAACTACAAGTGAAATAGGCTAGTTTACGGTTGAAGCCTGCTTAATACCCCACACCCTCCTCTTCTTGTTCAGCTCATTTGTAGGAGAGAGCATGCTATTCACAACTGAGTAGTTCAGTTGCCTTCTGAGTCCTACCTATGGCTCTGTCTGGGAAGCTAAAGATGGGAGTGGGGTAGATCTTTTTAAACTTTTTGTAATCCATTTTTTATAATCGAGAAATTCTCGAGGGCAAGTGGCACACAGTGCACAAATAGCTTGTTTTTACAATGCTATTTAGGGCATAGTCACTTTTTGCAAAGCTTTACAAGGCGTGACCAGTTTCACAAAATCAGCCTCAAGGATTGAAGTTGGATTCCGTTTAAGCTTAACTTCAGTCATGAGGGATGTACATTTCAAGCTACATTTCAATGCAAGTTCAAATTGTTTAAGTTTGATTCCATTTAAGCATCCGTTGTACTATTTGCCCTTCAAGCTGCATATCAATACAAGAAATTTGATCAACTTTAAAGAAATTTAAATATTATGGAGGCTTGAAGCAATCCCTTTTGCTTTTCTTTTCCTTCTTCTCTACAATTCGAGATACGAAAATTTGAGTTGAGTTATGGAAACCGCCTTAATTTGCATAATCTACATAAATCAATTGAAAATGATTGAATAGGTATAAAAAGATTCACATTATTCTTTTTTTTTTTACTGCTTTTTCGATATTTAATTTACGTTGAAATAATTAATTTATCAATGAATCACATTTCAAACTTAAACTACTGTGATAGACTATCTTTACTTCTTGTGTTCGTTCACATATCATCAAGTAAGTCTCAACAAATCTAATGAAACAGTCAACACATATCAGTTTGGTTCAACTGTTTTATCTTAAAAGGAAACCAAACCACTTATGACGATTATTCATTTATTCTTTATAAACCAAATGAAATCTCACATTCGTACATGCTTTCAAATTGCCTAGCTTAACCTTAATAATCACAACAAGAAACAAATTACTTGAACAACTTCAATATAAAAAGTACAAACCCCAAGCAAGCATGATAAACATGTTTATACAATGTTTTCATTGCAAAAATTACGTAGTCTTGAAAATTCTTTATAAAGATAAAAGGTCATAAAACAATTGATACATGTGTGCGCGCATGTGGACGTGTGTTACTGACACGGCCCGGAATCCGGTTAGGTCGTGCGGGCACCCGACATCCTTTCCTGGACCCGTCGGGCGAACCCTTACCAATTAAATTAGGAAAATAAATATAACAATTAATAAATAAAGACATGACTAAAAAAAAACATACAGGCATATTGACACCTCTAAGCTGTACGAAAGAAAATTACAGCTGACTACCCAACATACTAGGTTTAGGGCTATCCAGACTAGACATCTAATAATACAAAAGAAGACAGATACCTCCTGAAGGGAGCAGAATGCAACTAAAATAATAACCAATAAACTGGTGGCCATCCGGAATAAAGCTGGCCCACCCTGACAGTTGAAGTCGTCTTCGCTCCTTCACAACATGGCGAACTCAATCCTGGAGCGAACCTGCCGAAACGAAATAGATAGACAAGAAACAAACAACAAACAAGGGTGAGTCAAAGGACTCAATAAGTGGGGCAGACTAGCCACCTCAAAGAATAGGATAGCTAGCCAGGGAGAAAAGAAACAGATAAACTAAATTTCTCTTATTTAAATTATGAAAAGACAGAGCCAGATAATAACTAGAAACACGTATGGAATCACAAACTCATTAACAACCAGGAACATAAGATAGTCAAAACATATAGGTATCCTGAACATATCAACAATCAGCAATACATCCTGTTGCAGCGTGCAACCCGATCCATATATTCATCCTGTTGCGGCGTGCAACCCGATCCATATATTCATACTATCGCGGCGTGCAACCCGATCCATATATTTATACCGTTGCGGCGTGCATCCCGATCCATATATTTATACCGTTGCGGTGTGCAACCCGATTCCCGCAACCCAGAATACGAGCCAGAAATATATAGGTAAACTGAGATATGTCCACGACATAGTGTACAAACCGCATGCATAAAACACAACACAATACACACAATAGTCAGTATGCGGTGCAATGAGATGGGATGAATGCGGTACAATGCAATGCAGTCACATATACCTGATACCTATCTCCGGCGCGGGACTCTCATCGTCTAGCAGGAGATATATGCAAAGATGACCCTTCACCGGCTCGGGACTCTCATCGATTACCGGGAAGTATATGCAATGATGACCCTTCACCGGCTCGGGACTCTCATCGATTACCCGGAAGTATATGCAATGATGATTCTTCACCGGCTCGGGACTCTCATCGATTACCGGGAAGTATATGCAATGATGACCCTTCACCGTCTCGGGACTCTCATCGATTACCCGGAAGTATATGCAATGATGACCCTTCACCGTCTCGGGACTCTCATCGATTACCCGGAAGTATATGCAATGATGACCCTTCACCGTCTCGGGACTCTCATCGATTACCGGGAAGTATATGCAATAATGACCCTTCACCGGTGCGGGACTCTCATCGCCAACTGGGAAGTATATGCAATGCTCAAAACCAGAGTGCAATGCTCATATGCTAAATGCAATACCAACAACAGGGCATAACATACAATATACAATGTAAATTCAAAGCTAAGGCGTAATGAGTACGCCTATCGGCAGCTACACATGCAAGGAACACGTGGTAGAATATCCACAAGGCCAGTGGCCTCCAAAGAAATGGATATAAACACTTACCTTGTTACAAAGTTAGTACAACCACTCCATAACCGCTTTGTCCTTTGGATTCATTGCCAAACGATCCCACTGTGTTCAATAAACAGAAAAATATAATAAATTAGGCTAAAGGCTTTATTCCTCACATCTTAGGGCAATCTGGTTAGGAACCTGATACCCTATTCGCATACGCAATACGCAGGCCAGACCTATATACAGGGTTTAAGGTCACATAACCAAACCCCAAATAAATTACATCTATATGTTGCCCATAATGCACTGAGTACGAATATATAATTAATTCCATTATCGGGGTCCATTTGACCCTTTAAACTATCAATTTGCGTCATTAGGGCGATGTTTAATATCCCTATTTTTACCGTAAAAATATATTCAAACATGTGTAATAAACTCAAATAATATATTAGGATCATTACCTGAATATTTCAGGGTGAAAATTCTACTTTTCTCCGGCCCCTTTTCTCATTTTCTGGCATTTTTCTCCTGCGTTATATCTTGTTTCTCTTTCTGCGTTTTCATTTCCCTGTTTCGTTATGTTTCCCTTTCTCTGTTCATTTCTCTTTTAAGGTGGAGGGCCACCGCCCATCTTTGATTCTTTTGTCCTTTTATATTTTTTTTTGTTTTCTTTTCTTTTTTTTTAAAAAAAAAATTGCTAGGACAATTAAAATTAAAATGGTACCCTATGGAATTCGAAATAATCCCAAATTTCTCAAGCAAGTTATACAAAATATATATAGCATACTCGCGAAGGCGGATCTCAAATCGGGTTCCCGAAACTCAAGATGCGAATTTAAATATAAAAAGTCAAATTATTTAACTTTCGGCATTTTAGCGGAAACTAGTCGAACAACATCGAAATTCACTTTCGAAAGTTCACCAAAGTCACAAATAATCATACGAACCTAACGGCGCTTTCGGATTTCGAATCAGAGCTCATTCGCCAATACCGAGCTCGTAAATCTTTTTTTAATATTTATCGACGATAAAAACTGAAACCTTCTTCCGATGCCTACCAAACGAAGTCTGATTTAGCTCAAATTTTATAGACAGGTCCTAATGGACATTACGAATATTTTAAAATTATCGGTACGCCAATCGGAGTCCTAACTTCCGAAACGACTGATCGAGGTCGTTTCAGTTAGCCCCTTAGACAGGTCGGTTTATGAGGCGGCATGGCTATGACAACGGTTTGGGGTATTGCTCCTTGTTATGGCTAAATGCAGGTGAAAACAAATGTGTTTGATGATTATTTGTGCAAGTATGAGCTGAAAGTGACTTGGTGGAGTCAAGGCACGAATGGGCTGACTTGACAAATGTTTGGTGGCATAATGGCTTGGCAGCCTAGTGTCTAGTGTGTGTTATGATGGCATACGGGCAGCTTGTGATGGCAAGTGAGTCGCGCGGACAAACGACTTTGTGGGCAACGGGTGTCATGGCTTGGCGTAGTGATGCCAAGGCAAGCATAAGCATAACTAAGTGTTGGTGCATGGCACTTAGCCAAGATTAAGGTGCATGAGCTGAACGACTTAGGCAGAATCGGCTGAACGTAGGCACGGACTTGGGCGCACACGCAAGCAGCGTCGGACTCATGTGCCATGCATGTGAGCAGGCAGTTGGGCGCCTAAACATGGGCAAAACGTAGGGTGATGTGGCCGAAATCGTGGGTAGGTGGCTTGCCAAGTGTGTATTTTGCCCTTATCCTCTTGTAAACTGCCTTGGGTAGATTGCCCTTTGTATATAAGTTATTTGTATGCTATTTTTAACACTTAGACAAGAGTTATACAGTTTTCTTAGGAAAGAAAACGTCCAGCCTTGGTGTCTTTTGTAAACTTGGGTTCCTTTGCATTTTTTGAAAATATAAAAGTTGGGAAAAGGGTTTCCCGTATATGCTGTCTCTTTACTATTGTTGCCTTACGTTTTGTTTATTGAATCTTTACTTAAACAACTTTAATCATCTGCCTATATACAACTATAAAACGTTGCTGCCCAAAAATATTCTAAGTATCAAACGACCCCATTTTCATTAAGTGTTGAAGGCTGAAGCCTTGCGTGGTGCTTGGCTGCCGCACGGGGCAAACCTCGGCGGATTTATGTTGATAAAAATGCCCCAGTGACAGCGTGTATATACAGTCAGTTTGCTTCTTTAAAATTTAAATCCAATACCGACGGTGTCAAAAAGTATATAGACTTTTGGATCATACGATATTAGTGTGTTACATTAGTTTGATTCTGTAAAGCTATTTTTATTTGGGAAATTTACATAACTATACAAACTCACATTATTTTTTACACAAAAATGTTAATCTATCCCATTTTCAAAACATAGCAACATTTATTTTTAATACAAAGCAAATACATATAAAAGGGTGATAAAATCCTAGATCCCCTCCTACACTATCATGCCACCCCCAGCCTTCGGTCGCCGAAAACTTTTCTTTTAAGTGTTTTTTTTTTTTTTTGAATTTTTTTTGGATGTGTGTATATTTTCATTGTATGGACAAAGATACACTGTGCATACAGTGAAAAAACAGTAGGCATACACCTCATACGTCTATTGCATATTTAAATATTCTCTGTATACTTATTGTATGTACAGTGTATGCTGATGCATACATAGGACATATACACCACATATAAATGGATAAAGCAAAATATATTCTATACATTTATTGTATGTCAAGTGTATACCTATTGTATGTATAACACATATTCACTGTATATACAGTGCATACATCGCACAAACAATGGGAATACACATGTCATACATCCCCTACAGTCAACAATCACCAAATATACACTACAACCACCGTAGATCCGCCATGTCCATCGAAAAAACTCAAAAAAAAAAAAAAAACACGCAGCGCCGTCCGAGAACATGGCGCCGGAAAACATCGTGAACAGTGACCAAAGAAGCAAATTTGTCACGAACAGTGACCAAAAAAGCAGCGCTGGCAATCGGAGAACTGTTCCGCCGTCGCCGCTGCTATGTGATGCATGAAGCTGCGCAAGGAGACGGGAAGCTTTTAAGATCTGGGAGGAGGTTCACGATGGCGATGGGGAGATTTGGCTAAAACAACATCATAAAGATTTTCTAAATCATGCTATGATTGATAGCATTTCAAAAGATGTTGCTACGTTTTAAAAAATGAAAAATATAAGTATGTTTTAAAAAATGAGTTCCCTACAATAACACATGGTGTAATTTTTCCATCTCTTTTTTTTTTTGGTATTTTTTTCTAGCATCACAAAACGTTTGTCTTGTCCAAAAATTCATTTTATTATTAGGGAAAAGAAAATTAATGATTGTGAAAATTTTATAATTGAAAAAATGTAATTATTATTAAGTAAAAATTACTCACAAAATATAAAATGAATCGTGATATTTTTTTGCTATAAGGGTAATATTGTACATTTAAGTTTTTCCGGAAAGTTTAGTACCTTACTTCCCTACTGAGTCCTTAACTTGGATATTTTCACAAAGCCTCCATAGTATTATTTCTCCTCTGGCTGTCTGTTGAAAGGGAAATTGGAGCATTCAAAGCGGACACAACAATGGCAGACGAAGAGTACGATATGGACGGAGGGTTCGTTCCTTTTATTTTCTAGTCTTCTATAAATTAATATTTTTGACCTGTTTTTATGCGTAATATTTAAAAGAATTTCTATTTATTTGTTATGATTTTGTTTATGGTGTTAGAGAACCCCAAATTATTCAGTACTTGAATGAAAGGAATCGCATATTAAAACTCACACAGTTGTTGTATTTTATTTGGTTATACAGTTATTATCTGTGTAATAGTATTAGGGTTTATCTGTTAGGGCAGATGATGGGTGGCTAGTACCCTCCACTTTTAACTAGATGTCTCGGTTTCGAACCATGAGGATGGAGTTACCTTTGTTATGGAGCGATACTTCTCAGCGTGAATCCGAATTAATTCGGCCTCAAAATGGGTATCGGAAACCGGGTGGAATACCATAAAAAAGGGTTATTTAACTATGAAAGAAGTCATAGTTTTTGGTCGAGAGGATCGGGACTCTTGTAGGAGAAGTTGATACTATGACTATCCCTTTCGGGTTTGTATAATGTGGAAGTTAGTGCTTGTGTATCAGAGTATACCTAATTATGGAAGAAGTCTTTTTTGTTGGTTGAGAGAGTAGGGATTCTTCTAGGAAATTGTTTTCAGGAATAAACTTCTAGGGCCTTGTACAATGTGGATGTTTGGAAGGTGCGCGTCATGATTTTGAAGCTACAAATGAGGATTTCTCGTTTAATAAAAAAAATTGGGCCTTTATTGTATAGAAAAATCCATATACATAGCTTAGAACTTCCACTCCTTATTATTTCTTCGTCTGAGCCTTCGTTTCTTTCATTTTGAGTGGGAAATACTAGTGCTGCATAGAAACTGTCTTATTGAAGGAATTTAGTGTAAGGCAGAGAGAGGTGCTCTATAGTAGTTGGTGCACTCCAGATGCAATTACTGAACTTCTTGCTAGATAGTAACTGTTTTTATGGATCATTCGTATGGTTTAAAGTGATTACTGTGTCTCACATCAAATTTGGAGCTTTATAGTAGAGTTTAAATGTTTCTTTGTTGGTTAACTAGCTGCAATTGAGTAACTTTCACTAGTGGGCACGGGGATGGAGGGGCAGCATTTTTGTGGTGTAGGCCGTGGGGCTTTTCATGTTGTAGGGGCTTCCTCCACTGCTTGACATATGTCGTATGGCCGTGGAGCTTTTGATCTTGTACGGACTTACCTCCACTGCTCCAAAAAAAATGTATAGCTACTCACGTGATGGACTGTGCCAAAAAGCAAGAAGCCCTGTAACTTTTTAGATGTGAATTGAATTTTTAGAAGGAGGGGGTGGTTAAGTGTCAGATTAAGATGAAGTTGTGGGCCACAATTGAAACTGATACTAAAGGAGTTAAAGTTAAATATCCTCGCTAAAGTTTCTCAAACTTCTGCAGCATATCGCCTGATTATGCATCTGACAGAACCATCAATTCACAAATTCTGGGTGTTCTGGTGTCTACCTTTGGTGGCATGCATTACGTCATTAGGTTGCATGCATTACGTCATTAGCTAATGCTACTATTGTTTTTACCTTGTTAGTTATACGAAGTGTTATTTTTTATTGGTTTTGGTGTTGTCTTCCATTGCTTAATTAATTATTGTGAAGATAAATTATGTTACTGTGGGGAAGTTCATTTGTTCTCTTGAATCTTAGGCTTTAACTGTGTAAATTGGTGCAGATATGAGGATGAGCCCATAGAGCCCGAGCTTGATGTAAGATAATTTCTTTCATGCTCCTCAGTATTGGAAAGTAATTCATGTTGCATAACTGTATTAGTTATCAAACATTATTGGGCTTCATTGTCAGGAAGGAGCAGAGGTTGAAGAAGATAATGGCAATGAGGAGTTACCAGACCCCCTTCTGGGTGAAGGAGAGGAAAAACCAGAACAGGAGCCTGTGGAGCGACCTCGGAAAACATCCAAATATATGACAAAATATGAACGCGCAAGAATCCTGGGTACTCGAGCACTCCAGATCAGGTCCTGACTTTTCTTTTCCCCAATTTAGCCTTCTTGTAGAGGTTGTATCTTTTGAACATTGAAAACTCGGGGTTTTCATAACATGCTGAGTTCTTTTTGTGCTCATGCAGCATGAATGCTCCTGTGATGGTTGAGTTGGAGGGTGAAACTGATCCTCTTGAGGTGAGATTGTACTTTTCTTTTACTCCGCATTTCATCTTCTTTCAGTGACTTATCGAGGAAATTTTTTATCTGAAGTCAATTGCAAACAAGAGTACGACTTGTAAGGTTTTTAGAATGTCTGATGTGTTTTCCTTTATGTCCATTTGCTTTATAAGATTGCAATGAAAGAGCTCCGAGAAAAGAAAGTGCCCTTCACAATTCGTCGATACCTGCCAGATGGAAGGCAAGACTTCCTTTTTTATGTCTAAGAATGTTCTGTTATTCTCAAAAAAAAAAAAAAAAAAAGAATGTTCTGTTATTCTTTTCCTTCATTGCTGTCCTCCCATCACTCAAAATTAATTTTTTTAAACCTTTGTTTGTACCAGTTATGAAGATTGGGGAGTTGATGAATTGATCGTCGAGGATTCATGGAAGAGACAAGTTGGAGGAGCTTGAAAAATGATTAACTAGTTGTGAAGAACTATTGACGTAGATAAATGCTTGCGTGCTACCTGAATAGTTTACTGCTGGTCTTGGTTGTCACATCTTCGTGTTACTATATATACTGCACGCCTTCGTGTTACTATCTTAAAATAGTATTCTGCTATTGATTTTCTAAGGAAAACAAACGTGCTTCTGACAGCAAGTTAGGTCAGCTTGCCTGTTGAACACGAGAAGTGATGGTCTTGCTTGTTACCTTGTTGGCCTGTGTGATGATTGATATTTTAGTCACTTTTGCTAGTATCATGGATTTCGTACTTTCAGCCATTAATGCAGTGCGGCTACCTTATTTTAGTTGAGGAAAAAAACTAGTTACCGCTACACTACCATCACCCTCAACCATCACCATTGCTAATAATCTAGCACCGCTAGCCACCACAAACAACCATCACCACAAACAACCACCGCTAATCATTAACTACTTCAACCATCACAATTACCATCATTGTCGTCAACCACATCACTTCCACTACCACAACTACTGACTACCACTACCATCATAGCCAACACTACCATCATTTACCAACGATAATTGCCAACCACCACCACTGGCCAGCCACTAACATACCAACCACCAGCACCGTTACAACTATCACCACCACCACCACTTGCACCAATCATCACTATCAATATCGTCATTCACTATTACCAACTACTTTTGCAAATACAATGGCCTCGAATACCAACTACCATCACCATTATTAATCACCATCGCTAATCACTACCACTAATCACTTACCCCATCAAAACAACTACCTCGCACCACCAATACCAACACCATTTCTGCTAACCATCACTACCAATCGCTATCACTGGCCAGTCACCACCAACCATCACCTACGATCTATTAATTTGTGAATATAATATTTAAATTGTTTTGTATTAATATTTTTAAAAGTAATAAAAATAAATTATGTATATTTAGATGTTGAAAAACAAAGAGTAATATTTAGATTATAATGCAACGTCTACAGATTCAAATGTGGAAAAAAATAATTTAAATGGCCCTTTATTGTCTCTTTTGTGATAAACTACTGGCAAATTGAAACACATATGCTCTCTATAGAATAAGCAATTTAGTTGCCGAGCTGTATGTCTTTTTTCTTTTCCCCCACAATTACTGTCATACAATCTTACTCAAGAAAGTATGAGAAGTAAAATCGTGGGGTTTGTTTGGTTCAAATGCTAAGTCATGTGAGGAGTATGAAGTAAAAATTGTTTAAGTGGCAATAGGTGAATAATAATTAAAATGCACATATTCACTAATGTATGATGATTATGCAATGATCAGAATTATTATATAATAATAATTAATTTTTTTGTTTACCACGTGCCCTTGAAATTCAAGGTATTTACCCACCCTATCCATTAAAAATAACATTACCCATTAAATTAAAAGTATTTACCAACATACCCATTTATTACTGTATACCTTTGTAATACCTTATGGTATACAAGTCTGGATGGGTAGGACATCTAAATAGTTTATGGGTAGGGCTGATAAATATGAAACTTATGAGTCGGAGTGAGTAAATATTTTGATTTTGATAGGTATTTTACTAAACACTTACATCATTACGCGCACAGCCGCACATGGTAGACTGAATATTACTGCTATTCATTGTATAGCCGTCTTTGAATAACCGTAGTGGACCATATGGTTCGAAAAGCATGCCAAAATACTTGGGCGAAGTGCGCAAAAGGCCAGTTTGGCCACTGGTCTTATAGCTGGTGCAATGCAAACCCGAAGGAGTTGCTAAGCACAAACGCGGAAGATGAACAAGAAAGGTAAAAGATAAAAGCAAGACAAAACTTGCTTCTTTCGAAAGGAACGCTTCCCGACCCAAAGGAAAGGAAAGTTGGCTCCTCGAGGGGATGGTCCATTCCAAGTGCTGAGCAAAATAAACAACAATGCTTATGTTATCGACCTCCCAGGTGAGTATAATGTGTCCAACACCTTCAATGTTGCTGATTTAACTCCTTGTGTTGTAGGCCAAGTGTCCGAGACAGACGATGAACCGATTTCGAGGACGAAATCTTCCCAAGAAGGGGAGGATGATGCAGCCCAAAGTGCTGATCAAGGACTCGACAATCAACCGAAGACAATGACTGATCAACCGAGGAGGCCAATCACTCGAAGCCAAGCCAAGCTGCTACATGACGTGCACGTCCAGCTGGCCATGACGGGAGGAAGCATGTGTTCGGGAAGAGAATTGCAAAGAGTTGAAACCGAGGGCTACATCTTCAAATTTGAGCCCGAGGACAAGGTTACCGAACAGCAGCTCTTGGCGCCGGGCAGCATAGAGCCGAACACAACAACATGTGTTCGAAGCTAAGTCAGCGCCCGATGAGGAGTGTGTTCGAGCAGACAATCGAGAACTGAAGCCAAGGCTTACCGAAGTCAAAGGCTGCCGAACACATTTTAGTTCAGCCCTGCGTGGCTTATTTCTATTGGTCGCATGTGACCCTTTTACTAGTTTACCCTTAGTATCTCCTATATAAACCTTGTTTCCTTTCATTGTAAGTAGCTAGTTTTTTTAACATTAATGAATTGAATGAAAGTACCGAGCACATTTCTTCTGTCTTCGTCGTGAGCAAACCCCGGTGAGGGCTTTTATGGGCTTGTGGCTTTCGGTAAATCCGATTGAACATTCCTCTTTGATCATTCAGTTTGCAAGGGGCAATGTTCTCTTGAGGATTGTTGCATAGTTTAGGTGATTCTTGTGTCCCTTTCGATCGAGCTTTGAGACAGGTTCCTCACTGTTCTTTCGAAAGAAGCAAGTTTTGTCTTGCTTTTATCTTTTACCTTTCTTGTTCATCTTCCGCGTTTGTGCTTAGCAACTCCCTCGGGTTTGCATTGCACCAATAGCAGAGGCCACTAAACCCAAAACATTAACTTTGAGGCCACTTTACTTACACCCACAATAAATGAAAAAGGAAAAAGACTAAATTACCCCTCTTTTTATATATACAACAAAGAGTTCGTTATTCTCCAGACTTTGTCGCTGCTGCTGCTGCTGAATTCTCTTCACCAATTCTTCACGCCCCAATCTCAATTTTTCAAATTTATTCACAAGTTTTGCTTCAAAATTGTAAGTATTCTACGTTTAAATATTACGTTATGCTGCATTAGGACTGAGTTTCAACTAAATTCATTCAATGTGAACTGAATTCAGAGAAATTCGTTTAAAATTTACTAGTTTTAACACCTCGATGTGCCGTTGATGACTGAACATCAGTATCGCCATTGTCGTATTTAGTATCAGCACACTAGCACTGAAGTTTGAACTAAAATTCAGTTCATTAAGTATACTACGTTTGAATTTTACGTTATGCCGCATTAGGACTAAGTTTGAATCTATATGAACTGAATTCAGAGAAATTAGTTTAAAATTTAGAAGTTTTTATACCTCGATGTGCCGTTGATGACTGAACATCAGTATCGCCATTTTTGTGTTAAGTGTAAGCATACTAGCACTGAAGTTTGAACTAAAATTCAGTTCATTAAGTATTTTACGTTTGAATTTTACGTTATGCTGCATTAGGACTGAGTTTGCATTAAGACTGAGTTTGAATCTATGTGAACTGAATTTAGAGAAATTCATTTAAAATTTACTAGTTTTTATACCTCGATGTGCCGTTGATGACTGAACATCAGTTTCGCCATTTTTGTGTTAAGTATAAGCATACTAGCACTGAAGTTTGAACTAAAATTCAGTTCATTAAGTATTTTAAGTTTGAATTTTACGTTATGCTGCATTAGGACTGAGTTTGAATCTATGTGAACTGAATTCAGAGAAATTCGTTTAAAATTTACTAGTTTTTATACCTCAATGTGCCGTTGATGACTGAACATCAGTATCGCCATTGTCGTGTTATCAGCATACCTCGAAGTTCAGTCTTTGAACTAAAATTTAGTTAATTATGACTGAATTTCAGTGCTTAAGGGGTGAAAAAGTTCATTTATAAACTGAACTTCAGTTCATATTTGCGATTGCTTATTGGCATTGCCATGTTAAGTACCAGCACGCTAGGGCTGAACTTCAGTTCATAAGACTGAACTTCATTGGTTCAATCCTTATGCATATAACTTAAGTCCACATGAACTGAACTTCAATCCACATGCCGTAAAAGCTTTTTATAAACTAAAAGAAGCAACCTCAAGACTTTGTGATTACTTATTGCCATTGTTATTAAGACTGAACTTCATACTAACACAATTCTTTCTCTGGTTTACTTATTCAATGCAGAATGGATACAGTTTGTTTGGTTATTGCTTTCAATGGGAATTGGACAAAAGATTACAAGTACTTGGATCATGAAACAAAACTTCTGCTTGTTAATCAAATGATCGAATTCAGAACATTCATGCACAAGATTTATGAAGCAACACATTTCACTGGCACTGTCAATATATGGTTTGATATTGGAATGGACTCGAGCAGGGGAATGCTTGTAACTACAGAAGAAGAACTGAGGACATGCATGCTTTTGTTGAAGAATGATCCGACTTTCAAGAATAGTCATTTCGTGATTGAGAAGCTAGAGAATAAAACTCCTCGTACAGAAGTTTCACCCCAGGAGGGTACCCTGATAATGCAGATCGACTGCATTCAAGCAGTTGAAAATAATCATACTCCATGCACAGAGCTTCCACAACAAGAGGGAAGCTTGATAATGCAGATTGACTCCCACCTAGCACTTGAAACACCTGGCATTGCTGAGACACTGCAACCAAACAATACTCAATTTCAGTCACCAGCGCCAACATTTGAATGCCCTAGTAGCACACCAGCTGCCAAGAGCAAACGGAAAAGGTCCAGGGTAAAACAGAAACAATCTCCAGCGATGATATTAACAGGAGATGTATCATCGAAAGATGTAGCAGCATACTCAATATTTGACACCAAGGAAACCATGATGAAGTGTTTTGTCAAGATGGCAATCAAGGAGCATTTTGAGTTCAAGGTTATCAGATCAAATAGAACGAGATATGAACTGAAATGCATCGATCCAAACTGTAATTGGAACATTAGAGCAAGAAGGATAAAAGATTCCTCACTGTTTAAGGTAATTAAGTTTCAGAATACACATACATGCTCTGTTGACGTTAAGAAGGCTGATAAAAAACATGCCACGTCAACGTTGATATGTGAGTACTTTCTTGAAAACATCCGCGACAACAGAACAGAAGTTAGACCTACATTTATTGTCAACGAAATGAGAAGGATACACGGGGTTGAAATAGGATATCACAAGGCATGGCGTTCAATTCAAGCAGCAAACACATTAATTAGGGGACGGCCTGATGAGCATTATCATCTGCTCCCTTCATACTTGCATGTGCTGAAAGAGAGAAATCCAAGCGCTCACACAAATCTAAAGATAGACAGTCTTAATCGGTAAGCATTTCTCAAAAGTGAGTTCGATTGCTATACAGAAATTGAAAACTTTCTGAGAATTTTTTAAAATGTTTCAGGTTTATGTATATGTTTGTTGCTTTCAAGCCATCAATAGACGGGTGGAGGTATTGTCGACCAGTGATAGCAGTAGACGCGACATTTCTGAAGGCGAAATATCTAGGTGTTCTCATCATTGCTGTAGCAAAAGATGCGAATAATCAAATATTCCCTCTAGCTTATGGGATTGCAGACTCTGAAAATAATGAAGCTTACACTTGGTTCTTCACTGAGCTGCGAAGGACAATAGGTACTCGTTCTGAACTGGTGTTTCTATCAGACGAAAACAAATCAATTGCGCATGGAATTGCACAAGTTTATCCTGATAGCCACCATGGTATCTGCATCTACCACTTTGAAAAGAATCTAAACCAAAAGAACGTGAGAACCACAATGATAAGTCTGTTTCAAACTGCTGCAAGAGCTTATAAGCGTGAAGAGTTTCATTATTTCATGTCCGAATTAGAGGGAATGGATAGAAACACGTACAACTACATAATGGAAGAACCACCTGAAAGATGGGCTAGATCTTACTCACCGAGGCGACGATATGATATGCTTACAACAAATATAGTTGAGTCGATGAATTCTGCATTACTTGAAGCAAGAGAGTTGCCCATTTTAAGCCTTTTGGATTTAATCATTGTTAAGAAGCAGAAATGGTTTTGTGAAAGAAGAACTACTGCTCAAGAGACTTTTCATAGCTTATCAAGGTGGGCAGAAGATGAATTGAACAAGAAGATTCAACTGGCCTTCACAATGAATGTAAGTATACAGCGCCAAATATGCAATCCTAATAGTGTATAAAAAATACAGATAGAAATAGACTGAAAATTCAGGACTGTGAATGGAACTTCAGTAAAAAAAAGGGGGAGGGGTTCCAACCTTTTGAGGGTAGCACTTCTGTACATAACCACTGGGGGGGGTGGAGTTCAAATACTTGTTGCTACAAAATTCAGTCCATAACATTAAGCAAGTTCAAGTACAGACAGTTTGATCCTTGTGGGATTGAACTTCAGTCCATATGATTTGAACTCCAATCAGTCCATTAGAACTGTACTCATGAACTCTTGCTCTGACTCACTAATAGCCGATTTTAAATAACATCTGTACTGACTCACAAAAGTTATTATTTTTCATTTCAAATAGGTATTCCCCACAGGTACAGCAACATTCAATGTGCAGGATGAAGGAAAAAGCTTCAACGTCGACTTAAAGAAGAGGACCTGTGACTGTCTTCAATTCCAGACTGATGAACTCCCATGTGTACATGCAATTGCATGCATTGAGAAAAGACGCCTGCTGAAATCTAAGTTCTGTTCAAAATGGTATTCACGAGAGTTTTGGTTAAACGCATATCAAGGTGAGGTGAATATGATAGGGCACAAAACCTCTTGGACTGTACCAGATACCGTGAAAAGCCAGAGGATAGAGACTCCTAATGTCAAAATACAACGAGGAAGAAGGAAAACAAAGAGATACATCTCGATTGCTGAGGCTGTACGGGTCAAAACAAACAAATGTAGTCGATGCAAACGCAGCGGACATGATAGAACCTCATGCATAAATACTCCAGTAGTCCGACCCTATTCAAGGATATATAGGTACTGCTACTTCCTTCATTAACCATAAACTTTTTTTTACTAAATATGTCCCTCCTACTAATTTGATTTTCTAACTTCTTTTTGATTCATGAAACTGCTTCGCTGTCAATGATGGTGCAGAAATAAATGAAGATATTCAAATTGCTCATAGTTTCTTATCAAACATTCAAGATAATGAAGGTATTCAAACTCTGAATGCATTGCAGTTTATTTTTTTATCTGTGTGTATGTTAATAAGTTGGATACTAGTATTCGAAGCACTTTCAGTCCATATAAGACTGAATTTGTAGGTACTTATGGAGTGTAAATTCAGCCTTTTCAAATATGAACTGAAAAGTGGGATGTAGGAACTTCATTCCCATAATGATAGCGCTTCAGTCAATGAGGGTAAAAGAGAACTACAGTCGATATGGTTTGAACTTCCATACTTGGAAGCAAAAGTTTATTCCTGGTGGATAGAAAGCTCAGTCTATGTTCTACAAACCAAAAGCGCATAAGTTTGAGCTTCCATCCTTGTGTGAGTAGAAGTTTGATCTCATGAATTAAAAACATCCATCCTTAAAAAAGACAGAAGTTAAATCAATACTTAGAGACAAAAGTTCAAAGTCATTGTTGCAGCATCGGTGAACTTGAAAACAAAAAATTCTGGAAAACTCAAAATTTATTACCAACAAAATATAAGAGACAACACATAGATATTATCTTATCAGGCATATTCAACAACAGACCCACTACTAGAACTAGAACTGGAACTTAAAGGTTCTCTAACATCCTGCCAAATAGTAGCACTTAAAACCACACGATCTGAGGATTCAACAACTCCAAAAAGTATCCTAGTTCCTACTCCTAGATTATTACTACGGACAAATTCCCTCCATCCATTAGACAACCACCTTTCCCTTCCCACTTTTAGGTAGTTCATCCGGAAATGAGTACCATGGCAAATTACAATTGCTGGAACATTACGTCTGGGAAGCCTAATTGCCAACAATGCTGGCAAAACCTTTGCAACAAAAAGAAAAATGAACAGTGTTATTTTTTAACAACAAATAACAAAAAATAATACTTTTGAAAGACAAAAATGTTATGAATAACTTACAAACTGATCTGATTCAGTATCCAATTGAGTCAAAACTGCATCAATGAGTGCTGCCATCTTAGAAATAGAAATTATTTGGTTGTTCTCTTCAATAATAGTAAGGTCTATTTCTATTGCTATAATTATAGAAAAGATATTCTGTATTTTTGTGTTGTCATTTCACTGTTGGATAAAGCTGAAGATTCTTTCTTCTTTTGTTCTGTAGTCTAACCCAACACACCTGACAGAATACATGACCCCACTAGGATTTAACTACACAATTCACAGAATACATGACCCCAGTAGGATTTAACAACTGAACTGCAATCTCAGTCCATTAGGGGGGAGTGAAATTCAGTCAAAAAACTGCAATTAATAAAAAAACAACATAATCCCGGTAGGATTTAACAACTGCACTGCAATTTCAGTCCATGAGGGGTACTAAAGGTCAGTCAATTTGTGGGTTCTGAAGTTCAGTCAATGAGGGGACTAAAAGTTCAGTCAAAAACTGCAATTAATAAAAAAAAAAATACATAACCTTCTGTAGGATTTAGCAAAGTGCTGTGCAATTTCAGTCCCCATTGAGGGGTAGTGAAGTTCAGTCCATATCTGGTTACTGAAGTTCAGTCAACGGACGGGTACTGAAGTTCAGGTCAAAAACTGCCATTAATAACCATAACTGTACAGTTTCTGTAAGACCATAAAAAGCATAACTGTATAGAAACTGTAACAACATAGAAAACATAAACTTCTTTGACTATATTTAATGAAGCATAGAGACCATAACCGTACAGAAAACTGTAAAAGACCATCCACTTGCCAGTTACTGATTTTTTAACTATAAATATCCCCTTTGCATTTAGAGGAAACTACAAAGTTTATTCACTCTTCATCTGATACATACTACATAGTTTTTTTTTTCAGAAAACAAAATATGGCAAATGAAAACAATCGTGTGGAGGAACTAGGCAGTTTCAGGAAGAAAATAACATCGTCTTACTATAACAGAGATGATTTTGTATGTTAAAACAAATGACCAGAGTATTTTTTATATTTTTCATTTAATTTTTCAGTGTTTTGTGATTTTGCTTATTAACTGTGAAATATTCTTGCTTTTAGATTTTTCCAGACAGTTGGAAGCACAGGCTGCCAAATATAAATGGGCTGGCATGCATAGTTTGTGAGGGTGGAGATGATGATATACATTTGATGCACTTCAAAGTTGGGAGGCATGCAAGACTGTGTAATGGTTGGAAGGCTATGCTTACTAAGAAAGGCTTCAGGATAGGTCATACGCTTCGTTTTGATCATCTATGGCACGAGATGATCGATGGTGTTCCATCTGTTATTTTTGGTGTTTCTCTCGTAAACAATGACGCTGGTGAAGGAGATGATGATGATGATTTAAGCAGTGATGATGATGATGACGATGATGGTGGAGCATCAGCAGACAATCCAATTTTAATTGACTAATTTCTAGTACTTGTTTGTTGTTTTAGTTTATGCAGTACTGTTTGTTTTGTTATTGCAATGTCTATTTTTAAATATGAACTTTAACCTAATTATGTTTTATATATTTGAATCTCTCATTATTAACTGAAAATAACTAAAGTAGAAGCATCCTCATGGACAGAACTTCTGTCCATGAGCATTAGAAGCTCCATGTTTAAGTAAACATAGAACTTAAATCAACATGGAACAGAACTTCTATCATCATGGACAGAAGTCTTTTGTCCATAAGGATTAGAAGCTCCTTGTTTAACTAAACATAGAACTTAAATCAGCATGGAACAGAACTTCTATCATCATAGACTGAAGTTCTGTCCATGAGGATTTTAAGTTTCAAATTGAAACAACTCGATTAGAAGCTCTGTCTTTAAGTAAACACAACTCATCATGGACAGAACTCTTATTATCATGGACTGAAGTCTCTAGCCACTTGCATTTGATTATCTTCTTTCACAGAATCAAAAAAAGACTATACTTGGAATATATGTAAATGTAAAAAATTAACAATAAACATTAATAACTGTTGTTACATATATATAGTCGCAGAACTTATAAAAAACTCTACACCATAGAAACTTCATACATATTCAGTTATGGAGATGGTGCTGGAAGAGCAGAAAGATCAAAACGAACATGTGCTGCTATCGCTTCAATAGCCTGGGTGATCTTTCGCACTTGTCGCCTTTGGACGTTACGCATATGCAAAATATCATTTTGCATTTCCTGTATTGCATTCTCCTGGTCCTGCATCTGACGCCTTAGGACTGCAATCTCCCATTGTATATTATTTGGAATCCCTACTGGTACTGGAGTCTTGTCTGTCATCTGAAAGAGATTTTGATTTCCCGGATACAGCGCCATGACTGAAGTCTTTTCTTACATCTGGAGGAGACTTCATCTTCCTTCCATCACTAGCATTGCCTCCACATGAATACAAGTTTAAGGAATTACGAACGCTGCCAGATTGTTCCTTGCTCCTTCTTCCACTAACATCTTTCCTCCAACTTCCTTCCTTTTCCTCAAAATTCTTAGCAAACTTCTTCATAAAATCCAGAACACAATCAACCTTGTTATCTACACCACGAACCTTGTTTTCTACACCACGAATATACTTCCTTATGCGCCGTCGCTGGCTACGCATCCTCTTCCGGAATTTTATATTCACCTTCTGCAAAAATAAAAAATAAAAATCGATAGAACTGATAAAAATATTCAATTAAAATAAAAACAGAAAAAGATGAATGCACATGATACTTGAAAACTCACTTTAACAATTGCATTAACTAAATCTTGATCAAGCTCTACAACATGTCGAGCATCCTGCCTATCATCACAAGCACCCTCACCGGCATGAATATCATCCTCAGTCTCAGCAACATCGTCCTCACCCACATCATCATCATCCTCAGTCTCAGCACCAACATCTCCACTCTCAGCAGCACCATCCTCAGTTCCACCACCACCATCCTCAGTCTCAGCAATATGTTCACTCTCAGAACCATCATCCTCAGTCTCAGTCTCAGCAATATCTTCACTCTCAGCGCCACCATGATATATCTGATCCCCACCAACCTCAAAATCATCAGACGTATCCTCACTATCTTCAACAACTTCTTTTCCTTTTAAAAGTTTACATGCAACAACAGGTACAACAGGACCTGGTTCTGTCACGTTCAATTCCACCGACCTTTTTTCTTCCTCAGACAGAACAATTGGAACCATTTTAATTTTGTCAAAACTCTATAAAAAAAAAAAGAAACCATGAGAAATATATTAGCACCACAGTAAAATAAGAATAAAACTTTTATATGCAGAAATAAAAGTTTTGTCCTCATGGACTGAACTTCAATTGGTACTATTTTAGAAGTTCAGTCCATGAGGACAGATACATAGATGGAAGAGAAGTTCAGTACATAATGATAGAACTTCAGTAAGGCTGAAAAAGT
This sequence comes from Petunia x hybrida, assembly GCA_037355625.1. Classification (NCBI taxonomy): domain Eukaryota; kingdom Viridiplantae; phylum Streptophyta; class Magnoliopsida; order Solanales; family Solanaceae; genus Petunia; species Petunia x hybrida. The sequence goes on from JBBBVM010000035.1 coordinate 7,267,697, forward strand.
TCAGTACATTAGGATAGAATTCAGTCCATGAGGGTAAAGAACTTAAGAAACCACACACACACACTGAGACACAGATATAGAAACTTACATTTACATTATGAAAATACTGATCAACCAAAGTGTTATACTGAGGATTTTTGAAACTAATAAACCTAACCATCCTTGGGAAGCCATGACCATTATATGTACAAAAGTTAGAACGAAGTGTTGGAAACAAATCCAGAAACCAAGCGCATAACACAAGCGGGAATCCCAGCACATAGTAATTTACACCACTTTTAAGAGGTCTCATTGCAGAGTTAACTAGTGCTTCAAAACCCGCACTCCCCCAAGAATAAACTCTACAAAGATCCTCGTTGTCAATGATATCCAAGTAATGCAGTTCAACCAAGCTTGTTTTTTTGTTAGAACACAAGATGATTGACTGAAAAATATAAAACTCTGCAATCTTCACTGCATCATCTTCATCAACCAGAGATGCCGGGGTCATTGATACTAAAAATTTACGAACGTCTGACACCTGAAGATTGGTTTTGCCACGAAAGTACTGCTTCAGAAGCCTCTGATTCATATTTATAGCAGGTCCATCAAACAATTCCTCACGGTTTGCAGAAAACCTCAAACCAGTGTAAACATGATATTCTTCGGGACCAAAATGGATGAGATGACCAAAAATATTAAAACTTAATCTATTCGGATCACTGCTCACAATACGTGACAATAATAAACAATGCAGTAACCTCATAGAAGTTTTGTACGACTGCAACTTCAGAAAGCTTCCAAACACACCATCCGAAAGCTTCTTACGCTGTGCTTTACTGAAATTTGAAATGATATTATCCAAATTGTGCTCCCCTTGCCAATATGCATTCATGTTGAACTAGCGGTCAAATGGATACACTAGATTACCTTCCATTCCAACATCCATATTGCACAAAGCTAACAATAAAAGAAAAAACTATCAGTCACACATACAAAATAAACAAAATAAAGGTTTGAGAATACACACAGACACACGCATGCACACAGAAGTTCATTCCCTAGTGGGCTAAAAATACACACACAGTCACACACATGTGGGGGTGTAGACTTCAGTGCACTAGGAATGGAGCACACACACACGCGCGCACGCGCACACACACAGACAGAGTCGCACACGTGCGTGGGTGCACTCCAGTCCACTATGAATGAACTTCCATCCTTGGAGACAGAAGTACAATCATAGTGGGCTGAGAGCACACACTGAGTCGCACACATATGGGCGATAGGCTTCAGTCCACTAGGAATGAAGATCTGTCCTATGTGGACTGAGCATACACACATACATAAGTTCTTGGTGCTGCAATTAATAAAAAAACTACATAATCCCAGTATGATTTAACAACTAAACTGCATTTTTCAGTCCATGAGGGGGTACTAAAAGTCAGTCCATTAGTGGGTACTGAAGTTCATTCAATAAGGGGAGTGAAGTTCAGTCAAAAACTGCAATTAATAAAAAAAAATACATAAAGTGCAGTGCAATTTCAGTGCCAGTGAAGTTCAGTCCATATCTACTTAGTGAAGTTGAGACAGAAGTTCAGTCCATATCTAGTTAGTGAGGTTCAGTCAATGGAGGGGGTACTGAAGTTCAGTTCAACAACTGCTATTAAAACAACCATAACTGTATTGGGGGGGGGGGGAGAGGACTTCAGTCCACTAGGAATAAACTTCAATCACTGGAGACAGAAGTTCAGTCCTAGTGGAACTTCAGTCCATCACAACCACAAACATAAATTCAGTCAATCGCACACACAAACACACGCACAGACCCACACACACACGCACATGCACGCACACAGAGACAAACACACACACGCACACGCACATAACTTTACTACACACAAACACTTGAACTTCAATAAAAAGTACCTACTAAATACGGAAAAAACATACAAATTTAAACTTAAAATAACGATACTTAACTTAACAACCACATATTTCACAAAAAAATACAAAAAAAAAAAAAAAAAAACAAAAAAGTCGTATATGAAAAGAGAGAAATGTTATACCTGCGAAAATGCAAAGGTGAAGAGAGAAATGTAATTCAACGTACGTAATGCAACTGAGCAAACGAAATGGTTATTTTTGCATGAAGATTCAGTGAAGAAGAACAGTTAAAATGCATGAATTGACCGGTTAAAATGAAGAAGAAGGGTTTTAAAAACCCCTGTCAATTCAGAAAAGATGAGGGGGTAATTTGGGCTTTTACATATGCCCCGTTTAGTGTACTGCCACAAAAGTGGCCTCTAGTGTAAAGCCACTGAAAAAAGTGGCCTCAAACTAAATACCAGTGTTAAAAGTGGCCTCTGGGCGAAATTTTTACAAAATACTTGTATTACTTATTATTTTAGAGTATAAACTTTTCTATTATTGTATATTCACATATTAATTTTATCCATTACTATAATTATTTCCGTAGCGTGTGAAATCAATGATTCGAAAAGCATGACCCCAAGCAAATGATTACTATTTGCTTTGTCCTCCAATTTTTATAGCGGTTGAATATGTGAATAAAAAAATTGGTAGATACGATAGCATGGATGAGATCTTTTAATCTTAACTAAAATTCTCTAGTACGAGACTTGATAATTTTTTTTATTTTTTTATTTTTTATAAAGCACTTCCCTATTAGTAAGTCCCGGTCAATTTGGATTTTAATCTTTTCCCATCCATGGTCGTCGGTCGATAATTGTATTATTAATACCCAACTAATTAGGAAATGTGCACCATAGAATCTAGGAAACTTTATATAAATAGCCCTAATCAGTAAATAAACAATATGCACCTATTACACATACAATATACATAAAATAATTATATTCTGTTTAAATGGTCTAGTCATTGTTCATTCAAAATTGTCCTAAAATCTAGTAAAGGGGACGCTCTCTAATAAAATATTTTTCATTTTCAGTGTTCGAAAACGAAATATCTAGATAAACTAGAAGGATCTTATTCATTCGGCCACATTTATTATCCATCTATACTATATTAAAAACAGGGATGCCCTTAGAAATGTTGATTGAACTTTTTGCCCATTAAAAAATTCTACAGTAGACAAAATTGTCATTTACTATTTTTTATATTCTATATTTTTATTTTTCTCCTAACTAATATTTAATATGGTTAGAATCCACTAGTAATAGAATTGCTAATTTCTATTAATTTATCCGAATGAATTTGTGTACACTTAGTTAGTTGTCGTTTATTAGGTGAGTGAGTTATACCAAAATTATAATTTTGAGATAATAATCTCCGGATTAAATAATGACAGGATTAGTATCCCCCTCCCTTCAGAATTCTAGTTGGTTAAAATAAAATGTACAACTATTAACCGACATAGTACAATCAGGTCCGTCCACTCCACACCAATAAATAAACTCCACACGAAAATCCGTTTTAGGGCTACAAATTTTACAGTTTACAACACAAACCACCACACACACCTTTCAGGCAATTCAACAAACACTATGGATACGGCGGCGACCGGTTCTGTTTTTCCGGCGAACAGGCGGAGGCCGCCGATGGAAGAAGACAGGTTAGTCTTCGAAACATCGAAAGGCGTTGAACCGATAACCAGCTTCGCTGAAATGGGTATAAAAGATGACCTACTTAGAGGGATTTATCAATATGGCTTTGAAAAACCTTCTGCTATTCAACAACGGGCCGTTTTGCCTATTATTTCGGGCCGTGACGTCATCGCTCAAGCCCAATCTGGTACCGGTAAAACCTCCATGATTGCCCTCACCGTTTGCCAAGTCGTCGATACCAAATCTTCCGAGTACGTGCTTTTTTTTGTTATCTACGGTTTGCTTTTATGTTGATTTATTTAGTTTTCTCTAGCCGAGGCTCTATCGGAAACAGCCTCCCCACCTTGGTGGGGTCAAGGTGCACCCTCCGCAGACCCCACTTGGGATGTCGAATTAGATGGATATTGGCGATTTGTATAGCTGACCATACCTAGTTTGGGGATGAAGGTATATAGTAGTTGATGTAGTTGTATGTACATAATTATAGTGGTAAGACCTCAGCTTGTGATTTAAATGAAATACTATATTTCATGAAAAATTAAACGAGCTCACCTTGTGATGTGTGAGTTAGTTGCACATCAAAAGGAACTCTGCTGACAAACAAAAGCCTGCTATTTAAGTGGAGAAGTGAAGAGGGACAGACTCATTATCCACCGAGCTTCATACGGTCCGCCATTAGCCCTTGGGGGTTTTTGGGTTATGAATAAAATTAGTTTACACTGAAGGCATTGGGTGCGGAATCCCTCGAGGAATTCCTTTTGTTTTTTCATAACCATGGTGTCCGGGGCTTGCAGCTTGCTCACCATCAACTGGTTCCACGGGTACCTGCTACATTTAACGAGCACCTGTACCAATTTTCCTAGCCACCTCGACTAGTTCCTGGTGTAAGCCTGTCCACCAATGGCTTGGACAAATGGGAAGAAATCACCTAGTGTTTGTCTCCGCTGGGATTTGATCCTTGGACCTTTTATTTCAACCCACTTTATTGTCAACTAGGCTACCCGCCCACCCACCCACTTCTACTACATTATTGTTCATTAGACTTCCTCTCCAACTCATATTCCAACAAAATAGTTTGGATTATCTTCCAAAGTGGTCTATTGCTAAACCAACAACAACAATAATAATTGCCTCAATATGGAACTAGTTGGGGTTGGCAATTTGTTATTTTTATTTCTAAGTTGGGGTTGACAATATGACTCCATGGTTAGTTGTGCTGTTTTTTGAGCATGTTTCGCTAATAACTATGGGTCAAAGTAGTTGCAGTTTGCTATATTAATCCTCACTAACCATGATGTTCTATTTTAGTCTTGTTTCACTCCAATACTTAATTGTTTGTAAGAAAAAATACGGTTGCTCTGAAAAGAGATTCTATCTTAACTAATTTAAAAATCCCAGCAAACGCCCTTAAAGTGACACGATTAGATGTTTCTGCTTGTGTGAATATATATATATATATATATATATTTTTTTTTTTTTATTTTGGTCTGCCTAGAGTTGTCTGGAAGAGAGAAAGTAAGAGGGCAGCATCTCACAGACTAAAGCTGATATCAGAAGGTTGTGAATGCCCAAGCAAGCAGCTTTCTTCTTTCCATTTTTTTCTTGATATGCTCCTTCGCTGCTTGAGGATGTGGGGTGGGGTGGGGTGGGAAGAACGGTGGGATGGAATGAAAAATATAATAAAGTAGAATTTGACATGTGCTGGAACGTGTAGAACTCATCTCACCATGGAGCGTGTAAGGCACATCTCACCACTAGAGTTACTCGCTTTGAATAAGAATATAGTGGTAAAGGGTCGCCCGTAAAATTTAAGTATGTAAATGGTTTTTCGGGATAAACGGTTTACGATGGTGAGATGTTTACAACCGAGCTGAGTTTTGGCTAGAACTAGGAAGTCAGTATATTTTTCGTATCTACGCATTTGTGTTAATTGAATGCAGATACGGTTGATGTGCTTAGTGATAATAACTATGACCAGTGAGGTGATTTTACTTTCTGGTATAGTTCAAAACTAGAATCAACGTGATTGCTTTAACTCCTGTTTTCTAGCTTATTTGATTAAGTGAAGCTAATTAGGAAATAAAGGTTAATTCCTTTTGGCCGCTTATAAAGTTATCAATATATATTTATATGTAGTTTGCTCTTTAATAAACTCCTAAGAATTTGGGTGAACTGTCCATGTATTTTCTTAGGGTACAAGCATTGATATTATCTCCTACGCGGGAGCTTGCAGCTCAAACAGAAAAGGTGATTTTGGCTATTGGAGATTACATTAACATACAGGCACATGCATGCATCGGAGGCAAAAGTGTAGGTGAAGATATCAGAAAACTAGAGCATGGAGTACATGTTGTCTCTGGAACTCCTGGGAGAGTATGTGACATGATTAAAAGGAGAACCTTAAGAACTAGGGCCATAAAATTATTGGTTCTTGTAAGTTCATGGCTCTCTTCTAACCGTAATATTTTATTTTGCTTTCTGAATTTATTTTTGTTTGATTACTTCTTCATTAAAATATTGGAATTCTTACTCTCATCTGATTGTTGTTAGGATGAATCTGATGAGATGTTGAGCCGTGGTTTTAAGGATCAGATATATGATGTATACAGATATCTTCCACCGGAGCTTCAGGTGAGTTGTCTCTTTCACTAAACACATACGAAGACTTCCACTCTTGCCTCTTAGGTGTAATTATCTTTGCAAAAAATTATTGTTCAATATGATCAAGTCATATTCTTCATCTAAAACTGTCCTTTTGCTGTTAATTTTGGTATGTCCAGTGAACCTTATGCATGTGCAGCCCCTTTCTGATTCTTCAATCATCATTGTTTGTTGATACTGTTTTGTGAATTGCAATTTTTGTGCTGTATGCTGTTTCCTGTTGATGTCTATGTAATGTTTAGAGATTTGCTGTATATACTTTATATTTTGATTTGTGTTTTCTGTTTTTAATTGTGTGTTTCAGTAGTGTGGAAAGTCAGTAACTAGTTTGCTTTGCAATTTTCCTTCGAGGAAAAAAGGGAATGATAAGTGTCTTGAGTGTTTCACTTTCTTGATATAGAGTCCATTGTTGTTTGTTGTGTATGACACTTCGTTATATAGAGGAAGAGAGATGGTCTGAGCCCTCCCTGTACAAAAAAGTGTAAAACGTTAGATTCTCCCACTGTGCTTTTAAGCACTTGCCATGTGTGTGCATATCCTCTTTTTATCTTAGTAGTTGCTGGGTAAGTATATAAACACTTTGACACATTTATATTAACTCTGCAGGTTGTACTGATCTCTGCCACTCTTCCAAATGAAATTCTGGAGATTACAAGCAAATTTATGACAGATCCTGTTCGGATTCTTGTAAAACGTGATGAGTTGACTCTAGAGGCAAGTGATGATTTGAGTTGTTCTTTCTCATACACGTGCACAGACAGGAAAGCAGATGCACTGTCACAATGGTACCGAAGTAATTGTTTTGTATTTTTGCAGGGTATCAAACAGTTCTTTGTAGCGGTGGAAAGAGAGGAGTGGAAATTTGACACACTTTGTGATCTTTATGATACACTCACTATCACCCAGGCTGTTATTTTCTGCAATACAAAACGAAAGGTATTGTCACCTGGTTCTTTTGCTTGCAAGTAAATCGTAGTGTATTTTTTTTCCCCCCCGATAAGTCAAGTGAAGTAAAGTTTCCCTTAATTAAGATATGCTGGATTATTTGGAGCTTTTAGGGTTTGGTTGGCTTAGGGGTTTTCCCCTTCTGAGAGGTTTATTTGTTGTATCTGGGGCAATTAGACAGCGTTCGTAATCATTTTGTTATCTGTTAAGAGTCCATTTCGATGAATCAAGTTCTCTCTAACTGTTGGTGGAGAAACCCAAAGAATATATTGTATTCTTTAATTTATGAAGAGATGCACTAATGAAATTGATATGTGACAGCTAGGTTGTAATACACATTGCTTCAATCTAGTTATCATTCAAGTATGAACCATATAGAAGTAGAGTGTGATTTCATTCGATGTCTGAGTCGTGGTGCATTTGACAAGTTTTGTCAACTTGAATGATTGGCTAGCAGATATCAGATATTTTTACAGGTACTCTACAAAATTGAGTATATTTGCGCCAGTTAGGAGTATACACTATACAGTATGCATGCTCCCATTTGAGGGGGGAATATTAAGAATGTCAATATTAGGAAATTGGTAATGTGGGAAAGGTCTAGACTACTTGTAACTGTGTAATTATGAACGTGAGTTACTTTTTTCTGATTTAGTTTTTGAATTCGAACATGCTTGAGGGAATAATCAAGCAATTCGTTCCCGAATACACTTTTTTTTTTTCCACAAATGGTGCATTTGTTTTTGTATGATGCCTTTCTAAAAGAAGTGAGATTGATGTGACAGGTTGATTGGCTAACTACCAAGATGCGTGAGAGTAATTTCACAGTTTCGTCTATGCATGGGGATATGCCCCAGAAGGAAAGAGATGCTATTATGGCAGAGTTCCGAGGTGGCGAGACTCGTGTTTTAATCACAACTGATGTTTGGGCAAGGGGACTGGATGTTCAACAGGCAAGCTCTATGTCCCCTCTGTTGCACAATCTATACTCCCTTGTTCAGTTCTTTAATTTGCATAGCTAGTTTGTAGTTGGTTGCAAGTTACAATTGCTAATTTTGTCATTGTCTTAATAATCCAAGCTCCCTAAGCAGGATAAGAATTATGCAACACTTTTTCCTTTTTAGCTGGTCCCAAAAAGAATGACACTTTTCTCGTTTTGGAAACTATCTAATCTTAGCATTCATATTTTACCCTTGATGACATGACTTGTTGGTACCCACTTGATAAACATTTCGTTCTTTATAAGGAGAGAGAAAATGAAAACACTTGTGGAACTCTCATGGCCAGTACTTCGCATATAGTTGGCTTACATGTCAAAAAGTCTTCTGTAATATCTTAAACTCTGTGACTGGTCAAACATCTTCTAAGATGGAACGGAGGGACAGTAGCAAAAGACAACTAGTATGGACGGGAAAAAGGATTCAAAGGACTGAGAACAGTAAAAGAGAGGAGCCTAGCTTCTCTCTATACATGCTACTCGCTCCTGATTTAGGGAACATTTCCTTTTCCCCTTCTTGAAATATCTTCAATGCTGTGGATAGGGGAGGCAGACTATAGATAGATTGTTAAAGTATTTGGGTTGGGCTTTCAATGCAATATTTACATTGGAATTGCTTCTGGATATGATCTCATATTCTTGTAGCTAAGTTAAACAAAAAAGATATGATAGCGCTTATGCATGGTCAAGCAGGATTTTACTTGTATGCATATACATTTTGTGATATGTGATAGCCTCGCGTACAATCAGAAGCTTTTATAGCAAATGCATTTGGTCATACCTGTATTATTCGTATCAAGGAAAAGAATGCAGTGACAAAAAATGGTGTACAAATGCAACGATAGTTAGAATGTTGGTTTAGTTCATGCCTGATATACTGACCTACAGCAGCAAACACATTGTTGTCTGAGCATCCTTATTTCTTCGTCTCTTTGTGCCACCGCTAGGTCATTTCTGCTGGACTCTCCTTGTTTAACAATAAGATGTTGCTTTATTATCCGCCACATCATGTTTGCTACTTCAATTTCAGGTGTCTCTGGTGATTAATTATGACCTTCCGAATAATAGAGAGCTCTACATTCACCGCATTGGTCGCTCTGGTCGTTTTGGTCGAAAGGTATTTTTTTTTTCTCTTCCTCCTAAATCAAATTTGTTATCACCCTTCAATGTCAAACACTTATTCTCATCTTATGATTACATAAAGCTGTAGAACTGTATGGTACTATGTATAGTGTTTAGCACTTGAATGTAACTATCCAATACAAGATTCTGGCTAAACAAGGATGTCTCCTGAGAGCTTTTTGTTCTAGAACGTAAAGACCACTAACTGAAGAGCTTTATAACAAAGGCCTCATATAGCAAACAATCTCCTGCAGTGCCCTTTGCTGAAGTCTAACTGAAGATCTTCCACAGAGCACTCCTGATAACTGCTTCGTTTAGTCTAAGTTCTTGAATCTCGCTAATGCAGAGGCAGATACTTATTTGCATGCTAACATAGTGTACCTGCATATATATATATCGTCCTGAATTGTTGTTGCTTCAAGCAGCGTCCCCATAATCCAAAAATTTTAATCCGAAACAATTGGTAGCACAACTTGCAAAATCATTTATTTTTTTGGGAAGAATATTTTCTCGTTTTCTGCGAGTTGCTCTGAGAACTTCAATCTTTCCATTATACTCATTCATGTGATATATCTGTTATAAATTGTTTTCCCTCGTGGGGTGCAGGGTGTTGCTATAAATTTTGTGAAGAGTGATGATATTAAAATTCTGAGAGACATAGAGCAATACTACAGTACCCAGATTGATGAAATGCCCATGAACGTTGGTGATCTACTATAAATACTGGACGCTCAACATGCCAAACATGGTTCTTTGTGGCTGTATTGGATAGCAATCTGAGTGGTTTGTACCAAGTATTCAAGTGTGATGGCAAGAGATTGGAGGATGTTCTATTTATTGGTTTTGTGTGACATATTGCCTTTCTTGCACTGCATTTTGTTTCTAAGTGTATTCTGGGTGATGACTGGATGATCTCTTTTAACGTAGGCTTGATAAAAATTGTTCTTGACGAGGTTTTGCTTATTTGAACATGAATTGCCTTAATTTTGTCTTTGAAGATGTACAATTGGCCTGAAACTTATCTGGAAAGTATACGATGTGCATATTTTTCTGTTTCTATTTCGTCTTTATTGGTTTAAGAAAGGTTGTAATATTTATTACAGATAAAAAAAGGTTGTAGCATTAATCTTGTTGATCAGGTAATAAGAAAGGTTGTAATATTTATTACAGATAAAAAAAGGTTGTAGCATTAATCTTGTTGATCAGGTAACTTTAGTTTCATGTTATGAGGCTCCAATGGTTTGGATCAGCCAGTTCGAGTTGGCAGTAAGCAATTTGGTCGTCGCCACTCTCTCCATTCCCCCCCACCCACCCCCCGTCTCTCGAACCACACCAAACAAAATAAAACGTCCTGCGGCAGGTGGACATTATCTAGCTATTTATGGATGATCTGTTCTTCCAAAGAGGCAGTGCTCGTCATTTGCTCCCACTGCTAACCGTGGCTAGAATTGCGAGTTTTATTAGCATGTCCTCTCGCAAAACGGTGAACTAAGATGTGCTGCCCGTTTTAAAATTTCTCCTGTATTTAAAAATTACTATTTGCTTGGACCATGTTTTTTTTCAGTCTATATACAAGTTTTATAAAGACACTTCCTTGTACCTGATATTTACAGAGCCATATTATTTAGTCATGGTTAAGTGGTATTTTGACATAGAAATGGTAGATTAGATGAGTATGTAATCCATCATGGTTAACTGTTATCCACAAATATTTCTGCAGTATATAAGAACTCTTTGGTGAAAAGATAATGTAGTTCTCGATTTCTCTCTTCTTTTGCTTCATCCCTGTGATGGAGAGCATGTTTGTGCAACTCTCTCAAAAAGGATCAGAAAAGAACCGGAAACTGTTTATGTAATGGTACTTCGGGAGAAAGAAAAACAAATGCAATTTTAAACCCCCATAAATCGACTATTCCCTCCTGTAAAACTTTTTCAATATTGTCGGCAAAAGATTGATATGTTTGTGCATAACGTAAGAGCCAGCTAGGAGAGTGATAGCACTTTATAGTACAAATAAATTACCTGAATCAGTAAATAGCTCAGCAATGAAAAGAATCATCATCTCACAACTCGACATAAGCATCATTCCTAAGACACTAAAGAATATAATTACATTTGGAAAGAAAACTGAGGGCTTCAAAAACACCCAAAGCACGATGCGAAGTAAGAAAAAGCACTAATTACAGACAATGAACCAAGAAAATATACAGCTTGCAGATAGTTAGCAGAGCCATCTGGTAATTTACAAAACTGTGTTTATGTGGAGTGCTTTAAGCAGAGATGTTGCCATCTGTTTCACCAAAACTTGGCCACCCGAACTCTGTCCATCTCTGCGCTCCTCAATCAAATTCTGTAGCTTCTGGGGTAGATCATTCTCCACAATGAGTTGTTTTGGACGCGGATGGTGCTCATATACAGCCTGCATAAAAAAGAATTGTGAGCAATTCTACAGCAATTGCTTTACCAAATGCCAACTACCATTCAAGCAGCGGCATTTAACTATAAGAACATATCAAACTAGCACGGTGCTGATGCGAGTTACATAGAAAAAGTAGTACAAATACATGAGATACAAACCGACTATATTACAGAAGAAGTTTGATTGTTAAATCCTAAAATGACATCATATCGTCCAAAGGAGGTTTTGCCCAGTCACAGAGAGATGGGATAGGAAGAGTATAGGTAGAAGGATGTTTATCAAGTATATCATAGGCAACACAGCCCCTCTTATACAATAGAACTGATTACAAGAGACAGAACTGGTTATCAGCAAGCTTTCAACAGAAATTGGCCTATCAAAGAGGCAGAATTGGTGCCAGATAGCTTCCACAGAAATTTTTTTACTCAAGACCATTCAATTCGCTAAGGTCTAAGAGAAGCTAGAAAGCAGCAAATACCATAATAGAACCACACCTTTATCAACTTGAGCAAATTCAGCCGAGCTATAGCATCTTGGTGAGCAAGCCTAGTGACAAGCAGTGGTGTTAATCCATTGATAGCCAGAGTTGTATTTATTCGAGACGATTTCCTGCATTAATATAACCAGGAATCAAGAAAGAATAAATCCATAGTTAAGTACCATGAAAAACTAGAAAAAGTCAATAGGTTCAATCCAGCATGCAGGACTAGAGTAGACAAGTTCTGTTATCCTATCTGGGATTGTTAGTTATTCGAATCACACGAAGGAATGAAAAGAGGTATTGAGGGTACTGCCCATCTACAGGATAGAATCCATTTACAAGCTAACCAAAAGCAGCCTCACAGTCAAATTAGCTATGGAAATATATATAATCCTTTACAACATAGGGTACACTACAATGGAAAAGATAGATATTGAATGAGCTTATGGCATAGCATTCATGCATCTACCAGTATCTCGATAAATGTATCTCGCAAGCAGACATTTTCTCCTTTCTTTTTGCAGGTGCATCCTGCCAGCTAAACTACTACCAAGCCAAAATGGTCAAACTTACCATTATTTTGCTTTTGTCCTAACCAACAATGTTTCAAAAAGAGTCATTCAATGGTAGGCAGATTCATTAACACAGGTCAAACAAAGACTAACCCGCAACATATGCAAAGCAGCGAACAGGCCAAGTAAAAACGCGAAAGATGACATACGTGATAATTTTCAAGAATGGCTCCAGTATGTGCAGAAAATGCTGTTCTGGACAGCGTTCGAAGAAATTGACCATTTTCTGTATGGCATCCTTTTTAAGCAAAGCTTGTTCCACTTTCCTGCTTTCATTGTCATGTGCCAAACAAACAGCAATGGAATCTAATGCTGTGACAGACCAGAGTTCATCTTCAAGTAAACTCAGGTATACATCTAGCCCACCATGAGCACGAAGCTGCTCTCTTGAATTACGTGATGCATGAGCCATATCACATAGAAGTGGTAATGCATATTGTTTCAAGGGAGAACTGGACATGATAAAATGCATCAAGTGTGGAATAATTCCATTTTCCGCAGCTTGCTCCTGTCTTCTCTTATTGATCTTGCAGAGGTTGAACAATGCATGGAGAACCTGCAGAAAGGAGAAAAGCAAGAAACATGTAAGAGCATAGCGCCAGCAGACTTACGATATACGTAGCTGCGATAGTAAGAATATAACTCTATCATAGTCATTTGACACAGGGATGGCCAAGGCAAACGAAGAGTGAAGACGTAGACATATTTGATATCTACAACACGTTAAAAACTACCATTCGCATTAAAGATCATTTCATACTGTTACACTATACGTTAGATTCTTGTATGAATAAGTGGGAGTTTAGGACAAAATCTAGTTCTAGAGACTCATAATTTGCCTTCAAGGACAGATTACTAACCAGCATTGAAACAAAATGGGACGGAACAGAGTTAATTTTGAAGGGTGATCTGACCCCAAATAGTTTGGGGCTTCGTGATTATGTTGAATGTTGATTGATAGTTCATTTATACTCAAAGGACTAAGGCACACACAGTATCAACAATTAAAGTTGTAAAGAAAAGCAACTACTAGTGCAAACTGCAGAACTCTCAAACCCTTGCACTTCCACTACACGTTTTTGTTCAGTAACTTAAGCGATCAGAGTATTTAAAGTTCCATCAGAATAGCCATTTACCACTGACAAACGATAAGCAGACAATCCCCAACCAAAAGATCACAAGTGAGAGAGCTCGGGCTGTAACATGGTCCCTCTCTTAAAGAAAAAAAAAACTAAATAAAATAGTTCTTCACATTTTCAATTGCAAACGTAGACTAAACAGCTAGTTAAGTTATACCGATAAGCTTCCCAAATTAAACTATTCATACTTCCTAACAAACCTTAATTAAAGTAATAGGAAGTTTAAGGATTGAAGAGAAATTTCACAAAGATTATCAAAAACAACGTTGGCATAAATATGAAAGGTTAGTTTGTTTTATGGTGTTTATGTACCAAGTGAGCACAATATTTTGCTAAGAATCATAGAACACTGTGCTAGGAACCAATACATTTTAGCACTCCAAATCCTAACTTATCATAGAAGCAAAGTAACAGTGCGCAAGAACCAATATATTTTAGCACTCCCAAATCCTAATTTATCATGCACATGAATGATACATCCAATTCATAATTTGCCTCCACTTTAAAAATGTATGCATGACCATGCGCTCTGGTTAACCCATAAAATTAATAGCTTACATTACCTCATGATGTATTTGGGACACAAGAGGACCCTCTTTGAGATCAAGATTGGGTATCAAATACTTGAGTGCATCTGCTCGCTGGAGATGTTCTAAGCAGTGTGGGTCTGTTGAAAGGTGATTAATGCATTTCAATAGCTGCCAAAAAGAAAGGAACACAATCAAAAACAGAAATAAAAGAAAAGGAACCATCACGAGCATAGTTATGTGACGTAAAAAAGACGCAATGCTGGACAACTTTTATTAGGAAATAAGTACCTTAAGAAGAATAGGAGGCTCTATCTTATTAAACATCTGAAAAAGACGGCTAAGCAAACTTTGGCTGCACATGAAGGATTTTACGGTTGTGTCTGCTGCAGCAAACTCAAGCAGAAGGTCTGCTACCTTTTCCAAGTATTCCCTAGCAACGTCAGCATTCCAAGGTGGCACCATGTGTGAAAGTATTCCAGATGATGCTGCACTTCCTGGTCTAGCATTTAACACTCCAGAACCGGACAATACACCTGATGCAGTCTGTGATGCAAGTCCAGAGGTTGAAGCAATTCCATCAGTAGAAGGTGCACCTCCAACTTTCTTAGTGGCAACTTTACGTGGACTTCTAGGCAATGACTCCAGGTTAGTATTTTCCCTTCCGCGTCCGGAGACCTCTGCTCAGCCATTAAAGCAAGCATTAAGAGCAATCCTGATCACTAGGAAAGATGAAAACGAGAGTCTGCTTGATGCTAATCAAAAGACAATGCCTTGTAAGTATTATAAACACTTTCACTCTTTTCCAATAACAATCGGAGGCAGGGAGATTCGCAATTACAACAGCAAGCGCAACAAATGAAACAAACTTCTGAAACATTACCTGCAAATTCAGCCATCAAAAAGTCCAAGCCATTGGTTTTCTTTTCATTAGATGCATGTAGAAGAGGGAGTATGCTTTCATGTTTCTCCAGTCCAGGAAGATTGTGCAAATACTCAAGCTGACCCGAGAAATGGCGAGATGGGGGTTCCTTCTCCAACAAACTAAGAAGGGGCCGTACATTCTCTTGCTGAATAGTTGTCGAAGCAGGAAATCCATACGATGCCCTGTCAGTCGATATTCTACTGGTATTTCCACCTCTTTGCTGTCTAAAGTCGGTCTCAGCTCTAGAGAGATCATTTTTGTATCTGTCTAGGCTTTCCCTATCTCTAGACACAGATGAAGGGGGTTCTTTTGTTACTAAATTCCCTAATTTATCGAAAGAAGCTCCATCTGGCAATCTAGAGGGACCTGAAGCTTCCACCATACCATTACTTGACCTCTCACAATCCTGTCGAAAAAATGGAGAATCTGGTGAATGTGAAGCTGAAGTACGTGAAGGCTCCTGCATTCCAGCTGGCAAAGCACGATCCACATTCTTAATTTTAAGTATATCTGACTGATCAGTTCCATAAGTGGGCATTTCAGTCTGCATAAATGAAGAATTGCCAGGATCCAATGGCCCAGACCGTGGTCGTGGAGCTAATCCATCGGGGGGGAACCCACCTCCACCAGATGCAGAAGCTAAACGAGCTGCTTCATTCAAGCTGTAGAGAGTGTTGATGAGCCTGAGCAGAATTCCATTTTTAGCAGCTATACGGCAAAAATCATTTCTAGGGGTAGACCGCTGAAGCTTAAACACCTGCCACATGCCATCTATAGCCATATGAACCATATCCCTGCATGTGTTTTGGGAGGGGTTTTTAGTAAATCTTATTTGTATAATAGTTAAATGAAGCTAGTTGATTGATGCTAATAAGTCATGTCAAGTAAATTAGGTTTTTAGACACTCTTATCTATTGTGGTGCAGAGAGGTTTCAAGCTCTACATATCTCAAACTCACATTACTTATCCTTGAAGCCATCTCTAGGTTGCACGTTAATACACTCAAAAGTATTATTTATCCTGTTAAAATTGTTCACAAGTAAAAATATTTTGCGGATATACGTGTCGTAATATTGGCTCTTTCCTTACCACCTATTTGGTCTTCCTTTGGGTGCCAAAGTCAAGTCAGAAGAGATCTGGAATGGGGTTGTTGAAAAGCCTGAGAGAAGTTTGGCACCCTGGCAAATGTAATACTTATCCTTGGGGGGAGGTTAACTCTCGTTTATAGAGTTATGGACAGCATACCTACCTATTTTATGTCACTCTTCCCAGTCCCTCTAAAGATCCAAAGACAGCTAAATAAAATAAGATCCTCTTTGCGGGAAGGCAACAGTCCAAGTTACAAATTCCACTTGATAAAATAGTCCAAGGTCACTCAACCCAAATCTCAGAGCCTTGAGATTAAGAGCTTGGTTGTCCATAACAAAAGCATGCTCATGAAGTGGCACTGGAGATTCAGCTTAAATGACTCAGGCTTGTAGGAAGAGGTCATCATTGCCAAATATGACATCCAAAATAATTGGTGTACTAAACCGTCCAGGGCACCTCATGGTACATGATTATGGACAACTGTCAGCCTTTCAAAATTGGATCGGGGATTATATAAGTTCTTGAAAGACAAATGGTTAGGATGCACTCGCACTGAAGAATGACTTCCTAATCTCTTCCTGATAGCTAGCTTTCCATGTTCATCCATTGCTCAACAGAGAAGGAAACTCATGGAATCTGAACTCTGAAGTTAAGAACAGACCATGCTTCATATGCTTATCCTATTCAGAAACCATTAACCACCTATTTCTTCACTGTGCAGTAGCAACTGATCTCTGGAATATGTTTTTGTCTCTTTTTGGCTTGAAGCGGGTTATGCCTCGTAATGTCAGAGAAGCCTATATGAGCTGGTGTTTAATGTAAGTTGATAAAGCCATCAAGAAAATCTGGGCTATGGTGCCTGCAAGCAGTTTTTTTTTTTTTTTTTGGGGGGGTATATTAGGACAGAAAGGAATCGCAGATGTTCTATTGACAACTCAACTTCCAATAACTCCCTGAAGGTTATATGTCAGGTTAACATATTTAGGTGGATTAATGTTTCCCCTGTAAATGTATTTTGTCAGCTCCTTAGCTGTATCCTAGTCGTTTTGGTTGTTTATTGAGCTGATCAAAGTCCTTTTTGTAACTTCTGCATCTGCTTGATGCCTTTTAATGACAATAGCCAAAGTTCCAATATATACATTATATAGCGAGTGTTGCAGAACAAAAAAATTATACAAGCTACACATTCATTTTTAAGGTCGAAAATCTAAAAGTTGAAAGAACATGAGAGGTACAATATCTTATCCGTAAAAGAAATGCTCTAATCCACAGATACAGAAGACAAACCTATATTTGGCATAGTCAGCTTCCAAAAATCCCACAAGAACAGGTATACCACCATTAGAAATAAACATTTGCAACGTCAAGGAACTGTAAAAGAAAGCAATCATCAATTAAGGTGCACAACTTTTCACGTCGTCAACACAAAAAACCCAAGCCTTAATCTCTATACCTTGACTGACAAAGCTGCCGAAAGAAGTAAGCTGCTTCCATACGAATTTCTCGGGGACGATCGGGGGCAGCAAAGCTCATCACAACAGGGATCTACAGGACAATTAAACAAAATACAAGTTTAGGAAAATGGTTTAGCCCCAGTATCAACAAAATTATTGTTTGCAGTGTTTACTTTTGAGAATTACTAAACATTTATTTATCAATATAAAAGTACAACCGGAAGTAACATTTACAGGGCCAACAAGACAAGCATTTCCGTGGGAATACGGATAATCTTGAACTTTTTTTTGGATAAGGTAAATGATTTTATTTATAATGAAGGGGAAACCCCATATAAAAGAAGTACACCATAAAGTAGAGAACCTACAGCAAAACTAATGGCTTAGCTGGTATAGCAAAACTAATGTTTGCAGGCTTTACTTTTCAGATTACTAAGCATTTTATTTACCAAAATGAAAAGTACAATCAAAAGTTTAGATGGAACACTTACAAGGCCAACAAGACAAGCATTTTCTTGAGAATCTGTGTTATTTTGAACTATAAGGTTCAGCACTTGCAGCACTGAACACATGACCTGAAGAATAAAAGCATATTCATCCACGAATTAATTGGAACTACAGCTTGTCGAAGGTGCATAGAGACTGAAGCACTAATGGGATCACAGAACAAAGACATACACGAGTTTTGGGAACCTCAAGCAACTCCATTAGAGGAAGCAAACCGTGTTGGGTGACAAAGACAAGCTTCTGTTCTGGCCGTTGATGAAAGAAAGCAATTAACTTCTGACAAGCAGATACAATCACATCTTCTGGTTCATCTGTTCTTAAAGATGATACTAACTTGCTGAATTCAACAGCCTGTTCGCACGATAAGTCCCAAAATATCCGTGAGTAAAGGTTTTTAATTTATCTGCTGTCTAGAAAATAATATATCACACTTTAAGGACACATAACTTTTGTGATGGTCAATCAGATAACAGATACAGATACAGAAAAGGCATATAAACTAGAGATTACAGAAAATAAATTACAGTTTTCTGGCACAAGCTACAAATGAATATTGCAGGCTTGCACCCTCTTTTGAGTGTAAGCTGTCCTCCCCCTCCCCTTCCCCCTCCCCCTCCCCTGTCATTAGGCGCACTACCTCCCTCTCCCTTCAATGTTCAATCATTGCTAAACCTATACCTTTCTAGAATTGGAAAGAAAAAAGATCTACTCTAGATGATTCAATTCATTCTAAAGAAGGAAATGATCCAGAACTCTGCACATTAACAAATCTGAAAACATAATTTTCAAGAATGTGATAAAATTTGTTATATTTATACTCCAAGGTAGACTGCCTAATACTGGACTACTGTTATGTTGACCTAAAGCTTTAGCAACCAAAGAAATTTATATCTGCAATCATTCACATTAAACACAGCGATCAGGTTGCGATGGGAAATAAAGAAAAAGAAACAACGGCCACAGTACTTCTATGGTGTATAAGACACAATAGGGCGGGTAAGAGGTTGTAGACACATCCAAAGAAACAAACAAGAGAGACATTAAACCTGTTTTTTTCTTTTTCACACTTTTGGGATGAAGAGATATACACCAACTTAATTACAGAGCAGAAATAGAGCAGCTCTAAAGGTTTCTGTATTCTATTTCTTTCTTCTTTTACTTTTTTTTGGTTAATCAGTGGTTCACCCCATCTCCCCAAAACTGTATTGCACTGAGAAGATTCCTTATGTCAAATGATAGGCATATGTCAAAATAACCCAATGATCCTTTCCTACATTGTAGTGTAGCATATGATATTTGGAGCATGTTCTTTTCTATTTTTGGACTAGCCTGGGTCATGCCTAGTAGCATCGAGGAAGCATATGAAAGCTGGTGTTCATGGAGAGTTGGTAAATCCATCAAAAAAATTTGTGTAATGGTACCTGCTGCTATTTTTTTGGTGCATTTGGAATGAACGGAATCGTAGATGTTTTGATGGGATCTCCTACTCATGTACTAAAAGCAAAATGCTTATTGAACTTGTTTAGTTGGCTAAATCAGGCTCCTGTAACTAGTAGTGTTCAATTTTTGGATTGTGTTGCTCCACTAGATTTTTTTTTGGTTGTATATGAGCAGGCACTATCTCTCTCTCTTTTTCTTGTAATCTTAGGATGCTTTTTAATAAATTATATTTCATCAAAAAAATAACCCAATGATCTTTTATAAGAGATATACACAAGATATATCTCATTTTACATAGAAATACAGGATTAACCATTAGCTATTTGCTATTCTGTAACCTTCACATGGGCCATGGCTTTTCCAGTTTCACTACCCTTGACATTGAGGAACTATACACAGCAGTACAGCACCGACCAAGGTTCTTTATGCCGACATCATAGTAATTAGATTGAACCTCTGACTTAGCCTTTCATGTCAAAGTGGCCTAAGTTTTTCATTATCGACACAAAATCATTTACCAATTTTTAGTATCATAGCAGTTGAACAATCAAAGAAGCATCAGCAGCTTATAAAGAGACAGGCAATAAGATCCTATCAAATACTTTCTCATAAATTGAAATTACACTATAAAGTAACACACAGACACACAAAGGTCAGGCATCCTCACAAAAATAAGTCAAGGAAACTAGTCTAAGAGTACCTGAAGGTGAAAAAGATTCTCTGTCGGTAATTTATCATCAAAGCCCTGAAAAGCATCCGATAAAGAAACTAAGAATAAAGGTGGAGAAAGACGGACATTTATATAGAATATAAACCAACCAAAAAAGAATAAGCACACATACTAAACCATCCATGTCTATTACGTCTTCCTTCAACACACCCATCATGATGCTGAGTAAATCGCCACCATTTGCTGGTCCTGATTCACTCTCCATTTGTTTTTTAGCAATTGTGGCCCTCAACTTTGTTGCCAAATCATTCTTTCCAGTTTCAGCAAGTGCATTGCTTTGCGCAACTTGTGAAGATGATGCAGAATGAGAGACTTCAGAAGCGCGATTCTCCAGGTTCTTCTCCAATGGATGAAACAGGTCATCCAATGAAGCATCACCAGGGGGGTCACTAAATCTGCTTAGCTCATTTCCCCCTTGAACTACTGGTGCCTTCATAGCCTTCAAAATATATCAGATAAAGAAATAGTCAGAATAAGATTCAGCATGAGATAGCAAACAAACTATGTAGATGACACAAGAACATTGAGTGATGATTGATGCAGTAGAAAAGACATAAAGGAGCAAAGAAGTAAAAAGAGAGTTGGCCTCCAAACGGTTTAGATATGACCTCAGAAACAATCAATCCACAAATAGTAACAAGCGAGAGATGAACATACATGATCTAAATGAACTTACCGAAACATAGGTGAATACCCCAAAATCAGAAATTTTTCTTTCTATTTCTTTCTGAATGAGAACTATGAGCTCAGGCAGGATATGGACTTAGCAACCTCCTCCTATAAACTACTAATCATAACACGAAAACTTAGATATGTGATCAAGTTAGCCACGGCCATGCAGGTTCCACCAATTAGACTTGGTAGATGATAACTGACATATCATAATCATCCCATTTGTAAAGATTAAAAAAACAAAAAAGGTCAGAATTGGATTAAACATACAACACGAGGTATAAAAGCTATTATCTCCCGCTTATGACAGCTAATATCAAGGACTTGTTACTTATTAGCAGTGATGGAATTATTGATATGCATAGATGCAAAGGCGTACATCTCATCAAAAGTACATTTCAAGCCAAAAACAATGGGGTGCATGTCAGATTTTTCTTGAAAAGTTTAACCAAGCCATATTGAGCCTACAAGAAAAATAGGAATCACAAGCATATAATTTACCTTTCTCGAACTTTGATCTAGGTCCTTGTGTCCAGAACTGGATGATGCAGAATAAGCATTAAGGCTGCGTCCTTTTTCTTCAACCTTCCTAGCTACAATGCTCTCCCCCCTGGATTCACTAGATTCAAGCTTACCGTTTGCAAGAACTTTCTCAGGCGCACCCAAGTCTGTTGAACTTTGAAGCATTGATTCATTACTCACAGCTAATCCATCAGCACAGCTTTGAATAGGAGACTTCTCATGGATTGCTAAAGTTGGAACTTGATCTGACATTTGATCTTCAATCTCATCGTCTCTTACTTCAATATGATTACTACTTGAACCATCAACCTCATCTGACTTGCTAATCTCTGAGACTTCAGGTGATGCCAACACCGTACCAGATTCCTGGATTCGCAGAGTATCAGCAAAATTGCTTAATTGCTATTTTCATCATATTAAAGAAACTCCAAAGAAAAATACTTTTGCTTTGTCAGAAGAAGAGCTTCCAGCAGCACCCTTATCATCTTCATTTGATGCATCTGCGTCAGCTGATCCATCTTCTTCAATATTTCTAAAAGAAAACATATGCAAGAAAAATATGGCATACATCAAAAAGCATACTATTATTGAATGGACGTATAGGGGGGAACCCCGGAGAAGAAGTACTGGGACAAATGAAAACTAGGATTATATTACAAAATCTACCTTATCGTCCCACTATGACGGAGTGAGGACTGCAGAGCGCGCCTTGAGTTCTGTATCCAAGGATGTGAAAGTAGTGTCTTAGCATCAGGCCTTTGTCTAGCATCCTGAAACATGCTAATTTAGGGTTATCAGAAGCTACTGGAGAATTAGTCAGGGAGAAGATCGCCGCAAAGATAAAATAATAGAATTAGGCAAATGGAACTATGTTCAATATGATGCCATAGATTAAACATTGATAAAGAAGCAAAATACTGCACACTTGTCAATCTGCACCATTATCGCAGACCCCTATCACTCACCATCCAGATTCATACAATCCTAGTCAATATGCATAGAGCATCATGGTCAAGCATCATTCTACAATAATATCAAACTTCAAGTTTCCATTAACCAAATTTTAAATGGATTTCTGCAACTACATTTAGTTTCACAAAATGTTGTTGATAATTCTCCTCATTACTCTATAACTTCACCCATTCTTGCAAAAAATTCATGCCGTTCATCACGCCCACCTCTAAATTCTGACAATTTTCTTTAGAAACGCAATGATAAAGAGTCTGGGGAACTTGTAGTTTTATTGTATCACGTCCAACATCAGACTCTCATCATCCTTTGAGCAGTATAAATGTGATAAATAACTCAGGTCATGTCACCAGTAACTTCTCATATCTTTCCAATCTAAATGCACACCACTCTCTCTTTGACCACATTTTTCAAATAAAATAGATAATATCAAGTACCAAGACATAATTGATGCAAGAATAATATATTCTATTACCTTCTTAAAACACTGGCGCAGAAAATCAGTGATAGTAGGAGAAAGACTATCTGGAATTGGGGGATGATCATCCTGGAAACAGACGAGTATCATTAAATTGTTGAAGCTCATGGAAGCAGCCCCTAAACCACTCAAGTAGCATTTAATTCAAGCAAGACGAATAAAAAAGTATTACCACCAAAATATTATCCCCATCTCCCTCACATAAAGACAATAAGACATAGCTTAACTAAAAGTCACCTGTACAATCCGAAAGAGAGCAGGCATGGGCTGAAGATCATAGTACGGAGGTACGCAAGTTAGAAGTTCTATAACTGTACAGCCAACACTCCAGATGTCAGATGCAGCACATACTCCCGACATTTCAATCACCTGAAAGACTAGATTAGCATTAAGGATAAATCTTCTATGTGCAAGTTACTGCTACCACTAACAAAACTCGCAAAATGGTTCACCCTATCCTATTTTCCTTCTCTTACGAGTGAACTGTCCATTCAAACTCTTTGCTCTTTAGGTGGTTTAGCTTTCTTCTCTAGAATCTACTTTCAACATTGCAAAATTTTTAATATAATTTAACATGCCAAATAGTGGCCAGGTGATTACTTACATAGCTAATATAAATCAAGCTAGGGATATTCTAATGCTTAGTCGTACTTGATTACTTTCTAGGGAATAGTATGAGTTAATATGTGTCCAAGATAGAAATGTCAGCTAAGCAACAATGCGACATCGAATCAATTAATCAGAATAAAGTTTTGCATCCCCAGGAAACCAAGAAAAAAGGAGAAAATAGCAAACAGTTGCTTTCAGAAGTGGATAACAGGTGACAATGAGAAACAAACGACAATCTAATATAGACACCATGGAAACTGAGTTTGAGATACCTCAGGTGCCATCCAATATGGTGTTCCAACAACTGAATGTGTATTAACATCTGCCTCCGTTAGTTTAGTTGCAACACCAAAATCAGCTAGTTTCACTAAACCCTGTAAACAAAAGTTATCAAGAACAAAAGGTTAGGCGGCAAACACATAGGCAAGAATTTACTCGAGCTGAAAACATAAGCAAAATGAGGAGGAGGAGGGGGGGGGGGGGGAGGAGGCAGCCCGATGCACAAAGCATCTCACTTTCACGCAGGGTCCAGGGAAGGGCCGCAAAGGGATGTGATGTACGCAGCCTACCCTGATGCAAGCATCAGTGGCTGTTTCCACTGCTCGAAACCGTGACCTATAGGTCACACGGAGACAACTTTACCAGATGCTCCAAGGCTCCCTTTATAAGCCAAATGAGAACGAATGCTAATAATGAGACTTGGAAATGCAAGTAAATATCCATGCAATTATACACCCCATGAAATTTCTATTTCCCAAATAAGCACAAAAGAAATCAGATAATACTACAACAAAACAACTATGCCTCAATCCCTAACAGGTTGGGGTCATCTATAAGGATCATCACACACCATGTCTCTCCATTTAAGTTCAATTCATGACATCATGATACCTAATAGATATAAATGTGGGAAATAAGTAAGATATATACAAAACCAGTAATAATAACAATAGTTTTAGTATTAAAATTTCTCTATTATTACCAACTAGCAGGTATCACATTGAGAAACAGTACCCCCTCCATTCCATTTTATGTGGCGAGGTGTCTGAATTAAAATATAGATTCTCCGAGTTTTTTTAAAGTAAAATTTACATAATTGGAAACTACATAAGAAGTACCATAGGTCCCTATAGTTAATAATTCAAAATAGTTAAGAAAATCAAATTTCTTTGACTACCTAAATTGTATTAGTGCCACCAAAAAATGGAGCGATGGGAGTAGTAAATTTCCCAATGAATGGCAAAATCAAAAGCAGAAAAGGAGGTGCAGTTAAAAACCTCTTTAGTTGTCAATATATTTGCACCCTTGATATCCCTATGAATTACACCTTGCTCATGTAGATAAACCAACCCTTCCAATACCTACGACAGAGCAGAGCCATCAAAAACTGAACTTTCACTGTAAGACACCTAATTTGGAAAATCTCACACCTGAGAAATGTAAACAGCAACCAAAGATTCTGGAAAAGGCCCAAATTTGTTTGGCTTGACAATGTTGGCAAGTGAACCATTCTCGACATACCTTTGTAAAAATATCAAAATTTCAACTAGTTAGTTTCCTTAAGAAATAAAGAAAAAATAAAACTGAAGATATGTTTCAAGCTCACTCACTCAAGAATTATGAAAAGATGACTCTTTGTCTTTAAAGATCCAAGATACTTCACAATGTTTTTGTGGTTCAAATTCTGGAGAGAAAAACAAAAATAAGATCACACAGGTTTAATTATCCATACTAAGAAGTATGCCTTCAGGTGCATTCTACTTTTTTTCTTTCTCCTCCTTTGGGGAGTTGGGGAATCCTACAATCAGGACGCAAGAGGTAAGAAATCTTTACCTTAAGCAAATCAATTTCTTGCTGTGACATTAATGCATCCAGCCAAGTATAGCATCAACAGAAGAAAAAAACAACTTGTAAGCCACATTAAGCAAAGAACATAATGTAATCCATCAAATGACAATGCACATAGCAGTGACTATCATATATTAGTTTAACACAACCAACTGATACAGATAATTAGTGTGAAAAGATGTATCGAAGACATATTGTAGCAGCGACTATCATCAGCAAATAGCATACATTTCAGCATAAATTTTCATTACAGCAGTAATTTTGTTTCTAGTTGGAGATGCTATTTTGGCAACTAGTTTCCTTATAGTAAGAGTCATCAACTACTATTTTTATTTCTGATAAGCGATTCTATTTATCTAAGTATTTTCACTATGATAGGAGTCCTTAATTTCGTTTTCCTATTTTTCCTGTGAAATCTCTACTAACTTTTGGAGGAAATGAAAGTTCAAGCAGAATTTCTACCAAAATTATAAAGGTTTAATAGCATTGTCCAAATTTTGGGGAAATTGGAAGTGGTTATTTTTCAGGAAAAGGAAGAACACTTATTTGGAGGGTTAAGTTATTTGGCCAATCAACTCAAAATTATATAATTCAAAAAAAGTACTTTCGACTAGTATCATAAGCTACTTTTCTACTGCATAAAGGAAGCATACTTTGTAACTTCTAAAAGGAGAAGTAGAAAATCAATTTTTTTCCAGGACAGTACTCCTCAAGAGAATATGTACAAACTATCTCTACTCAATTAAAGCAATTAGACCCATTTGTTTCTCAAACTATATTTACCAAAAATTCAGTAATTATATAAGATGTCACTATTATTACTTTGGTTTAATTATACTTATATTTATTACGAATCTTGATGTACTCTTAATTTTATATTAACATTAAATAAAATAAAATTGAAAGCCTAATTAAAATCACCACAACAAATATTATTGTATAGTATATGCAAGTTCCCTAGGCATTCCTTGCAGGTTCTTCAAGAGGCAGAAATTGCGAAGAACAAGGTCGGTAGAGAGGATATTGCCCCTGTGACTTGACCCCTACGTGGGAGACCTAACAACTTAGTATCTTTGCAAATCATTATGGGTTTGAATGTGCGTGGGTGGGTTGGGGGGAGGGGGAGACTCCAATACACACGGAAAGAAAAAAAGAGTTGAGGGATCTGTTTTAGGAAGTGCGGCCATTAACAAAGCAAGAGTAGCAGATTCGGTATCCTGAAGGGAGAAGCGAATTGCGCCAACTGAATCCAAATTAGGAAATCAGCGGCATCAACTTTCACCACAACTCCAAGAAATTTTTACAGCAGTCAACAGGAACCACTGTAAGCAATCAGATGGGGGAATGGGTAGCAATAACGATTACAAAAAGCGACAATTGATCAAAACAGCCAACAGAGCTGGGAGTAGTGTTGGAGTAAGAAAAAAGGAAGCTCAACACTGACCAAGTCCATCTTGCATTTGCAAGTAATCATTGTTCAGAAAGGAAAAGGTAGTTCATCCTAACATCAGTCAAAATAATGGAAGATGGAAATACACAAGTACAATTGTTAATTAAAAAGTTACATCATAATTTCCATAAGTCTTGTCAGAAGAGATTAAGAAAATCCATTAAAACCTTGTTACACACTCAACAGACAATTCCATAAAATGGACAGGCCTACTCTTAAAGAACTGTCCAAGAGGACTAAGTCTATTTCAAGTTTCAAACTTTCACTTTAGATCAGCGTCCAAATAATCATTGTTTGTCTATCATTATCTTTCATCTACTATTACACACACACACATCATGTCTATACTTCTCCCGAGCCAGTTGGATTTAGAAAGACAGTTCCTAGATTCTGGGTGCACACTTGCAGAGTCGCAGTAAGCTAGCAACTATTTGAAACACAGGAGCACCAATAAAAAAGTTATAAAATAGTACTAAAGTAACCCCGATTGTCATTGTTTATAAAATTGTCCAACTTCATATCAATGGATGTAAAGTTGCAAACGTTGCGGTTATCAAGAAAACTTGGAAAAGTGATTCCCATATTTACATAAACCATAATTTTGTTCTTACCAAGAAATCCCCTACAATCAGTGGCACGGTTCAAAACTAGGTGCATTATAGGCCCGCCCCTCTACCCATCTCCACTTAAATACCAAACATTTAATTATGGTCGAGTTCTGAACTCTTACCACTAGAACAAAACCTCCGGAGCAATTTGCATAAATAATGTTTTAAACACAATGCACACGTGTAAACACACAATTAGCTTAAAAAGCGAATATATACCATAATAATATTGAGATCCTCCTGAGCAATATTCTCCAACGAGACTTGCTTAATCGCAACAAAATCACCATTTTCCAAATCCAAACCTTTATATACTCGACCGTAAGCTCCTTTCCCTATCTCATCTCCAAGCATCTTCAATCCACAAACACACAAATTAATCAATCTTATCAATCAACTACGCCTCAATAATTATATCACAAAATTCATTGAATACAACATATATACACATTCTACATTATTATATACAACATAAATACAATATAAATGATGCAAAACCCTAAATTTACTTACATATTTGTTATCTAGGGTTTTGGATTTGTGAAAAGCAGCATTTGCCATTTGCCTAGACATTATAAATATCTTCTCCTACCCACCCCCACCCCACCCCCTCCAATGAATTATGAGGGTATGGTGGTTCTAGAATATTCTATGATTGTTTCATTTTGCTATATAAAAGAGAAGATCGCCGGCGGGGGAACTTTCGGGCCCTGTGAAATAATGGGAAATGAAAATGGCTTTAAGTCGGGCTTCGGAAGGCCCGAATGGGCCGGGTAATAGATTTGGGAATTGTTTGTTCAAATAACCGGCGAAGATTGGTAAAAGGTACAACTCATAGACTAATAAGGTATAAATAGTTTAGTTAGTATTTGGATTTTGGATGACAGTTATGTCTCCGTTGGATTTCAATTTTCCTTTTAATGGAATTTCTATATTTTTGTTCTTTTTAATATTATAGAGATTACAACTTTTCAAATTAATTATTTCATACAATAGAAATTTGAGCGGTTGGAGGGAGAGGCGGAGATTATAAATTTTGAATTGTACATATCGATAAATTATAATATAAGTATAGTGTTACGGGTTGATTTTCTTATCTTAACACCACATTGATTAAAAGGCTAATTTCTAATGTAGTAAGTCAAATTATTTACACAAACAACGACTCTTTTCAATAAATACTTAAATCAACTTAACATGCTGGTCAATCTTAAAGATCTCATTGATTAAATATTGAATGTGTGTTAACCACTGAACCGATAAAAAAGAACTCTTTTATGATTAAATATTATATAACTAATCGATTATAATATTTTATTTGATATTGATGGAGTTGAAGAAGTTTTTGCTTACTAAATCCATCTTAATGTGAGTATCACAACAACATTCCAAGGTGATCTTTGACTTTTTTAAATAGTGGGCAAAGAGGAGGAGCGTATAGGAATTTCGGCCACTACACAAATTTGTTTTACTTAGAGAAATAAAGCAACAACTTGTATAATTTGAGTGGAGCTTAAAGAGCTAACCATTGAGGCCTTCCAAGCAGGGATGAACATAGGTCGCGTTGGTTCGGTTTTTTCATTTACCAAATCAAACCAATAATTTCGATTTTTTAAATCTTTAACCAAACCAAACCAATCAAAGTCGGGTTTTCTAATGTCGGTTTTATTCGATTTATTCGGGTTATTCAGCTTATTCGATTTTTATTTGTTAACAAAATATGTGGTGCTTTCTCTCCTTTAAAAGTATAGGTATAAAAAGCTCGTATCCAATTGTACAAAAGAAGACAAGTTAAACCAAGTTAGTTCATATTAAAATTGCTATGGATACATAGAGTTCAAGACTTTCTCCTTTTTCTTTAATAGGTAACTGTAGAGTCCTACAAGAAATGACACTCTTAATCAGACGTTCCAAATATAGATTTAGAGACGTACAATATAGCCCATCCAGATGCACATGTATAACAAAAGAAAAAAAATATTTACCGGTTAAAAAAATAATAATAGCACCTCAAATGTTTGAGCGCCAAAATCTTTTGTTCTTAGAAAATTATTTTTTACTAATTAGGTTTTTTATTTTTGCACTTAATTTGGGTTCTCGTATTACTTTCTGGTGGGCTTTTCTTTATGGGTCATAAGCCTATCACTCATTCTTATTAAAATTAGCTCATGTAGATGTGTGTTGTAAATCATAAGTTTATATCATAAGTACATAACTAAGAAAAGCTACTAAGATATTTAGAAAATATTTTTCAATGAATGAATTTTATACATATAAAAATTTAAAAGTAACATATATGTAATGTCGGTTCGGTTTGGCCTCGGTTCGGCTTTTTTATGGGTAACACCAAACCAAACCTAATATGTCGGTTTTTTTTTTCGCCAACACCAAACCAAGTCAAACCAACCCATAGTCGGTTTTTTTTTCTCGGTTCGGTTCGGTTTGTCGGTTTGGTTCGGTGTGCCGGTGTGGTTTGTACAGCCCTACTTCCAAGTACAAGTTTTTACCGTTAAATGAGATATGCTGGAGACGAAAAAAATTGTTAAACTATTATAATTCCTCATTTTATAATTATATGCACTTGTGGTTGCCCAAAAGGCATAAGTACTTCCACGTATTTGAGTCAAATTTTCAATTTTTTCTATTGCCTCGAACTATTTCGAAATGAAATATATATGATGTAGACTCAGAAAGCACTCATAGGCGTAAATAAATTTTGAATTAACATCAAGGGTCTAGAGTGATTCAAGAGATCATAGAAACCAATAATCTATATATATATTAAAAGGAATGTAGTAGCCTATTATAAATAGCCAAGTGGCATGTTAGGAAAATGCCATGTGTTAGTTTTTAGGACAAAGTAGTTAATTTTTGAATTTTAGTTTTAACTAAGTTGTTAAATGGTTAATCAGTTAATGCAAAGAATTTGAATGTAAATTTGAATTACGAGATAATTAAAGATTATCTTAAATTTGAATATTTAAAAAAAAAATCAGTCTTTGAAAGGTAATTTTTTGAATTTGAAAAACATAAATTTCTAATTAAATAAATTTAAGCAAAGATTTAAAAATGTGTAAATCTATTTTTCGTAAAGTATAACTAAACCTTATCTTTTTATGATCTGAGTTGGCATGAAAGACAATACTACAATTTTCCAATGTTTAGAGATAAAATTTTTAAAGTTAAAAATATTTTAAAAGCATAACTGAAAAATTGTAAATTGAAACCTAATTTTTAAAATCATTTACGTACCTTTTTAAAATAAATTAAAATAGTTCACGTTCTTTTTAGTATGTTGCACGATGGCTTTTAATTTGAATTGAGATAACCACGTTTGATGAAAATGACCGTAAGTTTAGGAATGTTGGAAGGGAACGTGTTATAATGGAAATCAAAATCACCAACCGTAAAATATGAAATCACATTTCAAAAGCTGTTACAAACGAGGAGATCTTCCTTCAAATATGGCAATGAGATAAGACTAGAAGATCAAAAGTTCACAACTGACGTCTCTATGTCAACTTTTCTTTCTTCCGACATCAATTTTAGCAGTATCTTTTTAATCTTCTTTTTTAAAATGTATGATCCCTATATCTTTTAATTTAATAATCTTGATAAGAAATATGAATGTATGATATCCTACTATTTCATTTATTGTTTACGAGGAAGTTTTTAGGTTGATGGATTTCTCCTTCTTCCACACCATGATAGAATAGTACAAGGACTAGCGTGTATAAACTCTCTCTTCATGTGTGCAGAAACAGTAACCCGCATGAGGCAAGGAAACTCTTAAGAGTTAAGTAGGCTTGATGCTAAGCAAGTTGAATATAGCGGCTCATATTTACATGGGATTTGGTGATATATATATATATATATATATTGAATGGCCTCCAATCCAACGACACTAATTACTAATAGTGAAATAATAGTATAAATTTTAGCGTGAAGAAGGTATGCAACTTCCGTTTCTAGCATTAAAGCATGTTTTGCCAATGGTATTTAGATTCTAGCTTATATAACTTTTTTGCTGGATGCATAAGATATTTATTCTGTGTTCTTACACAGATTCACTTTTCTTTATGGAAAAAATGTGTCGAAAATAAAAAGGAGACAGAAGATGACCGAGAATGGTGCATTTTGAGAACACCTATTGCTTTTACTTCAAATGTCTTTACTCCATAAAGCCTCATGAATCAGGTAATTGTTCATTACATGCCATACTCCTCGAAGTAGCAAAGTCAGTTGGTTCAACTGATCGGTATATCTTATTGCTTTTGGCCCTAACTATGTTTTATATATATATATATATATATATATATATATATATATATATATATATATATATATATATATATATATATATATAGAGTAACATCAAACTCTCATTCTTAACTCATTATTTATCCACTACCTTTATAATATCAATTCGCATATGCTTATACTCCTATATTTGTTCGACTTTTTTTTTCATTCCCATCACTTGATTTCTTACATTATTTTGATTTTTGAAATTGTGAGGGATGGAGTTTGATTATATGGAATGGAGTGAGAAAGGCTCGAGTAAAAAGGATGGGAGATGAAGAGAGAATGGGAAACTTACACGGTATCAAGCATGGAAAACAAACCTTATTTACATACAATCTACATGTGACTCGGTGATCTTATCAAGAATCGTAAGTAAGATTATGAATGGAGTAATAACCTTATTTTGAAATAAATCTTGCCAATATTTTCTAGAAAGTATATAGCCAATGATTCACCATATTTTTTGGCTCTCTTTTTATTTTTTTTTCTTAAAATTATTATCCAAATCAATAATTAGCCATTGAGAATTTTGAGTTTTAATATGAGTACAACTTCTTTTATGGTTTTAGAGTTTAGTATTAGCCTAATTCTTGGTGCTTATCATGACTTATTTTTAATGAATTGAAGATGATAATATAATATTGACGAATGGTTTCATTTTCCATGCCAGTATGTTGTCATAGGTTTTCCTTATCTGATTCACCAAAACTCAATTGGTGAATGTGCGAAGCAGTCGTTTACTCCAGTTATATATGACAAGAAGCTAGCATATGGTTTATAAAATATTCGGAGATGCATATAGTGCTTCTGTATATATATTGTTTCGTTTTTTTCTTGATTTGTTGGTGAATCTGTAGTAGTTAATGGGATTTTTCATATATTTGGTAAGTCAATATCACTTCAACTTTTCCTAGAGGAGAAAGCTAAATCACTGCACGCTCAGAATAATGAGGGAACTGAGTGAATATATTTAATTTGCTAGACACTAGATTAGGGGAAATAGTTATTTTGACACGTATCGTATTGGGCTTTGACATGCCTTTTGCTCAATTGGTTATATCAAGTCAGTATATTGGGTTTAAGTTTATTTCATTATAACTGAGGAGAAATATACTATAGGACAGACATTTACAATATGGTGTAGGAATTAACTAATCTACCAAAACATGAATTCAAAATTTTAAAAGGACTGTGTTCGTCCTACCCAACGAATGTCATTATATTGAATAAAGGGTATGGTGATTTATCATACATAGACAAATTATGAGGATTTATTGGTTTATGTTTGAGTATGGTTCTTCTTTCGTTATTCTTATTATGTTAGTGTTATGTTCCATTGGACATGCCAGCTAATACTATAGAATTTCTTTTAAGTTTGTTCTTGGTTTTACAAGTTCTTTTTTTTTAATATAGTTCGCAACAAATGAGAATGTAGTAACGAGTGTAGGATTGACATGTTTGGTTAAAAATGTATACATTTTTGGAGTATCTGAACATGACTACTCTTGAAGCAATCAAGAAGTGGAAGGCCCTTTAACGTGTTAGTGGATTTTATCTCTAGGTAAGCCATGCATGTCTACACATAATTGATTATTGGCATAGTTTTACTTCATAGAAAAGAATTATTGACGTCAGCATACACTTTATATAAATTTCTTTTGTCCATGTGCTTTCAAACGTTCCTTGGCTACAAAATCATAAAAAGGTCATGCAATTTTCTTTTTCCTTCATCAGGTACTGATGCGAAACTTATAAATGTCTCGCACTTGGTAATGTCGGCCAATTGGATCAGAAATTATCCATTGTTCAAGGATTGAATATATGAGGCATTTTAGTATCTAATCCACTTTATCTGTTACGTGCAATATTTACTTTGATTTTTCGCTTCTATCTTGCCATTGCATTTGTAATGATTTGCAGAATTAGATCTGTTTGATATGACCGAGCCAGTTCCTCATCAGTCATAAAGAAATGACAAATCCTACTCACGCTACTACAAATACAAAGGCTAAATATAAGTCCATTTCTTTTATACGAATGAATTATTGATCAAGTCTAGCTGATGTTTCGCTATGAGAACTACTATTCGTAGATATGTAGCTTGATCCGTAGCTAAAATGTGAGACAAGAGTTGAGATGAATCAGTTTTAGTTTTTTAAGAATTTCAAAGTGCGCATTTACTAGCTGTATTTTTGTCAGTTATAAATATATCACAGCATGTTTAATAGTAGTCTCCTACACTATAATAATAACAACATAAGAAAGAAAGAGTTAAAAAGATGTACATACTTTTATAATGAGACTTGGATGTGTATGGATGAGCTGGTAGGGTGGTATCATGTTTTCTGTTGTTAAACAAGCAATTTGCAATGCCATGGAGTTTATGTCGCTCTAAAAACTATATTAAGGTTAAATTTGTAAGTTTATGCTAATTTCTATCCAAATATAAAATGTGTCTCTTTCTTATCATACTTTACAAAGAAATTGTGTCATGGAAACTGGAATAGAGGGAACATATTTTATTCTTACATTACGCGTCATAAGCAAGAATACCTCGAAAATGAATATATTAAATGAGAAGGTACTTAAAATAGGTATTCAAGTGAAGATCAATCATGTCAAATGTATCTTGACAATGAGAAATTATGTAATTTAACTGCCCATTAATTGAATTTTTTTTACTAATTTTATTTTTAGAAAACGAAATTTTAAACGACTAAATCAAATAAATTTAAAACAGAACCAACCAAAGTCATACACTTTCTTTGGACATCTAACAATATGGTTCGTCCTTTTTAATTTCATAATTTATGATTCGGGTACATCATAGAGAAGCAAATTATGGTTAAAATTTTGCTGAGTTAATCGAGATTTTATATATCTAAAGTAATAAGATAATAACGAGAAGTCAATGAATATTATGCATACATGGTGACATGTTGATCAAATTAAGGGGCTCCAAGATTAGCTCCGGCATTCAACAAAAGCAAAGACCAAGTAGCTAAGAAAATGTTTGTTAGCTTTTATGGATGAAATTGTGTCATGATACCTATTAGTAGTGTTGTATCTACTTATATTTTTTAATTTGCAGGAAGCTGAGCGTGTCATACATTTGAAATTTTTGAAAAGGAGGGGCTTAAATAAGCTCTTGATTTTATATATCAATATTGACATGAAAGTTCTCAGTAAGATCAAATTCATTTGTATTGCATAGTTATGTTATTTACATTGCTAATTATATGATTATTTATTTAGATGCATCTCAAGCTATATAATTTGTTGTGTTTTCAGATTTTATGTATTTTGAATGAAACTATCATTAATTGTTTCCGAATTTTCTTATTGAGCCATTTTTAGGCGGTTAATTCCCACCCAAAGAGAAAAGAAGATAGGGAACCAACGATGAAAAACATCGTCGTATCAAAATTTTATATATGCTACTTTGATAATTAAAATTTGCTACGATTACTGTCAGTTGATATCAACCGCGCATCGCGCGGGTACTATACTAGTTAAGTTAATAGAAGGGCCAAAGAGCAATTAATGGATAAAAATTTCGCGTGGGAGCCACTTTTGACTGCGTTAGTCAAGCAGTAGCCTCCGCGTACAAATTCGCTAGAAAGTAACTACCGTTTGGATTTTTTTTAAGTTATATATCAATTTTTAAAGTACTGGGTGTGTCTATGCACGAATATATTCATGATACTTTGTTATTATTAGGATATGCTTCTGCAAAAAAATGTTTGGATTCTATGTAAGTATAAGCTTTGGATTCCATTAAAAATATTGGGTCTTCATTTAAGTGTAACCTTTTGTGAAGCCTTTTGCCCTAGTATAGAATACTGGGACTCCGGCTGGCATAACCCTTTTGTCCCGACTCGGTCTTGCATAAGCCTTGTGCCTCTTGACAAAATACTGGGACTTTGTATAACAAACACTTGTGTCCAGTACGAAATACTGGGACTCGTTCTGGGCATAAGCCTTGTGTCCGTTGACAAAATACTGGGACTTTGTATAACAAACATTTGTGTCCCAGTACAAAATAATGGGACTATGTATAACAAAACATAAGTTTTGTGCCCAGCAGAGAATAATGTGATTTTATATATGAAGCACTTGTGCCTTCAGTACAAAATACTGGGATAGTATTTAGCATTAGCTTCTGGTGCAAGCACATAGGTGTTAATTTTTGTGGTCTTATCTTAATACATTTGTTGACCTTACAACTATGGAGAATTTGCCAAATGACTAGGGTATGGAGAATTTACCAAACGACGAGGGTATCCTGGTTCCGTTTGAGCAATGGAGAAATTGTGATTTCCAGTGGAAAGGTGACATAGAGTATCGCAGATTACTTGAATGGTATTTATCAGATGAACACCCGGAGAAATTAAAGTAAGGGCCTTTCAGCAAGTTTATCCTTGTGGAAGATCCTAAATATTCTAGAAGGATAGTAAATTGTTTTCTGCATTCTCAAATACCTTCTTCAGACTTACTAAGATCAGTTTTAGAATTTTTGGTAAAATGGTAGATTTTACAGCTTCAGACTTCCATGCAGTTAGTGGTGTTAATATGTCAAGTACTATAGATACAAGTATTTTGATGCTTATAAAGATTAGATTGAAGGATAAATATTTTAGAAATCTTGAAGAAGGTTGTAATAAAAAAGACAACGAGTGGAGTTTAAAAGTTACATGATTGGTTGATTTGATTGAGCATCATTCTAGTTATATGAGAGAGAATCCAAATAGTAAGGGTAAGGGCAAGGATAAATGTGAAGATGATGACTGTAACAAAGATAATCCAAATAGAGTGTCATCTGGACAATTTAAAGACGAAAATGTTAGGAGACTGAATATTGGAAGACGAAAATATCCTCGAAAAAGTGATCGGCCTTTTTCCTCTTAATTATTTATATTAATTTACACAAGAACTCATAGAGAAAAGACACAAGTGGAAATAGGACACATTAGGATGGATAGTTTGTAGAAGAATAGGGACTTACCCGTGAGAAGTAGAGTTATTAAAGTAAAAAATTTGCGCAGGGGCCACTTTAGCCCCTGCTATTCAGGCTTCAACCACTTTTTACTTATTTGTGCAAAAGAAGCTTCTTTTTGCCTTTTTATTAAATTATTTAATTTAAACAGCCTACAGGTAAAGATTACTTTGCCTCTATCTTTGTTCTGATCTACAGGGTATGGACAAAACAGTTTCTTTTCTCCTTTTGTGTTGTTTCCCATGCAAATCTCATGCCCTGCATGCTCTATTCTCAATTTTTTCCTTTAGATTGTCTCGTTCCTTTGTAAAATCGCTAGCCTCGTTGTGTTTCTAGTTATCGAAGAATTTGTTTGCGAGTTTTTAGTGCGAAGCTTGAGGTAATAGTCGCAATATTAAAATTCTATCAGGTATGATAGTTTTTTTTTTGTTTTTTTTTTTAAAAATATGTGTGTATTAAGTTTGAAATTATATGTATTAAGTTAATTGTTGTTGATTATTTTTGTTTAATGAATTTTATTTTTTAAATAATTCTAAAATATATGCTTTCGGTGTGTAGTTTTGTATGTTTGGAACACATGCATATTGAAGTTTACAAAATTTTTTTCTAAATTTGGTTTGAAGTTTATTGATAGTCTGTTTTTATAGTTGGTATTACTAGTTTTTGCAATATAGATGCTGAAAAGGAAGGATATCTAGTGGTTAAGTTTGAAAGATGGTTTAATGTGAATTCGTATTAGAAAAGGAAGCACAAGTTTAATGATTTACTCTTAGGCTTCTTAAGTATACACAATATAAGAAGCTTTCATATGGCGTTTTTGGTAGCTTTGTCAAGGCATATTCCCACAATACTTCTATGGAGATACTGCGTTGTTTGTTGTTGTCCCACGTTGTGAACAATAACCTGAACATATTAAGCTTCAAGATATTTGATCATCTAATGCATTTTGGTTATGAAAAATATCATATTTTCACTGGTTTGAGATTTTCTGCAAATCGCAAGGATTTGTTCGATTGACCAGTAGAGAGCATGGGTAAGGGGTTTCTTAAGCTTTACTTCAATGGTAAAGATAGTGTTCATTTGTCAGAACTTTGTGATTTCACAGAAGGTAATTTGGCTAGACCATCTCTTCTGCGGGACGCGCATGATACATTAAAGGTTGCTGAGATTTATCTTGTTGAGTCAGTTTTGTTGGGTTGTTGGCCAAACAAAGTGGTGTTTGCTGCTCATATGGACATTATTGACAATGACGAGCTTTGTGCAATTTAATCTTAGGGTAGTTTGGCTTTTGAGAAGCTTGTTGATTCCGCTAAGAGTGCAATCAAAACTATTGACTTCTCAAAGAAAGATCACAGTTATGTCATTGGTGGATTCTCATTTGTGTTATGTGCTTGGTTGAGTTATTCCGTCCGTCTGTGCTAAATTTATTACGTATAAGCGTGATGCCTTCTTGAGGATGTTGAGGTTTTCTAATGTTAAAAGTCCTCAATAGAACACTCTTATTGAAATTTATTTTTATAATTTTGAGGTAAGTTTCTATATTTCTAATTATTTCCTTATGTTTTGGTGCATTGAAGTTCAGTCCATTTGTGGACAGAAGTTCAATCCGATGGACTGAAGTCTTTAATCCCTATGGATTGAAATTCAATCCATGTGGACTAAAGTTCTATCCAACTTTTGTCCCTATGTACTGAAGTTCTATGCTTAATTTAATGAAGTGCTAATATATGTTTTATGTATTGGGCTTCCATCCCTATGTTTGACAATTTTGAAATGGTGTCAATTGTTCTTTCTGAAGAAGAAAAAAAGTTGTCATTGAATGTGAAATCAAAAGTGGTTGCTCATGTAGAGAAGAATATGAATAACACTCATGGTGTATAGTTTGATCAAGAGTTAGTTGATGCAATAGTTAAAGTGGTTTTAAGTATTATGTACATTTTTTCAATAATCATATGTTATGTTTTGATTGAATATTTTCTGAGTTTAATTTATTGTATTGCAGAAGGTGAATGTGAAGCTCAAGAAGAGATTACGTTTTCAACATCGTATTAGGGGGTATATAGGTGTTTATTGATCAAGACTGTGGGTTAGAGAACAAAATTGACATTGTTCTGAATTTTACTAACAAGGTGGGTAAAAATAGTGAGGAAAAAGAGGATTTTTTTTTTTTTTGTAAAAGTGGAAGTGTAAGAAGTGGAAAGGACCAAACTGGTAGCTATGGTAATTTATTAAATGACTGTTCATATGGTGATGGATTTAACAATGTAGGTGACAGTAGTATTGGAAGGAAAGACATCTGCTTTTTTAGCGGGAGTGATATTAATGTTAGAGTTCATGGTAGTCGAATATATATATATATATATATTTTAATATTTGAAATTATTAACTATTTTAAGTTATTATACTTTATCTGTTGTTTCTTAATATGAAAAATTTATTTTGAAACTAAGAATTTGACTCTTTCTCTAATTTGTGGTCAAAACTAAGAATTTTGACCCTTGCACTCCGAACTATGACATTTGTTTGGAATGGATGGAGTAATACTGATTTTATTAATAATAAAGCACCTCAAAAGAGAATAGTACAAATAAGGATGGCTAGGCCATACCTTACAATTCCTAATGAGGCAAGTCTTCCACTACCTAAACTAAGTAAAAAATAAGAACTTGAAATATTAAATATATGAGAATTATCATAAAGCTTATAACGTACTCTATGATGATATTACATAAGTGAATGCTAAAATAATATAAAAAAATAC
This sequence comes from Petunia x hybrida, assembly GCA_037355625.1. Lineage (NCBI taxonomy): Eukaryota > Viridiplantae > Streptophyta > Magnoliopsida > Solanales > Solanaceae > Petunia > Petunia x hybrida. The sequence goes on from JBBBVM010000035.1 coordinate 7,307,489, forward strand.
AATCAACTAGGAAAGTGTAGCCAAAGAACTCCGTTGTGCATGTGACTTGAAGTATTACTTGTAGCCCGCATATATTATGAAAACCATCTTGTTCTTCATGAAAAATCAACTTCTTCTCCCAATTATCAAAAATACCCATCAATATTTATATGTATTAGAGCGTATTTTTGCAACCCTTGGAGGGTTTATTCTACCTGTTGCGGTGATATCATCACTTTTAGTTCTTTTGTGAGCTTTCTTCTTGGGTTTCCTTGGTGAGATGTCTGCTTCCCTGGCTGCTCTCTCTCTCTCTCTCTCTCTCTAGCATCATTAAGAAGTGATTGTTCATCTTCTTCTAAATCCTCCCCAATGTCGTACTCCTTGCTTTCTTCAACATTCATTTGAAATGGAGCCAAAGATTTGGTTCAATTTGCTTGGCAACCATTGGATCAAACCATGAACCCCATGACTTCTTTTGGCTTATGGTCGCGGGGCTAACATTAGTCAATTGAGAAGATTTATTAGAGTGGCCGATGAAGGAAAGAACTCTTGGGCAAAAGCTTTCAAACTACTACTTGGAGTCTTTTGTACCAACCTGTTCTTCCTCATCCATCATGTCTGTTCATTTTCTAGCACTTTTTGCACCTTCTTGCTCCTTCACAGAGTTTACCTCATTAGTGAGTTAGCTTGTGAAATAAAAATAGGGACAATTACGAAAATATGCAACCCTGACACCATATTTATAAAAAAAATACCAATATTTTACCTCTTTACAAAATATGGCAATAGTTTTTTTTTTTTTCAGATAGCAAATACAAATTCCATTAAAACCATAGAAATGAAGCTTTTACTCCCTCCCACTCCCACAGCTCTAGTCACATCACCGCCCCCAGTGGCCGGCAGTCGGTCGTCGCCGGTCAGCCGCCAGCCGGCGGAGGCAGGTCGCCGGAATAGTTTTTTTTTTTGGATCTACAAAACGAAATATACAAAAAATACACATATCTACATTGAATATAAATTATTGTTTTGAATCTACATAAAATCAACCATGCACAAACACACGAAAAATATACACAAACATACAAAGATATACAAAAAAACATACAAATAATTTTGTCACTCTATACATACACATACACAAACATACAACAACATACACATATATACAACAACATACACATACAAAAGTGGAGATAGATATTGATATACAAAAAATATAAAGACATACGTATTTTATACAAAAAAATACAAACATATACATACTATACACATACAAAAAGGAAAAAAGAGAAAAAAGGGGGAGTAGATCAGAAAACCCGCCGGAAAACACAGATCGGGGGCAGCGTGCAATAGCGCCGCTGCACTGCGGCGGCAGCAGCACCATAACAGCACAACACAATGACAGGGAGGAACAATAGCAGCGACAGGGTTGCTGGTCGCCGACGAGGGGGAGGGGGACGACGGAGGGTGGGTGAGTGGATGGGTGTAGGATGATGCAACCCAAATTGCATCGAGACCATTCACTCGAAGTCAAGCCAAGGATATACAAGATGCTCACCTACACTTGGTTTGGAGAGGCGTGGATGATATGAGCTCGGGGGAGGACTTAAAGACAATGCATTGGAGCTCAATCCATGTGGAAACAGGGTAGGAAACAGTGCAGGAAGCAGGGGAGCAAAACAGGGCAAAACAGGGGAACATCTGCTGAGCTTACTGCCTAAGAACGGACTTTTGTTCTTCGCGATCGCGAAGGGTATTATTTTGCTCTTCGCCTTCGCGTCACATGTCGCGCGATCGCGACCCTCAGCTTTTAAGTGCCCTGCGCGATCGCATATACTCTAGCGCGATCGCGAAGGGGACTTGAGTAGCAGCGGACCAGAATCTTGTAAACATTGTAAGGGAGTGTTATAAATGCACCCCTCCTTTCATTTATTGTTTTTTAGCTTACTTTGAACACAAAACATTAATGAGCAATGCTCTTGAAACCTTGTAACCATTTGGGCTTGAAATCAATTGGATGAATCCAAGTTGCTCTTCAATCCGTCTTTGATCATTCTATTTGCTCGAGCCACGTGTCTCTTGAGGATAGTTGCATAGTGTTAGGTGATTCTTTCCAATCGTTTGGGGTGTAACGGAACAAGTTCTTCGTTGCTACTCGAACTTTCGTGTGAGTCTCGTCTCGCTTTTATCTCTTTATCGCTTTCGTAGTTCGATTGCATCAGTTGGTATCAGAGCAAGGCTAGGGTTGCGTTCTTACGAACCCTCATCCTACTCTTCGTGCTTGTCATCTTTGTTTCTTGTTTATTTCCTTGTTCTTGTTCTTGTTATTTGAAAAAGAAGAAAAAAATTCAAAAATTGGAAAATCACAAAAAAATTGCTAGAAATCGTTGGTTGTTACGATTTTATTGATGTTGATTATCGGGGATTGCTTGCTTACGTAATCTCGACAATTGGGAACCAACAAAACACGTTTTGGAATTGAAAATCAAAAGTTGAAAATTTTGAACCCTAGGTTGAATATTTTGCAAAACTTGCTAGAACTCGATTGATGTTATGAATTCTTGGTTGTTTGGTATCGTGGTTTACTCCTTATAGTTTTCCCGTCGTTTTGGTACCACCATAACATCATTTGGAGTATTGGAGTGAAAATCAAAATTTTGGGTTCTTGAAGGTTTGAACATTTTGAAGAACTTGACCAAAAATCATTGAAACAAGTTGTTTGATGGTTGTTTGTTTGCTTAAACCAGTGAGGGTTGTTTACTACAGTTGAAAACACCATTTGAAATCTTGAAAACTGAAACAAGTTGAATTTGGGTTGTTGTGTGTGCCAAAACTGCAGTTTTCTGTCGAGTTTCTGGTTCTGCTGCACAGACCTGCGCGATCGCGCAGTGTCCCACGCGAACGCGTCATTTCTGCATTTGGTTCATCGCGATCGCGCCCCTCTGCACGCGATCGCGACGGGTTCCTATTTCCAGAAAATCCTGAAGTGGGACAGAATGTTCGCAAAGGCGTCGTAACAGTTTCCAACCACCAAAACTCCCATAGCATCATCAAATATGGTGAGTTTCTAGATCACAAACCAAAATTCATCCAATTCCGAATCTGTTTAGTGACGATTCGATCTTTGAACATTTGATCGCGTCACTTCCGGTTAGTACTTTGAGGTAACACTTCTACCCAATTAGTACTAATCCATTGTGCGAATAGGATACTCGTGCCTAGAAGGAGAGTAGAATTCAAAGAAGATTCGTAGTTAATTGTTTGGTTCAAGTGCGCACCAAATAGCTTAGCGTTGATCGAGTCCCATTGAATCCATTCTTCTCGAAGAGCATTCGGTTCTTGTATTTTGGATTGATCGTTGAGGAGGTTGCGCAACTACGAGGAGGCCATTGATTTCAAGTGTGTGTGAAACTAACCCCAACTTGAGTGAACCCGAGCGACAAACAAAAGTGAGGGAGTGAGTGAGGACTTTTACTCTAATCTCTTTTCTTGTTTTTGATTGTTGTAGGTACATGGCGGAGGAGAAAGCAAAGAGTACCATTGAGGTTCCAACCGACGTCTTGGCTAGTTTGTTAGCCGAGGTGAAGGCCCTAAACCTTAAAATGGAAGCTCTTGAAAAGGAGAGGACCCCAGTGTCCCAAAAGATACCGGTGAAGGCACTAGTGATGATTCAATCATGAAACCGGATCAATATGCGGAGCTAGTTCGTCGACAACGGTTGAGGGATGAGGCTCTTGCTAGAGAGAGATTATTGGGCAATCCCCAAGGAGATGTTCCATTCCTAAGGCCTCGGAGAAACATTGCACCCCTTGAGCAAGTTGATTAAGCTCAAGAAGGGGAGGGTCTCGGACTTGATGATGACTACTTTGATGCTCCCTATACAAATAGGAGGGCGATGAATGGGGGCCGAGGTGTACATAGAGGTCGTGGGCGAGGTCGAGGACCTCCAAGAGCTTATGTTGGGAGGAACTTGGGAAGGGAATATGAAGATGTTGATGACAACTATGGGGTTCAACCGGAACAACACCGTGGGGGTCGAGACACTAATCTCAATAGTGTGAAGATCACAATCCCACCTTTCAAAGGGACTAGTGATCCGGAAGCATTTCTTGAATGGAAGGTCCAATTGGAGCGGGTCTTTGACACAAATGATATGTCCGAGGAGAAGAAAGCCACTTATGCCATAGCTTCATTTGAGTCCTATGCTTCTACATGGTGGGAATCCATCAAGCAGTCAAGGAGACGACTTGGGTTGCGGATGAACATCACTTGGGAAGAGTTGAAAGAAGTTATGAACAACAAGTATGTGACTCCCAAGTATCGACAAGAGCAACTCAAAAAGCTCTATGAATTGAAGCAAGGCTACAAGTCCGTTGATGAGTATTTCAACGACTTTGAGAAAAACCGGATGGCTCTTGATATGGAAACGGAAGATGAGGAACAAGCTATCATCCGTTTCAAAAGTGGCTTGAGTAGGGAGATTGCCTCCCAATTGAGACTTCACATCTTTCACTCCTTACAAGATGTTTGTGATGCCGCAGTTGAAGCCGAGAAATGGCTCAAAGAAGAAAAGGCTCCTCGCTATAGGAGTACTACCACTACCACTCCTTCAACTCGCACTAAAGAATGGAAGAGCCCATATGCTAGTGGGGCAAGTGGGTGTCAAGATGTAAAGAAGCCTTTTGAAAAGGCTACCCCGAAGAGCGACCACAAAGAAGTTGGAGGTAATTCTAAAACTACTTTAAATACTCCTTCTCCTTCTTCTTTCCAATGTCATAAATGCAAGGGTTATGGCCACTTTGCCAAAGAATGCCCTACCCAGAAAACAATGATTGTGATGGATGATGGGTTGGTCTATGAGGGTGAAAGTGAGTCCGATGGTGAAGTTGAAGAGGAGAGTGAGGAAGTTGAGGGTGAAGAGAGGGCAACGGAGGGGGATGATCCTAATATGTTCCTTGTGGTGCGTCGCATTTTGGGAACTATGTTGAGTGAGGAGAGGGAGGATGAACAAAGGGAAAACTTGTTCCATGCCCGGTGTAGAGTGAAGGGACAAGTTTGTTCTATGATAATTGACTTGGGTAGTTGTGCAAATGTGGTGAGCCAATCTTTGGTTTCAAAATTGAAGTTGACTACCGTTAAACACCCGAGCCCCTACCGTTTACAATGGCTAAGTGAGTGTGGGGAGTTGAGGGTAGTGAAGCAAGTCTTGATTAGATTCAAGATTGGGAACTATCAAGATGAACACATGTTTGACGTGGTTCCAATGCAAGTTTGCCACCTTTTGTTTGGAAGGCCTTGGCAATACGACAAACAAGTGGTTCATGATGGCCGGGCCAACACTTACACGGTTAGGCATGAGGGAAAGAGGTTTGTGCTTACACCTTTGACCCCAAAACAAGTAAGTGAAGATTATCGGCGCATGAAAGAGTTGAGGGAAGCGGCTAAGGCCAAGTCCCCGATTGTGGCCAAATCTTTGGCCGAGACTCCACCATCTTCCACCGGTCGCATGTGTGCCATGATGCAACCGGGTGAGTATTTGAGAGGTAATGATGGCACCAAGATGCTCATATGCCTAGTGCACAAAGGTATGGTTTTAAATTCCGAAAGTGGTTATTTATCTAACCCTAACCCTTTGCCTAGTGCCATTGACAATGTTTTGAAGGTCTATGAGGACATGTTCCCGGATGAGATGCCGGATGGATTACCTCCCTTGAGAGGTATTGAACATCAAATTGACTTTGTCCCGGGATCTCAAATTCCAAACAAGCCGGCATATAGAAGTAATCCCGAGGACACAAGGGAGTTACAAAAGCAAATTGATGAATTGCTTACCAAAGGCTTGGTGAGGGAAAGCTTGAGTCCTTGTGCCGTGCCCGTGATCCTTGTTCCAAAGAAGGATGACACTTGGAGGATGTGTGTGGATTGTCGAGCGGTCAACAAGATCACGGTAAAGTATCGACATCCCATACCTCGTTTGGATGACATGTTAGATGAGCTTAGTGGTTCTAGCGTCTTTTCAAAAATAGATCTTAGGTCCGGCTACCACCAAATCCGGATGAAACCGGGTGATGAGTGGAAAACCGCATTCAAGACTAAATTTGGTCTTTATGAATGGTTGGTAATGCCTTTCGGCCTCTCCAATGCACCTAGTTCCTTCATGAGGCGAATGAACCACGTGCTAAAGCCATTCATCAACAAATTCGTGGTTGTCTACTTTGACGACATATTGATTTATAGCAAGTCAATAGATGACCATGTTGGCCACTTGAGTCAAGTGCTTGAAGTGCTACGAGCCGAAAAGCTCTATGCCAACTTTAAGAAGTGTGCCTTTTGTGTTGAAAAGATTGTCTTTTTGGGCTTTGTTGTTAGTGCCAATGGTGTAGAAGTTGATGAGTCCAAAGTTGAAGCCATTAGAGATTGGCCTACTCCTACCACCGTTTCTCATGTGAGGAGTTTCCATGGCTTAGCTAGTTTCTATAGGCGCTTTGTTAGAGACTTTAGCACCATTGCCGCACCACTCACCGAGTTGGTGAAAAAAGATAAACCTTTTGTGTGGGGAGAGCCTCAAGAGAGAGCTTTCCAAGAATTGAAAGGTAGATTGAGTACCGCCCCCTTGCTACAATTGCCCGACTTCGGGAAGGCTTTTGAGGTTGAATGTGATGCCTCGGGGGTGGGAATTGGGGGTGTTCTCATGCAAGAAGGGAAACCCGTTGCCTACTTTAGTGAGAAGTTGAAGGGCGCAACCTTGAATTACTCCACGTATGTCAAGGAGTTGTATGCCCTCGTGAGAGCTTTAGCCCATTGGCAACACTATCTATGGCCTCGGGAATTTGTGATCAAGAGTGACCATGAGTCACTCAAGCATCTAAGAGGCCAAGAAAAGTTGAACAAGAGACATGCCAAGTGGGTGGAGTTCATTGAGTCCTTTCCTTATGTAATTCATTACAAAAAGGGTAAGGACAATGTTGTGGCCGATGCGCTTTCAAGAAAATTCGCTCTTGCTACCACTCTCGCTTCTAGACTTATGGGTTTTGAGAGCATAAAATCATTGTATGCTCATGACCCGAAGCTCAAGAGCATTCATGATGCTCTAGTGAGTGGGGCAAGGGTGGAAAAATACCAATGGGTAGATGGCTACATTTTCAAGCATGGGCGAGTGTGTGTTCCCGAGTCCTCTTGGAGAGATGTGCTAGTTCAAGAAGCGCATTGCGGGGACTTGATGGGTCACTATGGGGTGGACAAGACTATGGCCATACTTAAAGAACAATTCCATTGGCAAAAAATGAGGCCTCTTGTGGAAAGGTTTTGCAACTCTTGCTTGGATTGCAAGAAGGCCAAGTCTAGATCCAACAACCATGGTTTATACACTCCTTTGCCCATACCTACTAGTCCGTGGGTTGATCTTTCTATGGATTTTGTTATGGCTTTGCCCCGGACTAGAGGGGGACACGATAGCATTTTTGTTGTCGTTGACCGTTTCTCCAAAATGGCTCACTTCATTCCGTGCAAAAAGACTAATGATGCACATTGCACAACATGTAGCTTCCTTGTTTATTGATAATGTCTTGAAATTGCATGGGGTGCCTCGCACCATTGTTAGTGAAAGGGACTCCAAGTTCCTTAGCCATTTTTGGAAGTGTTTGTGGGGTGCTCTTGGCACAGAGTTGCTCTTCTCCACGTCCCACCACCCCCAATCCGATGGGCAAACCGAGGTGGTGAACCAGACTTTGGGAGCTCTACTTAGAGCCATGACCAAAGGAAAGGCCGGGACTTGGATTGAGAAGCTACCGCTCATGGAGTTTGCATATAACCGCACTTTGCATCGTATGATTGGCATGACTCCATTTGAATGTGTTTATGGTTTTAACCCTTTGATTCCTCTTGATCTTAACCCTTTGCCGAGGGATGTGGTTGTTGATTTTGAAGGTAAAGCTCGGGCCAAGGCATTGCTTGAACTTCATGCCAAGGCGCGGAAGACTTTGGAAGAGGCTTATGAGAAGATAGCAACCAAGAAAAACAAAGGAAGAAAGAAGGTGGATTTCAAGAAGGGAGATTGGGTGTGGGTGCATTTCCGCAAGGAAAGATTTCCCAACCAAAGGAAGGGGAAGTTGGCACCAAGGGGCGATGGTCCATTCCAAGTGTTATCCAAGATCAACAACAATGCATATGTGATAGATTTGCCCGGTGAGTATAATGTGTCGACTACTTTCAATGTTAGTGACTTGACTTCATTTGATGTAGGTGATGATACCTTGGAGGAGGACGCCTCAATTTCGAGGACGAAATCTTCTCAAGAAGGGGAGGATGATGCAACCCAAATTGCATCGAGACCATTCACTCGAAGTCAAGCCAAGGATATACAAGATGCTCACCTACACTTGGTTTGGAGAGGCGTGGATGATATGAGCTCGGGGGAGGACTTAAAGACAATGCATTGGAGCTCAATCCATGTGGAAACAGGGCAGGAAACAGTGCAGGAAGTAGGGGAGCAAAACAGGGCAAAACAGGGGAACATCTGCTGAGCTTACTGCCTAAGAACGGACTTTTGTTCTTCGCGATCGCGTGAAGAACCTTCGCGATCGCGAAGGGTATTATTTTGCTCTTCGCCTTCGCGTCACATGTCGCGCGATCGCGACCCTCAGCTTTTAAGTGCCCTGCGCGATCGCATATACTCTAGCGCGATCGCGAAGGGGACTTGAGTAGCAGCGGACCAGAATCTTGTAAACATTGTAAGAGAGTGTTATAAATGCACCCCTCCTTTCATTTATTGTTTTTTAGCTTACTTTGAACACAAAACATTAATGAGCAATGCTCTTGAAACCTTGTAACCATTTGGGCTTGAAATCAATTGGATGAATCCAAGTTGCTCTTCAATCCGTCTTCGATCATTCTATTTGCTCGAGCCACGTGTCTCTTGAGGATAGTTGTATAGTGTTAGGTGATTCTTTCCAATCGTTTGGGGTGTAACGGAACAAGTTCTTCGTTGCTACTCGAATTTTCGTGTGAGTCTCGTTTCGCTTTTATCTCTTTATCGCTTTCGTAGTTTTGATTGCATCATAGGAGGGGAGAGAAGGAGAGAGAGGAAGAAATTAGAGTTTTATGTTTGGGGAGGGAAAATGAGAAAGTGGTATGTAGGATAATTATTGAAAACTGTTGCTATGTTTTGTAAATATTGTAAAAATATTGTTATTTTTTGTAATTTAGTTATTAGGGTTGTCAAATGGTGTAAATTTTTCATAAAAATATTACTTTTTAGCGCCGAGGAGATCCCGGTTGACATGAGTTGCTGCCTGCAATATTCATCTTCATCGTTCACCACAGGACTCCAAAGCATCGTGCGCAATTCCTTGAACAGGTTCAACCATCCTAGCCATCTGAGCATTTTTCAATAGCGTCCCAATTGAGGGATCCACAATGTACTCCTCATCGGCAACCTTACAAATTAAAGTGCTACCTCATTTGATTTAAAAAGTGTGTCCTTGTCATCATCATCATCAGCTTGTGACCCATCATTTTCGGACGAGTTAGATGCCATAACATCTTCAGATAAGTCAACTCCATGGATTTGCATGATTATTTTCGACATTAATGGAAGCATTGTGATCACCATAATATCGGCCTCCCTCACATTGCTCCAATTTTTTACCAAAAAAATCCATCACAAACTCTGCAGCTTTGTCATGGTCAATCTCACCCGAAGGGACATTAACACCCTTACACATAAGCTCAAGCCGTTGAGTTGGAGTTAAGCTAATTTCACCATTAGAAGGCACCAATTGAGAGGATTTATTTTCATTGCATATCTTGATTGCCTCATTTTCAGTTTGGACCAACTTGGGAATCAGGCCTGCATTATTGTGTTTCCCAGTTTGTCGCCCAGATCTAGGAGAAGCAACAAAGACCTCCTTTTGCACAGCTTGTACACGAGTGGGTTTCCCAGGTTGAACTTGAGGAGCTGCTGCGAAACTGGGACGACCCCGCAGCTGGAGCATTATTCTCATCGACTTGAACACCATCAACCTGCGTAACAACAGGTTTTTTTATCCTTAACAGCACTTGAAGACTCCTTTTGCACATCTGATTCGGCCAACTTACTTTGTTCCTTTCCTTCGCCATGTAGAATTCCAACTGGAGTAGTAGTGGATGACTTTTTTGACACATTACTCTTTGTAAAAACAGGAGATACCCATTCTTTAGTTGACTTAAGCTTGCCTCAGAAACATGCTGTTCACTTTGAGTACAAGCCTCCAAATCAGCAGGTCGTTCCCCAGTGCCTTGGCTGCGAATACGACGCTAAACGTTGATAGCACCTTCCTTGTTCACATCACCATCAACCATTGCAACGTCCTCTTTTCCAGATTCACAAGACTTCTGCAACAACACATCAACGTCCTTTTTTACCTGCGACGCAGCAATAGCAGATATTTCATACTCTTGACGCGCTGCTGGTGTGGACTGCTCCCCTTCACAGGGATTCATTTCAGTACCATATTAATCCTACTATCTTCCCCATTAGCTACTTGTTCCATTAAAGCCTTAAATTCATTTTTTGTTTGCACAGATTCAACATTGATTTGCATTCCTGCTGCTTCCTTTTGCGATACAAGCTGGTTCACAGACGCCTGGGCATTTTTGCCATGGACTTTACCACTTCTTTTGCCTGATACTACCTGCCAACCTTATGAGGTCCTGTGTACTATACCTTGAACTGGACTTCGCTACTGCTGCTTCATCTCAGGACCCTTGGATGACGTTGCAACAACAGGTAATGCACCTGACTTGTTTGTATTAATTTGCTGCTGCGTCGACTCTGCATGCTCACGTATATCACCATTCCTAGACACAAGTTGATTGTTCACAATCCCATCATGTGAATTATGAATAGCCAATTCTTTTCCAGAGTGACTTGTCATACCCGCTGCCGTTTTTTCATTCAACTTAACTCGCAAATCCCCTTGAAATTTATCTACACTCATCTGGACATCATACTGAATTTTTTGTATAAACTCCCTCACCTTTCCTGTTTTATCTATGCATTTCAACTTAATTTCTTGAGGGTGTTTAGCCAACTAATCGATCTCCACCTTCACTCTAGCAATGCTTGGGCGAGATTTATCAAAAGTTGCCTTATCAACAGTGATAGGCTTACCTACAATAGACTCCATGGACAACAAGGATCTCCTCGCAAATAAATTTGTCAGGCAAATCGGGGAATGAAATCCAAGCTAGCTCTAGTGATGTGTCTTCATTAGGATCAGACCATGGGGTCCATCTAAACATACGAAAATAGAAAACCTCATCCTTGAATGGAACTGACCCTATTGAATTTGTAAGCAAAAAAACAAAATCTTTCTTGAAGAGACGGTCTAAGTAAAACATGACGATGATCTAGTAGGCCAATATTACATTGACCTTTCATATTTAGTTGTAAGATCAACAACCGCCTTAGCTCTTGTATCTCTAGTCTCTTGTATGAGAATTTGGCCACCAAGGCATATTGTAATCCTTCCTCAATCATGAACTCTTCAAAATCTCTCTGTCCATTCTAAAGTAGGAATACCATGCTAAAAAACGAATGGTTGTATTGGTATGGACGGTTGAGAAGAACTGGAACATGATTCTTTGAATAGATAAGCAAAAGGAACATTATTTTTTTGGTAATTATCCCCAGCACAAGGCTGGGGAATGACCAAATCAGTCATGATGCTCAAATCTCCATTGAGTCACCTAGGGAGGGTTTAGGCTTTTTTCCATGTTGGGTTCAGGGTTCAGGGGTATTTCGAGATTAGAGAACTTTCTCAGAGAGAATTACTTGGATTACTTAATTTCAAAAATTGAAATTTCTCGAAGCTACCCTTCTTTATTATTTACATTTGTCTTTGAAGACAATGAGGTTAGTTGATCGATTATTGTATGATCATCTTGTTTGATTTTTCAAACTATTCAAGATCATATATGTTTAATCAGAATCTATCTTTGCTTTGCTTTCAATTATTGTTAACTAGTGTTTGCTGCTTTGAATATCTCAGATCATATCACAAATGGTCCGTATTAAGTCAAGTATATGATAAATGATTTGAGCGAAATAGACCTATTACTACTTAAACATATCCACAAACAATTTGAACAAACATCTTAGAGAGATCGCCAACAAAACCAGAATTTCTATAGCCAACTTAAATCAACATCAATCACTACTAGAAATCGATCAAAAAGCTACAGAAAGGTTGGAGACGGAATTTCCTCTCCAATCAGTTAGAGAGGGATTAAAAAGCAGAAAACGTGTCAGTGATTGGAGACGGAATTAACGTGTCAGTGATTGGAGACGGAATTCCGTCTCCAACTCTAAACATATACACAGCATCCCACATTTCTTTCAGATCTCACCTCCCACAAAATTTCAAAACCCTCCCTCCCCAGCGAAAACCAACCCTCCCCGGCGAAAATTCACCCAATCCATCCGAACAACTTATTCAAGTAAGTTTTCTTCATCTTCCCCATTATTTTTAGCTATAATTCGAATTATTTTCCCCTCCCCATTTTTCCCACCCTTTAATTCGGCCCCCATTTTCCCCTCCCCAATACCAACTTTGAATTATAAATATGTAAGCTATCCAAGTTGCTTGATTTGTTTGGAGTTTGGAGATGCTGTGTTACTATAAGACTGTGCTAGTTTGGATTAACAGGGAAGGAATAGTAGGTAAAATGATGTCCAGCTGCTTAGATATGTCATCATGGAAACATAATTACCTAAATAATGACAACTTAAGCATTTGGATAGTTGAAGCGTGAGGTCCTAGTTAAGCTTATTGCTAAGCTTAAGCTATAATGTAACGATACATTGTCAATTGGTAGCATCAAGATCAAGTTCTACGAGTCTTCTTCGGATTTCTTTCTTTCACTTGACCATGACATTCTTTTCATCTGATTTCATTCTTAAAGAGCCTTCTTCTTGAAAGCTTTTTGTACAATCCTTCCCCTGTGCCTTCTATTGGGTGAAACTAACTTACTAGTGCGTGATTTGCATTTTATTCACTCTGATATCTATTTTTGTCTTTATGGTGCATTTACTTATACAAATGAATTACAATTCTATGTCTGCACTTTAATTCATCTAGTTAGCTTTAGCGTAAAACTGTGCTGATTATATTAGCATTGATCTTTTCACATCTCTAAAATTCTCGTTTTTTCGTGTACCCGCAGCACAAGATTTTGGAAGTGCAAGGATGTCAATGTAGACGGAATTTCCGTCTCTAACCAACTAAAAAAATTGAATTATTTTACTAGAGAGGGAATTCCGTCTCTAAACAACAAAAATAATTTTTAAATTTTTTACTGGAGAGGGAATTCCGTCTCTAAACAATAAAAATAATATATACATTTCATGTTGGAGAGGGAATTCCCTCTCCAAGCATTAAATTAAATTAATTTAATGCTTGGAGAGGGAATTCCGTCTCCAAGCATGTGTCAGTGCGCAGTGACTTTTTCGTTTGGAGACGGAATTCCGTCTCCAAGAATGTGTCAGTGCGCCAGTGACTTTTTCATTTGGAGACGGAATTCCGTCTCTAAACACCTTTTAGAGAGGGAATTCCGTCTCCAAACTGTGACGCAAAACTGATAATTTCTAGTAGTGAATCAACTATATATGAAATCTCAAATCTCCAAACAATTTCTACTTGATCTTCAAGTACTAGTGATGTCAGACCAAAAATACATATAGGTCATTATGTTTCACCCCTCATATTAGTGTGTTCTATCATTTTTATTGTTAAAAGTATCATTGAGCTTAACTGTGTGTTCCTGACATGTAGAAAAGGAGTTTGAATGAAAACAAGTGTTTAGAGGTAAAAGTAGTTGAAAATAGAGCTTCGAAGTCTGACTACGAGCTTGAGAATAGAAGAAATCAAGTTTGGAGGAAGTGAAACCAATGAATTGAGGCTAAGGTTCACGTCCTTAGTTGAAAATGAATCCCAACAAGTCTCATGCCACACGAGTAGCACGAGATATGAAATTGAAGCAATCATGAATCTGTATGCCACACCAATAAGGTGAGAAGAATTAGAACCTATTGCCTAGAGACCAAGAAAAATTTCAGCTCAGTTCAACCGAATAAGTAAGCTGAAATTCCTAGAAAATTTAGGGTGCAGTGGCAAATGGTACCACATGGAGGAAAAATTATGGGCTAAAATCAAAACGCTAGTTTGGTCAAATTCTTATTCCCACCGACTATAAAATTGTCCCTTGCCTCTTTCACGATCAACTCTTGACCTGAAAAAGGCTAAGGAATTTTTACATAAAAGTACAAGTTTTAGAACTTAATTACCAAATATAGCAACATTTTAGCAAAATAACCCTAAATAGAGAAAAACACAAGCTAATTACAAATATAGCAATTTATGTCAAAAAATATTGCTATTTTTATTTATTTCTTTATTTTGGTACAGTTTGGGGGTCTTTTTGTAATTTTTACAAAATTGGTGCCTAATATATAGTTTTTTCCTCATTTTCTCAATTTCACGCTTTTCTCAATTGTTTCAGCGCTGTTTCTGTTCCTTTGCCTTTGTATCATCCCTGTTTCTCAACCGTTTCTACCTACTTTTTCTCTCCCATTTTCTCCCCCACGTTCTCCACTATCATATCTGTTTGTGAAGCATTTCGTAACTGATTTTCAGTGTTTAAATTTCGAATTTTTTTCATTTTTTAGGGTTTGATTTTTTAGGGTTTCATTTCAATGTCTAATTCTAGTTCGTCTTCAAGTTCTAGGGAACTTAGGAGTAAAACGAAACATGATACAAATATTTCTAAAATTGGGTCGAAATCAGTTTTAAAGGTAAAAGTTCCAGTTTTTAAGCCGAAAGAAACCCCGGAACAATTGAAGCGTGTGACGCGGTCGTCTGCGTCTCCTGCTACGGGTAAAGGTAAAGCTAAAGCTAAACTTTTGGTTGATGCTGATGATGATTTTGAAGAAGATGCTCCACCGTTGAAGAAAAGTCGGATTGCTGTGTTGGCTGATGTAGCATTACAGGTACTTTTGTTTCTATTTATGTTTTCTGTATCAAATTGTTAATTTGTTGTTTCTTGCTGTATTTGTTGTAAGTTAGTATTTTTTCAGTGTATTCACTGTTTCTGTAGTATTTTTCTGTTTCTGCTGTGTGTTTTAGTGTTTCTGTATGCTATTATTACTGTTTCTGTAGTCTTTTCCTTGTTTGTGTAGTGCATTTAGTATTTCTTTAGTGTATTTATTGTTTCTTTAGCGTATTTACTGTATCTGTGCCTTTTACTGTTTCTCAATTGTATTTGTACTGCTGTTGTAGTGTCTTTACTGTTTGTCATAGTGTTTGTACTGGTTCGGTAGGCTTTTCGTTGTTCTTTAGTATATATTACTGTATCTGTGTCTTTTACTGTCTCTGAATTGCATTTTACTGTTTCTGTAGCTTTTTGTACTGGTTCGGTTGGCTTTTCGTTGTTACTGTATCTGTGTCTTTTACTGTTTCTGAATTGCATTTTACTGTTGCTGTAGTTTATTTACTGTTGCTGTAGTTTTTGTACTGGTTCTGTAGGCTTTTTTAGTGTTTCTGTCTTTTCTTGTTTGTTGCTTTTATGTTACTTTTGCTTTTGTTACTTACTGTTGCTGTAGTGCTTTTTATTGTGTCTCTGTATTTTCTTGTTTCTGCATTGATTTTTACTGTTTCTGTATTCTACTTACAATTTTTTAACTGAGTTTGTTTTTTCCTTTATAGGCTGTATCGTTTTATATACCCCAGGATTTTATTTGGAAAGAGTTTCATCTACGACTTATTACGGATGGTGATATTGGAACGCATTTGAAGGATGTCTTAAGTCCTGTGCAGTTGGGAATGTTCAAAAAGACCTGTTTTGGTTATTTGTTACAGGTAGAACATTTGCCCGTTCAGAATCAGTTGCTTCGGTGTTTGCTGGTGCGTGAGATTGCGTCCTCCAAGCCTTGTACGTTTGAGGTTTGTGTGAATGGTTCACGTTTGGAATTTGGGTTGCGTGAGTTTGCACTTGTGTCTGGTTTAAAGTGCTCTGGGGATACTCTAAGTTCTCTTGATACGAGTGGTCCAAATCGGTTGATGAGTAGTTACTTTCCGACTGTGGAGAAGGTGTCTCATGTAGATATTAAGAATGGTTTTATTCAACGGAAGTGGATTGGTGATGAGGATGCAGTTAAGATTGCAGTTCTGTATGTTATTGTGAATTTTGTGATGTCGGTATCTGATGTTCAAACTGTATCTAAGAAATACTTTGATTTGGTTGAGTCTGGTCTTTACAATGACTATCCATGGGGTATTGATTCGTTCAAAGAATTGTTTGATAGTATTCACAAGAAGGTTAAAACTACTACTACATATTTTCGGGTGGTAGGTTTGCCTTCTGCGTTGCAAGTATGGTTTTATGAGTGTTGGACAAACATTCTGTCATCAGTAGCTATGCGCATTAGGAGTCGAAGTCCTCGTATCTTAAACTGGAAAGTGACGAGTAATCTTTCAAAGTATAAGACAATTTGTAAGCTTTTAGAGGACCCAGTCAACAAGGTATACTTTCATTGTTTTTGTATCTGTTTTCATTTCTTCTATTGTATCTGTTTCATTCTTCATGCTTCTGTTTTGCATATTTTTGTATCTGTTTTCATTGATTTGTGTACTGTTATGTATGGTGCAGCCTGTTTTCCGGCCTATGCAGCCAACTGTTGCTGAGTTGGCCAGATTGGAGTTGATGGATGATACGGTCGCACCTGTTGCGGATGCTATGCAAGATTCTACCGAGGATGATATTTTTGTCCGCCATGGAGGGCCTCATACCTCCTCTTCTGCCGCTTTTGTCCACATTTCTTCTGAAAATGCTGTAAAGCAGGCACAGTCAAATTTGTCCAAACCCGCGCAGGTGTTTGAAAATGATGCTAAGATTGACATATTGACTCGTTCAGTTGAGAAGGTATGTTTAGTTTTTAATATTGAGTTATTCAGTCGCCTGAATATTTGTGATACTGTTTTTTGGCACATTCTGATACAGTTTTTGTTTTTTGTTTCAGCTTAGCAATGACTTGGAGTTATTAAAGGGTCATGTAAGGATTGTATTTTTTTTGTATTTGTGTTTATGTGTTTTTACTTTGTTTAAACAGTTAGAATTATTGTTATACTGTTTTGCCTCTATTTCTTTTGAAGGTTGATGATCAGTTTAATAATGTCAAGGAATTCTTTGGTGAGGAGCTTAGAAAAGTTGTTGATGCAATTAAGCTACTTGCGCAAGGACAGGTATTAATTGTTGAAGAAACTGTTTATTGTTTCTTGTCGATGTAATGTCCGTTTCAATTACCTTTTTTTTTTTTTTTATACAGGGTACTCAAAGTGTTGCAGTTAATCGTCAAGGTTCACCAAGAACACCACCTGCTAGTGGTGATACAGAGAAGCTCAATTCTGATGATGTTGATGCTACAGAAAAGTTTCAATCAGATGTTGGTGATACAGACAGTTTAAATGTTGATACGGCTACTGTTCCGGTATGTATCTTATTTCATTTATGTTGAAACAACTAGATACTTTCAGATACAAACAGCTACAGATAGTTTCAAATAGAAACAATTTAACAAGCCCATGAATTTGTACATCTACTGTTTCTTTTTTTTATGAATTATTTTTCGTTTTGTTTTTTAGTCATGTGCTACTGGTGGAGCGACTAATGTAGCAAGCGGCAGCGGAAAAGATGTTACTGTGTCGTCTGCTGATGGTGGTGTTAGTCATGTTGAAAGAGTTTTTATTAGAAAACGTGTTCTAACGGCCGCAACAGTTTCAACCAAGGTTCCTTTGACCCCTTCATTGCAATTCCCAAATTTCGACCTTGGTTTGAATTTCAGCCAAGAGTTTCTAAAGACTCCTAAACCTGATGAGGTGCGCGTTTTCCTTTTTTTTTCTCTGTTTTTTAAACCTTTTGTATCTCCCCTTTGTTTCTAAACTGTATCATATCTTTGTACATTGTTTCTAACATTATTTTTTTTTGTATTAGTTTATTCAAGGTTATTCTGTTGATGGTGCTTCATTTTCTAAGAAAGATATTCCTGGACCTTCTTTTACGTCGGATGATTTCTTTGATAATTGGACGGACGAGCAGTTTGCGGAGATGGACCGTAACATTGTCGACACCATTAAGAATGTGAAGAAACAATTTGAAATTAAACCTGTTGCTGGAGAACCTGGTGCCACTGTTTCTGAAACGGCCACTGATACTGTTGAAGCAGATGTTGCTGCCGCTGTTGCTGAAGATGCTTCTGATACTGTTGCTGCAGAGCATGGTGCCAGGGTTGCAGAAATGCTTGCTGATACTGTTGCTGCATATCCTAGTTCCAGTGTTGATGCAGATCCTGTTCAGCATGCCGCTGAAGAGCCCATTGAGCACGATGCTGCTGTTGATGATCATGCTGAGGATTCTGATATTATGTTGGTTAGTGACCATGAGAATAAGGAGGCGAGCCCACGTGCGGATACTAGTACACCTTCACAGGCGTTGGTAAGGGTGAAACGTCCTGGTAAATATGATGTTTCACCTTTTCTGCGTGAGTTTGCTTCTGGTGCTAGTGCCAATTATGTTTCGCCCAAACCTTTGATGTTGCAAAGGCATCCATTTTGTGTTCCCGTCACAGAGGATGTTGATGAAGAATTATTAAATAGGTTTGTATCATTTGTTGATGATCTTGCTAAGCGGAAAAAAGGAAGGTTTGTTCCCCTTCAATGCTTGTTTATTGTATCATTTATCATGTTGATATTGTTTTAATTCATGTTTGCTTTGGTTTTTGTTTTTAGGATTTGTGCCTATTCCAAAACTGACAATATACTTCCATATGAGTTTCAATTCGGAGTCGAAACTGTGTCAACTCGGATGTGGTTCTATATTCTGTTGCATGGTGGTCATGCATTGCAGGATTCAGTAAGTTTATTTTGTTTTTCTTTTTAGTCTGTGTGTGTTTTGTATCTTTACTGTATCTTTTCTGTTTCTTCTAATGTGTGAGGGTGTGTTTCTGTTTCTTTTATATTTGTGTGTGTGCATATGCCCCTGTACTGTTTCTTTTTCTTTCTCGGTGTATCTGTAACTGTAATTTTGTTTGTTTCTTCATTGTTTCTGTAATGTATCATCTATTTATATCATTAATATATTTTTCTGAATGTTACAGCATGTTAATGTTGTTTTAACTACTTGCATAAGCAAGGAAAGTATCGACCGAAGACTGAATTATCCTTCACTACTACTGACTGTTGGTTTAAAACGATGATCGAGATTGTCTATGACAAGTATGTGAATAGTCGCAAGGATGTTTCAGTGCTTTCTGATGTTGATTCTGTTGCTAGCTACATTAGAGGCTGCAAGATCCCTGGAAATATGCCTTGGGTAGAGGTTGACTATGTTCTGCTCCCGATTAACATAAAGTCTCTCTGTCATTGGGTGTTGGGTGTAGTATCATTCAAGGATAGATCCATTGGGATATACGATTCAATGAGTGGTGGGGGTGCTCGTCATAATGCAGCTGTTGTTGAAGTTGTTGAAAAGATTGCTGAGTTGTTGCCACGGTATCTTGTACTGACCGAATTTTACCAGTCAAGGCCCGACATTGATATTCTTACGAGTGAAGCATATGCTGATGCAGATCTAGATGATCCTTTTGGGTTTTTCTTTGTTCCAGACCTTCCGCAACAGAGTGATGGTTCCCTGTATGCTTCTTTTCCCTTTCTTTTCCCTGTATCTGAATCACATCTGTGACAGAATTACTAACTGTATGTATTGTCATTTTTTTGTCACTGTTTCAGGGATTGTGGAATGTTTATCATGGCGTATGCAGAGTACTTTATTTCTGAGACTGATATCAGAAGTGTGCCTGACTTTGATATAGGTCTTTATCATGGCCGTCTTGCAATGCTGCTTTGGGATTATGGCAAAAGGAAGATTGATTTAGATGCAGTGAGCGCATGTGAAAATCCAGGGCGTCTTGCTAAGAGAAAAGGCGCCATAAAGCGTCGTTTACGAGTTGCCAATCCTAACCATTAGTTCTGTTTCTTTTGTGATGTTTCTATGTTTATGTTTCAAGGAGTAACCGTTTCTACTTTAGTATGTTGTTTGTTCTGGATGTTGTTTGTTGTACTCACTCTTTATGTAATGACAGTTTCGGAAGGTTTATATTTACAGAAATTGTGTTTTATTTTTGTTCCTTTTTGAAGTGTGAAACAGTTTTATATAATTATTAACTGTATCAGATAGCTAAATTGACACAGAAACAGTTGAAATTATCTTGACTACCTCAGCAACCACTTGTGAAACTGTATCACTTCTAACTAGTCAATTTCAATGACAAAGAAACAGTTAAACACAACTATGAAACAGTTTGATACAATTATTAACTGTATCAGATAGCTAAATTGACACAGAAACAGTTGAAATTATCTTGACTGCCTCAGCAACCACTTGTGAAACTGTATCACTTGTAACTAGTCAGATTCAATGACAAATAAAGAGTTAAACACAACTATGAAACAGTTGGATACAATTATTAACTGTATCAGATAGCTAAATTGACACAAACAAGTGAAATTATCTTGACTACCTCAGCAACCACTTGTGAAACTGTATCACTTCTAACTAGTCAGATTCAATGACAAAGAAACAGTTAAACACAACTATGAAACAGTTTGATACAATTATTAACTGTATCAGATAGCTAAATTAACACAGAAACAAGTGAAAATATCTTCAAATGCGAAGGAACTACTTGTGAAACTGAATCACTTCTAAATATTCAGATCCAATTTGAAAAAAAAAGTAAAACATAAAGGTGAAACAGTTTCATACAGTCATGAAACAGTGTGCTACAGACAGCTAAATGTATTAACAGTTGGGCAATATCTTGAAACAATTACGCAACAATTCTCAAACTGTATCACTTCTAACACTTCAGATTCAATGACAAAGAAAGAACTAAAAAAAGTTCTATTTGGGCTTCGGAGGATGTGTGCAAGTTTTTCTATTGTGTCCTTCGCGACCACAATTTGCACACGTAATCTTCGTCCTTTTTGCATGTACTTCCCATTGTGGTTTGTATCTAGTTGTTTTTGGCCTTCCTGGTGGCCGTCTAGCAACTGGCGGGAGTAGTTCAATTTCTGAAACAAATGCTGGAATCTCCCATCTGCTTTCATCTGGTATCGGATTAACATGGAACTCGTATGTCTTTACCAGGGGCTTTGTTGATTAGTAGTTACAGCTGTAATCTTCTTCTTCCAGGCCTTTGTACTTTAGAATAGTCAAAGCATGCACACAGGGCAGTTCTTCCATTTGAAATTTTCCACAACAGCATGTCCGTTCATTCAGATTAACAATGAATTTATTTTCACCATCATAGATAGCTGCTTCATTTCCTGTTGAATGTATCTACAACACACAGAATGATACATTTTTGAAACAGAAAATACAAGGAAGATGCAGGATGAAAGAACTTAGATACAGTGGAAATGAAACAGTTTCTATTCTACCTTAAGCTGCATAGCTATGCTTCTGTATCCATCCAGTATTTTGTTGTACTTGAATCCAAGAGGTGTGAATGTCTCATGTGCTTTCTTCCTGTTATCATCAGTCCAAGTCCCAATCAGTGAGCGCATGTACTCCATAAATGCGACTACAGGCATATCACGCGCATCCCTGTTGACCGCATTCAAGGATTCTGCAATGTTTGATGTCATTGTAAACCCCCTATTTACTGTTGAATGCGCCCTTGACCATTTCTGGTATCCAGCGTTTAGCAAGTATGCTTTGATACGTTTATCCATTTTTTCCACACTGTTCATGTATGTGTCAAATTCCTGTATGGTGTATGTCTTTGCCATACTGAAGAATGTCTCATGGAGCTTCTCCTCACATTTCTTGAACTTAGTCTTGAGGTTGTTCCACAAGTGCCATATGCATGCATAGTGTGGGACCTGAGGATATACAATTGTAGTAGCCTTAATTATGCTCTCGTTACGGTCTGACACAACGCACATGTTTTCTCTCTCACCGTAAGCATATTTGAACTTTTCAAAGAACCATTGCCATGAGGCATCGTTCTCTGAATCAACAATTGCATACGCAAGCGGCAGTATGCTCCCTATGGAAAGAAACAGTAAGATAAATATTTGAAACAGTGTCACACAAGTACAAATTGAAACAGTCTGATTCAAATAGAAAGCTTAAAGACTAAAGTATAGTCTTCAAAGAAATTGATAGGAAAAAGCTGTAAATATTTTGATACAAAGTGAAACAGTCTGATAGATAAAACATGATGAAACAGAGAGAAATACATGGCTTTAAAAAGTCTGTACCAGAGTTCAAACGGTCTGATACAAAGCTGATACAAAAATTGAAGCAGTCTGATACAAATAAACCATGTGTCTAAAAAAGTCTGATACAGAAGCTGGAAATAGTTTGATACAAAAGTGAAACAGTGAGATACAGATAAAAGATGATGAAACAGATAATATATGGTCTTAAAAATCTTGATACCAAATTTCAAACAGTCTAATACAAAGCTGAAACAGTATGAAACAAATGAGAGATGCTGAAACATTATGATACAAACAGTTGAAACAGTATGATACAACAGGTACCGTTAGAAATCGATTTACCTGCTGCATCTAATGTACTTGCTGCTAGGAATGTTCCTTTGTGCGCTGCTTTTAGGAAGCTACCATCAACGACTACGATTGGTTTGCAGTGTTGAAATCCCTTTATTGAAGCATTCAAAGCAACAAAAGCGTACTTGAACAAATGGTCCTCACTTGCATGCAAAGCAACAACTGACCCTGGGTTTCTTTGGTCTAACATATAAAGGTAACTTGGCAGCTTCTTGTAAGATTCAGTTGGGTCTCCTCGTATCATTGCAATGGCCATTTCTTTTGCTCTCCAGGCCTTCATATAATCTATGTGTATATCGTAACACCTCTGCATTTCGTCCATTATCTCTTTAGGCTTATAGGTCGACTTTGGGTCATCAACCCTGTCCTTGATAATCATACCAATCATTCGTGATGTAAGCTGCGCTTGCCCATACACTCTTTCTTTGTATGGACATGTGTGTTCATTGGTGAATTCTCTAACTTTGAACAAACTTGATGAATTCAAGCTTGAGGCCCTAAATTTCCATTTGCAATTTTCACCTTTGCATATCAGGCAGTAGCTGCAGATACAGTATGATACAGAAAGCTACAGAAATTAAGTAACAGATACAAAATTGTACAGTATGATACAAATACGATTTACTTAGTTTCTAACACCCATGTATGATATAATCAGAGATGGTAGAGTCATAGATCAGATACAATGTGATACATAATTCACACATTGTATCTGACCTATAAATTGTTATTGCTTGAAACAAAATACATATTTTAGATACAATAGTGATACAAATGACACGTTTGAGATACAAACTGTTTGTTCGCGAAACAAACTCACACAGTGTGGTACAAAATATAAACTATAAAAATTCATATACACAAAAGACACATAGCAGATACACTGATATCAAGAATACTTATGATATAGTTACACAGAAACAGATACAATGATACAGTGAGAAATAAATTGATACAAAACATAAATACTGAGATTTAATACCTTGTTGCGCTTGATCTCTCAACCTTAAACTGAACCTTTTCTCTAATTGCAAATCGTTTCATGGCCATTACTACAGTCTTTTTGTTAAGGTAGACTTGGCCCTCTAATATCTCATTTTGCACGCTATTGGTAATTACTGCAACTTCTTCTACCTCGTGCTCATCACAAGTTCCTTTAATCAGTAGTTCTACCGTTTCAGCACTACTGATAAGCGTATCATCAATGTTCGTGTCTATAGTGCAACTGTTTCTGTCAGTATCAACACAGTCTCCCACTATATCACGACTCCTTATGCTTTGTCTATCACTCCAGAACCCTTGATCCTCAACAATATCCTCCAGTGTGATACAAAGTGGATAGATTTCTATTCCTTTTTTCTCTATTTTCAATCCTGTATACACTAAAACACCCATGTCATTGTGTATTTCTAAACCCCGACTTTTTTCCATTACCTTATACTTTATTTTAACAATTTTTCTAGTCAGATCAATGTTCAGTTGCTTCGCAACTGTATCACGAAGCATTTGAAAGTTTGAATCTGAATTTATCGCGATTGCATCAACAACAAAATCAATATAATTGTCGAATTTGTCCCATCTTCCACTATGTTTTAGTAGAATTTGTATCTGTGCTATATCTATTGTAAAGTTTCGATTTTGATCGGTTTAAACTGTCCAGGACGGTTAACAGCAACTAGAAACAGAGGCGAAACACAGGATATACGGACGCGAAACAGAGGAGAAACAGCCGCGACACAGAGCAGAAACAGACGCGACACAGTAGAGAAACGGTAGCAGCGTTGTATAATTTTTTATCGAAAACAGAGTACGTTGTGTAGAAACAAATAGAAACAGAAAAGATACGATTTTGAGTAGTTGCAGATTTGTTATTGGAGGCAGAGTGATTAGAAAACTGTAAGGAGCTAGAGAGAGAAAAAACAGAGAGAAAGGAATAAGGGTTTCAGTTTCTGTAAATAGAGTTGGAATGAACTATTTATACATTGCCATTTTGCTAGGAAAAATATTATCATGCATTGTAATTAGAAAAATATTGCTATTTTTATGTAATTAAGGGTGAAAATTAGTATATTTGTGTAAAAAACCCAAAGGCTAAACACACATTCAGAAATAGATTCAAACTCTGAAGATCCTTGAAGCCAATCCACAAGATTAATTGTTTCGTGTTCTTTAGTTACGACATGAGTCTCCAAATTCTAAGTAGGATTTTGATGAAATCAATTGATGGTTG
This sequence comes from Petunia x hybrida, assembly GCA_037355625.1. NCBI lineage: Eukaryota > Viridiplantae > Streptophyta > Magnoliopsida > Solanales > Solanaceae > Petunia > Petunia x hybrida. The sequence goes on from JBBBVM010000035.1 coordinate 7,332,365, forward strand.
AATATTTTAAGAATGTTTTCTACATATTGAACCGATTTCTGTGGTTTTATTTGTTCATCTATGTTCTCCTCTTTAATTAGTTAGTTGAAAGGCCATCAACTACTTGCACCGTTGTACTTTGTGTTACTTGAAAAAGAGCATCAGGTTAGGTAGTTGAGAACAATGACACTTCTAAATATTTTGTCAGGATTTAAAAGCGGAATTAGGAATAGCGAAGCTTTATCGTGGTCATTATGAGTGTAATCACCCAATTTTGGCACCTAAATACCAAAATACGTATAATAGTTGTTTTAATTGTTGTGTGATTCTTTTGCTAGATTCCAGCCTCCATTTAGCCGCTTCAATTTAATTTATTAGATAAAAATACCAGAAAATTAAAAAAAATATAATAGAATTATGTGTTTTTAGTTTCAATACGACATTTTATATGTTATTATGCCTTTACCTAGTAATTGATTAATATTTCGTGTTGGTTGTATCTTAATTAGCAATATAGGCTATTGGTTATTAATAAAAAAAAATCAGCCCATATCCGCGAGCCCATTTCCCTCTGACCCGGCCCAAAGCCGAGATATATAAGCATTTTCCTTTGCCATTTTTGGCATTTTTGGACATAAAACACTCAAAGGGGGAAACTCTTGCCAAAAATTCCCTCACACCACAGGAAATCGCCCCACCGTATAGCCACCGTTGCCCCGCCGATCGGCCGCCGCCGGCCACCACCTCCGGTGGCCGGAAAAAATACAAAAGTACATCATTCCAAAGCTTTTGGCCTCCTGATTCCGTTTCCGCAACTATCTTCTTCAAATTCGCAACCGTTTGGTGTAGATCGGGCTTTGAAAGTCGGCGCTCCGGCGACTTTTTCTCTTTTCCGGTGAGTTTTCTCTTTTTCTTTTCTCCTCGTTCCCCCTTCACCCTCGCATCCCCATTTTCCCAAACCCCATCCCCGTTTTCCCCGTTTCCTTTCCGTTCATTTTCTGTTTTCCTCTTCTTCTTCTTCTTATTTTGTTTTCTTTCCTTGTAATGATGATGTTTTGGAGGGGCTATGTTGGTTTGCGTGGGTTGGAGGGGGCTGTGATGAATTCTTTGGGAGGGGTATTGTCGCTGCTCGTTAACGGATTTGGCGTCAATGGGGCTGTTTTGTTTGGGTATTAAACAACAAATTTGGTGTGGTGATGCTGCTGTGATGGCGTTAAAGCAATGACGAGACGATGACGATGGTTTGGCGCGGCGTAGGTAATGCAACAGCCTGGTCAATGACTTGATTTAGCTTTGGTAATGTAAATGGCTTTGACACGGGCTAGATAGAAACTTCGAGTTCTTTTCTTTTGTTTCCCCTGTTAATTAAGCGCCATGTTTAGTGTTTCCATTTAGTATGAATGCTTTGCTTAGTCGTATCATGTAAACCGTTGAATATACATGTTAGTTCTCTTTACCAATCACATAGCAGTATTCTGAGATTGATTTGGTATGCTACGTTGTTAGAAGCATGATGTAAAGCATGATTTACTGAAGTTTGTTTGAAATTAAGCATGCATTTCAGTCCTTATTGGTTCGCTTTGTGTGAAAACACGTAAAGTATAGACGTCCATTAGCTTGAACCATTGGCTGCTGCTTTATGAATATAGTTTGATTATGACAAGTTGAAGATTTCTTTACTCGATTCACTGATAATGTAATTGGTTTGAATTGTTGAATTGAAGTAGGAAACTGGGCTTATCTCGTTTGCTTAAGATTGCACATTCCCTGTTATTTAGGTTTAAAGTGTCATGGCTTGCATAAACTTGTTTTGTGTAGCACAAACTCTCCCTTGATGTATTTTAGACCAAGTGCGATCTCAGTTTAAAGGGAGCATGGAATCTGTATAAGGTAGTAGGCTGTTTGTATGTGTGAACTTGTTTAGGAGCCTGTTTGTGGAATTGCTTAAGTTTCAAGTGATCTGTAAATGTCTACTTTGGTCTGGGATTTGTTCAGTTTCAGTAAGTTTGTGAGTTTGTGAAGTTAAGGTCCATTTTAGCTTAGTCTTTAAATTAGTTTGTGGGAGCTTCTAAGTTGAGTCTGTTTGGTTAAGAAGTAGAGCTCAGGGGGTCATTTGGATTTATGTTTGAGGTAGTATAGGCCTTTTAGATAAATCTGAAAAATTAGTTTTGGGATAGAATTAATAAAAACTAAAATCTGAAAATATAAATGGAAAGAGGGAGATTTGAAATTTGGAGGAGTCAACAAGAAATCTCCCTCATTAATGAGGGCAGATTTAGTAGGCTATAAAAGGGCATAAGGTTTTGGCAAAAGAAGGACTCTTCCCATGCCAAATGCCATTTTTGGTTAAAATCCAATTTTTGCATTTATGGCTTGGCATGCTTGTCCGAAGTTTTTGAAAAAGGGAGAGAAATTTGGGGCTTTGGACCCCCTTTTGCTGTGCCCAACAGCTGGCCTATTTCCCTATAAAAGAGAGTATTAACTCTCTCATTTAAGGCAGCCATATACACATTGAAAGCTGGCATTTACTCTCTCAACTACCTTCAAGAAGTAGATCTGATAGTAAAAAGAAAATAGCAAGAAAAATACTTGAAAAAAAAGGGGAATAGCAAGGAATGGTTTGGTTTTAGGCTATTATTTCAAAGGGGTGTTTGCTTGTGGCTGTTGCTGCTGCTTGTCTTTGCTTTGGGCTGTTGGAGTGGGCCTTAGCTTCCTTGGTTGGAAGTTTATCTACACTAGGTAAGTCTTCACTTTCTTGTTTATTTTATGTAATAGCTAGCCATGTTTGATGTATGAAAATAGTGATTTAAACTTGGTTTTAAGTTGTTTACGTATGCATAAATTTCTGATGAATGTTTTGATAAGTTGACCGTTTTTTGTGAATCATGCTTAAAACTGAAATTTTGCGCAAATGACACTGTTATATAACCCTGGTACAGATCTGACTCCTAAGCGAAATAGTGACTGTTTGTGCAAATGCATCTTGAAGCAACAACAGTAACATTGTAGCTTATACATTTTAAAAGAGGTGTTTCATAAGTCGTCATGAAAGCATAAAATGTTAGAAAAAAGGAGCAAGCTTGTGTAGAAAAAATTGAATTTACGCATTATTGAAAATATGGCCAGATCTTGAAACAAATAGACAGATAGTCCGTATGCGCAATAATCATGGAAATCAAACTGCCTCGTTTTAAAAGCCCCAAATGTTTCACGAAAGAGAACCTCGGATTTGCAAACCCGACCCTAGTTCAAGTTATCTCTTAGAAAAATGGCTATTCTAATTAAGGGTAAAAGAACAAGGCTATATGTGCAAACTTATTTTTTTTAAAAAGGGCAGTAAGTAAGAAATGGGCTTTAGCCCCAAACTTTGCATATGTGGCCTGAATTTGAACATTCCTTTTAAGAACAATACATGTCTACAAATATATATTTTTTTTAAAAAAAATTAGATAGCCATAATACACATAACATTCACTTCTCTAACTAACAAGTCATTTGAGTGTAATTTATCTAAATCGGAAGATCTCGAATGGGTGAAGTGCCTGCGCGACCATATCCGGTTTTAAATAAATTACATTTGTAAATATTGAATCAAGCCGTACGTAAATAAAGAAAAAGAGTTGAAAGTAAATGCGATACATATAATAAAATCAAGCTGAATTATGAGTTCGTGTTTGACCAAAAAATAATACAATAATAAAAAAAATAAATTTGGAGACTCAAATCAAGGTTGATAAGGTTTCGAACGGGTGAAGTGCCTGCGCGAAATATTCGGCCGAGTCACTGAAACAAAAATAAAAATAAAATAAATAATAATAAATCAAAGCGTAGCAAAGGAAAATAAATAAAGGCGGGTACAATAAATATTTCATATAGCCGGAATGCGTCAATAAAAGCAACTGTGCTCGACACAGGACTCGAGGGTGCCTAACCCCTTCCCGAGAATCAACCGAGATCCTTACCCGGAACTCTAACGCAGACCACTAACGAGTCATAGGTGTTCCAAGGTACCCTTTTGGGTGACTTGGCACACCTTAAACCTGTCAAGTGGCGACTCCGAATTTTAAATAAACAATTCGTACCTTGAAACACCGTCACTTCCTTAAATGGAAACCCTAACTCAGGATAGCGCCAAATAATCATAAAAATCCCATAAGCGCTTTCCTAAACCCGAAACGCCCTCCCTACAAGCGGGCGCGCGGAAAAAAGGGGTGTGACAGCCTTGGCGACTCCGCTGGGGAAAAAGGTGAAAACTGAGAATCTTAGGCTTTATACTTTGTCGCTTTCGGCTTTTAAATATTGTTTGTACATGCTGCCTTGAATGTTACTGCTTTGATATGTTTGAACTGTATATACACAAGTGTCTTCTCTCGTACACCTCTGAGTCTTCTGGAACACTGCACACATGCACGCCAGTCTCGCTTCGGCGTCTGGAATTTCTGTCGTGTCTCAGGACACAAAAAGTTAACCCTTTTTTAGGAGGAGGTGCGTTGGGTTAGGCCGTTAGACGTTGTCGATCGGTACCCCCGAGGCACTTCCAAATTGCCAGAAACTATAGAACATGAACCCATTGAGTCACCTAGAGTTGAACCGGTGCTTTTATTTAGGCCGATTTATTTGCATGTCATGAGACTTAGTGAGGTGCGGTACACCGGTACCGCACTTGTCTAGGCTGACCTTTTAGAGTCTAGATGGGGCCCACGCCCCAGAAAGACAATAGTGGCATCTTCTGTGTTGCATCTAGGGAGGCCGTTATGCTGACCGTTTATCGAGGGAAAGCGGGTTAGTTTGGAAAAATGACAAAAAAAAAGAGAGAAAAGACACTTTGTTAAGAGGGGCAATTTCAGATTTTCAAAATATTAGCGTGTCATTTGTCTTTTTCCCGTTGTCGGCAAAGATTTTAAAGTCAAATTCACGCCGTTATAATGGCCAATTTTGTGAAAAAAATAAAGAGAAAAACAACGTCAATAGTCAAATTTTGTGTCGCTGTCATGTCAAATTTTGTTCAAAAAATCAGAAAATCAAAAATAGAGTCGTCTTATTTTGTAAAACATTGACAAGTTTTATTTCTATTTGTCTAGGCTAGTCAAATCATGTAAATATTTTGTTTGAGTCGGCTTATCTGTTTTAATGTCAATAGTCAAATTTTGGTGTCGTTGTCATGACAAATTTTGTTCAAAAATTAGAAAATCAAAAAATCAAATAGAGCCGTCTTGTTTTGTAAAACATGACAAGTTTTGTTTCTATTTGTCTAGCTTAGTCAATCATGTAAAAATTTTGTTTGAGTCGACTTGTCCGTTTTAATGTTGTTTTACAAATTTTGTCCAAAGTTTTCTCGGTCCTAATCCTTCATTTTTAATAAAAATAGGTATCATGGCTGCATCATCATCTAGAGTAGGAAAAAGGAAGTTTCCTGAGGGTTCTACTCCGCCGCCTATTAAGATGGTCGATAAATGTCCTCCATTGTTGAGGGATTGGTGGTACCACTTGAGCGAAAAGCAGAAAGGGGTTGTGAATGCAAGAATAGGGGAAATGACACATCTTCTTAACCCTAAGTTTGCCCCGCGCCGGGAACTAGTAAATGCTTTGATTCAGTATTGGGAACCGAGTCAAAATACCTTTGTGTTTGGTGATATTGAGATGACTCCTACTTTAGAAGAGATTTCGGGTTTGACTAATGCAGTGTTTAGGACAAAGAAGTGCATAGCACCTCGGTTTGTGAGGGTCGAGGAGTTCCTACGGGACATGAGTCTGCGCTCTGATACACAGTTAGTGAGTTTGGCCTCAGGTTGGGTTAGTCTGGAGTATCTTTATGCTCTTTATGGGCGGGGAGATGGTTACACAGAGCATCGGCCGGAATTCATCACTATGTTTAACCATGAGCAATGGAATAACCTTAGGGAAAGAGCTTTCATTATCGCTTTTCTTGGTCTTATGGTCTTCCCGATGGAGAATGGACAGATCTCTATCCATACCTCTTGGATCGTGAAAGCTCTATTTGGGGGAGTTCGAAATTCTACTGTTGTGCCAATGATCTTGGGTAGTATTTATCGTGCTTTGACTCGATGCAAAGAGAAAGGGGCCCGATTTTTCGAGGGTTGCAACTTGTTGTTGCAAGTATGGTTCGTTGAGCATTTGTTTGGCCGTTTTGACCCTACTCCACTACCCGATGCGCCTAAATGCCATTTGAACACCCATTATTATCGTGCTCGACATCTTGATCTACCTGAGAGCTTTGATGGGTGGGCACAGTACTTGAGCGAGCTCACTTTGGAGAATATCTGGTGGCAGGTTAGTTGGTACCCCTCGAAAAAGGGAATATATGGTAGTATGGATCGTCCTTTTCTAGTATTGATGGGTCATAAGGGAGCCGAGCCTTATTGCCCTACGCGGGTGCTCCGACAGCTTGGGCGCGTTCAAGGTGTACCTAGGGTAGAGGCCGTGGGAGAGTATCGCCTTGAGCATACTAGCGGTGAGTTTCCCAGGCACACTCAGTGGTTCTCCATTTGGGATAATATGAGACCTTTGACCCCCAGCACACAGGTTATAGACCGATTCAGAGGCGAGGTCACTCCTGAGTATGTTTTTTGGTTCGGCCGACAGCCTGCTTTGGTAGCTATGCCAGCAAAAACGGTTAAGGGACCGTATGATGAGGCACTCAGGATTGACATGAAGATAGAGATGCATAGGGTAGAGACTGAGGAGAGATATGCAGGTCTGGTCTACCGTCTTCGTTCTGAGAGGGATGCCGCTCGAGCTGCTTTGGTTGAGAGTGAGGGTCTCGCGCATCAGCACCTAGACACAGTTAGACGACTCCGTGTTATGCACTCTGAGGCATTGACAGAGCGGGACGCCGACAGGGCAGCTTTGGTGGAGAGCAGGAGAAGGGAGGATTATCATCGTCGGGATGCCATGGATGCTCGAGCTCGACTCGACAGGGCACTGGAGCAGGAAGAGCAGCTCAGGGAGCTAGCACAGAGCCGACTTCAGGATATACAGGTTGCAGGACAGACTATCAGTGTAGCTTATCGGCAGGTTTATGACTCTGCTGTATATGTTGCACGGGCTATCGGTGACTGTAGGAGGTTGCCCGCGGAGGACCTACTTCCACATGTGCTTCCCTTTGTCACCAGAGTTGCAGAGAATTTGGAGGGATTGCGCCGCACCTTGGTGGAGGGCCCACCAGTAGATCCCGAGGAGCCACCAGAGGAGGATCTCGACGAGCCATTTGAGTCAGATCCAGAGGAGCCAGCTGAGGCAGGGCCCGGATCACCTTAGCAGATATATATCAGTCTGAGATGATGCAGCTCATTGCCCTTTTGTCATTCATTTAGCATCTTGGACATGTTGTAGCTTTTATTATGTATTGGTATTTCTATTTCGAACAGTTGGTCTAGTTTGTTTGTTTTATTTTGTAGGAGTACTACTATTGCCCCATGTTGTCGGTGGGCTTATTATATTGTACTGTTTCGGCATTTATAAAAGGAAACCAGAAAATCCAAAAATTGTGTCTCTTTATTATCTTAAATGCATTTTTTTTTTCTTTTTTTCAATCTGATTTTGGACCCCTCTTACATTTGAAAAGATATGTGAGATGAAAAGAAAAAAAAAGAGAGGAGTGAAAAAGAAAAAGAAACAAAAGAAAGAAAAAAAAAAGAAAAAAAAAGAAAAAAAAAGAAAAGAAAGGAGAGGACCCGCTTTGTCTTGATTCGGGATGATGCATGACGACTTTAGGCTTGTAGGTGCGCTTGGCTCATAAATATCGATTTCCTAACCGGTTTTGTTTGCAGACAAGACTAGATTACCAGTGATTTGGTGCAGCGCTCTAGCATTACCCCACTCTCACACAACTAACTCAAAGGGACTTGAAATTCCATTTGGTAACATGGCCACTGAAGGAGACAAATCCGATGCCGGTTCCGAAGAAAATGATAGGACGACAGAAGAGGCCCTGACTCTGAAGCAATTCCTGGTAGACATGCATCATGCGATAACCACGGGACGGGCACCTCCTCCCATGCCAAACCTCCTAGATGGGCTTATGCCAACAGCTAGCCAGCGAGCACCAGGCACATCTACGGCGGTCGAGGATCCGACCTATCCCCCTGGTTTTGGCACTAGTCAGGGTCCGACAAAAGAAGCTGAAGTGCGCCCTCATGCGCCGCCCCCACCACCTCCACCTCAAGGGCAGTATGGTCCACCCCCACCACAGGGACAGTATGGTCCACCTCCGCCACAGGGGCAGTATGGCGCACCTCTCCCACAGGTTCCAATTTTTCGGGGCCCAGCTAGGCCTGCTATGGCTAGGTCCAACAGCGAACCACATCTCCAGGCTGGGGATCATCATTATGATCAGCACCATGAACCCAATTTCCGACACAGTGACTCATATGATCAGGGGTTCCATCGCGAGTCTCAAGTTGAGATCGATCGATCAGGAAGGCTTGATGAGAGCGAGGTTCTGAGAAAGATGAAGGGCCTAGAACAAGCAGTAAGGACCATTCAAGGATATGGAGATCATACTAACATCACTTTCAAGGATCTTTGCCCCTACCCTGAATTGCAATTGCCAGATGGGTTCATAGTGCCAAAGTTTGATCTATACACCGGGCAAGGAGATCCAAGGGTTCATATGAAAACCTACTGCAACAAAATGAGAGGGGTCAAGAAAGACAAACTGTTGATAGCTTACTTTTCTGAAAGCTTGGGGGGCGCAGCTGCCGAATAGTTCATGAGGCAGGATTTAACTAAATGGTTGTCATTCGAGGATATGTCACAGGCATTCTACGACCAGTACAAGTACCACATCGAAGTTTTGCCAGATCGGTCCTCTTTGGATGCGATAAAAAAGAAGCCAAGCGAAAGCTTTAGGGAGTACGCCCTCAGATGGCACGAGCAGGCCGCTCGAGTGAGCCCCGCAATCCCGGACGATGACATGGTCCGTTTGTTCATTGAGGCGCAGGATGAGGCGTTCTATGGTTCATTGATCGCCGCCTTTGGGAAACCGTTTAGTGAAGTCGTCAAGATGGGAGAAATGATTGAGAGAGGAGTCAAAGCTGGCAAGATTGTGAGCCAGACCGCACTGAAAGCAACCACACAGGCTGTGCAAACAGGGGCCGCAGGGTTTGCTAAGAAAAAGAAAGAAGATGTGGCCATGGTAGGGTCGGGTTCGCGAAGGTGGAACGAGGAGCGATACAGTCATCCTAATTCATACCATGCTCCACAAACACCCCATTTGCAACACTATTACCCACCACAAAATGCACAATACTCCATACCTCCACCCCAATACTCTGTACACGGTGCGCAGCCATATGCCCCAACATCTTATCCGCAATGGCGAGCGCCAGCCCCACAGCCTACATATCCCATTCACCAAGCTCCGCATAATCATTATCAGGCTCCGCCTAACCCTACCTACCGACCAAGAGGTCCTGCAGGCTTTCGTCCAAGGGCTGAATTCAAGAAGGCTCGAGAAGAGAAGAAGAGAGAATTCACACCAATTGGAGAATCCTACACCAGTATCTTTGAGAAACTGCGGGCCTTGAACATGATAAAGCCAATTCAAGGAAACATGAATCCTACTGGCAAAGTGGACCATTCTCGGCATTGTGATTACCACTCGGGCGCACCAGGGCATGATACAGAAGATTGCTATTATCTCAAGAGAGTGGTGCAAGATCTGATTGACAACAACCAAATCGTGATTGAAGATGCAGAAACGCCAAACATTAATCGCAATCCTCTGCCAGTCCATGATGTACACATGGTATATGCATGCACAGGGGGATTTGAAAGCGAATCTGCAAGGCCAATAGTGTCAGTCGATGCAATAACAATTGGGGTGGAAAAGATGCATATCACTTCAAAGACAGATCCTGTTGTGGTGTCCGGAGGAACAAAGCCATCTGTCCAGTTGGATAAGCCCGTGTTAACATTGAAACGAGCTGTTGAGAAAGGGGAAAGGGTGACCGAGAAGCCAAAGTTGGTGATCTCAAGGGCCATCAGAAAGGAAGGGGAAGCAGATTCTGCTACCAAACCGAAGTTGGTTATAAAAAATGCACCCCGGGAAGATGATTTGAACACAATGCGCGAGCCCATTGTCATAAAGAGGGCATCCCAGTTCCATGTGACAGATAGCAAGGCTGTCCCGTGGAACTATGCCCAGGCAGTGGTAACGTACATGGGAAAAGAGGTTGTAGCAGAAACGACACAAGTGGGCGGTCTAACTCGTTCTGGGCGGTGCTTTACCCCGGAAGAGTTAAGAAAAGCAAGGCAAGCTAGGGAAAATCAGGGTCCCATCAAGGAACCTGTCACTGAGAAAGAGGCAGAAGAGTTTCTAAAGAAGATGAAAGTGCAAGATTACTCTATTGTGGAGCAGCTGAGGAAGACCCCTGCTCAAATTTCTTTGTTGTCCCTGCTGATGCATTCTGAGGCGCACCGTCATGCTCTTTTGAAAATCCTGAATGAAGCTCATGTATCTGAAAAAATGACTGTGGGTAACTTGGAGGCTGTTGCTGCTCGTATCTTTGAAGTCAACAGGATCACTTTCACTGATGAAGAATTGCCTATGGAAGGCACAGGCCATAACAAAGCTCTGCATCTGACTGTTAAGTGTGACAACTCTTACGTCACGAGAGTGCTGGTTGATGGTGGGTCTGGTCTGAACATCTGCCCATTGTCCACTTTGAAAAGATTGAAAATCAACGTGGACAGAATTCGAACCAATACTATGAGTATCCGTGCTTTTGATGGAGAAAAAAGACAGTCAATTGGTGAGATCGAGTTGACATTGACAATTGGGCCTGTGGACTTTGCTATTGATTTCCAAGTGCTCGATATGGATTCGTCTTACAATCTACTGTTGGGAAGGCCCTGGATTCACATGGCGGGCGCAGTACCGTTAACTTTGCACCAGACTGTGAAGTTTGAGTGGAACCGTGAGATGATCATGGTACACGGAGAGGGAGATTTGTCAATCTATAAGGACCCGTCCATTCCAGTTATCGAGGTCACCAATGATAGTCCAACTCTGATGTACCAAGCCTTTGAAGCAGTCAATGTGGAAGAGGTTCCTGAAGGCAAGCTTTTGCCCCAAGCAAGATTGTCAGAAGCGGCAGTCATGATGGCTACAGAGATGTTGAAGCACGGTTTTCAACCAGGAAAAGGTCTCGGGGCATCACTCCAAGGAATGTCGCACCTGATTAATCCACTTGGCATTCGAGGAACCTGGGGTCTGGGATACAAGCCCACAGCTGCAGACAGAGCAAGAGCTAGGAAGATGAAGAAACAAGAATGGTCCCTTGAGAAGCCTATCCCTTGCCTCGCTCAGTCTTTCACGAGGTCCAACGGGGGCAAGTCTATGTCCAAAAATGCTGAGGAGACTGAAGAACAGAAGAAGCTCCTGGCAGATCTGAGGCACGTCTTTGGCATCAACATGGTGCAAACTGGCGAAGGATCTAGCAATGCAGAAATCCAGGACATTGGCCCTGATGTGAAGCTGAACAACTGGGAATCCATGCCTCTCCCCACTAGGAGGGGCTATTGGTAGCAAGTTTTTGTTATCCTTTCTGTATACTTGGTTATTCTAAGGGTTGTAATCCAAGTATATTTATTTTGCTCGTTATGATGTCAAACCCTTTTATCTTTCAAATTCAATGAAAAGCAAGACATGTTCTTGTCTCCTTATTCTATCTCTTTACTTTCCTGATTTTTTTCCTTATTTCTTTCTGTAGCTATGTTTCTGATGGCCTTAATAACATGACATGCATGCTGAAATCACGCCCTGATCTAAACACACAGTTTAACTTGGTCTCAATGGATCAACCAAAAATTGAGGAAATACATGTTGGTGGTTGGAATGATTATGAAGTAACAGTTGATGAGGTAGATGACATGGAAGGGACTGATACCAAAGAAATGTTTGAGAAAGAATACGATGAGGAGGGAGCTGAGAGTGAAATAAATGGGGAATTAGAACAGTTTGAGAACAAGCCTAAGCCCAATCTAGATGACACGGAAAATATAAATTTGGGAAACCCCGATGATGTTAGGGAAACCAAAATAAGCATGCACGCTGTACCGAAAGTGAAAAATGACATAGTCCAAGTCTTGTTTGACTATAGAGACGTGTTTGCTTGGTCATACGATGACATGCCCGGTTTGAGCACAGATTTGGTGGTTCACAAGTTGCCAATTAATCCTGGTTTCCCTCCGGTCAAGCAGCTTCGGAGGAAATTCAAGACAGAAATGAGCAAGAAAATCCATGAGGAAATCATGAAGCAGCTATCTGCGAAGTTGATACAATCTCTTCAGTATTCCACTTGGTTGGCTAATGTTGTGCCGGTGCCGAAGAAAGATGGGAAGACAAGAATTTGTGTTGACTATCGAGATTTGAACAAAGCCAGTCCCAAGGATAATTTTCCTTTGCCTAATATTCACATTCTCATAGACAATTGTGCTAAACATGAGATCCAATCTTTTGTGGATTGCTATGCCGGATATCACCAGATCCTGATGGATGAAGACGATGCAGAAAAGACGGCGTTCACCACACCTTGGGGAACCTTTTGTTATAGGGTCATGCCGTTCGGTTTGAAGAATGCTGGGGCAACGTACATGAGAGCCATGACAACCGTCTTTCACGATATGATACACAAAGAAATTGAGGTGTATGTGGATGATGTGATAATCAAATCAAGAACAACAGAGGATCATGTTAAAGACCTTAGGAAATTCTTTGAAAGGCTTAGAAGATACAATCTGAAGTTGAATCCGGCTAAATGTGCATTCGGTGTTCCAGCTGGAAAGTTGTTGGGTTTTATTGTCAGCAGGCGAGGCATTGAATTGGATCCTTCAAAGATCAAAGCTATACAAGAGTTGCCTCCGCCGAAGAACAAGAAAGAAGTCATGAGTTTCCTCGGAAGATTGAACTACATCAGTAGGTTCATCGCTCAACTCACTACAACTTGTGAGCCAATCTTCAAGCTGCTAAAGAAAGATGCTGCAGTCAAGTGGACCGAGGAATGCCAAGCGGCTTTTGACCAAATCAAGCAATACTTGTCAAATCCACCTGTGTTGGTCCCACCGGAGCCAGGCCGACCTTTGTTCCTCTATTTGTCGGTGATGGATAATTCATTTGGTTGTGTACTGGGACAACATGATGCCACAGGCAAGAAAGAGCAGGCCATTTACTACATGAGCAAGAAGTTTACGGATTATGAGGTCAAGTAAACTTTGTTGGAAAGAACGTGTTGTGCCCTCACTTGGGTAGCACAGAAGTTGAGGCATTATTTGTTGTCATACACTACTTACCTTATATCCCGGATGGACCCACTGAAGTACATCTTCCAGAAGCCAATGCCAACGGGAAGGCTCGCCAAGTGGCAAATGTTACTCACAGAGTTTGACATAGTCTATGTCACCCGTACTGCAATGAAAGCCCAGGCTTTGGCCGACCATTTGGCCGAGAATCCAGTGGATGTGGAGTATGAACCTCTCAAGACATATTTTCCTGATGAAGAGGTTGGTACAATTGAGGAGTTGACTTCAGAAGATACTCATTATTGGAAGCTATATTTTGATGGGGCCTCTAACTCCAAAGGTGATGGTATCGGGGCTGTTCTCATATCTCCAACAGGTCATTACTATCCAGTGGCTGCGCAACTTCGTTTCTGGTGTACCAATAACACAGCGGAATACGAAGCTTGTATCATGGGTCTACGCATGGCGATAGACATGGACATCAAAGAACTGCTAGTGCTCGGAGATTCTGACCTACTAGTACATCAAATCTAGGGTGAATGGGAAACTCGAGACGTGAAACTCATCATGTATAAGCAGTATCTAGAAGATCTTTGCCAAAGATTTGATTCTATTGAATTTAGGCACATCCCAAGAATGCACAATGAGTTGGCTGACGCTTTGGCTACATTAGCATCCATGCTTAGTCATCCTGACCAAACTCACATTGACCCACTTGAGATTCAAGTCCGGGATCAACATGCTTATTGCAACATGGTTGAAGAAGAACTTGATGGCGAGCCATGGTACATGGACATCAAAAACTACATCAAGAATGGAGAGTATCCAGCGCTGGCAGAAAGCAATCAGAAAAGAACCCTCCGCCGTCTTGCAAATGGTTTCTTTCTAAGTGGAGGGGTGTTGTACAAGAGAACCCCAGATCTGGGACTGTTGAGATGTGTGGACGCACAAGAAGCCTCAAGAATTTTCAACGAGGTGCATTCCGGAATCTGTGGGCCACACATGAATGGCCATGTGCTAGCCAAGAAGATCTTAAGAGCAGGTTATTTCTGGCTCACCATGGAGCGAGATTGCATAGGGTTTTTGCGGAAATGCCAGCAATGTCAAGTGCACGGCGATCTGATACATTCACCCCCCTTAGAGCTCCACACAATGTCCGCTCCTTGGCCTTTCACGGCATGGGGAATGGATGTCATTGGCCCGATAGAACCAAAGGCATCGAATGGGCATAGATTCATTTTGGTCGCCATTGACTATTTTACTAAGTGGGTAGAAGCAGCGACATTCAAGTCGGTAACTAAGAAAGCTGTGGTTGACTTTGTTCATTCGAACATCATTTGCCGATTCGGTATCCCCAATACCATCATCACTGACAATGGGGCTAATCTGAACAGTCATTTGATGAGAGAGGTATGTGAAAGGTTCAAAATTGTTCATAGAAACTCCACACCATACCGGCCAAAAGCAAATGGCGCGGTCGAAGCTGCAAACAAAAACATCAAGAAGATCCTTCGAAAAATGGTGGAAGGATCTCGAGATTGGCATGAGAAGTTGCTATTTGCTCTTCTGGGTTATCGCACAACTGTGCGCACCTCAATAGGCACGACCCCATATGAACTGGTGTATGGGACTGAAGCGGTCATTCCGGCAGAAGTCGAAATACCATCCTTGAGAATCATTGTTGAAGCTGAGATCGAGGATACTGAATGGGTCAAATCCCGCTTGGAACAATTGGCTTTGATTGATGAGAAAAGGCTAAATGCAGTATGTTATGGTCAACTATATCAGAAGAGAATGGCTAAAGCATACAACAAGAAAGTGCGCCAACGCAAGTTCAGTGAAGGCCAGGTAGTCTTAAAGCGCATCTTTCCACATCAGGAAGAAGCGAAGGGCAAGTTTGCTCCAAATTGGCAAGGACCATATGTGGTGAAGAAGGTGTTGCCCAATGGTGCTCTATTCTTGACAGACATCGAAGGCACGATGGCTGAAATGATTGTTAATGCTGATGCAGTGAAGAGGTACTACATTTGATGTTCTTGGATTGGGATAGTGAAAGTCTTTGTTTCCCTTATCCAGATGATGTATCCCTTTTGTTAGCCTTTGGCTTTGTATTGCTTTTGTGAACCCTTATTGGGAATCCTGTAATTGTAATGAAATGAAATGAATGAAAGAAAGATTCAAAACAACAAATTTTGGCATTAAGTTGCCAGAGCTACGTCTGACCTAATTCCTCTCAAAAGGATACGTAGGCAACCATTCTGGTGCGGTCAAAATAAAGGAAAGTTCCATTTTTCCCCATCTCATATCGACGCAAAACTCGCTTCCAAAGTTTGCGGCCAAATTCAAAGAAATCCAAATCCGCAGTTTCTGCTAAACTGGGGCAGAAGTTTGTTTTATTTTATTTCGTCAATAAAATAAAACAAACTTCTATTATTCTTACCATCTTTCCACATGCTCATGAGACGTTTGGCATTTCAGTCTCGAAATCAGAAAGAGGCTCAGAGCGCCTAAGACATTATCGTCAGCAAAAAGAAAAAAAAAAGGAAAAAAAGAAGAAGAAAAGAAAAAAAGGAAGAAAAGGAAATGAGGTCTTGCCGGTGAAAACCTGAAAGGGCGCCGCATGACAAACAGTGAGATAAAAGAACAAAGAGAGAGGATAGTTGGTGAAAACCCCAAAAGGGGCACCACTAACCGAATGAGGGTCTTCATAAATGTCATCGAGATGGGTTTGGAAAGTAGTCATGGCCAAATGTTCTAACTGGGGAAAGGTCGAGGAAGAACTATTGTTGAATGATCGGGGTTTGAGGACCAGTAGCATGTCATGTTTATTAGAGTCATCGCTTCCACCCCCAGATAAGTTTCTTTTTACATCTTCAAAAGGACATCATTTCGTTTGGAGTCCTTTTGTCCAGAATCTTTCCCATTTTTCACTTTTCAATCAAAAATAACATCAAAACGAGCAAAAGAAAGTTTTGCAAAAATTGTTTACCTGTTTTGCAGTTGTACCAGAGCATGGTCAGGACCCCCTGGATAATG
This sequence comes from Petunia x hybrida, assembly GCA_037355625.1. Lineage (NCBI taxonomy): Eukaryota > Viridiplantae > Streptophyta > Magnoliopsida > Solanales > Solanaceae > Petunia > Petunia x hybrida. The sequence goes on from JBBBVM010000035.1 coordinate 7,348,643, forward strand.
GAAGCCAAATCAACTCTCGATCGCAAGATTGAGGCATTGAGAATTTGCACCATGAAAGAGATCATCAGACGATAGACAGATTTCAGGATCATCAAATCTCGCCTGAGCACCAATTTCAAGAGTGACAATGTCAATTTTCAAGTCAGAAGCAGCATTCATGAGGGAGCAGTTTATTTAAGAAGTCGAGGCACCCACCTGAAGAATGAGGGAGTAGTTGTAAAGAAGTCGAGGCACCCACCTGAAGAATGAGGGAGTAGTTTATGTAAAGAAGTCGAGGCACCCACCTGAAGAACGAGGGAGTAGTTGTAAAGAAGTCGAGGCACCCACCTGGAGAATGAGGGAGTAGTCTTAAGAAAGTCAAGGCGCCCACCTGAAGAACGAGGGAATACAACTTTCAAGTCCAGGCGCCCACCTGAAGAACAAGGGAATCCATTCTGTAAAGAGGGAAGACCCACCTGAGCCAAGATCGGGGGTTTATCTTTTCTACAAAGAGCAAGACCCACCTGAACCAAGAGCGGTGGTTTTATTTTCAACAAATGAGGGAGCAAGAACCAAGAAGCTCGTCTCGGGAAGCATGAAGACTTAGAATAGGAATTGTAACTTTATATTTTCAATGTTGTACTTTCATTTTCTCTGTAAAGCAATGACCGCCAATCAGCAAGCAACCAGTGACCAGCAGCAACAACTCTAGTGTGTCAAAAGTGTCTGGTGTCAGTACGGGTAAGTCTAGGAGCGTCGAGTCAGTCCCAGTTAGTTCTGAAAGTGTCCAGAGTTTAGTCTGTGTATGTCTAGAAAGTACATAGTTTTAGTCTAGAAGAGTCCAGTATCTGTCTAAATGCGGTAGCCCCAGCTACCGCACGTGAGGAACTACACTGATCTGATTTCTTAGTCCGGGGATATGTAGGTAGCCTTGTTCTTGGTTAGAACCAAAGGTCAAGGTACGGTCACCCTTTTGCATGTGCTCGGCTAGAACCGAAAAGCCAAAATTAGTTGTTGATTACGTCTTTGTCCGAAAACTCTTCATGTTCTCGAACAAAGAGGGGCAGCTGTAATCACCCAATTTTGGCACCTAAATACCAAAATACATATAATAGTTGTTTTAATTGTTGTGTGATTCTTTTGCTAGATTCCAGCCTCCATTTAGCCGCTTCAATTTAATTTATTAGATAAAAATACCAGAAAATTAAAAAAATATAATAGAATTATGTGTTTTTAGTTTCAATACGACATTTTATATGTTATTATGCCTTTACCTAGTAATTGATTAATATTTCGTGTTGGTTGTATCTTAATTAGAAATATAGGCTATTGGTTATTAATCAAAAAAAATCAGCCCATATCCGCGAGCCCATTTCTCTCTGACCCGGCCCAAAGCCGAGATATATAAGCATTTTCCTTTGCCATTTTTGGCATTTTTGGACATAAAACACTCAAAGGGGGAAACTCTTGCCAAAAATTCCCTCACACCACCGGAAATCGCCCCACCGTATTGCCACCGTTGCCCCGCCGATCGGCCGCCGCCGGCCACCACCTCCGGTGGCCGGAAAAAATACAAAAGTACATCATTCCAAAGCTTTTGGCCTCCTGATTCCGTTTCCGCAACTATCTTCTTCAAATTCGCAACCGTTTGGTGTAGATCGGGCTTTGAAAGTCGGCGCTCCGGCGACTTTTTCTCTTTTCCGGTGAGTTTTCTCTTTTTCTTTTCTCCTCGTTCCCCCTTCACCCTCGCATCCCCATTTTCCCAAACCCCGTCCCCGTTTTCCCCGTTTCCTTTCCGTTCATTTTCTGTTTTCCTCTTCTTCTTCTTATTTTCTTTTCTTTCCTTGTAATGATGATGTTTTGGAGGGGCTGTGTTGGTTTGCGTGGGTTGGAGGGGGCTGTGATGAATTCTTTGGGAGGGGTATTGTCGCTGCTCGTTAACGGATTTGGCGTCAATGGGGCTGTTTTGTTTGGGTATTAAACAACAAATTTGGTGTGGTGATGCTGCTGTGATGGCGTTAAAGCAATGACGAGACGATGACGATGGTTTGGCGCGGCGTAGGTAATGCAACAGCCTGGTCAATGACTTGATTTAGCTTTGGTAATGTAAATGGCTTTGACACGGGCTAGATAGAAACTTCGAGTTCTTTTCTTTTGTTTCCCCTGTTAATTAAGCGCCATGTTTAGTGTTTCCATTTAGTATGAATGCTTTGCTTAGTCGTATCATGTAAACCGTTGAATATACATGTTAGTTCTCTTTATCAATCACATAGCAGTATTCTGAGATTGTTTTGGTATGCTACGTTGTTAGAAGCATGATGTAAAGCATGATTTACTGAAGTTTGTTTGAAATTAAGCATGCATTTCAGTCCTTATTGGTTCGCTTTGTGTGAAAACGCGTAAAGTATAGACGTCCATTAGCTTGAACCATTGGCTGCTGCTTTATGAATATAGTTTGATTATGACAAGTTGAAGATTTCTTTACTCGATTCACTGATAATGTAATTGGTTTGAATTGTTGAATTGAAGTAGGAAACTGGGCTTATCTCGTTTGCTTAAGATTGCACATTCCCTGTTATTTAGGTTTAAAGTGTCATGGCTTGCATAAACTTGTTTTGTGTAGCACAAACTCTCCCTTGATGTATTTTAGACCAAGTGCGATCTCAGTTTAAAGGGAGCATGGAATCTGTATAAGGTAGTAGGCTGTTTGTATGTGTGAACTTGTTTAGGAGCCTGTTTGTGGAATTGCTTAAGTTTCAAGTGATCTGTAAATGTCTACTTTGGTCTGGGATTTGTTCAGTTTCAGTAAGTTTGTGAGTTTGTGAAGTTAAGGTCCATTTTAGCTTAGTCTTTAAATTAGTTTGTGGGAGCTTCTAAGTTGAGTCTGTTTGGTTAAGAAGTAGAGCTCAGGGGGTCATTTGGATTTATGTTTGAGGTAGTATAGGCCTTTTAGATAAATCTGAAAAATTAGTTTTGGGATAGAATTAATAAAAACTAAAATCTGAAAATATAAATGGAAAGAGGGAGATTTGAAATTTGGAGGAGTCAACAAGAAATCTCCCTCATTAATGAGGGCAGATTTAGTAGGCTATAAAAGGGCATAAGGTTTTGGCAAAAGAAGGACTCTTCCCATGCCAAATGCCATTTTTGGTTAAAATCCAATTTTTGCATTTATGGCTTGGCATGCTTGTCCGAAGTTTTTGAAAAAGGGAGAGAAATTTGGGGCTTTGGACCCCCTTTTGCTGTGCCCAACAGCTGGCCTATTTCCCTATAAAAGAGAGTATTAACTCTCTCATTTAAGGCAGCCATATACACATTGAAAGCTGGCATTTACTCTCTCAACTACCTTCAAGAAGTAGATCTGATAGTAAAAAGAAAATAGCAAGAAAAATACTTGAAAAAAAAGGGGAATAGCAAGGAATGGTTTGGGTTTAGGCTATTATTTCAAAGGGGTGTTTGCTTGTGGCTGTTGCTGCTGCTTGTCTTTGCTTTGGGCTGTTGGAGTGGGCCTTAGCTTCCTTGGTTGGAAGTTTATCTACACTAGGTAAGTCTTCACTTTCTTGTTTATTTTATGTAATAGCTAGCCATGTTTGATGTATGAAAATAGTGATTTAAACTTGGTTTTAAGTTGTTTACGTATGCATAAATTTCTGATGAATGTTTTGATAAGTTGACCGTTTTTTGTGAATCATGCTTAAAACTGAAATTTTGCGCAAATGACACTGTTATATAACCCTGGTACAGATCTGACTCCTAAGCGAAATAGTGACTGTTTGTGCAAATGCATCTTGAAGCAACAACAGTAACATTGTAGCTTATACATTTTAAAAGAGGTGTTTCATAAGTCGTCATGAAAGCATAAAATGTTAGAAAAAAGGAGCAAGCTTGTGTAGAAAAAATTGAATTTACGCATTATTGAAAATATGGCCAGATCTTGAAACAAATAGACAGATAGTCCGTATGCGCAATAATCATGGAAATCAAACTGCCTCGTTTTAAAAGCCCCAAATGTTTCACGAAAGAGAACCTCGGATTTGCAAACCCGACCCTAGTTCAAGTTATCTCTTAGAAAAATGGCTATTCTAATTAAAGGGTAAAAGAACAAGGCTATATGTGCAAACTTATTTTTTTTAAAAAGGGCAGTAAGTAAGAAATGGGCTTTAGCCCCAAACTTTGCATATGTGGCCTGAATTTGAACATTCCTTTTAAGAACAATACATGTCTACAAATATATATTTTTAAAAAAAAAAATTAGATAGCCATATTACACATAACATTCACTTCTCTAACTAACAAGTCATTTGAGTGTAATTTATCTAAATCGGAAGATCTCGAACGGGTGAAGTGCCTGCGCGACCATATCCGGTTTTAAATAAATTACATTTGTAAATATTGAATCAAGCCGTACGTAAATAAAGAAAAAGAGTTGAAAGTAAATGCGATACATATAATAAAATCAAGCTGGATTATGAGTTCGTGTTTGACCAAAAAATAATACAATAATAAAAAAAATAAATTTGGAGACTCAAATCAAGGTTGATAAGGTTTCGAACGGGTGAAGTGCCTGCGCGAAATATTCGGCCGAGTCACTGAAACAAAAATAAAAATAAAATAAATAATAATAAATCAAAGCGTAGCAAAGGAAAATAAATAAAGGCGGGTACAATAAATATTTCATATAGCCGGAATGCGCCAATAAAAGCAACTGTGCTCGACACAGGACTCGAGGGTGCCTAACTCCTTCCCGAGAATCAACCGAGATCCTTACCCGGAACTCTAACGCAGACCACTAACGAGTCATAGGTGTTCCAAGGTACCCTTTTGGGTGACTTGGCACACCTTAAACTTGTCAAGTGGCGACTCCGAATTTTAAATAAACAATTCGTACCTTGAAACACCGTCACTTCCTTAAATGGAAACCCTAACTCAGGATAGCGCCAAATAATTATAAAAATCCCATAAGTGCTTTCCTAAACCCGAAACGCCCTCCCTACAAGCGGGCGCGCGGAAAAAAGGGGTGTGACAATGAGCCGTTTAGTTTACACCTAAGACTAGTTCAGAAGAACAATTCTAAACTATTATCGCACTTAATTGAGAGATACTTGCGGTAACAGGATAACTCACGGTTAATAGAGGAGAAAATGATGATATTGTAGGAAACCTGTCACTAATTTATCTCAATAATTAGCAAAATATCTACCTTAGGCTTTTACTAATCGAGCATAATCCTTATCTTTATTTATTTGCTTGCAATTAATTCTTAGTTTTTAGCTATTCATTAATTTAAAATCATAAAGTTATAATGCTTTAGGATTGTTTGAATTAGTTAACTTGGTTTATAATCCGTCTTCTTAACAATAACAAGAAGACCATAGAAAGATCGATTTGGGTTTATGTTTGGAGTGAATACAGTAATTTTTAATGGCATCCACTAAGGCATTTTTTTTTTTTTTTTTTTTTTGGGTAATGAAAAAATTTTTATAACAACTAAGACAAAATAGTATAAGGAGAGGGTTGCAGCAACTCATAAGAGGGCACATTGGCCAAACTAGTAGATGCATTTGCCACACTAAAGTTTTGTCGTTTATTTCTAACTTCATCTATATCTATCTATATCTATATCTATCTATATCTATATTATATTAAAAGCACGAAGGTCTTCTGTAATAGACAAAATTGTAATTTACGTATTGTTTTCCTATATTTTATCTATTTATTCTCTCTAAAATTTTCCATAATTGTTTTCTTATGCACGTAGAAACCCTACCAACTACAAACACAGCTATTATTCTCTGACTAATTTTTAGGAGTTTGAGAAAACTAAGATTTGTCTTCTTTGAGTTTGATAAATACTCGCGGTAGAAACATTGTATCCTCGCCAATTAATACGTAATTTCTCATTGATTCTAAACTATGGAGTCATATCCTACACAAAAACGTTATTCTTAAAAAAAAATTCTTCGATTAGGATAAAAATTACTGTACCTCCAATATACATAGCCCTGGGAATATAATATTCCTTGTTCTTTGGTGCAACTAATCATAAACAGTACATATGTAAGTATTGAATTTTTACTTCTTTTTTATCTGATTTGATACTTATTTATTCCATAATAATATTGTGTATTTACTGTGCTCTAACTATATTAATTAGCGTAACCTTTGCCAGGGATAAGATAAAGTCTACGAACTACGGTTTGTGATGTATTTCATTAAAAAAAATCATTAGATTTTACACTTTACTTCCAGACGATGTTAACGTAGCACGACTCTTGCCCTGATTTGGTAGTTCATCTACGTTTGATTTCAATAAATCCATGTGTCTAATGGATACATTGAGCATATAATATGTTTTGGAGAAATCACATCGATTTTTCTCTTAGGACATATTTGATTTATTCTCAAACTTATGTTGGAGTTGACATATGAAGCCAGTAAAAAATATTGAGACTTTGAATATGTTAGTTCGAAAGTCTCAAAAAAATACTGGGAGTTAAAATATGAAGCTCCGGAAAAATTTTCTGGAACTTTAAAGTAAATTCTAGACTTTTTTACTTGAGTTTTGTGGGAATTCTTAGATATTTACACCGTGGCTAGTTTTATTGAAATTCTCAGCTGTATTTAATTTTTGGCTATTTTCTAAAAGTTTGTAATTAGTGGCAGATTCTTTTTAAGTAGTGCGAAAACTAAATAGTCATCAAAATTTCACCGGTATAGCAGGTTTCATAATAAGAAAATAAAAGAGTGAACCAATTTTTTTGGAACAATACTAAAAAGAAAATGGGTTAAGTGTATTAAAAATTGGATCAAATATGACCGTTCTATCATAGTTTTGGCTTGTCCCATTTTTTTTTGGACTTATTTTCTTTTTCCTTTTTATTATTTTAAAGGGGGAAGTGGAAGACTCTATGTCAATCTCCTTATTTCTATAAACAATTTTTACATTATACTTCAAAAGATTCTTAGTTTTGGTCTGTACTCAATTCCATTCTCTTTTTTTCGAATATACGTTTTAAAGATAATTAAGTGTTCATTTTGGGGTTGAGAAGCTCTTTACCTATAAAGGACAGCATGACATGTTCGCCCTTTAGTAATCATAAATTTATTGGAATTGTTTAGTAAAGTCATGTTTTGGTTCCCTAAATACTAAGGAAATGTTAAAGATTCCTTACCTCTTCTTTATTTTTGTTTGGCGCATCTATTTCTTTGGCCTAGAACACTCCATCCTCCTTTTTGTTTTGTTTTGTTTTGTTTTGTTTTATTTTGCTTGTAATTTAAAGGAAAGGTCTTACTCTTTCTTTTTATTGGTTTGAAGATTGCCTATTTCTTTACTAGAGTATATGTATGGTTGGATGTAAAAATATCTTTATTTTACAACATGGATATAGGGCAGGAGGAGAATAAGGATTTAGTGATGTTGTTGATTAGAAAGAAAAGAAGGAAAATAGATTTTTTAAGCACAAGCAGCAGAAGGATCCGAAGTTTAGTACTACTTATATTCTTTTCAGTATGGCACACTCTTTTTCTTTATGAACTGTTAAAAAAACATCATTACTTACATATATTAAAACTGTTTAATCTCGTTGTTCTCATTTCATCCTTAAGGATATGCAGTTATGATAATTCATGGCTTGTAGGAGACCACAAATTATAAAATGAAATTGAACAGAGTTGTTTGTGACAAAATTACTTTTTTTAATTCTGGTTCCATGTCCTTTTACAAAATTACATTCTTTGTTTGATATTTTGTGAATAACAATATAGCTTTTGGCACCAGTCATCATTTTGATTGACAAACTTTGATTCAACTTTCTCCTATTCAAGATGCTTTCCTCCTCTGTGGCGTTTTCCCTAAACAAAAGCAAACTTATTAACTTGTGGAAAAGAATAACGCACCTTAGTACTAGTCCATAAATAGAGCATCAGGAATGACACCAATTGCACACTCAAGAAAGACATCACTTTGTTTTTCTGATAACAGTGAAAACCAATAAGATTTCTAAACATGGTTGATGCCATTGTGTCATTTGCTGTTGAAAAACTGGGCAATTTTCTCATACAGGAAGTTGCCCTGCGCAAAAGTCTGCGAGAGAATGTGCAGTGGCTAAGAAATGAGCTGCTATTCATGCAATCTTTCCTCAAACATGCAGAAGAAAAGCAAGTTGAAGATCATAGAGTTCAACAATGGATATTTGAAATCAACTCTATTGCTAATGACGCTGTCTCTATACTGGAAACTTACAGCTTTGCGGCTAGTCGTCTCAAGGGTTGCGCCTGCATCTGTAAGAAGGAGACCAAGTTCTACAACATTGGCAGTGAAATCCAATCACTCAAGCAGCGAATCATGGATATCTCTCGCAAACGAGAGACGTATGGCATTAAAAATATCGATAGTATTGCAGGAGAAGGGCCAAGTAATAGACCGAACAATATTCAGAGATATGCCTTGAGGAGAACTACCTCCTATGTGGATGATCAGGATCGGATTTTTGTTGGCTTTCAAGAAGTTGTAGAGACACTACTTGCTGAACTTCTCAAAGAAGAGTCGTGCCGAAGCGTCATCTCCATTTATGGCATGGGCGGGTCTGGCAAGACCAGTCTTGCAAGAAACCTCTACAACTCGCCTAGTCTAATCACTAGCTTCTCTACACGTGCTTGGATATGCGTTTCTCAAGAGTATAGCATCCCAGATCTCCTTCAAAGTGTCATTAAATCTATCCAAAGTTGCAATAAAGAAACTTTAGATTTGTTGGAAAAGATGAAAGAGAGAGATCTAGAAACTCACCTTCGGAATATACTCAAAGAGCAAAAATACCTTGTGGTGGTCGATGATGTATGGAGTAGTGAAGCTTGGGAAAGTCTTAAAAGAGCATTCCCGGATAGCAAGAATGGTAGCAGAGTCATTATCACCACGCGCAAGCAGGATGTCGCCGAAAGAGCAGATGTCAAAGGTTTTGTCCATAAACTTCGTTTCCTAAGCCAAGAAGAAAGCTGGGATCTCTTTTGCAAGAAACTACTCGATGTAGGGGCCATGATCCCAGCAATGGAAAGGCTAGCAAGGGCAATGGTAGACAAGTGTGGAGGCTTACCTCTTGCAGTTGTTGTATTAAGCGGGCTACTTTCCCATAAAAGGAGGCTAGAAGAATGGCAAAAGGTGAAGGATCAACTTTTGCGGGAAATGAAAGATGAATCTATTGAAATCTCTGATATACTATCATTGAGCTACAACGATTTGCCAACAGAGCTCAAGCAGTGTTTCCTTTACTGTGGTATTTTTCCAGAAGATCATAAAATCGATGCTGAAAGTATAATGTGGCTGTGGATGGCCGAGGGGTTGATTCCAATTAGAGGAGAGGAAAAAATGGAGGATATTGCTAAGGACATCTTGAATGAGCTCATAAGACGGAACTTGATTCAAGTGGCAGGTACATTTTGGGAAGAAGTTACTAGATGTAGAATTCATGATCTCCTTCGGGATCTTGCTGTACAAAAAGCATTGGAGGTAAACTTTCTTGACATTTATAATCCTAGAAAGCATTCAATATCCTCCTTATGTTTCAGACATGTCATTCATGGTCAAACACAAAGGTACCTCTCACTTGATTTTTCCAACTTGAACTTGAGGTCAATCATATCCTTTGACATAGAATATCGTAGGCTGGATCAAATAAAGTTCCACTAGATGTTCCACCATTTATATGTGTTGCACCTGGACACAAAATATCCCATTAAAGTACCTCATGCCATAGGAAGTTTGTACCACCTCAAATACTTGAGCTTGCAAACTAATAAAATTCCCTCCTCCATAGGCAACCTCAAGAATTTACAGACACTCCAGATATTGAATGCAAACCACTGCATACTACCTCCCCAGATAGCAAACCTAACAAATCTCAGACATTTAGATGCTCGGTATAGATTACCTCTGCAACATATAAACAAACTCACAAGTCTTCAAGTTCTTAAAAACATTGATTGTGACCAGTGGAGAGAAGTCGACCCAGTTGATTTAGTGAATCTTCAAGAATTATCCATGAGATGGATCATGAAATCTTACTCCCTAAATAACATTAGCAGCTTGAAAAGCCTTAGCATTCTCAGATTGGCCAGTATTGAGGTATTATTCCCAGCCCTTGAATTTCTGAGTTGTTGTCAAAACCTCCAGAAATTGTGGATAACGGGGAGAATAGAAAAACTGCCTCCCTTTCCAAATTCCATCACAATGATGATCCTTTATAGCTCAAACCTCATGGAAGATCCAATGCCTATCCTGGGAAGGTTGCCAAACCTAAGGCATCTCGATTTATTGGATGCTTACAGAGGAGAAGAAATTAGCTGCGATGACAACAGCTTCTGTCAACTGGAGTTCCTTCGTCTTCAAAAGCTATGGAATGTAGAAAGATGGAATTTAGGCACAAATGCAATGCCTCGGATTAAAGGGTTAGGTATCCATGGTTGTCCAGAGCTGAAGGAGATTCCCCTGAGAATGAAAGACGTTGCTATCCTGGAGATGTTGAAGAGCGCGAATTATGGTGACGACCTATTTTGACTGGTTCATAATTGCAAAGGTAATACAAAATCCTTATCCACCATCACTTTTTTTCTTAACTATGTTTATTTTTCACTTATTTAATCAAGTAGTATGTTTCATTTAAAAATACTTTGCTCGAAAATGTTTTTGTAATATTTGGTTGGTAAGTACAAATCAATTTTATCAAAAATGATACTATTAAAAGCTAATCACAATATTAGCAAATAAAAGAGGAAATTTTTGAGTACGAGATTAATAGAAATGACTAAATGTCAAATGGTGTAACTAATTCAAAGTTAAGATAGCTCTACGGAAAATGAATTCCGCTCATGAATGAGGAAGTAACTTTTCCCTTTTTGATGAAAAATGTTTGCGTAAGTAAACACTATAAAGTAACTTCCACGTGAAAAACATTTCCCCCCAAAATTACTTTGTCATGCCAAAAACACCCAGAGTTTTATTGGCATCCTATTATTTGATTGACAGTTCTTCTATCATGAACGTTATAATTAAACCATTAATTTAGGTAAATGATAAATCTAATGTCCTTTAGTGAATCCAATTATTACATACTCAAAATGTATTACAATTTGGGTGAAACAGGAGCAGCTGGTAAAGGAAAATAAACTGGCAGATGCAGAATTTTTGCCAATCAATGATAGCTTATCTCAGCCTTCGGTGTTTCCCTGAGTAGTTTCTTTCTGTTTTGGCTTTTTTGAGTGTTTCGAACTGGTTAGAAGAGAATTGTATTCTGGATTGTACAAAAAATGATTTTCTGTAGTTTCAATTGTTCAACTTTATCTTGCTTATCCACATGTTAGAGAATTTTCTGTAGTAGAGAACATCCAATTTGCTAACTCTATTCATTCCATCTGATGCTATATGCAACTTGGTCCATCTCAATTTTCTAGGATTCAAGTACTAACATTCTTGATCCCTGGTTACTGCTTACTTAGGCTATCTCCCCACATAACTTGATTAACTTAAGACATATAGGTGCTCGATATATGGAGAAACTCTGCAAGTCGGCAAACTCCCTAGTCTACAAGCACTTCAATACATTCGTTATGTTCAACAGAAAAATGTTGATGCTATTGGTTTGGTCAATCATAAAGAACTAGTTGTGGAAGGTATAGGATATCTTATTGTCTGAATACCATAGGCAGGGGCGGATCCAGAATTTGAGAGTACTGGGTGCCGCACTACTTCCAATATAACAGTGTCGCTATTTACATCGTCCGATTAGAGTAAATATTTGGTCAATTTGATCAACTTTCGACTTTAATTTGGGTTATTCGTCTCTTCGCTTTATATAAAAAAATTGATTCAACGCAAAAATGTGCTCTATACCTGTCCAACTTATGTGATATCGTTCACTTTTCCAGAAAGGGATTTTTTTTCTTTGACCGCATGTTTTTCATATGTTGTTTAAATATTTCGAATTGTTAATTATTATAAATTATACTCCCTCCGTCCCATTTTATGTGGCACCGTTTGACCGGGCACGCAGTTTAAGAAAATAGAGGTTGACCTTGTAAAGTTTCAATTTTACCCTTGAAAAAGTAAGAAAGAGAAGATTTGAGTAATAAAAAAGTTGTTGGTAGGTTTAAAAGTATGTAGGACCCAACAAGGGTAAAATAGAGATGGTACATTAAATAGTTGTCAAATAAGGAAAGGTGTCATTCTTTTTGGGACAAACAAAAAAGAAAATGGTGCCACATAAATTGGGACGGAGGGAGTAATACTTTTTTCTATCTAGTTTCACCATATGTAACTTATATTTCAAAAAACTTAAAGATCCTATACCCCAATTCACGATCAAAATTAAAAAAAAAAAAGGTTGATTCTCAAAATTTGAATACTCTCACATAAATTGAGACGGAGGGAGTAATATATAGTTATGACATCTTGATACAAAGCATAATTTATAGAAACATTTTATGCTTAAAATAAAAAGGAAGAAAAAGAGTCAACATACTTTTAATTAAAGGGAAACAAAGATTTAAGTTAAAGAAGTTACTATTACAATTGAGTCAGCCTAATCGCAGCATATTAAAAAGTTTAAAGTGTAGCAGATTAGAATCAAACCCACATCCCTCAGGCTGAAAACATAACCCTTTACCACTGGCACCATCAACTCTTTCTCACTGGGTGCCAAAAGCCATATTTAAACAATTTCTTATACATATATATAGATATATACAGAGCTTGCACCGAGGCTACCGGGTGCCGTGGCACCCGCACCCTTCTACATAAATCCGCCACTGACCATAGGAAACTTGAGAAAGTCTTGAATACACTCGAATATGTCTGGTTCTGTTATGAACGTAAATATTCCTGGGAAGGACATTGATGGAAAATTGGAAAACTACTTGTGGGACCCAGGTTGAGGTCTATGTGTTTTAGTATAAGTATTGGGCAGAGCAAAGAAAAAGACAAGCAAAAAAATGTGAAATGCCTAAGGCAAAGTCTATGCTCCTCACCCCCAATTCTGTCTAGCTCCTCGTCCTCTTTCTTCTAGCTTCTCATCTCCTTTCCCCCTCTATCCTTAGTTACTCTGTATCTTAAGTTTCCATTGTAATTCTGCACTTTGTGTTTTAAGTTGTCTGTTTGGATTGTAACTAAATTCAGTCTTATCAATATAGTTAACAGTTGGCTTTGTTACAGGTTCTGTGTCTAACAAGAGAATCTGATCCTAACTCACCTTGTTTGTAAATGATTTCCATGTGACTTCACGAAATAACAGTGCACCCCGAAAGGTAACTAGCACATATTTCTACTTGAAGTAATTGTCAACTCTCCTTATTTATAGACTTGAGTATAACTTCCCTCTTCAAACTTGAACTTTCCCCATTTTAACTTGTGAACACGACTACCTGCAACCTGCAAACTTTTATTGGCCAACATAACATATCTTCAAATGCATTTGTCTGACGTTGGATGGTGACTTGGTAAAACTTCTAGACAGAATATTTACAATGATGAATTATAACTTAAGACTTCCTAATTGGAAGGCGACTTGATAAAACTTTTGGTTATGCTTTTTAGTGTGTTCATTGGCTGTCAGCCTGATATGGCCTAACGTTTTAAAAATTGCTGACATCATTTTGTTGCCACTAAAGTTAGTTCCTTTTAACGTCAGATCATCTCAGGCTAAAGACTTGATAATAATTTTGAGTCAGTACTTAGACTTTTAATGATTTGATAATTTTGGCATACATTGCATCTTTATGTTGCAGTGTAATGGTGTCTTTTATAGTTAGAATCTGTCTAAAACCAGATATAATGAGGGTATCAGGTGTGTTGTATGTTGTAACTTAGAAATTTGAATTTGCAGCGAGGATTCATATAGCCAAATCCAACTGGCTTGGATCTTGAGGCATAGTTATTGTTGTTGTAGTCTTTATTTTCACATGAACTCCGATGTCATGTTTGATGGAATTCCTAGTATTTCCTACTAAAACCTCGAAAGGCCTATTTTCTAACACTAGGCCAATTTCAAGATAGACAACGAAATCTTTGGGTTGATCTGATGGCTTCCAAGGCCTAGGCTCAATCTTCCTCAGGCTTAATGTACTCGCGACTGTTTGCACTGCTGCCCTAGCTTCATGTTAAGGACATAACTTGAAGAACAACTTATTTTATTGATGTAATATTCATCCATCGCAGAGGCACAAAACTAGAATTACAAAATAGGGATTGCAATAAATCCTAAGGGATTCATGAAATTTGTTGAATCATGTTGTAGGAATCATACAAAAGACAGTTTCCTAAATGAACTCCTAAGTGTAGGGAGAGGCGAAAAAACATCGAAATGTGGACAACCGAGTGCGATATAGTACTCTTTTTAAATTTGACACATACGATTTAGGGTATCATTTTAATGAATGTATTTATACCAAACAGAAATATAAAACGTACTTAACATTTGTCTGCTGCCTGCACTCAGTTTGCTTTCTAGTTCATACCACCTCGTACCTTATTGCGATGAAACCTGTAAGTTTTTCCTTAAGAATAAGGATGCCTCTTCAATTAGCTACTCAATCATAAGAACTCTTCTTTTTTCAACGAATTACGAGTTAGAGTATGTGAGTTTAAATGGAGCGCAGTTTTCATTTTGTTTGTGTATACATTATTCGAGTTTGGATTACATTATTTTTGTTATAAATTGTTATCATTATTAATATAAAGGTGTTTACAAATTTTTTGATTAACTTAACCGTCTGATGGGGCAAGGTCTACGTACACTTCACTCTTTCTAGACCTCACTTGTGGGATATCACTAGGTATGTTGAATGTTGGTTTTTGTTGTTAAATAAATACTTGTTTGTTTACATGTGAAAAAAAAAACTTAAATATAATAATTTGAACGAAATATAACAGATTGTTTAGAGAAATTTGTTTGGTGGACCATTGCACAACATAATTGTCAGATTGACTTTTCCACAAGCACCATGGTCATGTGCCGGATTTTCTAAGCTTTAATCACATAATAATAGTTGGACCCTCTTGAACATGGTGAGATTGACTTTTCCACAAGCACAAAATTGTAATCTAGTGATTGCAAACTCAAAATCAAAGAACTTTCAAATTTCACCCAAAATGCTCCTTTCCTATACGTTTCTTCCTACAGCTTTCCACAGTCACCGTGGGCTTGTCCTTGCCAAGTCAAACTGCCTACTGCTACTATAGAGGGCAGAGTAAATTGGAGGTCTCACCAAATTGGCACTGTTACTTGATGGTGTGCAAACCCAACAAGCCCAATAATTCTAATCTCATCAATGTGGGAGGACTTGTCTAAAATACTCTTTGATTGCATGAGGTGAATCTCCATATAACGGGAGATATATAAAGAATTGATTAGAAAATGCCAACACCATGAATTGTCACAACCCTGAACTGCAAACTTTCTACAATGAAATAGGATTACAAAATAAAACTTGTGTGTTAGCTTTCGAAGTTTAAATTGGTTAGCTGTTTCAAATTTCCATTACTAAATTTCATTTATTGCTTGGAAACAAAATATGGTTGAGAACTGTACCTTAAAAGAATCAGTCTAAAGTTAAAATATCTAGTTACTAGTACTTTTTCTTCTTGAAATAATGTGCTCTTATTGGAGCATTGTACAAAATAATTGGGCGAAGTGCGCAAAAGGCCAGTTTGGCCACTGATCTTATAGCAGAGGCCACTAAACCCAAAACATTAACTTTGAGGCCACTTTAGTTACACCCACAATAAATGAAAAAGGAAAAAGACTAAATTACCCCTCGTTTTATATATACAACAGAGAGTTCGTTATTCTCCATACTTTGTTGATGCTGCTGTTGCTGAATTCTCCACCAATTCTTCACGCCCCAATCGCAATTTTTCAAATTTCTTCACAAGTTTTGCTTCAAAATTGTAAGTATTCTACGTTTAAATATTACGTTATGCTGCATTAGGCCTGAGTTTCAACTAAATTCATTCAATGTGAACTGAATTCAGAGAAATTCATTTAAAATTTACTAGTTTTAACACCTCGATGTGCCGTTGATGACTGAACATCAGTATCGCCATTGTCGTATTTAGTATCAGCACACTAGCACTGAAGTTTGAACTAAAATTCAATTCATTAAGTATACTACGTTTGAATTTTACGTTATGCTGCATTAGGACTGAGTTTGAATCTATATGAACTGAATTCAGAGAAATTAGTTTAAAATTTAGAAGTTTTTATACCTCGATGTGCTGTTGATGACTGAACATCAGTATCGCCATTTTTGTGTTAAGTATAAGCATACTAGCACTGAAGTTTGAACTAAAATTCAGTTCATTAAGTACTTTACGTTTGAATTTTACTTTATGCTGCATTAGGACTGAGTTTGCATTAGGACTGAGTTTGAATCTATGTGAACTGAATTTAGAGAAATTCATTTAAAATTTACTAGTTTTTATACCTCGATGTGCCGTTGATGACTGAACAACAGTATCGCCATTTTTGTGTTAAGTATAAGCATACTAGCACTGAAGTTTGAACTAAAATTCAGTTCATTAAGTATTTTACGTTTGAATTTTACGTCATGCTGCATTAGGACTGAGTTTGAATCTATGTGAACTGAATTTAGAGAAATTCATTTAAAATTTACTAGTTTTTATACCTCGATGTGCCGTTGATGACTGAACATCAGTATCGCCATTTTTGTGTTAAGTATAAGCATACTAGCACTGAAGTTTGAACTAAAATTCAGTTCATTAAGTATACTACGTTTGAATTTTACGTCATGCTGCATTAGGACTGAGTTTGAATCTATGTGAACTGAATTAAGAGAAATTCGTTTAAAATTTACTAGTTTTTATACCTCAATGTGCCGTTGATGACTGAACATCAGTATCGCCATTGTCGTGTTATCAGGATACCTCGAAGTTCAGTCTTTGAACTAAAAATTAGTTAATTATGACTGAATTTCAGTGCTTAAGGGGTGAAAAAGTTCATTTATAAACTGAACTTCAGTTCATATTTGCGATTGCTTATTGGCATTGGCATGTTAAGTACCAGCACGCTAGGACTGAACTTCAGTTCATAAGACTGAACTTCATTGGTTCAATCCTTATGCATATAACTTAAGTCCACGTGAACTGAACTTCAATCCACATGCCGTAAAAGCTTTTTATAAACTGAAAGAAGCAACCTCAAGACTTTGTGATTACTTATTGCCATTGTTATTAAGACTGAACTTCATACTAACACAATTCTTTCTCTGGTTTACTTATTCAATGCAGAATGGATACAGTTTGTTTAGTTATTGCTTTCAATGGGAATTGGACAAAAGATTACAAGTACTTGGATCATGAAACAAAACTTCTGCTTGTTAATCAAATGATCGAATTCAGAACATTTATGCACAAGATTTATGAAGCAACACATTTCACTGGCACTGTCAATATATGGTTTGATATTGGAATGGACTCGAGCAGGGGAATGCTTGTAACTACAGAAGAAGAACTGAGAACATGCATGCTTTTGTTGAAGAATGATCCGACTTTCAAGAATAGTCGTTTCGTGATTGAGAAGCTAGAGAATAAAACTCCTCGTACAGAAGTTTCACCCCAGGAGGGGACCCTTATAATGCAGATCGACTGCATTCAAGCAGTTGAAAATAATCATACTCCATGCACAGAGCTTCCACAACAAGAGGGAAGCTTGATAATGCAGATTGACTCCCACCTAGCACTTGAAACACCTGGCATTGCTGAGACACTGCAACCAAACAATACTCAATTTCAGTCACCAGCGCCAACATTTGAATGCCCTACTAGCACACCAGCTGCCAAGAGCAAACGGAAAAGGTCCAGGGTAAAATAGAAACAATCTCCAGCGATGATATTAACAGGAGATGTATCATCGAAAGATGTAGCAGCATACTCAACATTTGATACCAAGGAAACCATGATGAAGTGTTTTGTCAAGATGGCAATCAAGGAGCATTTTGAGTTCAAGGTTATCAGATCAAATAGAACGAGATATGAACTGAAATGCATCGATCCAAACTGTGATTGGAACATTAGAGCAAGAAGGATAAAAGATTCCTCACTGTTTAAGGTAATTAAGTTTCAGAATACACATACATGCTCTGTTGACGTTAAGAAGGCTGATAAAAAACATGCCACGTCAACATTGATATGTGAGTACTTTCTTGAAAACATCCGCGACAACAGAACAGATGTTAGACCGACATTTATTGTCAACTAAATGAGAAGGATACACGGGGTTGAAATAGGATATCACAAGGCATGGCGTTCAATTCAAGCAGCAAACGCATTAATTAGGGGACGGCCTGATGATCATTATCATCTGCTCCCTTCATACTTGCATGTGCTGAAAGAGAGAAATCCAGGTGCTCACACAAATCTAAAGATAGACAGTCTTAATCGGTAAGCATTTCTCAAAAGTCAGTTCGATTGCTATACGGAAATTGAAAACTTTCTGAGAATTTTTTAAAATGTTTCAGGTTTATGTATATGTTTGTTGCTTTCAAGCCATCAATAGACGGGTGGAGGTATTGTCGACCAGTGATAGCAGTAGACGCGACGTTTCTGAAGGCGAAATATCTAGGTGTTCTCATCATTGCTGTAGCAAAAGATGCAAATAATCAAATCTTCCCTCTAGCTTATGGGATTGTAGACTCTGAAAATAATGAAGCTTACACTTGGTTCTTCACTGAGCTGTGAAGGACAATAGGTACTCGTTCTGAACTGGCATTTCTATCAGACAGAAACAAATCAATTGCGCATGGAATTGCACAAGTTTATCCTGATAGCCACCATGGTATCTGCATCTACCACTTTGAAAAGAATCTAAACCAAAAGAACGTGAGAACCACAGTGATAAGTCTGTTTCAAATAGCTGCAAGAGCTTATAAGCGTGAAGAGTTTCATTATTTCATGTCTGAATTAGAGGGAATGGATAAAAACACGTACAACTACATAATGGAAGAACCACCTGAAAGATGGGCTAGATCTTACTCACTGAGGCGACGATATGATATGCTTACAACAAATATAGTTGAGTCGATGAATTCTGCATTACTTGAAGCAAGAGAGTTGCCCATTTTAAGCCTTTTGGATTTAATCATTCTTAAGAAGCAGAAATGGTTTTGTGAAAGAAGAACTGCTGCTCTAACTACTTTTCATAGCTTATCAAGGTGGGCAGAAGATGAATTGAACAAGAAGATTCAGCTGGCCTTCACAATGAATGTAAGTATACAGCGCCAAATATGCAATCCTAATAGTGTATAAAAAATACAGATACAGATAGACTGAAAATTCAGGACTGTGATTGGAACTTCAGTAAAAAAAAGGGGGAGGGGGGTTCAACCTTTTGAGGATAGCACTTCTGTACATAACCACTGGGGGGTGGAGTTCAAATACTTGTTGCTACAAAATTCAGTCCATAACATTAAGCAAGTTCCAGTACAGACAGTTCGATCCTTGTGGGATTGAACTTCAGTCCATATGATTTGAACTCCAATCAGTCCATTAGAACTGTACTCATGAACTCTTGCTCTGACTCACTAATAGCCGATTTTAAATAACATCTGTACTGACTCACAAAAGTTGTTATTTTTCATTTCAAATAGGTATTCCCCACAGGTACAGCAACATTCAATGTGCAGGATGAAGGAAAAAGCTTCAACGTCGACTTAAAGAAGAGGACCTGTGACTGTCTTCAATTCCAGACTGATGAACTCCCATGTGTACATGCAATTGCATGCATTGAGAAAAGACGCCTGCTGAAATCTAAGTTCTGTTCAAAATGGTATTCACGAGAGTTTTGGTTCAACGCATATCAAGGTGAGGTGAATATGATAGGGCACAAAACCTCTTGGACTGTACCAGATACCGTGAAAAGCCAGAGGATAGAGACTCCTAATGTCAAAATACAACGAGGAAGAAGGAAAACAAAGAGATACATCTCGATTACTAAGGCTGTACGGGTCAAAACAAACAAATGTAGTCGATGCAAACGCAGCGAACATGATAGAACCTCATGCATAAATACTCCAGTAGTCCGACCCTATTCAAGGATATATAGGTACTGCTACTTCCTTCATTAACCATAAACTTTTTTTTACTAAATATGTCCCTCCTACTAATTTGATTTTCTAACTTCTTTTTGTTTCATGAAACTGCTTGGCTGTCAATGACGGTGCAGAAATAAATGAAGATATTCAAATTGCTGATAGTTTCTTATCAAACATTCAAGATAATGAAGGTATTCAAACTCTGAATGCATTGCAGTTTATTTTTTTATCTGTGTGTATGTTAATAAGTTGGATACTAGTATTCGAAGCACTTTCAGTCCATATAAGACTGAATTTGTAGGTACTTATGGAGTGTAAATTCAGCCTTTTCAAATATGAACTGAAAAGTGGGATGTAGGAACTTCATTCCCATAATGATAGCACTTCAGTCAACGAGGGTAGAAGAGAACTACAGTCGATATGGTTTGAACTTCCATACTTGGAAGCAAATGTTTATTCCTGGTGGATAGAAAGCTCAGTCTATATTCTACAAACCAAAAGCGCATAAGTTTGAGCTTCCATCCTTGTGTGAGTAGAAGTTTGATCTCATGAATTAAAAACATCCATCCTTAAAAAAGACAGAAGTTCAATCAAATACTTAGAGACAAAAGTTCAAAGTCATTGTTGCAGCATTGGTGAACTGGAAAACAAAAAATTCTGGAAAACTCAAAATTTATTACCAACAAAATATAAGAGACAACACATAGATATTATCTTATCAGGCATCTTCAACAACAGACCCACTACTAGAACTAGAACTGGAACTTAAAGGTTCTCTAACATCCTGCCAAATAGTAGCACTTAAAACCACACGATCTGAGGATTCAACAACTCCAAAAAGTATCCTAGTTCCTACTCCTAGATTATTACTACGGACAAATTCCCTCCATCCATTAGACAACCACCTTTCCCTTCCCACTTTTAGGTAGTTCATCCGGAAATGAGTATCATGGCAAATTACAATTGCTGGAACATTACGTCTGGGAAGCCTAATTGCCAACAATGCTGGCAAAACCTTTGCAACAAAAAGAAAAATGAACAGTGTTATTTTTTAACAACAAATAACAAAAAATAATACTTTTGAAAGACAAAAATGTTATGAATAACTTACAAACTGATCTGTTTCAGTATCCAATTGAGTCAAAACTGCATCAATGAGTGCTGCCATCTTAGAAATAGAAATTATTTGGTTGTTCTCTTCAATAATAGTAAGGTTTATTTCTATTGCTATAATTATAGAAAAGATATTCTGTACTTTTGTGTTGTCATTTCACTGTTGGATAAAGCTGAAGATTCTTTCTTCTTTTGTTCTGTAGTCTAACCCAACACACCTGACAGGATACATGACCCCACTAGGATTTAACTACACAATTCACAGAATACATGACCACAGTAGGATTTAACAACTGAACTGCAATTTCAGTCCATGAGGAGGGAGTGAAATTCAGTCAAAAAACTGCAATTAAAAAAACAACATAATCCCGGTACGATTTAACAACTGCACTGCAATTTCAGTCCATGAGGGGTACTAAAGGTCAGTCAATTTGTGGGTTCTGAAGTTCAGTCAATGAGGGGACTAAAAGTTCAGTCAAAAACTGCAATTAATAAAAAAAAAAAATACATAACCTTCTGTAGGATTTAGCAAAGTGCTGTGCAATTTCAGTCCCCATTGAGGGGTAGTGAAGTTCAGTCCATATCTGGTTAGTGAAATTCAGTCAACGGACGGGTACTGAAGTTCAGGTCAAAAACTGCCATTAATAACCATAACTGTACAGTTTCTGTAAGACCATAAAAAGCATAACTGTATAGAAACTGTAACAGCATAGAAAACATAAACTTCTTTGACTATATTTAATGAAGCATAGAGACCATAACCGTATAGAAAACTGTAAAAGACCATCCACTTGCCAGTTACTGATTTTTTAACTATAAATACCCCCTTTGCATTTAGAGGAAACTACAAAGTTTATTCACTCTTCATCTGATACATACTACATAGTTTTTTTTTTCAGAAAACAAAATATGGCAAACGAAAACAATCGTGTGGAGGAACTAGGCAGTTTCAGGAAGAAAATAACATCGTCTTACTATAACAGAGATGATTTTGTATGTTAAAACAAATGACCAGAGTATATTTTATATTTTTCATTTAATTTTTCAGTGTTTTGTGATTTTGTTTATTAACTGTGAAATATTCTTGCTTTTAGATTTTTCCAGACCGTTGGAAGCACAAGCTGCCAAATATAAATGGGCTGGCATGCATAGTTTGTGACGGTGGAGAGGATGATGTACATTTGATGCACTTCAAAGTTGGGAGACATGCAAGGCTGTGTAACGGTTGGAAGGCTATGCTTACTAAGAAAGGCTTCAGGATAGGTCATACGCTTAGTTTTCATCACCTATGGCACGAGATGATCGATGGTGTTCCATCTGTTGTTTTTGGTGTTTTTCTCGTAAACAATGATGCTGGTGAAAGAGATGATGATGATGATGATTTAAGCAGTGATGATGATGATGACGATGATGGTGGAGCATCAGCAGACAATCCAATTTTAATTGACTAATTTCTAGTACTTGTTTGTTGTTTTAGTTTATGCAGTACTGTTTGTTTTGTTATTACAATGTCTATTTTTAAATATGAACTTTAACCTAATTATGTTTTATATATTTGAATCTCTCATTATTAACTGAAAATAAGTAAAGTAGAAGCATCCTCATGGACAGAACTTCTGTCCATGAGGATTAGAAGCTCCATGTTTAAGTAAACATAGAACTTAAAACAACATGGAACAGAACTTCTATCATCATGGACAGAACTTCTGTCCATAAGGATTAGAAGCTCCTTGTTTAAGTAAACCTAGAACTTAAATCAACATGGAACAGAACTTCTATCATCATAGACTGAAGTTCTGTCCATGAGGATTTTAAGTTTCAAATTGAAATGACTCGATTAGAAGCTCTGTCTTTAAGTAAACACAACTCATCATGGACAGAACTCTTATTATCATGGACTGAAGTCTCTAGCCACTTGCATTTGATTATCTTCTTTCACAGAATTAAAAAAAAGACTATACTTGGAATATATGTAAATGTAAAAAATTAACAATAAACATTAATAACTGTTGTTACATATATAGTCGCAGAACTTATAAAAAACTCTACACCATAGGAACTTCATACATATTCAATTATGGAGATGGTGGTGGAAGAGGAGAAAGATCAAAACGAACATGTGCTGCTATAGCTTCAATAGCCTGGGTGATGATTCGCACTTGTCGCCTTCGGACGTTGCGCATATGCAAAATATCATTTTGCATTTCCTGTATTGCATTCTCCTGGTCCTGCATCTGCCGCTTTAGGACTGCAATCTCCCATTGTATATTATTTGGAATCCCTACTGGTACTGGTGCAAATCCTGGTGCTGGGGCAAACCCTGGTGCACCTGATTGTTCTGCTTGTGGTGGTTGATTCACACTACTTTCAGACATTCTTGCGCCTGAAGTTTAGAAATCTCAAAAATAGATAATCCTAAAATAATAAGATGATAAGAATTAACAGTCTGTTATGTATTTATAGAAAAAAACCAATAAAATTATAACAGTTGCAACTTGTAGTTCAAAAGGCACAATAAAATACTAACAGTTGCAACTTATAGTTCAAAAAGGCACAATAACATTTTAAAAGTTGCAACTTATAGTTCAAAGGTCACCAGTCCATAACAGGTAAAATAAATATTGAACAGTCACAATGAGGGTAATAAAGTTCAACCAATGATGATAGAAGTTCAGTGCATCAATGAAGATAAAACTTCTGTCTCTGACGATAAAACTTCAGTCCCCCTGTAGATTGAAATTGATGGCATATAAATAGAAGTCCAATCTATATGTGGTAGAAATTCAGTCCATTTGGTTTGAAGTTCCAACCTTGGAGACAGAAGTCCTAGTGGACTGAAAACACACACAGACACAGAGTTGATGTAAAACTTCTGTCATGAGGATAAAACTTCAGTCCTCTGTGGACTTCAATCAATTGGAGACAGAGACATTCATCCCCTGATGGACTGAACACACACATACACACAAACATACACACACACAAACGCATGGGGGGTATAAAAAAGGTTCACTCCATAATTGCATCACTGCAACAAAAATGGCATTTACATAATTCTATGCATAATAATCTGTTCATCTGTACATAATATCTGTTTCACCATACTTTACCAAAAAAACTTTACAAAAAATATTACTAGGAATTCTTAAGATAAAAACAAAAATATTTACAACTGGTACATGTCCTCATTATGTTGCCCATAATCATGCTCAACAAATTCGGGTGGAGTCTCAAATCCATCCCTAGCCTTTGCACGACCATGAGCCCAAAGCTGACAACCAAACCGCTCCCTGTAATGATGAATTTGACTTGGTTGAACCTTGTCAACACTTTTACCTCTGGTCAGCAGATCAGCATACCAGATTACAAAAGCGCCACAACTAGTCCTAAGTAGGCAGGGGGTTATAAGTTCAGTCAATTATATCAAATTTTGCACTAAAACTTGCACAAAAATGAAAAGACTTACACATCTTCTTGGTTCGGTGATACTACCCAATGGGCTTTATAGGCAGCATTGAACTTGTCGTTTTTGAAAGAATCATGCAGAGACCCGAAGTTGACATACTTGAACAGATGTGGGAGCACAACAGCATAAGCCTTGACGTGGTCGAATTTGTCTGCTGGTGGCTTCTTTGTTTTGACCATCGAATCATATACACGTATTTTCTTGTCGTGCAAATCAAAGACTGCCAAAAAGTAATGTGTGACCGTTTCACCAGCTTTTGCTTGCAATCGGCACGGGAAATAGAGTTTATCAACCCCACTCCAGGGAATTGAACACCTCCGTTCTAGGCCATGAAGGTAATCACACATATACTGTCCAATACCGTCAAGCCAGATTTCATCACCTGGTCTTTTCTTTTTGTCTTTGAATTCTGACTTATAAATAGAGCACATATAACTATCAACAACAATATCAGTAATTGACAGTGTATGAGGAAACTGGAACAAATGGTAGCATGCCCTCTTCCTAAGATAATACATAGCAACATCGATATGCTGCAAAAAATAAACCTGTTTAGTCAATACACAGAATAACAAACACGGAACAAACCAAAGAACAGAAAATGCACTAACATTATCAGACAAAGGGTAGGCAACATCTACAAACTCCAAAAACCACTGCTTGTCTGGCTTGATTGTTTCCAGCTGATATGGATTACTGTCGTAATCATTATTGCGTATATAACAAGCACGGTTGTTCCTAATTAAAAAGATACAAAATACAAAACACATGTTACTTTTCCATCAGGAATGAACTTAAGAATATTATAGGCAATGAGGTTCAATCTTATAGGGGACAGAACTTTGCACGTCCTTGTGCACAAAAAGTCCATGGCCTTTTGACTGAGGTTCAATTCTTACAGACAGAACTTACTCCATATGCACAGAAGTTCAATCCATGGGGGCAGAACTCATGGGATAAGAAGTTCAGTCCATAGGGGATTGACCTATAGGTTTCCAAATTCATCCACTATGCACTGAACTTATAAAACTACAGACAAGAAATCATAAAAAAATACAAAATAGACTTACTGATCAAGTTCAGTGCCATTTCTTTGAAATAGCAAAAAAGATTTAAACTCATCCAACACTGCTGGACTAATCTTCAAGTGGTGGAATGGACAAATACGTCTGTAATAAGCCTTCCAGTCAGTTGTCTTCTTTTTAGTCCTTGTGGTATTATATGGAGATAGCAACCACTGACTGGGCTTTCGGTCCCTTTTCCCCAGAAGACCTTGCTGCTCCGCCTGTTCTACCTTAGTAGTTACAGGGGCTTGGTCACTTGCCTTGGCAATCTCCCTAACAATCGGAACAGGCCTCTCATGTTCCTGTGTCGTAACCTCTTCTTTGGGTGCTTCATCAATTGACTGAAAGGCAAGAGCCTGCTGATCTACAGTCATCTCCCCATCTCTTTTAACTTGGTTACTTCTATCAGCCTGTTGTTCTTTGTTCAGCTCCTCTTTCTCCTGTTCCTGAGTCATTACTTCTTCTTTGCCCGCTATACCGACTGACTGTTGTTTGTCCACAAGACTTTCAAAAGTCTGTGGTTCAGTCAAATCAACTTCTGTTCTT
This sequence comes from Petunia x hybrida, assembly GCA_037355625.1. NCBI lineage: Eukaryota > Viridiplantae > Streptophyta > Magnoliopsida > Solanales > Solanaceae > Petunia > Petunia x hybrida. The sequence continues at coordinate 7,374,902 of JBBBVM010000035.1, forward strand.
GTTTGCTCAATAGCCTGTGGATTCTCCATAACAATCTTAAGAGGCATCTCCTGTTCCTGTGTCATAATCTCTTCTTTGGGTGCTTCATCAATTGACTGACAGCCAAGAGCATGCTGATCTTCAGTCATATCCCCATCTCTTTCAACTTGGTTACTTCTGTCAGCATTCTCCATAACGACATCAACAGGCACCTCCTTTCCGTGCGAAATCACCTCTTCTTCTACTGTTTCGTTGACCGACTGCCCTTCTGGTTCTTCTCTTCCTGCTTGATAACTCACATCAACATTATACATTTCAACGTCATCGGTCCTCTCCTGTTGCAGAATTATGCCTTGTTCTTTTCCAAGTTCAACCTGCTGCTGATTTTTCGACATATCTTGCTGAATTTCTTCAGCTCTTGGTGTATCTTCAGCATCACATGAACCCCCGCTAACACTTTCTTGAGTCGGTGGCAGTATATTAAAAGTAGGCATATCAGGATGTGAACTATTTTTCTTCAACTTCTTCCTTTTCCTTTCATAGGTTTTTGGTTATGGGTGCAGAAGTTGTACCTGATTTCTCCACAATCATATCCTGAGGGAGCAAGCGAGGTGTCGACAGATCAAGCTCTCCACTTATAAATTGCAATTGAATTTCCAGCACCTCCTTCTGGGCTGCAGTCAACTCACCAAACATGTCTAATTCACTATCAATTCGTTCATGAATTTGTCTAGGGGTTTCATTGACAAACGCATCTTGTAACGCTCCATGCAATTGTATAGCTGAATTTAGACCTGCACCACCACCGCTAACTTCTTTTCTGACATCTGAACAGCTTTTTGATTTCCTAACTACACTGCCTTCGCTGGAGTCTTGTCTGTCATCTGAAGGAGATTTTGATTTCCCGGATACAGCTCCATGACTGAAGTCTTTTCTTACATCTGGAGGAGACTTCCTCTTCCTTCCATCACTAGCATTGCCTCCACATGAATACAAGTTTAAGGAATTACGAATGCTACCAGATTATTCCTTGCTCCTTCTTCCACTAACATCTTTCCCGGATACAGCTCCATGACTGAAGTCTTTTCTTACATCTGGAGGAGACTTCCTCTTCCTTCCATCACTAGCATTGCCTCCACATGAATACACGTTTATGGAATTACGAACACTACGAGATTGTTCCTTGCTCCTTCTTCTACTAACATCTTTCCCGGATACAGCTCCATGACTGAAGTCTTTTCTTACATCTGGAGGAGACTTCCTCTTCCTTCCATCACTAGCATTGCCTCCACATGAATACACGTTTAAGGAATTACGAACACTACCAGATTGTTCCTTGCTCCTTCTTCCACTAACATCTTTCCTCCAACTTGCTTCCTTTTCCTCAAAATTCTTAGCAAACTTCTTCATAAAATCCAGAACACAATCAATCTTGTTATCTACACCACGAACCTTGTTTTCTACACCACCAATATACTTCCTTATGCGCCGTCGCTGACTACGCATCCTCTTCCGGAATTTTATATTCACCTTCTGCAAAAACAAAAAAAAAAAAATCGATAGAACTGATAAAAATATTCAATTAAAATAAAAACAGAAAAAGATGAATGCACATGATACTTGAAAACTCACTTTAACAATTGCATTAACTAAATCTTGATCAAGCTCTACAACATGTCGAGCATCCTGCCTATCATCACAAGCACCCTCGCCCGCGTGAATATCATCATCAGTCTCAGCAACATCATCCTCACCCACATCATCATCATCCTCAGTCTCAGCACCAACATCTTCACTCTCAGCACCACCATCCTCAGTTCCACCACCACCATCCTCAGTCTCAAAACAATCCTCAGTCTCAGCAATATCTTCACTCTCAGCACCACCATCCTCAGTCTCAGTCTCAGCAATATCTTCACTCTCAGCACCACCATGATATATCTGATCCCCACCAACCTCAAAATCATCAGACATATCCTCACTATCTTCAACAACTTCTTTTCCTTTTAAAAGTTTACATGCAACAACAGGTACAACAGGACCTGGTTCTGTCACGTTCAATTCCACCGACCTTTTTTCTTCCTCAGACAGAACAATTGGAACCATTTTAAATTTGTCAAAACTCTATAAAAAAAACCATGAGAAATATATTAGCACCACAGTAAAATAAGAATAAAACTTTTATATGCAGAAATAGAAGTTTTGTCCTCATGGACTGAACTTTAATTGGTACTATTTTAGAAGTTCAGTCCATGAGGACAGATATATAGATGGAAGAGAAGTTCAGTACATAATGATAGAACTTCAGTAAAGCTGAAGAAGTTCAGTACATTAGGATAGAATTCAGTCCATGAGGGTAAAGAACTTAAGCAACCACACAGACACACTGAGACACAGATATAGAAACTTACATTTACATTATGAAAATACTGATCAACCAAAGTGTTATACTGAGGATTTTTGAAACTAATAAACCTAACCATCCTTGGGAAGCCATGATCATTATATGTACAAAAGTTAGAACGAAGTGTTGGAAACAAATCCAGAAACCAAGCGCATAACACAAGCGGGAATCCCAACACATAGTAATTAACACCACTTTTAAGAGGTCTCATTGCAGAGTTAACTAGTGCTTCAAAACCCGCACTCCCCCAAGGATAAAATCTACAAAGATCCTCGTTGTCAATGATATCCAAGTAATGCAGTTCAACCAAGCTTGTTTTTTTGTTAGAACACAAGATGATTGACTGAAAAATATAAAACTCTGCAATCTTCACTGCATCATCTTCATCAACCAGAGATGCCGGGGTCATTGATACTAAAAATTTACGAACGTCTGACACCTGAAGATTGGTTTTGCCACGAAAGTACTGCTTCAGAAGCCTCTGATTCATATTTATAGCAGGTCCATCAAACAATTCCTCACGGTTTGCAGAAAACTTCAAACCAGTGTAAACATGATATTCTTCGGGACCAAAATGGATGAGATGACCAAAAATATTAAAACTTAATCTATTCGGATCACTGCTCACAATACGTGACAATAATAAACAATGCAGTAACCTCATAGAAGTTTTGTACGACTGCAACTTCAGAAAGCTTCCAAACACACCATCCGAAAGCTTCTTACGCTGTGCTTTACTGAAATTTGAAATGATATTATCCAAATTGTGCTCCCCTTGCCAATATGCATTCATGTTGAACCAGCGGTCAAATGCATACACTAGATTACCTTCCATTCCAGCATCCATATTGCAAAAAGCTAACAATAAAAAAAAAACTATCAGTCACACATACAAAATAAACAAATACAGGTTTGAGGATACACACAGACACACGCACGCACACAGAAGTTCATTCCTTGGAGACAGAAGTATAATAATAGTAGGCTGAGAGCACACACTGAGTCACACACATATGGGCGATAGGCTTCAGTCCACTAGAAATGAACATCTGTCCTATGTGGACTGAGCATACACACATACATAAGTTATTGGTGCTGCACCAGCTATAGGCAACTTGAATCAGGGTGCAATGTACACTAAGGTCAGAGGAAACCAGGGAAATCAAAACTTCAAGAGACAGGCAAAGAAATTCTACTGTGATTTCTGCAAACTGACTAAATGGCGGCTGGAAACTAAATGCCTACCCTCAAGATTACAAGAAAAGAAAAAGTGGTCCTTCTGCCTATAATGTGCAATCAGAAAGTGAAGATATTCCTTCACAGATTGGAAAGATAAGTCAAAACTGGAAGCTGCACTATTCAAACCGTATTCAATGAAGCGCACGCTTCATGTGCTGAAGCGTGAAGCAACTGAAGCATGAAGCGAGCGCTTTAAGCGATGAAGCGACCGCTTTTACAAACACTGCTTTCTACCTAATGCAATGGTGACACATACTGTGTTTTTTGCTTTGAGATAGTGCTTGTGACACACACACAGAGACAAAAGTTCAGTCCATCACACACAGAGACAGAAGTTCAGTCCATCACACACAAACACACACAAACACAGACAAACACACACACACACACTGAGTCAGACGCATTGGGAAGGGGGGGGGGGGACTTCAGTCCACTAGGAATAAACTTCAATCACTGGAGACAGAAGTTCAATCCTAGTGGAACTTCAGTCCATCACACACAAACGTAAATTCAGTCAATCACACACACAAACACACACACACGCACACACACACGACGATCACAGAGACGCACACACACATAACTTTACTACACACACACTAGAACTTGAATAAAAATTAACTACTAAATACGCAAAAAACATACAAATTTAAACTTAAATAACGTTACTTAACTTAACAACAACATATTTCACAAAAAAATACAAAAAAAAAAAAATACAAAAAAGTAGTATATGAAAAGAGAGAAATGTTATACCTGCGAAAATGCAAAGGTGAAGAGAGAAATGTAATTCAACGTACGTAATGCAACTAAAATTCAGTTCATTAACTATTCTACGTTTGAAGGTTATTTTGCATGAAGATTCAGTGAAGAAGAAAAAAGTTAAAATGCATGAATGAACGGTTAAAATGAAGAAGAAGGGTTTTAAAAACCCCTGTCAATTCAGAAAAGATGAGGGGTAATTTGGACTTTTAAATATGCCCCGTTTAGTGTACTGCCACAAAAGTGGCCTCTAGTGTAAAGCCACTGAAAAAAGTGGCCTCAAATTAAATATCAGTGTTAAGAGTGGCCTCTGGGCGAAATTTTTACAAAATAATTGCCCACTTTGAAGTTTCACAACCCTCGTCAAGTAGGCAAGTCCCTCGAATAAGACCCTGTTGTCCTCATTCAGATAACCACTTGCTAAGTTTCATTCTTTTTCCACAAGCTTTAATAATCACATATATAAGTGGACCCTAACACATATCATAGCAATATCTACGACTCTGCAACCAAATTCACATTCAATCACTTCCATTATTTCAACTCATATTTTTTCCTTCTTTTGTACAATTACCTTGAAACTATTGTTTCTCTCTACAGCTTCTGTGATTCTGCTTCTATATCTCTATTGCCAACTTTCATCCTATAGTGAAAACCAACAAGACTGACCTTGAAGATGGTTGATGCCTTTGTGTCATTTGCGGCTACAAAGCTGGGTGATTTCCTATTACAGGAAGTTTCACTACGCAGAAGTCTGAGGGAGAATGTGCAGTGGCTGAATAATGAGCTGGCCACAATGCAATCTTTCCTCGAAGATGCAGAAGAAAAGCAAGTTGAAGATCTCAGAGTTCGACAGTGGGTATTTGAAATCAACTCTGTTGCTAATGATGCTGTTGCTATTCTGGAGACTTACAGCTTGGAGGCTGGTAAATATAATGACAATGGACTCGCTAGTCGTCTGACGGCATGTGCCTGCATCTGTACGAAGGAGATGAAATTCTACAACGTGGGCAAGGAGATCCAGTCACTCAAGCAGCGAGTCATGGATATCATTCGCAAACGAGAGACGTATGGTATTAGGGGTATCAATAATTGTGGGGAAGGGCCAAGTAGTAGGCCAAACAAGCAGTCCACCATGGTTAGAACATCGAGGAGAACTGCCTCCTATGTGGATGATCAGGATAGGATTTTTGTTGGCTTTCAAGAAGTTGTAGAAACACTACTTGCTGAACTTCTCAAAGAAGAGTCTTGCCGAAGTGTCATCTCCATTTATGGCATGGGCGGGTCTGGCAAGACCAGTCTTGCAAGAAACCTCTACAACTCGCCTAGTCTAATCACTAGGTTCTCTACGCGTGCTTGAATATGCGTTTCTCAAGAGTATAGCATCCCAGATCTCCTCCGAAGTATCATTAAATCTATCCAAGGTTGCACCAAGGAAACTCTAGATTTGTTGGAAAAGATGACACAGGGAGATCTAGAAACTCACCTACGGAATATACTCAAAGAGCAAAAATACCTTGTGGTGGTCGATGATGTATGGAGTAGAGAAGCTTGGGGAAGTCTGAAAAAAGCATTCCCGGATAGCAAAAATGGTAGCAGAGTTATTATTACCACACGTAATGAGGACGTCGCTAAACGAGCAGATGACAAAGGTTTTGTCCATAAGCTTCGTTTCCTGAGCCAAGAAGAAAGTTGGGACCTCTTTTGCTAGAAACGACTTGATGTTCAGGCAATGGTCCCAACAATGGAAAAGTTTGGTAGAGATATGGTGGACAAGTGTGCAGGCTTACCTCTTGCAATTGTTGTATTAAGTGGGCTACTTTCGCATAAATGGGGGCTAGAAGAATGGAAAAAGGTGAAGGCACACCTTTGGCGTCATATGAAAGACGATTCTATTGAAATCTCTGACATACTATCTTTGAGCTACGATGATTTGTCGACGGTGCTCAAAAAGTGTTTCCTTTACTTTGGTATTTATCCAGAAGATCATACGATCCAAGCTGAAAGTATGATGTGGCTGTGGATGGCCGAGGGATTGATGCCAATTAGAGGAGAAGAAAGAATGGAGGACATTGCGAAGGACATCTTGAATGAGCTAATAAGACGGAACTTGATTCAAGTGGCAGGTACATTTTGGGAAGAAGTTAGTAGATGTAGGATCTTGCCGTAGAAAAGGCAAAGGAGGTAAACTTTTTTGACATTTATAATCCGAGAAAGCATTCAATATCCTCCTTATGTTTCAGACACGTCATTCATGGGCAAGCACAAAGGTACCTCTCACTTCTTACTACCAACTTGAACTTAAGGTCAGTCACATTCTTTCAAGAAAGTCCTAGGCTGGATCGAATCAAGTACAGTAAGGTGTTCCACCATTTATATGTGTTGCACCTGGACACAAAATATCCCATTAAAGTACCTGATGCAATAGGAAGTTTGTACCACCTCAAATACTTGAGCTTGAGTAGTAATAAAATCCCCTCCTCCATAGGTAACCTCAAGAATTTACAGACACTCCAGATCATGGGAGGCTCTTGCCGACTACCTCCCCAGATAGCAAACCTAACAAATCTAAGACATTTAGTTGCTCGGTACACAGAACCTCTGCTACATATAAACAAACTCACAAGTCTTCAAGTTCTTAGAAACATTGAGTGTGACCAGTGGAGAGAAGTGGACCCAGTTGATTTAGTGAATCTTCCAGAATTATCCATGTATATCAATAAATCTTACTCCCTAAATAAAATTAGCAGCTTGAAAACCCTTATCACTCTCAAATTGCGTTGTGGAATTGGTGAATCATTCCCAGCCCTTCAATTTCTGAGTTGTTGTCAAAACCTCCAGAAATTGTGGTTATATGGGAGAATAGAAAAACTGCCTTCCTTTCCAAATTCCATTCCATCACAATGATGATCCTTTATTGGTCAAACCTCATGGAAGATCCGATGCCTATCCTGGGAAGGCTCCCAAACCTAAGGATTCTCGATTTATTGTATGCTTACGAAGGAGAAGAAATTAGCTGCGATGACAACAGCTTCTGTCAACTGGAGTTCCTTCGTCTTCAAACCCTAGAGAATCTAGAAAGATGGAATTTAGCACCAAATGCCATGCCTCGGATTAAAGGGTTAGGCATCTATGATTGTGACAAGCTGAAGGAGATTCCCCTAAGAATGAAAGACGTTGCCAACCAATTTTGACCGGGTTTATAATTGCAGAGGTAATACAAAATCCTTATCCACAATGACCTTTTTTAGTTCCTTTTACTCACTGCCGCAGGTTTATTTTTCTCTTATTTAATCAAGTACTCAGTTGTACACTGATTAGGCATTCGTATTGATGAAGTTGGATTGCAGAAGTATTAATCAATGAAAGCTGATTTCAGCCTCCGGTGTTTCCCTGAGTAGTTTCTTTCTGTGTTAGCTTTTTTGAGTGTTTGGAACTGGTTTGAAGAGAATTGTTTTCTGGATTGTACTAAAATGATTTTCTGTTGTTTCAATTGTTCAACTGTTATCTTGTTTATCCACATGTAAGACAATGCTTTCTGTTATAGAGAACATCCAATTTGCTAACTCTATTCATTCCATCTGATGCTATATTCAACTTGGTCCATCTCAATTTTCTAGGATTTAGGACATATAGTTGCCTGATATATGGAGAAACTCTGCAGGTTGGCGAACTCACAAGTCTAAAAGAACTTCAATACATTCGTTATGTTCAACGGAAAATTTTTGATGTTATTGGTTTGGTCAATCATAAAGAACTAGTTGTGGAAGGTTTAGGAAATCTTATTGTCTGAATACCATCGGACACTTGAGAAAGTCGTGAATACACTCGAATATGTCTGGTTCTGTGTCGAACAAGAGAATCTGATCCTAAACTCACCTTGTTGGTAAATGATTTCCAAGTGGCTATACGAAATAACAGTGCACCCCGGAAGGTAGCTAGCACATATTTCTACTTTGAAGCAATTTTCAGGTCTCCTTATTTATAGACTTGAGTATTCCTTCCCTCTTCAAACTTTAACTTTCCACATTTTAACTTGGGAACATGACAACCTGAAAACTTTTATTGGCTAACATAAACATATCTTCAAACGCATTTGTCTGACGTTGGATGGTGACTTGGTATAACTTCTAAACAGAATATTTACAATGATGAATTATAAACTAAGATTACTTGTTAATTGGATGCCGACTTGATAAATCTTTTGGTTATGCTCTTTAGTGTGTTAATTGGCTGTCAGCCTGATATGGCCTAAAGTTTTAGACATTGCTGACATCATTCTGATGCCACAAAATTTAGTTCCTTTAAACGTCAGATCATCTCAAGCTAAAGACTTGTTAATAATTTTGAGTCAGTTGTTAGACTTTTAATGATTTGATAATTTTGGCATACGTTGCATCTCTAAGTTGCAGTATAACGATGTGTTTTATAGTTAGAATCTGTCTGCAACCGGATATAATGAGGGTATCAGGTGTGTTGTATGTTGTAACTTAAAAATTTGAATTTGCAGTGAGGATTCATATAGCCAGATCCAACTTGCTTGGATCTTGAGGCATAGTTATTGTTGTTGTAGTCTTTATTTTCACATGAACTCCGATGTCATGTTTGATGGAATTCCTAGTATTTCCTACTAAAACCTCGAAAGGCCTATTTTCTGACACTAGGCAAATTTCAAGACAGACAACGAAATCTTTGGGTTGATCTGATGTCTTCCAAGGCCAAGGCTCAATCTTCCTCAGGCTTAATGTACTCGCAACTGTTTGCACTGCTTCCCTAGCTTCGTGTTAAGGACACAACTTGAAGAACAACTTACTTTATTGATGTAATATTCATCCATTGTAGAGGCACAAAACTAGAATTACAAACATGGGATTGCAATAAATCCACAAAGGATTCATGAAATTTGTTGAATCATGGTGTAGGAATCATACAAAAGACAGTTTCCTAAATGAACTCCTTAGTGTAGGGAGAGGGAAAAAACATCGAAATGTGGACAATAGAGTGCGATATAGTACTCTTTTTAAATTTGACACATATATGAGTTAAAGATGGAGTATCTAACAACTTTGGGGGTATCATTTTAATGAATGTATTTATACCAAACATAAATACATAATGTACTTAACATTTGTCACTCAAAAAAGGTCATCCAATTGAAAATCTGTGACAGAGGATGCTATGTACCTTTGAAGGATTACACACAATCCAAGAACATACAATTCGCTCTGGGTCTAACCGTATTTGTTTCACTAGTCGATGGTGCAATCACATGTTATAGAAACACGAACCACACTATATAGTTCACAGTTTAAGTCGTACCTGGTTACAGAATGTTGTTCCAGTTCGTAGAAGATCAATCTTTGTTCTTCTGAGGAATCTTCCATTGAAGTTCTTCACTTGAAGAAGAGAGTTTTTCTATTGCTGGAAGAGGAAGGAAGACTGGTTCTTTTTCAGAGAATTGTACTTTTGTTTCTGCCAGTAGAAACTTGTTTTTATAGTCCTGAATGGACACAACTATTCAGGACAAATCCTAATAGTTGTGTCTCTTCTCTTCCTTTTTATTTTATTAATCTAATAATATATATATAACGAATTATATATATTTGTTTAGGCATGGATCCGGGTAGACCCACATGGGTGACCCAAATCCAAATTCCAACATCTCCCACTCACACATAGTGGGTCAACTCTCATTTCCATTCTGTAACTTTCATACATAACGACTAAACCGTGTGACCAGTGCATACTCCGAGAGCTTAGTTGCTATACATCTGTTAGGAATATATAGCATCTCGATTACGGAACCTTGGAGTAGATTGCAGTATGCAGTACCTTAGATCATTTATCACATTCATGTCTCTCACAAATCTCTTTGTATTAATTTGAGTTCATCATTATGTTCTTGTCTCATAGACAAACATAAAGGGGCCCAATGAACACAATTAATGTGATAATACTCAATGATCTTCCTTGTCTCATGAATCTCTTAATCTCAATCTGACTTGCTTTTCTAGAAATGTCCCGCCAGACCGAATCATCCATGATCTCTTGGCAACATCCTAAGATAGCAATCACCAAATTGAATCTCGAGAAGCTGATCAAAGTCATGAGGGTACAAAAGAAAAGAAAATTACTCATAATTTTCAGGGCTTCACACGATAAATAAGAAGAGATTAAACTTGTATCGCCCATAGGTCACTTTATGCATACGTGGTATGAATCACGTATCGCAGTATTGACTCCTTTCCCGTGGAGCGTATGTCTTTCACAAATTAAATACTGTACAGATGATAGTTCAGACAACATATGTCTAACCTTGAGTTCACACATCCACTCATACATTTTATCCTTCAGAACTCACATCTGGCATTAAGACAAACTCACATTTAATCAAATATGATTAACCAAAAATAACAAGTGACATTCTTATTATAAACTTCAAGCTCTCTATTATTATCACCTCAGATAATAATAAGTTTATAATTGTCTCATCCCTATTAGCCACCTAGACAATAGAGGCGGTTGCCTGTGTGAATAGGCCAACTTTTTTGTCTGTCCGACATACTTCAAATTTATGTACTAAACATAAAACCATTCTATGTATATGAACCAACTAAATAATCAATTTAGGCTTCAACTACATTAACTCCAATAATGTAGTTTTATGTGAACATGTTTGGGAAAATTTAAATATAAATACATCAACATCTACGCAAACTCAATGCCTTCACATATCACTCATAAGCAACAAATGCTACGGGTTACACTATCGAATCTATTATTATATAATGCGTAGAGATGCATTTCATGTTCACTTTTCTATGTACAAGTACAATTATGTCTCTAACGGAATTATACTTATATCAATATATTGTCTTTCAACTATACTTGGGACCTTATTATGTAAGCTATTGAGACTTGACTATCACACTTGATTGTCACTAATTCAATAACACGCTATCCAACACACCCAAATTTATCATAAAGACATTTAAGCCAAACAGCTCTGCACAATTGCTGAAAGCGCTAGAAATTCAGCTTACTTTATAAATAAGGTTGATGATTGTTTCTTGCTACACAAACAATATACACATCGCTATTGTTTAGCAAAGAAGGACATACTTAGATTTAGATTTTCTCTCATCTAAATCTCCTTCTCAATCATCGTAAGTATAGCCTTTGAGTTGTAGATCCTTTCCTTTACTTTACAAGGATAATCACAAGTGTCTTTAGGATACCTTAGTATCCTTTAACTGCTTTTCAGTATTCCTTTTCATATCATATTCTTGTGGATTCACGAGGACACGTCCTCCCACTAGAAACTTCACCTCTAGAAATAAGAGAATTAATGGGTTTGCACTATTGCATATTAAATCATTCAAGAAAATTTCTTAATATCAAATTTTTCTGAAAGAGACAACAATCCCTTCGAACGATCTCTTGAAATCTGAACATCAAGAATTCACCCATATTTTTTCGATACTACAAGTCTTTCACACATATTGAGAGCCCACTTTTTTCCCAATGGCGTTAGGCTCAAAAGTAGATTAACCAATCGAACTCTTGGTTTGGTTTCACTAACTCCATTTCATATTCCATTGTTCTAGGTAATTATCCTTAGCAGGGTGTTTAAGAGCCTCATTTTATCTTTCGTTGCTCTTATTCATCTTGTGGAGTAACTATATATGCTTCCCCTTCGATCTCAAATTAATGAAGGTTATATTATAAATAGTTAGTGTGTAAATAGTTAGTTATGTAAATTGTATATTGGGCCAAGCCCGTTAAGTTTACTTGGTCCCTAAGTTAGGTTAGATTTAGATTTAGGTTTTCTCTAGGTTTTCTCTTGTATAAATAGGGGACTCCCTTCATCAATGAAAGCAAGAGTTTTCACCCAAATATTATTTCTCTCGTGTGAGTGTGTTCGGTTTTACATGGTATCAGAGCTATCGTGAAACTCTTCAAGTAGAAAAGTAATGGAGGCTTCAATCTCTCCGTACGATATCACCTCGAATGATAATCCTGGTTTGATTATCACGCAGGTCCAGTTGACCAGTGAAAACTATGAGGAATGGGCGCGGTCGGTTAGAACGGCGCTGCGTGCAAGGAAGAAGTTTGGTTTTGTTGACGGATCGATCAAGATGCCCGATGAAAAGTCGATCGATTATGAGGACTGGTGGACTATCAATTCTCTTCTAGTGTCGTGGATTAGGAATTCGATCGAGCCTACTCTTCGGACCACCATATCGCACATGGAAGTGGCAAAAGATCTGTGGGAGAGTATTCGAGAACGTTTCTCCGTGGGAAACGGACCTCGGATTCAGGAATTAAAAGCGGCTTTGGCCGGTTGTAAGCAAAAGGGATTAACTATTGCTGCTTACTATGGAAAACTGGCTATGTTATGGGAAGAACTAGGGAATTGTGATAAGTTTCCAACTTGCTCGTGTGGAAACTGCACTTGCAATCTAACGGTTGCACTAGAGAAGAAAAGGGAAGATGATAGGGTTCACTTATTTCTTATGGGCCTGGATGAAAGTCTTTATGGAACTGTCCGTTCCAATCTCTTGGCTCAGGAACCGTTGCCATCGATGAATCAAGTTTACCAAAAGGTAATTCAAGATGAACGGGTCAAAGGGATGGCACGAACTCAGGAAGAACGAGGGGAGGTGACAGCGTTTGCTGCACAACGATCACAGCCACCGAAGATAGGCTATAAGGAGTGTCACTTGTGTGATCGAGGAGGACATCCTCCGGAACGCTGCTATGAAGTTATTGGCTATCTGGAGGGGTGGGTGCATTATCCGAAGCAAGGTACTTCGAATGGAGGACGTGGTAGAGGAAGAGCTGAAGGTAACAGAGGTGGAAGAGGTCTTGGACATCAACAGTTTGGTTCAAATGCGGGTCGAAGACGTGGTAATAATCGAGCAAATGCTGCTCAAGCTGAGCTCGAGAATGGAGAAAACGGACACATGAGTGTGCCCGGACAGACTAACTTGTCCGGAATAACAGGTGATCAGTTGCAGATGTTGTTCGATTTGCTGAAAAAGGAGAAGGCAAGCACAAGTGAACCATCGATCGGTAAGAAAACTCATCCTTCATGGATTATTGACATAGGGGCGTCAAATCACATGACCGGACAGATAAGTGTTTTGGAGAATTTACGAACAATACCAAAGTGTCCGGTAGGTTTACCGAACGGAAGCAGTACGATGGCGACTCAGGAAGGATCCATCAGATTTAACGAAGACATGGTTCTTCACGGAGTGTTATATGTGCCCGAAATGACTTGCAACTTGATTTCTGTGTCTCAATTAATTAATCAAGTTGGTTGCAATGTAAATTTCACTAATGATTTGTGTGTTATACAGGACCGGGCTACGGGGAAGTTGATTGGAGCGGGTGAACAAAAGAACGGACTCTACTACTTTCGGACGATACCCGTGGTGAAAGCTGTGAAGGTCGATGTGGTAGATTTATGGCATCAAAGGTTGGGACATCCTTCGATGCAAGTAACAAAATCTCTTTCAGTCTTAGAAGATAGTGGGAAAGGTAGCTTCGAAGAAAAAGCATGTGATGTATGCCTTAGGGCAAAGCAAACTAAAAATGTATTTCCTTCGAGTAATAATAAAGCTGCTGAACCTTTTGATTTAGTTCATTGTGATTTGTGGGGTCCTTATAGAACTGAGTCTTCGTATGGTGCATCATATTTTTTGACTGTTGTTGATGATTGTTCACGAGGAGTATGGGTGTTCCTGTTAGTTGATAAGAAAGAGGTCGGACAAAAATTGAAAGGTTTCTTTGAAATGGTGGAAAGACAATTCAATAAACGGGTTAAGTGCGTTCGGAGTGATAATGGAACCGAATTTGTAAGTTTGAGAGGGTATTTTCTCGAACAAGGGATCTTGTTCCAAACATCTTGTGTGGGGACACCCCAGCAAAACGGTAGAGTTGAACGGAAACATAGACATATCTTAAACGTGGCACGGGCGCTACGTTTTCAAGCCAATTTGTCGATTGACTTCTGGGGAGAATGTGTGATGACGGCATGTTATTTGATTAACCAGACACCCACTAAGTTGTTGAATGGGAAGACACCTTACGATATCTTGATGGGTGTGACACCGAATTATGATCATTTGAGGGTGTTCGGTTGCTTATGTTATGCTCGCAATCAAGGACGAACAAGTGACAAGTTTGAAAGTAGGAGTCGTCGATGTGTGTTTTTGGGTTATCCGAATGGGAAGAAAGCGTGGAAAATGTATGATTTGGAAGCAAAGGAGTTTGTGTTCTCGAGGGATGTGGTGTTTTACGAAAATGAATTTCCGTTCGCATCCAAGAAGACTTACGTCGAAAAACGGACACAAGATACGGTTCCTCTCACCGTTGCATTGGAGGAGGAAGAGGAGAGTGTGCAAGGAAGGGGGGGTGTTGAACCCGAAGTCATGACTCCGGTAATTGAACCCGAAGTGGTGACTCCGGAAGCTGAACCTGAGGTTGTTCCCGAAGTTGAACCCGAAGAGTTGGGTCGTGGTAAACGAACTAAGAAAGAGAATATCTTGTTGAGAGACTTTGTTACTAATACGGTCCAAAAGATGAGTCACCGGGTATCGTCCTGTGTTCGAAAGTCTGCTTGTTCATCCGTTTCTCAACAACCCTCTGGTAAGCCCTATCCTCTAGCACACTATGTCAATTGTGATAATTTCTCTTCGAAACATGTGAGTTTTCTTGCAGCTATAACGCAAGGACATGAGCCTATCTCCTATTCGGAGGCGGTAAAAAGTGACAAATGGAGAACAGCCATGGGGGAAGAATTGAAGGCATTGGAAGCGAACAGAACTTGGGAGATAGTTCGCCTACCTACGGGGAAGAAGGCCCTCGGATGCCGATGGGTATACAAGATAAAGTACAACTCGGATGGAACTATTGAAAGGTACAAAGCAAGACTGGTGATTTTTGGGAATCATCAAATCGAAGGAGTTGATTATACGGAGACATTTGCACCGGTTGCAAAGATGGTGACTGTCCGAGTTTTTGGCCGTAGCAGCTGCCCGAATTTGGGAATTGCATCAGATGGATGTGCACAATGCATTTTTGCATGGTGATCTTCACGAGGAAGTATATATGAAATTACCTCCGGGACATCGCATGACCGGGAGAGGAACGGTGTGTCGCCTTCGAAAATCATTGTATGGTTTAAAACAAGCTCCCCGATGTTGGTATGCGAAGTTGTCTGCTGCTCTTAAGCAATATGGGTTTCGACAGTCATATTCGGATTACTCTTTATTTACGATGAAGAAGGGAAATGTGCAATTGAATGTGCTTATTTATGTGGATGATTTAATCATATCTGGTAATGATTCGAAGGCAATTTGAATTTTTAAGTTGTATCTCTCGAAATGTTTTCATATGAAGGATTTGGGTGCCTTGAAATACTTCTTGGGAGTTGAAGTGGCGAGAGCTCCGAAGGGAATCTTCCTGTGTCAGAGGAAGTATTCTTTGGATATAATAACGGAAGCAGGCTTGTTGAGGGCAAAACCGGTTGGTACACCGATAGAACAAAATCATCGATTGGCGCTGGCAACTGGTCGTTTTATCAAAGATCCTGAACGTTATCGGCGACTGGTTGGAAGATTGATTTACTTATGTTTTACACGACCGGATTTGTCCTATAGTGTGCATGTGTTGTCGCAATTCATGCAGAGTCCCCGTATTGAGCATATGGAAGCCGCACTTAGGGTTGTTCGATATTTGAAAGGCTGTCCGGGACAAGGCATCGTATTTGATTCTCAATGTGTTCTGAGATTGCATGGGTGGTGTGACTCCGATTGGGCAGGTTGTCCGTTGACACGTAGATCGTTGACCCGTTGGTATGTGTCGTTAGGGGACTCACCGATATCGTGGCGAACGAAGAAGCAACAGATTGTATCGAGGTCCTCCGCCGAGGCAGAGTATCGATCGATGGCAATGACTGTGTGTGAATTGAAGTGGTTAAAAGGGATATTATGGAACCTTGGAATCGATCACAAGTCTCCGATGAATTTGAAGTGTGACAGTCAAGCGGCGTTACATATTGCCCGGAATCCTGTCTTTCACGAACGTACCAAACATATTGAAGTCGACTGTCACTTTGTTCGGAATGAAATTATCGGAGGAATCATTCGTCCCAGCTATGTGCCTACGACCACACAACTTGCTGATATTTTTACGAAGGCGCTGGGACGTGCCCAGTTCGAGTACTTCCTTAACAAGTTGGGCATAAGGAACCCTCATGCTCCAACTTGGGGGGGGGGGGATAATGAAGGTTATATTGTAAATAGTTAGTGTGTAAATAGTTAGTTATGTAAATTGTATATTGGGCCAAGCCCGTTAAGTTTACTTGGTCCCTAAGTTAGGTTAGGTTTAGGTTTAGGTTTTCTCTTGTATAAATAGGGGACTCCCTTCATCAATGAAAGCAAGAGTTTTCACCCAAATATTGTTTCTCTCGTGTGAGTGTGTTCGGTTTTACACAAATCGACAATGGAGAATATGTAGACGACTCATTCGTCGAGGTTGAGATTGATAAAATTGATTTATCAATTTATAGTTACTCCCACTGGGACCAGCAATATAAAATGAATTTTTTTTTAGGTCATCTTGGTGCTACACGGAACAGATCCATTATCACCAAAGTGATTCTTACTCGAATTCATTTGACTGTCATAAGCGGAAGCAAATTGATCCACAGTTTCATGAAGAGACAAGCCATAACCTATCTCACCCTACTTAGGAAAGACATTCGCTAGGAATATAACATTATGATTCAATTTCAGTTACTTTGTCATTGTTGTCTTGTTTACTTATGAACATATAAATGTTGGACCGAAATAGTATCACAGAAAGATACAAGTCCTTCCCCTTGGAAGCTAAGTTTTCATGTGGAAAAAAAAATTTATGTACAAAAGCAGCACAAACCTAAGAGTCAAAACAATTGGGTTTTCATATATCCATAACTTATATGGAATATAAGTAACTGACTTAGAACAATTTCATAATTTGGGTCACAGATGTCATAATGTTGTAGCTACAAATGGAATTTATTTTCAATTTCAAGAGACATCATAGACATATCTAGAGCCTCTTGCTCTTGTAGGACATACTGAATTTTATTGTCAGCGTTAACACTTTTGTTAAGCTCGGGATAATATTCTAGTTGCAGTTGGCATATTGATATAAACTAGTATAAACTCAGGGAGACAACTATGTACTTTCTTAGAGCCTAAAATTCATATACATATTATTCCTTAAAATAATTTGACTATGTTAATATTTATTTTGTATTAGATTTAGAATCAAAAGTTCACTATGTTCCCAATCATCATCCAAATTCTAATATTCCGTAAATCTAACATAATCAATTATTTAATGAACACACATCTTAAATAACTAATATTCAAGACTAAATTAAGCAGAGATGACAATAAAATTTATGAAAAACTTCTACATAATGTCGTTCCACTTTCAGCCTTGTTTCCTTGTAACATAGACAAGAAAATATGCACCAAATTTATGCATTTATACATTATAAAATAATGCTCTTGAATAGGATTCTTTTCCGATTATATTTAGCTATCAGAGATGTATTTGACTGGCACTTTGCTTAGAGGCAAAACAAAACTGCTTTTTCTTTGTCTAGTCAATATATATGCGATTAAGCCAATGCCACAACAATAGTGAAGATCCATCAAAAACAAGGTTTACATATACACCAAGTAAGGTTGATATTAAACCTCCAGAAGGTTTTTCCAAAGATCCACGCGTGGAGTTTGAAGCAAACAAGTTGGCTTCTATATGGTCCTTTTGAAGTCATAAAAAAAACTGAATGTGTGGTTCAATGTAAAACTAAGTCAAAACCCACCAAGAAAGACAAATACAAGTTCTTCTACAACTTGTAACAATTAAGAGTGCAAGAAAGTTTCTTGTAACATATACAAGAAAAAAAACACATAGAAACTGATACATCTATATGTACATTATTTTTCTTGAACTTCTTGTCCATACTGCATATGTTGAGATTACCAACCCTTATGCCAAAGCTACCGAGGCTTTAGAATCACATACTATTTTACTCCAATAAGAAAAAAACTTCTAGAAACGAAACAAATATTTCTACTATATCAAGCATAAAAGGCAATCACATGGCCATGCCATGCAAGACTTGAGGCAAGAGTATAGCCAACGTGATTTCTTCCATCCCATAAGAAACCTTTTGACAAAATCACTATGGATCTCTTGCTCAATGATCAACTAACTCTTAGGAATTCTGGGGTCTATGTCTATGTATTCTTACAACTCTTAACCATGGCCAAGAGTTTCATTTGGCACAATATATGCCAAGCAATCATTAACCCAAATATGTTCTTCTAAATTAAGAGTTACTATGATTGAAAGAATAAAGACACAGAAATCCACTACAGTATATTCATTCTTGAAGGTAATGGAGAAGCCGAATCTCTTCTCAAAGAGATTAAAAAATGAGCCCCAAAATATCAATAGGTCTGTGTGCAAAAGGAAAAAAACACCAGAAAGCCTTTTTAAAAAAAAAACTTTGATGCATCACAGAGTTGTCATATTATCTTATGCCTAGATATCAAGATAATAGTAAGAAACACGTTGTTTCATTATTAAACGTACTCCAATGAGTCTTTCTAACCATTGAACCCATCACCATTATCCCCGCACACACGGTTCCAACCAAATTGGAAGTAACAGAGATAAATTCTGGTTTGGCATCACTTTTGCAATTTTTTCATAGGGTTCTCATTAGACAAGTAATTAGTGACGCCATAAAATTAAAAAGAGAACTCATTTTCTCTTCCTCACTTATCTTAAAAGAGATAAGAAAAGTGAGAATAGTTTAACCAAAATTTCAGTAAACTTTTAGAATAGTAAAAGTATAATGAAGCTTGCATTAAATTACTACAATGCAAAAGGTAACGTGCCCGTCCAAGGAAGTGTCCAAATTTGGACTTGATTCAAGGAAAATCACATGGACATTCATCCAAATTCCTTTTTTTTTCAAAAAAAAAAGAACACCACTGCCAAGTCAATTACGGAACACAAAATCCGTTTTCTTCAAGCCTAATGCTTGAGTTTTCTTCACACAAATTAATCAGAGATAAAAAAAAAAAGCAGTGTCACTACTTAACTACAGCCACCAAATAGGTTTGGACGTGATTGACGTTACCCAAATCCTCAAGCTTTCTAGACTCTTTTGCAAGTCTGTTACAGATAGTGACAGAACATAGCAATAAAATATTATATTAGGAGAAAGATTCCCTTGCCTCTAAAAAGTATTCCATCATAATACCATACTTTAAGAGGCCAGCGTGGCGACCAAAAATGCTATAAACTTGTTAGCAACAATTAACAATATTCTTCTCGTATCTCAGGCAACGTGGTTACGAAAAAAATTTAGACTAGGAAACAAATAGCACGGGTTCTGATACCAATGAAGGATTACACACAATCCAAGAACATATAATTCGCTCCGGGTCTAACCGTATTTGTTTCACTAGTCGATGGTGCAATCACATGTTATAGAAACACGAACTACACTATATAGTTCACAGTTTAAGTCGTACCTGGTTACAGAATGTTGTTCCAGTTCGTAGAAGATCAATCTTTGTTCTTCTGAGGAATCTTCCATTGAAGTTCTTCACTTGAAGAAGAGAGTTTTTCTATTGCTGGAAGAGGAAGGAAGACTGGTTCTTTTTCAGAGAATTGTAATTTTGTTTCTGCCAGTAGAAACTTGTTTTTATAGTCCTGAATGGACACAACTATTCAGGACAAATCCTAATAGTTGTGTCTCTTCTCTTCCTTTTTATTTTATTAATCTAATAATATATATAACGAATTATATATATTTGTTTAGGCATGGATCCGGGTAGACCCACATGGGTGACCCAAATCCAAATTCCAACAACCTTTGAGGTCTCTGAACTGGCTGGGACTGTAAGAATAGAAATTCATCACATGTTTCAAATCACAGCAGCTAGCCAGTGTACAGTTGGGTAGCAATGATGTGAATCCCATTCGTTTTGGTTTAGCATCTCATAGATAGCAACACCTTCTATACTTTATGGAATCTGATACCAGCTTAAATCAAACAATCATCTATTCCCAAGCCTTTAATAAGAGCCATGGCACTTGTAGCTTTCTAACTTCCGAAGATCAGAAAGATGAAAGGAACTCCAGCTGACCAAAACTGTCATCATAGCAGGTAATTTTATTTCCATAGTAAACACTTAGCAGATCGATACTCCTTAGGTTTGGCAACGTTCTCAGAACAGGCATTAGATCTTCCACAATTCTTCAATACCTGAGGACTAGCAGTGTGATGGATTTTGCAAGTGATCCAAAAGAAGTGGTTTTCCTATTCTATTTCTTAACCACAATATGCGGAGGATTTGACTTGACGAAAGAGGCTCAAGGCGTGGAAATATTCCACCAGATAGACAAACCAGCATTACAGTGCCAAGACTCTTTAAGTTACTGATAGTATTCAGAGAGTGATTTCCAATTAATTCTTTAAGATTGATTAGACCAGCAGCATCAACATCTGTTGTATTTAAGTTTTTGTTTATGACTGGGAGTTTGGCAGCTTGTAGAGTTTCTCCAGGTCAAGTGACTAAATGCCTCAAGTTAGTTATCTGGTGAGTCCACATGAGCAGTAATAAGGGACCAAGAGTGCCTGTAAGCTTTTGAGTCTGCCAATTGAGGGTGGTAGTTCAAAGACGTTAGTAACTGCCGAAGCTAAGATCTTCAGATAGACCAAATTGGCTATGGCATCAGGTAGAAAAAATAGATGTTCTCAAGTTCCAGCACATATAAATGTTGGAACATACTACAAAGACATCAACATTCTGGTATCGGTGTCTAATGACAACAGTGTCATCACCTTCAATTTTGAAATATCAAATGAAAGGTACTCTTGAGTTCCAGTATGAACGGTATTTCTGTAAGTGGAAATCATAAATGTCGCACAAGTTTACTCATGCAATTTTCAAGGCGAGCTCCGGAAGAAGATGATGAATTAATCCAACATCCAAATACCTTTTTCCAAAATGTTCTTGCTACTTGAATCAAAATTTGTCTTATTAGCTCATACAGGAAATCTTCAGAAACATCCTCCATTCTTGCTTCTCCTCTTGGTATGAATCCTTCAGTCATCCAGAACCAGGTTAACTTCTCAGTATGATCACACAATCATAATTTTGGGACATACCAAAGTAAAGAAAACATTGCTTGCTTGATCCTAGTTGACAAATCACTATAGCTCAATGGCAAAATATTCTCAATAGAGTTATTTTTCATATGTCGCAGCCAAATGTGTGTCTTCACCTTTTACCATTGCTGGCGAAATTCTCCATCAAACTTGTTTTCAAGATACAGTTTCTTGCAAAAAAGTTCATTACTTTTTTCTTGGCTTAGAATTAAAACAAAGTTTATTCTACTGTTTCAGACATAATTCTTGGGTGGTACTAATAACTCTACTTCAATTTCTGTTATCCGAACATACATCATTGACAACCACCAAGGTACTTGTGCCCTTTCAGTAAGTAGATCACAAATTGAAGGCTATAACTTTCTAAGTCTCTCTCTCTCTCTCATTTAGTCAAACATTTTCAAGAGTTTCTTTGTTGCAACGACTGTCGTAGCCAAGAATTTTTTCAAGGATGTTCAAGCTTAATGAAAAAAAAAAATCTTTCTTCAAAATTCAAAATGTATAAGTTGGGATTTGATCTTGGGTTGTTTAGCTAAATTTGACCACCATATCCACTAGGCTAACACTAATAGTTGTGTCAAGGGTGTTCAAAATGTAATATTTAGTCATGAATAGTTAAACCATGTACACAGTTTAATTTTCAAGCGAAGGGTGGTCGCCTGACCACCCTTGGCCCCATGTAGCTCCGCCTCACTCTTACAACCTTGAATAGATTTAACATAATTCGGAGGAGATCTGGGATACTATACTATACTCTTGAGATATATCTCCTAAATGTTCTTATCAATACCATTTGTGCCTCTTTCGTGGAGAGATGGCAAAGAGGTTTGGCTCGGCTCGGCTCGGCTCGGCTCATTAAAAATGTTCATTTTGTTTATATACGCATTATTCGAGTCCGAAGTATATTATTTTTGTTATAGATGGTGATAGTTATCAATATGATGCCGTTTATAACTTTTTTGATTAACTTAACTTCATAAATATTTGTTTGTTTACATGAAAATAAAAAAATCAATACGATAATGTGGACAAAAATATCAGACTGTTTAGAGAAAATTATTAGGTGGGCCACACATTCGTCAGTTCGAGGCAAAGGGCACGAATAGCCATTTTTGCCCAAAAAATTTCATCCCATGTACCCCCGTAATCACTGGTTATGTTATTTTGTTCCCACTAAGAAATATTTTAGCAAAATAGCCTCCTACCCATTTTTAAATGTGTAAAAAGACTATTCTACCCCTGAATAAAACTAGTCCTAATTCTGTCCAATTTGCCCCTTTTCTTCTTCTTCTTCTTCTCTCTCTCTTTCTCTCCCCCCTTGCAAATTAGGGTTCGTTTCTTTCTCATTTTTTCTTTGTTTAGTTTGCTACGAATTTGTCTTTTCCCTTAGTTGATGTTTATTATTTATCCAATTTTTCATTCCGTGAATGTTTAAATTTTATTTTTAACTGGTAATTTTTATATAATTTTTTGCATTAAATAATTTTAATTAGGTAGTTAATGTGATTTTTAGTAAAGCATTTTTGTTGCACTTTGATTTCCTTTAACTCTAGAAATTATTTCCCATAGGGCAATGGTCGACACATAAATTATATTAATTATGTAGTTAATTTAGTGTTTAGCAAAGTGTTAGTGTTTTAGTTTATTTTTCATTAACTGTAGAAAGTGTTGTCCACAGGGCAACAATTGACATAATATTCAAGCATAATATTCCTTTTTCCTAGAAATTGTTGCATTGTGGGCAACAATTGACATCATAACATCAAGTATGAGTTGTGTGTTTTTGTATGGGAAGTGTCAAGCTGCATTTTTCTTATTGCTTAGTAGTAGATATTTTTCTTTTTATTCTTGTTTCTCTTAGGATGTTGATATTGCATTTTTTACTGGTTTAGGAGAAGTTGTTGGTGTGAGTTCATTATAGTCCGTCGTAATGTACGTTTTCTCGTCTTTTTTATTAGTTATGTTTTCATCTAAATATTAACTTTTTTGTTGCTCAAGTATATTTATGATGTGTTGTGCCATAGGAAGAAGATCAATTCTTTAAGTTTGAGCATTAGTTTGATGCCAACGGTTGTTGGGGTGGTGATATGAAGTATAATAGTTTGATTAGCACGTTTCTGTCCGAGCCTCAAATGATGATGTTGAATGAGGTGTTTTTGGAAAATTCATGGAGTTGGATGATGTAAATATTTCTTGGAATGTTGTTCATTGTATGATGCTTTCACAGACGTATTGCGCCAATGACATGTTGATTAGGTTTAGTGTATTCGGTCATCCATGTGTATTCGATTTGGATGTGTTTTATTTAGGGATTTGCCCCGGTGATTTGTCTGCGCGCGAGGGTTCTGTTGAAACACCTCCTGCTAGACAAGATAAGGTATATATAGGTGTTGCATTTAATATTCAGCAAGTCCAACATAAAGTATTTCTTTTTTGATGGTATAGTTTTTAAGATCTGTCATTTTTCTTTTTAAAAAAAGTACAAGTGGAAGTGTTGGCTGGCTGTAAGCAATTCAGTAGCTATTGGGTGGAAAGGGGTAAAGGGAAAGTGTTTTATTATTTTGCTATGATTTCAAGTGAAATCCTTATTAGAGAAGTCAGAGTAAGATGTTGTATGTCTGGCAACAATTTAAGACCTCAAAGTTGTATATAGTTGGGTAACCATATGTCAAATATTACCTCTCTGTCAATACTTGTCAATAGAGAAGTTAGAGTAACATGCTGTCTGCCTGGCATCAATTTAAGACCTCAAAGTTGTACTGTATATAGTTGGGTAAACCTATGTCAAATGTTGCCTCTCTGTTAATACTTGTCAATAGAGAAGTGTATTGACAATAGAGAAGTCAGAGTAACATGTTGTCTGCCTGGCAGCAGTTTAAGACCTCAAAGTTGTATATAGTTGGGTAAACCTATATCAAATATTGCCTTTATGTCAATACTTGGGCTATTTTTTCTGGATGGTTGTGTTTTTCTCTGTGTAGTTGTATATATCAGCTTTTGTGTTTATTTCTAATCTTTGTTTATGTGATTGGTTTCATAGATTGCTGAAGAGTCGCCTGATTATCATAGATTGAGTAAGGTGGTAATTATCATTGGACAGCTGATCCAAATTATCAGCTGTTTATTGATACCATTTTTTGAGGCCAGGAAAGGTGTGGTATATCTTGGGAGACAGTTGATAGAGTCTTTTTCCCCATGCGCTTAGGTGAAGAAATTGGTGATGCAGTCACCCATTATTTTCTTGGTGTTTTCCACATTGATGAGCACCGACTTGACATCTATGACTCATTATATGATGAAGAAGATGAAGTTATCAAGGCGCATGTGGACTGTTATGCTCGGATGATTTCCTCACTGCTTGATTTTGTTGACTTCCATAGGTATCGAGCATCCTACGGTTTGGTATA
This sequence comes from Petunia x hybrida, assembly GCA_037355625.1. Lineage (NCBI taxonomy): Eukaryota > Viridiplantae > Streptophyta > Magnoliopsida > Solanales > Solanaceae > Petunia > Petunia x hybrida. The sequence continues at coordinate 7,399,953 of JBBBVM010000035.1, forward strand.
TGCACCACTGAAGTATGATTGGGTCAAATGCCCAAAGCAGGGCAATGGGTAAGCATTGTTCAATGGCATTTTTTAGCAGTTTCTTGATGATTTTTCTTTCTATTTAGCCTTGCATTATCTTTTTATACAGGTATGATTGTGGAGCTTTTGTTCTTAAGTTTGCTGAGTCAATAAATGTATGGGAATGATGTTTCGAAGATGAAGTTTACATAGTTCAAAGATTATCGTTTTGATTGGGCTATGAATCTGTGGAGTCATGGAAGGTCCAAGTCAAATGGTGGATATGATACTCCTCCCGAGAAGATAGGCAATGATTACCATGAGCATAATTCTCTACTTTGTGAATGAGTACTTGAAAAACCTTTAGCAGTTGTATAAATATAATGAGGATGATCAAATTGTTAAAGTGAATGCTTGTGTGCTTTCTCTTTTAGTTGATGCGACTGAAAAAATCATTTGTGTGTACTGGATGCTTATGTCTTTAGTAATGTGAATGCTTTGGTATTGGTAGAGTTTGAATGGGTTTAGTATTGAATATACATTTTCCTATTAGCGTTTTATGTGCGTCGTGGCTTGTTCTTTCAGTGTTTGTTTATATTTTGTGAGTTTTATGATGTTGTGAGGGCAATAACTCAGTGCAAGTGGATTGTGAAATTTGATGAAGGGTGGGGGTGAAGTGCTGCCTAGGCAGCATCATTTCAAGTGTATTAGCTTTATAATTTTGGGTAGGGGTGGATGCCAAGGCTGCCTGTTAAGGGATCTAATTTCTGAGGAGTGTAGGTCAAGTGCTGCTAGTCAGGCATCTGTTAAGGCAATTGACTGTGTGGCTTAGGTAAGACTTTTCTGGTAGTTGTTGCCTATTCGCCAACACTTGCATTTAAACACAATGGTAGAAGGGGATTAATGGAGAAATAAAGCTAAGATATATTGAATACCTAATTTTTTTGGGTAGGGGTGGATGTCAAGTGCTGCCTATTAAACTGAGGGGTGTAGGTCAAATGCTGCTTTTCAGGCATCTAGTTAAGGGATTTAGTTTGTGAGGGATGTAGACCAAGTGTTGCCTAGGCAGCAACTTAATGGAATTGAGTGTGAGGTGTTGGTAAGGATTTGAGGTCACATGTTGCCCATTTACCAACACTTGTATCTAAACACAATAGTAGAGGGGGAAAGAAATCTAAAACATATTATATCAAAAGAAAATAGTGCAAAGGAAATTGAATTTTCTTAAACATGTGCTTTAAAATATCAAACAATACATAATATTAAATAACATAATGATCTAATAGAATATAACTAATTTGGTGAAGGCGGTGGGGTCGATTCGTCGATGATATTTGACCGGGCATTGTCGTTTATGCGTCCTGAAAGCACCATCTCTCTTATTTGTTTGTGTACTTTAAGTACATTGTGATGCAAACTCCAAAATTCTTCTTCTAACTTCTTCATTTGATCCAGATACTTGTTGTTTGCACTCCATGTTCATTGTAAGCAATGTATATGCATTTTGTTGCCATCGAAATTCTGCACACATTGAAATGGTTACACGAGTTTAGAGTTTGTTGAATAGATTAACGAGATATATAGGCGCAAACATTCAATTTTTTCTTTATTTTAGTGGTGTGTGTAGGCGTTGGAGGTTGACTGCAACAAGTAGCCACAACTTGTAGGGCAATTTAGTACACACGTAAAGTGCTGCCTGTTATACATCACATGTACAGATCTCTCTACATTTTGTTTTGCACCAAACCTTCAAGTATTTCCCACAAGGCAACACTTGAAAAGGCACTTACTATGCATTCAAAACTGTTGCCTATTAGGCAGCACATGTAGAGCTACTCTACATTTGAACCAAAGCTACTCTACATGTAGTGTGGCCCTGTGGGCAATACTTACAAGGCACCACTTCAGGCGATCAAAAGTGTTTGTATACTAGGCAACACATGTAGAGTTTATCTACTAGCAATTGTTTGCAGTACAACTGCAAGTGCTGTTCACAAGGCAGCGAGTGCATTACAAACAAATTCCCATAGAACAGATCTTAAAAAGCGTTTCCTGTCAGTGACAATTTACATATATCATCTACAAGTTATTTCAAGTTAATTTAGGGCAAAGCAATGCAGTTGCAACTAAATAAGAGTAATCGCAATTTCTATTAGTAAATTCTGCAACAAATACAGATTCAAACTAATATATCTTTTTTTGCAGTAATTGAAAATCAATGTGACGTTAATTGCTGGTTATCTAGCAGTAGTTTTGCAATCATTATCATCAAAGTTCACAACTCGCTATAGCGAATCTATTATTATACGAAAATTAAATAAATTCTACGAATTTAAGATGTAAATCTGTAAAATTTAATTTAAAAACTACATATAATTAATGAAATATTGAAGAAACTTACCTTTGAATCTTCTTTTTTCTGGAAATTTGGGGTTCTTAGGTTAATCAGTTGGAAGAACTTATGTTTTGCTGGAAATAAGTTGCAGAGTAAAGGGAGGAAAGGTCGGGGGCAGATCGCGTGTTTATATGATTTGTTCAGGGGCAATTTAGTCCAAAAAGTTTCATTTAACTTAGAGAAGGTCATTATTGCTAAACCACTCTTAGTGGAGTCAATTAGGCAAACCATTGCCTTAAGTGTCATAGTTTTTTCATTTACCCATTTTTGCCAGTGGTTTTGGGTTTGAGGCCACTTTTTTTAGTAGTTTTACATGAGAGACCACTTTTTGGAACTTCAATCCTTTTGGGTTGAACATCACACAAATTCAGCCCACAAGTTCAACTTCAGCCCACTACAAGGGTTGAAGTTCAACTTCAGCCCATAAGGGTTAAAGTTTACGCATCTATGCCTAAAAATTCAGCTCTTACGGATTGAAGTTGAACTTTATAACTTAGTCATGAAGTCCAATCCATAAGGTTTGAATTTCAGCCCATAAAGATTGAAGATCCAAAAAGTTGTATCTCATGTAAAACCAATAAAAAAGATGGCTTCAAACCGAAACCAGTGGCAAAAGTGGCCTGTGGGCGAAATATTTACGTCAGACTTTCCTACAAGAACCATTGTCATGTGTCGGATTTTCTGAACTTTAATCACATAATAATTGGACCCTCTTGGACAGGACATAGCACAAGATTGTAATGAGGTGACTGCTATGTCAAAATCACACAACCTTCAAATTTCACCCAAAATGTTCCTTTTTCCTACTATTGTTTCTTTTTTCCATTAAAATGAAAAGTACAATTTATAGATTTAAGAGAAAATTGGGGGTTTCAGTGACAAGTAGAAAGGGATAAATGATACTCACTCCGTCCCAATTTATGTGGCACCATTTCCTTTTTTGTTTGTTCCAAAATAAGTGGCACCTTTCCTTATTTGACAACTATTTAATGTATCATCTCTATTTTACCCTTGTTGGACCCTACATACTTTTAAACCTACCAACAACTTTTTTATTACTCAAATCTTCTCTCTCTCACTTTTTCAAGGGTAAAATTGATATTTAACAAGGTCAACCTCTATTTTCTTAAACTCCGTGCCCGGTCAAATGGTGCCACATAAATTGGGACGGAGGGAGTAATAATAGAAAGATGTTATAGATGTAATACATAATGTATTTTTTTTATTTTTGAATCATGTTATATTTTTTAGATTTTTAGTATGATTTGTTAACTTCAATTCCATAGGGTTTCTATTATTGGGTACAATACATAAAATATTATTTTGACACAAAATTTCCATGACACACTTCCAAAACAGGCACGATAGTGCCAACTCACAATTTAAATTATTAATACTTTAATATGATGCGCGGGGTCTAATACTAGTTCTACTCCTATATAGTACTCCCCGGGTCCACTTTATATGATTTTTTGGTATTTTTTCTTAGGTCTAAAATATTTGATTTTTTCAAAAACCAAGATGTTATTTATTTTAACTTTCCAAAGTTATCCTTGTTAATAAATGAAACACATAAAGCTCTCACAATTTTCTATGAGTAAATTTTGAAAGAGATGATGGTTAATTTAGTAAATGACATCTTTAATTAATGCTAAAAGGTGAATTCCTTGGTCTGTATGAAAACTGTAAAAAAATCAAATAATATGGACCGGAGGGAGTAACTTTTTATTCATTAAGTTCTCTTTGTTTCTAAAAGAAATCAAATTGTATAGATGGTGAAGTCCACAGAGTTGATTTGACGACTAAAGAACTTCTTTTAAACATCTAATCCAGTACAAAAAAATTAGGAGCAGTCATGTTTTAGTAAGATTACTCTATCTCACATCAAGAATTAATAGTCAGAAATTTAGTAATTTGATCAACTATATAACCATCAACATTGAATTCAATAGCCCTCCCCTAGACCCGTCGGGCGAACCCTTACCAATTAAATCAGGAAAATAAATATAACAATATACAAATAAGGACAAGACTTAAAATAAAAACACAGACATACTGATACCTCTAAGCTGTACAAAAGAAATTACAGCTGACTACCCAACATGCTAGTTTAGAGTCTATCCAGACTAAGACAGTGTCTAGTAGAGTCTCGCTGATGGGTACGTAGACGTCCGTACTTATCTACGAGAGGCTATGATGGCATTTAGGAAGTTTCACTTCCTTCTTTTCTGATCGTGCGTCGGTCAAGGATGCAAAAGTATTTTCGTTAATTTGTTTGTGGTAATTGTGAAACCTTTTTGGGGGTAACAAATGAAGGATGAAGACTTGGCTAAATAAGTGGAATATATATGTATTTATAGGCGAAAACTTTACAGAGTTTGGAGTGATTTAGATGATTGTCGTTTTTTACTAAAGAGAAATCCTAATATTTCTCTGTCTTGGGTTAAGAGACAAACAAAGCTAGCCGCTCATTGCATGACAAGGGAGTCTAATAGCCTGTTTGGCCACTCTGAAGCCAAAAGTACTAACGCTTTTGAAGAATTTTGAGGTGTTTGGCCAAAAGAAAAAAAATACTTTTTGAGAAAAATCAGAAGCAGTTTTGTTGTTGTTGGGGGGAAGCTACAAATTTATGCTTCTCCCCAGAAGCAGAAGCAGAAGTAGTTTATTAATTTTTTAAAATAAAAATATCCTTACCAAAATTATTTATTTTCTATTATTTTAACCAATATATTTCTTAAATATAAATAAAACTTTATTTTCTGCTTCCGTCTTTTGATTTAACCTTATTTCTATTGATTAAAAACCATAGTATATATTTTTTTATATTTTATATTTAAACTAAATAAAAATAAAATATTAAATTAACTCTTTTATTGAAAAAATCTTTAAATCTTTGATACGTTTAAATAATATTAGTCGCATAATGAATCTTAGTAATGCACTTTTTCGTAATTTCACACTCAAAAGTACTTTTTATAAAGATTATCCAAACACAAACTGTTTAGAAAAATACTTCTCAAATGAGTTGGCCAAACACAAACTGCTTATTCTCCAAAAGTACTTATCTGAAAAGTACTTCCGATAAAAGTACTTTTCAAAATAAGCAGTTTTTGACAGCTTGGCCAAGCAGGCTCTAAAACTAGGGTTGGAGGCTGATATAATATACCATGTCACGCTCTAATTTACTAAAAATACTGATACAATATTGTTTAACCGTAATTTCGTTTATTAGGCTAATTCACAATTAAATTTGTAAAGCGGAGTCACGATCAATAATCAAGATTAAATGCCCAATGTGAACAGATATAAATGTCTATGGATAACGTAAAGGAAGTAAATGCTCAAAATAAATGATTGCAGTAATGTAAGGAATTAAAGATACAATAAATGCGATGTAATAAATGAAGATTGAATAGAAGGAACCGTATTCAGGTCGCACAAACTTGATCAAATTCCTTCCTCGTACTCTTTATGATATTTAGAACAGTAGAATAATAAATGTGATCACTTGGTTGCGAATAGAAGTAATAATTGCAGGCAGAAGATAGAGAATTGCGTATTAATAATTGGAGTACAGATGTGTATTCAGAGAGAGTAGAATTCAATACAATGCTTGTGGCCTAAATTACAATATATAGATGACTAAGTGCCCGTTCGCGAGCAGTTGTAACTCCTTGATTGAGCAGTTACGTTGCTTAAGGATAAGACTTCTACTTTGAATGGGTCTGATGGGGAGTTGCGTCTGTTCTGGCCGTGGTAACTGTTCTTCCTTGATTTTATCCGTTGTCTTCACGCCCACTCATAGCCACGTGTCGCCCGTACGTCGTCCTACGTGGATGCCTAGTCACCAACCTTGGTGACGACGGATTTAACCCAATACAGATAGTCCCCGCACTTCTCGAGCAGAGAATCTGGTCGAGGAGTGGAAAACGAATCTTGGGCGGGAAAGAACTCTTTTGAATTTTTCCCAGATGATAAGTTTGAGTTCTTACTGGAGACTGCCCGTTGAGTTGATCGTCATCCCATCAGTATATAAGCATTAAATGCTTTCTTGAGAGCTTTTGATTTAACTGGCATCCTATTAGTGCAGGCATTAAATGCTCTGCTAAAGACAAAACGTGCAAGCTGTCAATTCCGCTCCGCTTTTTACTGAAAAGTGACTGTTGCGTGTTCCGAGACTGCAGGAATGATGATTGTACTGCGCCTACTCACGTCTCGCACGTCCCAAGGCGAAAAACCGTCATTTTTATCATTTTATATTCTAGTGGCTGGGTTTACCTCTTGCACGAACGCTTGACACGTGTAGGTGCGGGTCGGGTCCGGCTAACCCTATAAATACGACTTCCACCCATCTTGAGAACTTTTTACTTCATTCTGAATCTCATTCGTAATTTCAAAGCTTCAAAACACCTTTCTAAGACCTTCTGAGACGCAAAAATTTTTCCAACTTTCTAATTCAAATGTCTCCAAAAGCTAAGAGGAGCTTGAATATGGACGCCGCGGCTAGTACTTCTTCAGCGGCAGGTGGTCAATCCACAAGTTCTTCCACTTCCGTTGCTGACGTGATCCCAAAACTTTGGGGGAGCCTCGAAAACGACTGTTCAGTTAGTTCTTTCAGTCATTACGGCAATATAAGGTCGTGGCCTTCAAGCCGGTTTAAAAGTTCCATCACCCCTGACCTCTTGCCTAGGGTTAAGGAAGACTGTGGCTGGGGTGATGATGTTGTAGTTTCTTGCCCTTCTCCAACGGAAAATATCACATCTGTGAGGCCTGGATGGACAGCCATGTCTACGTATCCATTCACCATAGGCTATACGCTCCAGTTGCACCCCGTCATAAAGGATATTTGTAAATACTACCTCATCTCCCCGGGGCAGTTGTGCCCAAGTATTTATAGAATTGTTTCCCTGCTGCAATGGTTTGCTGATGAAACCGAGCAGGATTTTGAATTTAGGCATTTTATCTCTTTGTACAGCCTTCAGGTTGCAAGGGATGGGTATATTAATGCCCGTATGACAGGAAGGAAAGCCTTAGTGCACAACTCTGGGGATACAGGGGATAGGGGTTGGATGCACAGGTATGTTTACGTGCAGTCCAGACTCCTTGCACGTGGCAGCAAAACTAATCTCCGCGAAGTGTGGAACAAAACTCGTAAGTCCCCGAGTCTTTGTGTTAAATACTTTTCAAGTTACGTATCGGTACCTTCTGACCTTTATTCTTTGTTGATTAGCTGACAAGATTCCTTACAACGGCCTGATTTCTGAGGCGGAGTTATCCGCTTGGGTTGAACCCATTTTGGCGGCCTTCACCCACGAGCAGAGGCAGTGGTCTCACTACGCTTCTGAAAAGAAATTGGCGAACCCTAGCACCCATGGTAAGTTGATTACTCAACTCCCTGCTAATTTATGTTGAATTTGCCAGGGTATTGACATGGCTTTATTTCCAGGTTTAGGTGCTAGTGGTAACTACTTTCCTGCTCCTCCTCCTGTGGTGGAGAACGCTGACCCCGTGGCCGAGATCAACGAGGAGGCAGCTGCCATCCTCCAGACTGTTGCGGCTGTTAAAGCCAGAGAAGGTGGCGAGGAGGTCTTTGCGAGCTTGAAAAGAAAACAAACTGACTCTGAGAAGAGTAAACCTAAAAAGAAGAAAAGGACAGCTCGCAAGACCCCTCAATCTTCTGAGAAAACAGTTGAAGCCACTGTCGCTGCTGCTGAGACGCCCAAAACTGGGCAAGAGAGTGTTAAAAGCTCAGCGGCCGCCCCTGAATCTGCTGAGCCTATAATACATGATATTTCAGATTCAGAGGCTCCCGATGTGAGCTTGACTCGAATGAGGAGGGCACCTCCTCGGGGTGAGAAGGGGAAAGAGGTAGAGACTTCCTCTTATGCTTTTGTGGAGAGTCCCCGAGTTGACGAGAAGGAGGGGGATAAGGCTGGGGAAGCAGGGGAAGAAAGAGTGCAGGAAAGTTTTGCATTCTTTCCTGAGGACCTGAAGCCGGACGAGCCTGTGCGGGCTGGTAGTCAACAAGGTGAGCCTGAGCAGGCCAGCTGCAGGCGTCCAGGCAAGGAGCCGATGAGAGAAGAGAACGAGGAGAAAGAGGAGGAGATTGGTGATCAGAGGAAGGCTTGGGGGGAGGCTGAACCCCAGGTCTTTTATTACAAAGACATGATGAACTTGGCTGCAGATGGGGTAGCGCCAGTTTATCTGCAGGAGTGTGATACTCTGGGCCTCGACGAGTCAGGTGACGTCGAGGTTTCTCGCACAAGGCTTACCAGGCGAGTATCCCTTGGAGGATCGATTGGGGCGTACTCTGTTAAAGGTATTCGCCACAAGTTTGGCCCCAACTATCCTTCTGAACAAGCAAGGGAGCCCAGGCCATGCATGAGGGAATGTGACTTCATCATCCCTCCAGACACAGACTTTTTGACGAAGCCCGGCCACTTGGTCAAGGTGACGGCCAACCTGATCGGCCCTCGTGAAGAGTGGAACATGCGCAGCATGAACGATGAGCAGTTGGCCTATGCCATTGCTGAAGACACTGCTCGGGTAATGTTTCCTTCTTTACTCTCTTTATTTTTATCAAAACCCTTAGTTCTAATTACTTGCGTGTTTTTCACTTGTTGCCAGGCGGGTATGATGGCTGCCGAGCTTATGCTCCGCTCCAGGTTGAATAATCAGGACCAAGTCCTTGGTCTGAAGAAAGACCTCTTGGAGGCTCTTCAGGTCAATCAAGCCTTGGAGGAGGAGAAACAAGCTCTGGTCAAGGAGAAGCGGGTCCTGGAGGGGAAGCGTGGCTTTTTCGAGGACAAGATAGACAGGTTGGAGAAATCCAACACTGAAGCAAATGACAAGATAAGCACGCTTCTCGAGGAGAGGGACCGTCTTTTAGACGAGAAGGAAAGGTTTACGCTGTCTTTTGAAGAGTTGAAAACCAGGATGGACGAGCAAGGTCGTCAAATTTCTCAACTTGCCCATGAGCTTAACTTAAAAGAGTTTACCTTGGAAAGCATCCGCAGCGCTTCTGATCTAATGTTGAGGGAATTAAACAAAGCTGAGGCTGAATCCCGGGCTGCTCGAGCGGAGCTCCAAGAGGCTAAGAATCGGGCTGAGGAATCTGCGAGGACCCAAGCGCAACTGACGAGGGATTTGGCGAACTTGAGGGATCGTTATATGATCGACTCCAAACTGGAATCCCTCGAAGCCAAGAAGAAGCTGCTCATCCAACTGCAACGCGGCCAAGTCAGCGTCGACTCAATCCTTGATCAGACCATAGCGGCCATCATCGACGTCAAGCAAGCCTTGGGCATGGAAGTGGGAGCTGATGACGACGACGATGAAGAGGACGATGAAGGCAGTGATGGCAACGAAGATGAAGATTTGGGTGGGGATCCGACTGATGAAGTTAGTGCATCAGGTCGAGATCCTGGCCCAAACGATGATTGAAGCCTTAACTGGTCCTTCTTGTAAATTTTTGCTAAATGTTGTTAATTTTGAACACTTGTGAATGAATGCACATTTTGACTGTTTCTTTGTTTGATTTAGCAAAGCTTGATGATCACTTTTGACCTTAAGTCTTGTTTACATGAATGATGTCGATGTCTGTTGTTTGATAAGGTTTTCAGAAGTCAGAATTGTATTTCAAATCCTAGTGTCTGAGTTCCCTCTTTGGTGTTAATCTGCGCAGATGTACAAAATAAAATTTGATCATAACTAAGTTAAGTTTTGTCCTTAGTTAAGATAAATGAAGTCAGGCCTCCTTGGCTGGATGAAACTAGGCCGTTTAGGTTGACTGAAGTTTGGCCGCATAAGATGGCCTTGCGATAAACTTTGCTTGTCATATTTGACAGTCGAAAGTTTTCGCAAAAAAAAAAAAAAAAAATTTGTTAATTGAGTTCTACCCTGTTATTTCTATTGAAAAGGATAAGTAACCCAATGACCAAGACACATGATTGTTTGGTCATAACGTTGTAGAATTTGGGCGAATACTTGGCCGCAAAATATAGAAATAACATAGCACAAGTAAAACAGTTCTATTGTACTTACTTGACTTTGCTCAGTTGTGGACTTGGCAAATGATCATGACCTTGTTCTGTTCGAAGATCACTCATGTTAGCCGAGACTTTGGCCTACTGGGGCCCTCACCGCCCCCCTGTTTTTATGTTGAAACTCCGTGATTTCAGACATAAAAAGACAATGGGTGAGACGCTGGATCAAGGAACACATATAACCATAAGAGGAGTGTGTCCGTTGTGGGACTTGAACCCACAGCTGCGAAGTACGAGGACTTCGAGCTCTACCAGTTGAGCTAAACGGATCTGGCCTTTTCAAGACCGTTAGTACCATTTAGACAAAGATAAGAAAATAACTTAAAAGAGAATAGTAACAAGTAAACAACAAAGAATGGACAGAGACACTAACCCACGTACTACTTAGAAGTAGTACCTCTTTAAGTGAGTCACGTTCCAACTGCTGGGTAAAAGCGATCCATCTGGCCGTGCCAAACGATATGAGCCCTTACCAACGGATGTGACCACCTTGTAGGGACCTTCCTAGTTTGGACCAAGCTTGCCGACGTTTGCTTCTTGCGTATTCTGGGAAACTCTACGCAATACAAAGTCCCCGACTTCAAAGTTACGCAGCCTAAGTCCCCGGTTATAATACTGTTCTATTCTTTCCTTCTGAGCCACTACTCGTATAAGGGCTAGTTCTCTTCGCTCCTCTAGAAAATCCAATTCCGCGGAGAGATTGACTGAATTAGACTCTTCAATTGCATGAGCATATCGTAGACTTGGCTCGCTGATTTCAACTGGAATCAACGCATCAGAACCATACACTAAGGAATAAGGCGTCTCCCCGGTGCTCATTTTCGTGGTTGTTCTATATGCCCAAAGAACCCCGGGGAGCTCTTCTACCCAACACCCTTTGGCCTGCTCGAGACGCTTTTTGAGAGAGTCCACTATTATCTTGTTGGTCGACTCTGCCTGTCCGTTCGCCACTGGGTGGTATGGGGAAGAAGTGATCCTCTTAATACGTAGATCCTCAAGGAACCTTGTGACCTTCTGACCAATGAACTGAGGACCATTATCCATTACAATCTCTTTGGGTGCGCCAAAGCGACAAATGACATAACGCCAAAGGAAATCAATTACTTCCGTTTGACGTATCTTTGAATATGCTGCAGCCTCGACCCACTTTGTAAAATAATCAGTAATAATTAACAAGAAACGTACCCCTCTAGGTGCAGTGGGTAGCGGCCCAACGATATCCATCCCCCATTTCATAAACGGCCACGGGGAGATAATTGAATGCAAAGGTTCTGCTGGTTGATGGAGGAGATGTGCAAACCTTTGGCACTTGTCGCATTTCTTGACAAACTCGTTGGTATCTTTTTCCATTTTGTCCCAATAATAGCCCGCTCGTATAAGCTTTCGTGCAAGCGCCTTGCCCCCCAAGTGGTTTCCACAGCAACCCTCGTGAACTTCCCTCATCACATACTCAGTTTGGCTGGGACCTAGGCACTTGGCGAGTGGGCCTGCAAAAGTCTTACGATAAAGGATATCATCCAGAATTGTATACCTGGCAGCTTTAATCTTCAGTTTTCGAGCGGCCTTAGCGTCTGATGGCAGAATTCCATGTAATATATAATTAATTATTTCATTCCTCCAATCCCAAGTCAGATTAGTCGTATTGACCTCCATTGCATCTTTATCGATTGTTGTGCATAGAAGATGAGCCACGGCCACTGAACCTGTTGCTCCAATCTCTGCCACTGAACCCAAATTTGCCAGGGCATCAGCTTCGTGATTCTCTTCTCGTGGGATCTGTGTGGCTTCCCAATTGTCGAATTGTGCTAGCAAACCAGTGACTCGGGCAAGGTACCTCTGCATACGAGACTCCCTTGCTACGAAGCCACCATTTATTTGATTGACAACCAGGGCAGAGTCACTCTTAAGGTGAATTCTGTCTGCTCCATATTCTCGAGCCAATTTTAACCCTGCAATTACGGCCTCATACTCGGCCTCATTATTTGTAATAAAGGGACATTTTATGGCCTGTCTAACGGTTTCCCCCGAGGGAGTGGTAAGGACCAAACCTAAACCTGATCCTTTAACGCTCGAGGACCCATCAGTGTGTAAGGTCCACGTCCCTGGCTCCGATCCGGCGAAAAGAACCGCCTCACGCTGAGCGTCAGGGTACATAGTAGCGCTAAAATCTGCAATAAAATCTGCTAGAGCCTGAGATTTTATGGCTACTCGGGGTTGATAAGATATGTCAAACTCACTTAATTCTACTGCCCATTTTACTAACCTGCCCGAGAATTCAGGTTTATGCAAGATGTTTCGTAAAGGGAAGGTAGTAACTACAGCTATTGAATGACTTTGAAAATAAGGTCTTAATTTGCGGGCAGCGATTACCAAAGCCAGTGCTAATTTTTCCAAAGGTTGATAGCGAGTTTCAGCATCTAATAAGGATTTGCTAATGTAATAAATTGGAAGTTGCTTACCTTTGTCTTCCCGAATCAGTACTGCACTTATCGCAGATTCAGACACGGCCAGGTAGAGTAGTAGTTGTTCACCTGGTTGGGGTGTTGAGAGTAAAGGAGGGTTTGACAGGTATCGCTTCAAATCCTTAAGCGCCTGCTGACATTCAGGGGTCCAATCAAACTCCTTGTTCTGTTTCAGCACGTCGAAGAAGCTTTTGCACCGATCAGATGAGCGAGAAATGAATCTCCTTAGTGCTGCTACTCTTCCAGTTAGCCGCATTACGTCTTTTCTGTTATGAAGTACGTCGGGGATGGCTTCTATAGCTTTGATTTGGGCGGGGTTTACCTCGATCCCTCGCTGGGAAACGATGAAACCGAGAAATTTCCCTGAACCTACTCCAAATGCGCATTTCTCCGGGTTGAGTTTCATGTTGTACTGATCAAGGATTCGAAAGGCCTCCTTCAAATGTGTTAAGTGATCCTCTGCCCGTTTAGATTTGATCAGCATGTCGTCGATGTAGACCTCCATGGTCTTGCCAATGTGGTCGTGAAACATCCGATTGACTAACCGTTGGTAAGTCGCACCTGCATTTTTAAGTCCAAAAGGCATTACTTTATAGCAATACGTACCTCGGCAAGTAATGAAGGAAGTTTTCTCCTGGTCGTTGGGATCCATTAAGATCTGGTTATAGCCTGAATATGCGTCAAGGAATGTAAGCACTTCGTGCCCGGCCGTCGCATCGATCAGTTGGTCAATCTGAGGTAGTGGGTAAGAATCTTTGGGGCAGGCTTTGTTCAGATCGGTGAAGTCGGTGCAGACCCTCCACTTGCCATTTTTCTGTGCCACTACGACCACATTGGCCAACCAATCTGGATACTTGACTTCTCGGACGGAGCCAATCTTGAGCAAGCGGTCAATTTCATCGTTTATGATCTGGTTTCTGAATGCTCCTTGTTGACGCTTCTTTTGCTTTACCGGGCGATGGTACGGATCCACGTTCAACTTATGACAAATAATCTCCGGGGAGATTCCTGTCATATCTGCAGGTGACCATGCAAAAGTGGTGTGCTGCTCCTTGAGGAAGTGCAAGATATCTTTGCGTAAGTCCTTGTTTATCTCTGCTCCCAAGTACACTTTTCTTTCAGGCATGCTGTCGAAAAGTTCTTCTTGTTCCAAGGCTTCAATAGTTGGCGCGTACTCTCCTCGTGAGTCCAACTTTGATATGAACTCTGGGACCTGGTAGTCTGATGCTTCATCGTTTGGCTCTGATCCCGGGTTCTGTGATTGCTATTTTGCCTCCTCGGGGAGCTTGACTGCAACTGAGTAACAATCTCTAGCGCAACGCTGCTCTCCCCGAACTTCCCGTATCCCCCATTCTGAAGGGAATTTCATCACTTGGTGGTATGTTGATGGGACTGCTTGCATATCGTGTATCCATGGCATCCCAAGGATTATGTTGTAGGCCATGTCCCCATCAACAACGTGAAAAGTTGTTCGTCTCATAACGCCTTCGACCAGAGTCGTTAAAGTAATTTCCCCCAACGTCTTCTCGCTGGAGTTGTTAAATCCTGAGAGAACACGAGAAATTGGTATGATCTTATCATATAGTTTCAACTCCTGCACGACTCGCGATAACATGATGTTCGCTGAACTGCCTGGATCGATGAGTACTCTCTTGACATCAAACTCCTCCACTCGCAATGTGATCACCAAGGCATCCATGTGAGGAAACTGCAAGCCATCTGCATCTGTTTCTTCAAAAGTTATTGTATCCTCGAGTCGCGGCCGTTTGGTCTTCGTAATAGATACTTTGGCGTACTTCTTTGCTGTGTATGTGACTGCGTCAACCTCAATACCACCAGAGATGACATTGACTGTCATCTTTGGAGATGATGCTCGGGGAGGCTCTGATCTGCTTTGCTGGGCTTTTGCGTGTGTTTGTTTTCCTTTCTCTGTCAAGTACTCCTTGAGGTAGCCCTGTTTCAATAAGTTAGCGACCTCGTACCTTAGAGCCTTGCAGTCATCCGTTGTGTGGCCGTGATCGCGATGAAATTCGCACCACAAGTTTTTGCTGTGCTTGCTGGGGTCACCCTTCATATCCTTAGGCCATTTGACTTTTTCGCTCATCCCTTCAAGCACTGCTACAAGTTCAACTGCTCCGATAGTGAAGACGGGCAGGGTTGGAAGTCCACTAGAAGTTGAAGCAGAATCATTGCCCCTTGCGAGGCCTTTGTTGTTGCGACCGCGTCCATTTGAGTTGTTGCGCGACCGACTGGGATATGGCTCGAGTCGCACATCTGGTTTATCTGTCTCGATCTTTCCCCCAGCGCCGCTGGTGCGAGCCTGGCTCCGTCCCCGGGCACCTGTGCCAATCAATTTATCTTCGTCTATACGTACCTTTGAATTATAACGATTGTAGACATCCGACCAGTTCGCTGCAGGATATTCTCGCAAAGATTCATACAATCGTCTGGTCGCTTCAGAACTCTTGACGTCCAAGCTGTTAGTGAATGCAATAGCCGCCCATCGATCTGGAACTTTGGGTAGCAACATGCGTTCACGCTGAAAGCGATCCACATATTTCCGGAGAGATTCCCCGGGCAGTTGTTTGATTTCAAAGATGTCTTCAACTCTTGTTTCTGTTTTCTGAGCGCCTGTGTGTGCTTTGACAAATAACTCTGCCATTTCGGCGAAGGACCCTATTGAATTTGGTGGCAGCATTGAGTACCATCGTAGGGCGCCATCTGCCAAGGTTTCTACAAATTTCTTCAATTGTACTGATTCGATCTCCTCGTCGGTAAGATCGCTTGCTTTTATGAAATTGCTAAACATCATCAAGTGGTCGTTGGGGTCAGTTGTCCCCCGGTATCTTGGTATGTTTGGCATTTTGAATGTTTTGGGTATTGCCTTGGGTGCCGCTTCTTTCTTCCAAGGTCTTTGAGTATACCGTTGAACGTCAACTTTCTTCAAAGTGGGTGGTGCACCAGGGATTTGATCAATCCTCTCATGGAGAGAGCGCTGCAGGG
Source organism: Petunia x hybrida (assembly GCA_037355625.1). NCBI lineage: Eukaryota > Viridiplantae > Streptophyta > Magnoliopsida > Solanales > Solanaceae > Petunia > Petunia x hybrida. The sequence goes on from JBBBVM010000035.1 coordinate 7,415,858, forward strand.
CCTCCTGGCTTTCTTTGAACTGTCTGGTGAGGGTTTCCATGACCTCGCTCATTTCCGTTGGCACCGCTGACCCTGCATTCTGATTTTCAGCGCGCCTCGAAGCATGGGACGGTAAAGCATCCCTTTGATTTCCTGCGTTTGGCAGGTTTTGTCCTCGCAGGCCGTTGATAGCTTCCCGTATTTGCCTGTTGATTTCAGCCTGTTGTCGTATGAATTCAAGGACAGCATCTCGAGAATTCCTTGAATTCCCAGGGTCGTTGGGTCTTCTGGGTCCTCCAGGCCCTTGATCGGAGTTTCTCCGGCCAGGAAGGTGGCTATGTCTGCTGCTCTGCTGGCTGTGCTCGTTTTCCTGTTCTGCGTTTTCGTCCTCTGCAATGGGGATCACGTTGTCGTCCGCAGGAATATCATCTTGCTGCTCGTCCCCGACCGGATTCAAGTTCACTTGCTCCGCATCGTTAAGGTTTTGTTGCCCGTCAACGTGAGCGTTGTTGTGCGAGTCGTTATCTGCCATGTTGACAAAAGGAAAACGAGAAAAGCCAACGAGCAAGAAGGAAAACGAATAAAGAATAAAATACGACAAGTAATTAACCTATGGAAGTTATTGACCGGCTCCCACTGTGGTCGCCAAATTGTTTAACCGTAATTTCGTTTATTAGGCTAATTCACAATTAAATTTGTAAAGCGGAGTCACGATCAATAATCAAGATTAAATGCCCAATGTGAACAGATATAAATGTCTATGGATAACGTAAAGGAAGTAAATGCTCAAAATAAATGATTGCAGTAATGTAAGGAATTAAAGATACAATAAATGCGATGTAATAAATGAAGATTGAATAGAAGGAACCGTATTCAGGTCGCACAAACTTGATCAAATTCCTTCCTCGTACTCTTTATGATATTTAGAACAGTAGAATAATAAATGTGATCACTTGATTGCGAATAGAAGTAATAATTGCAGGCAGAAGATAGAGAATTGCGTATTAATAATTGGAGTACAGATGTGTATTCAGAGAGAGTAGAATTCAATACAATGCTTGTGGCCTAAATTACAATATATAGATGACTAAGTGCCCGTTCGTGAGCAGTTGTAACTCCTTGATTGAGCAGTTACGTTGCTTAAGGATAAGACTTCTACTTTGAATGGGTCTGATGGGGAGTTGCGTCTGTTCTGGCCGTGGTAACTGTTCTTCCTTGATTTTATCCGTTGTCTTCACGCCCACTCATAGCCACGTGTCGCCCGTACGTCGTCCTACGTGGATGCCTAGTCACCAACCTTGGTGACGACGGATTTAACCCAATACAAATATCACTTTACAAAACATATCAATATTCTTTTAATACAATAATACAAATTCTAACAATTATGTTATTTTTCTCTTTCTTCCTAACTTCTATATAAGCCCTAGTCATCACTACCTCCCTTTCACTGCTGCCACCCACTCCCAACAATTGCAACTTGCAAGGATTTAATTTTTTTTTATAAACAGAATTTCTGGATCTAAAAAATAAAACACACACAAATATACATACATTCATTGAAAACTTTTTAAAATTATTATTTGAAACTACACATCAACAAACACATATATACACAAAAAATTCAGACATACACATATATAAGCCGAACATACAAAATATACACAAATATACATAGATATACAAAAGACATACACATATACTATGTTATACTAAACACACACATATAAAATCATAAAAAGCCATACGTATTTTGGCTGCACCTAGACATACACATATACGAAAATACAAAAGGTATATATAACAATATATATATACAACATACAAAAAAGCAGCAGCCACCACTTCAGCAACAATGCAATAGTAGTAGCAAGGAGCAACAGCAACGACAACACCGACGACAACATCAACAGCCAGAAAAAGGAGGAGGGAGGCTGCCAGCAGGAGGGTGGAGGAGGGGGAGAGAAAGAGAGAGGAAGCTATTATGGTTAAGTGTTAGAGAGAAGGCTAAAATAGTATGTATTGTAATAAAATTTTAAAAATCTCATTATGTTTTATAATTTTTAAAAGTGTCGGTATAATGCGTACTAAACACCCCTAAAGTAACTATTGACATAGTACAAAAAATACGTAGAATTATACTAGTCTCTTTTATTGGGAGAATGCTCCTAATTTTATTGCAAATTTGTCGGTTGCTGATTCAATTTAATAAAATCTTTGTTTTGAGTTGAAAACGGAAGAAGAAAAAAAGAGTTAGAAGGGTGAGGGATTGGGGAAGGAAGTGTCTAAAAATTAGGAACACTGAAAATTAGGATGTACCGACAACTGTCAATAAAAATAACTTGACAGTGTAAAAAAAAGATTTACATATCAATAGATATTAGTTGAATCAATAAGGATATCAAAAAATTTCCTCCATATTTAACTTTATAACACTCAACTCCATGTGATTCACAATATTACCTCTACTTTCCTTATAATAATTTTTTCACAGTAATTTTGACTTATTTACTATCAATGGAAAATAGTAGATATGACCAATTTTAAAAACTTGAGAATTGACTTTTTTTATTTTTTATTTTTGGGAAAAACCAAGTTGTTTAGCAATTTTTTAAAATTTAATAGAGTGTTTGAATTGGCCTTTTTTTTTAAGTAATTTAAAAGCTAATTGGTGTCTTTTTGGGTTAAAAGCACTTCTTAGTTTACCCAAACACTAAGGGCATCTCCAACCCTCAACCCCATTTTCTTCTTCAAAATGGAGAAATCTCCAAAATAGGGTAAACTTACTCCAACCATTCCCCCATTTTTTACTCCAAAAAAGAATATTCCTTTTTATATTCTTCTCTCTCTTCTATATTATATTATTATCTTTATCTCAATTTTATTTTCTTATTTCCATTAAACAAATTTTATCTTTTATTTTCTTTTTTACATATTCATCACATATAATTGAAGCACAATATAAAATTATTTTATACCATAAATTTTTAAATATTATAGTAATTTGTAAGAAAATATTATAGATTAAATATATTAACGAATAATTAAAATAAAAGGGAAATCATTGCGATACAATATAAAAATAAGAAATGCACAAAAATTAATTTATCAAAATTACACGCCTAAGTTAAGATATAAAATAAATATTACAAAACTATTACATAAACATAATTAAGTGTATATAAAGAGATAAATTAAAAGAGATAAATAATAAAAATAATAATAAAATAATAGGGAATAGTAATGGAGATGATGAATAGTGTCACTCCAAATTTGGGGTGACACTATTCATACCCCATTTTGGAGTAAAAAATACAGCACCATTGGAGTGGATTTTCTCCAAAATCCAACCCCATAATGGCATTTGGGGTTAGCGTTGGAGACGCTCTAATATAAGCAAATCCAAACACCCTCTAAACTTGCAATCTAAAGTTTTAAAATGGCTTCTTCGGCTGATTCAAGACTAGCAATCCTTACTCGACACTTCACTTCATCAGCTTCTTCTTCTGTCTCCTCTAAGGTAATAACAAAATTACCCCTTTTCTTTTTGTTGCAATTCAAAAGCAGTCATTGAACTTTTTTAAGTTTATGGTTACTCATTACTCCATCCGTTCCGGTTGGTGCAAACCTATTTACTTTTTAGTCGTTAAAAAAAAGAATGATTCAGGTGGAAACATTCTAACTCCATATTTATCATTGTGTCATTAATGCATGATTTAGTACCACACAAATACCAATAACTTATCTTTATTTTATTAAACTTTGTGCCAAGTCAAACATGTTCACATAAATTGAAACGGAGGGAAGTAACTTATTTTTTCATCCTTTTATTGCTCCATTTGGTCACATGCTTAATTATTTGTTCCACCCTTAATAGGCTAGTTCTGATGGTAGAATTTTGGAGTCCATTAAGATATCTCCTGAGGTTTCAGAAGCTTTAAGAAATGGCAGCCCAATCGTTGCATTGGAATCGACGATCATATCTCATGGTAAGACAAGTTTTGACCTTCTTGTTCATTTGAATTTTTTGCTTATACTGTTTGCGTTATTTGTACAACGTAAAGCTTGTTTGTTGAAGATAGTTTTGTGCTTGGGTAGAAAGTTCAAAACAAAAATATAATGCTAAGCTGAGTTTAGAAATAAAATATATTCGATCATGAGGGGCGGATTTAGGATGAAATGTAGGTGTGTTCAGAGTTCTGACAGGATTGAGGAGCGTGCAAACTGGGCCCGATACCACCATCAGTTAAATTAAGTACTCTTTAGCTCCCAATTTATGTGAAGGTGTTTTACTTGGAACGGAGTTGTAAGAAATAAAGGAAGACTTTTGAAATTTGTGTGACTAGAAATCATCTCATTAAGGGTAAAATGAGAAATTTGAAGTTGAATTGTTTTTAAATATAGAAAGGTATCATTCTTTTGGACTTACTAAAAAAGAAAGAATGTCACATAAATTTGTGTATGTGTGGATTTTCACATATATATACAACGTCGATCCCTGATCTCGATTCTTCCAACCCGTGCCCCCTCACCCAAATAAAATAGAAAGACATGATTGAGATTACACATATATATAGTGAGATAAAGTGGTACTTGAATGATCAACATATTACCTCATCAAGTGTGGACTTACTATGTGTCAAATATACTAACAGACTGAGTGGCAAAGACCTAGACTATGCAATAATGCATTTCAGTAGTTGTGCTTTCTTAACTGTACATGTATTACGTTAGTTAGTCTTAAGGAAATGAAATTACTTTCTTATTTAGCTTTTGTTGATAGTAGATCCAACTATCGGTTTTCTTGCTGTTTCCAGGAATGCCTTATCCTCAGAATTTTGAGACAGCGAAAGAGGTTGAGGGCATTGTGAGGGAGAATGGAGCTGTACCTGCCACTATTGCTATTCTGGATGGAGTACCATGCATAGGTGTTCATTTTTTAATTTTTGTTTCTTCTCTTTTTTCATTATCCCATTTATTCTTTTCTCATTCTTGGTTGGAGGTACTTTCGCACGAAAGTGGGGTCGATTTCGACAAACTTAGGTTCATCGCATATCTCGTAAACTAAAGTGTCCCAGGACCTTATGAAACTCTGCTTGTGCTTGAGTTATGCTACTCCGCAAGACACAACAGCCTTTTATGAGCCTCTTAAAATGTATCTTAACTGTCAATAGAGGCCAGGTTGTCTACGTTTAATCTGTATATCTATTTACTCGGTGTGCTTGTGCTAACTTTCGGCTTTTGATAGCTCAATAAAATTGCTATATTCTTCAACTCTAACATCTTTCTCTTATGAAAGAAAAAGAACTTTTACAAAGTACTAGTGTTTCTTCAAAATATACACTGCTACATTAATGTACACGGGCTTCTATGCTCAGTCATATTCCAGCACTGGCATATGGCTGATGCATATTCCATGAGTATCCGACAGTTGCTGGAAGGTTTGACCCTTTCCAATTTACTTAGACTGTGTCTGTGAGTGTTCTTAGTGAAGATTAGCAATTTGGCATGGAACTAGATGTTCTTGAGAGCATCTATGCTTCTCTGCTGTGGACCATGTTCATCTTGTACTTAATTAATTTCAGAACCTCATGTCCAACAGCAGCTTTGAATCTTCGATAAATTATTTAGTAAACTTACAGTTTGTGAGGAAATGAAGACACAAAATCTCTAGAATTTCGACATCATGAACTAACTAATAGCCATTAGGACATATCATGATCTGCTTGTCAAGTTTTATCTGATACTCTTGGCTCTAACTCTGAACTTCTGAAATGCAAAACTTGAAATAGTTGCATGACCTTAGGTTATTTCTGACTTGTCTCTATCTTGTGTGTTAAATTTCTTTAACAAATGAAATCATAGTAGCATGTAAAATGTTTTAACCATGAATTATATTCTTTATGGTAGGGCTGACTACAGAAGAACTGGAGATTCTAGCACGTCTTGGTAGGAAGGCTCGAAAAACTGCTAGTAGAGACATTGCATTTGTTGTAAGTCAATTGCAAATTACATGACCTAAACTAGGCAATTATATATCTTGTTTGACCTTATCATACTTGTTAAAATATTTGTTGACTGTTGTAACTTAAATTTCACTAGCTCCAGGAATATGCGTATGTGTATGTGTATGTGTATGTGTATGTGTATGTGTATGTGTATGTGTATGTGTATGTGTGTGTGTATGTGTGCTTGTGTAGAATGTGTCGAGACGTGACATGAAGAAGCTTCATGGAGCTAAAGAAAGTAGCATCCCACAGATAGCTGGTATAGTAATGTATACTTGCAGGATTAGGTGTTTCTTGATGATGACTACATAAGTTTTTACAAATATACTTCATCTATCTTATGTGTACTTGTTTTACGCTCACCTGTACAGTTCTAAAACTTTTCTAGGGGGACAGTTTTATATTATAAAAAGAAGTGTTTATTTATTGATTATTTCTCCCTTTACTACAGTTTTAAGTATTGTGTGAAAAGACGTGACTTTTAAATTAAAAAAAGAAGGGTATACTTATTTGCTTTAAAACCCTTTTTAGTTCTTTGTTCTCTCTATAAAACATACCAAAGGGTGACAGAAAAGCTCTTTGTGCAAGCAGCTTGGGTTGTCTCACTTCTTAATTAGTGCTAACAGTGTATTACCAGCCTTCACATCAAAAGTGAACTGATCATTCACTTATCTGGTTTGTCCTGAAGACATCAATTTCAGAAGCCTGGCTTTTGTTCGACATCCACTAGAATCTCCTTCTCTTCTTAAACATGTGTTCCCCCATGACTATCTTGTTAGACATGCTCTCTCGAACAGCAAAGAATTCTGAGGTCTATTTTGATGTCATAAATTCAACTTGCCAGCCGCACTGTCTGACTGCACTTTCTTGTAGGTAAGGTATAACACTAGGGGGTGAAGGTGAACTCAGAAGAAGAGACCTTAAACATCCCTATGATCATAGTGATTTTGTGTACTTCATCAAGTTATAGTTACTGTCAGAGAGATAATTATCCACTTGCGTCATGACTTTTTCACATTTGATTTGGTCCAACATGTTTTCACATTACTTTTGTAGAAAAACAAGCTTATCTGGTTTCTCATTTACAGTTGTGAAAGGTTGTTTTCACTTTATCCATGCAAATGTTCTAATTGGTTCTTTTTGTCTTTTGTTTGCATATCTGTTGTTATGGTACCCTTTCTCGTATAAGTAACTGTATATTTTACAAGTAATGTAACATTATCAATAAACAGTACCAAGAAGGTACCAAAAGGGTTCAAAAATAAGAACGTGTCCAAAAGGACTACTCAAAAATTGAATCTAGCAAATCCAAGAACTGATTCAAACTTAATACATGATCCCCTTCACGCCAACAAAAATGATACTGTAAACACTTATACTTAATCACAGAAAGCTGCTCCGGTTTCCCCTCAAAGCACCTCAGATTTCTTTCTTGCCAGACTGTCCGAATAATGCACAAAGGAATAAGTTTCCATAACTTCTTCCGGCTTCCCCCCATGCACTGTGCTTGCCAGCTGTTGAGTAACAATATTTGCTGTGCACTCTTCTGGACGTTGTTTGATTTGGTTCTACTTTTGTCTCTGACTGGCATCTCTGTCATTCACGTGTTTTAAGCCATAGTAGGCTAGATATATGCTTCATCTTTAAGTTTTCCTTTTCAAAAGGTCCAAAGCATTGGTTGGTATATCTGCCAGGTTCCTACTAGATATTCTCAGGGACCTGTGACAAAGGTGTCAAATTAAGTTTTTTCTAAGTTATCCTTTCTTGTATTTTTTCTAGATGGCAACCAGGGAGAATGGGGCAACTACTGTCTCTGCAACGATGTATCTTGCTTCAATGGTGAAGATTGCTTTCGCATTGTGTTTCTCTAGTTATTTGCTTAATTTTCTAATTTCATCCTGATATTTTGCAAAAAAATCTTCCGTATCTTGTAGGTTGGTATTCATATATTTGTCACTGGTGGTATTGGAGGTGTGCATAGACATGGAGAGAGCAGTAAGTAAATCAATGTTTATATATGTGTTTGGTGCTTGTCTCTGTGGTGATGCTAGAATGATGCATTTTGCTGGGTAGCATCTGATTTTCAACTAGAATGGTAGCCACCAAGTTACTTTTAGCATTTGGTAATAGTCAAACAAATGTTTTTCCGATAAATAAACCAAGAATGGATCAAACAAATGTTTTTCCGATAAATAAACCAAGAATGGAAAACAAGATGCAGGCCAAGGGCATTTTTTAGCATGCAGACTGATAAGTGATCAGTGGCGTCATCAATATGAATAAAGCAGGCAGATACCAAGCTAGGCTGTCCAACTCCAACTGTTACCAGGAGTCATGTGAATTTTTTTTGTTTTTTTTTTCGACTTCTGTAAATGGTAGAAGTTCCAGATATATTTCCTGGTTAATATGTGGTGCGTTAGAGTGTCTCACCTTATGAATTAGCTTTTGAGGTTGTGGTAGACTGATGGTCCATTTTCTCAACATAGTATTAGAACCTTGGTTTACGGGAAATTTTGATGCGTAGTCATTTTTGGACGCGCTCAATGAGTTTTATCCACCGTTTCAAAATTAATTGAGAAATAGCCAAAAATTCGCGCGCGCACTTACGCTCCATTAGCGTTGAAAAACACCCCAGACTAGTCTCAGTATTTTATACATGTTCAAAGTTCCCATTATTTTATACTGGACTGAAGCTTTATATATAAAGTCCCATGACAAAATACTGGGATTTTGAACTAACATGTTCAAAAGTCCCATTATTTTATACTGGACTGAAATTTTATATATTAAGTCCCATAACAAAATACTGGGACTTTGAACTATCATGTTCAAAGGTCCCATTATTTTATACTGGGGTTCACTTTACTGAAGCTTTATATATAAAGTCCCATATAGTTCAAAGTCCCCAGTATTTTATACTGGGATTGGTGTTTAAGTGATCCCAGTATTTTATACTGGGTGTTCAAAGTCCCAGTATAAAATACTGGGACTTGTCCGGAGGTGGCTATTTCTCAGCGAATTTATTTTTGACGGCTACGGATCAAATAACGCGCGCCAAACAGGACCCTACGCGAAATTTTTACTTGGTTTACTTAATGTTGGGCCCTATACAACATTATCCATGCTCTGGATGTCCAAGCTTGAGTGTGCAGGGGGGAGGGTGAGTGTCCCACATAAGTTGAGGGAGTGAACTGTTATCTCCTTATATGATTTTGGACAATTCTCACCTCATGAACTTAGAGATCAAGTTAGGCTTTTTCTTAACATAATGTTATACCAATGTCTTTATTTCTCACATGGTATCAGAGCTAGGCCCATCTTTATTCTTGGATTACCTAATGTTGAGTCAATAAGTTATGTTGTCCACTCTCCCGATGTCCAAGCGTGAGCGTGCTGGGAATCCGGGTGTGTTAGTCCACATTGGTTAATGGAATGGACTATTTTATATGGTCTTGTATGTTCCTCACCTCATCAACTATTTTAGAGGTTGAGTTAGGCCGAAGGTCCAATTTCTTAATACTGTGGATTGTTATGCTGCCTTGAGATGAACTGCTACATGGTTGTCATTTCTTCAAACCTTTGTGTTTAAGGAAGCAAACTTTTTGTAATGAAATAAGAAACTTCCTTAGCTTCAACTTTTCTTCCCTTGTTTGCATTTAGTTTTTAATTTTTATGTTTGAGTAGTTCTTATGCATTTATTTTTACAGCAATGGATATTTCTTCTGACCTTACTGAGCTTGGAGATACTCCTGTGGCTGTGATCTCCGCTGGTGTTAAATCAATACTAGATATTCCTCGAACACTTGAATATTTGGTTTGTACCAATTTCCTTATTTTACTTCGGTTCTCTTGTATATGATAATAAATGACTTGTGCATTCAACCCTTTTTTGTCTTTACAGGAAACTCAAAAAGTTACTGTTGTTGCCTATAAAACCGATGAGTTCCCGGCATTCTTCACCCAAACCAGTGGCTGCAAGGTTCATGTTCTGTCATTAGTCCTATGATGATGATCCTCCTGTTATATGCTTCCATTATATAGATTCCCTTTCAAACTGCTGCACTCAGTGATAAGAAAAAAAACGATGGTTTTAATTAGTACAACGTTTGTTCCACCAGATAAATAGGAAGCGGATACACTGATCGAACTAACTGTAGGAGAGGAGCTTCAAAGATTGTTCGTACTGCTTTGTTGAAACCATGTAACTTGTTATAGTTAGAGCAAAATGAAGTTTTACATCCCTCTTCTGGTATCTGTCTTTAGGATTACTCTAAGTTAACCCTTTTTCAGGTTAAAACCTTGACACCAAATTCCGTATACTCGCAAGGGTGTAAAGAATGGAGGATAGTCAGCAATGTTTCGGGAGAATGTTGTCACATTCTCAAATCCAGAAGCCTGTTTCTGGCTTTGATTGTGGATACTAACATTCTAAAGAATGGAAATACCAGAATATGCTATGTTCTGTGTCATTGGCTAAGGTCCTAAGGATAAATGAGGAGAGAGAGAAAGAGTAAAGTGAGTGAGCCATATAGCTTTAATGTCTCTGGAGTTTTGTTTTATTGCTCAATGTTTCAAGGGTTGCCTGTCAGGCTCTCTATGTTGCTCGGATCCTCCAAAAATGCTCCAGGGTGCATGTCGGATCCTCCAAAAGTAGTGCATTTTTGAAGGATCCGACACGGGTGCGGCTGCATTTTGAAGGATCCGAGCAGCTTAGCAGGCTCTTGTTTTATTAGATGCTTGTATGCTCACTTTGAAAGTGGAACAATCATATAATTAGCTTGGTTTACAAGTTTCATCGAACAAACGAGGTGGACTGTTGTAACAGTCTTAGAAACCTTCCCAACACATAAACATTAGATCAACTTATGCTGGTATAATGGAATTAGCTTAATTTTTAGTTTCTTATGTTGTACTCCGTCTGATTCAAGAAAATATGTCACTCTTTTTTCGTTTGGTTTATTACAAGAAAGAATGGCACTTGTCTATATTTTGAAACTTTCAACTTTAACCTACTCGTTTTACGCTATGTCATGCTCTTATAGCTGTAGGAATGTCATGGCACCACAAGTTCTAACAGTACTTTTGGTATGTTATGTTTACGCAGTTTGTGTCAAAAGTCTTTTTTTCTTTCTTAAACGCTGTCCCAGTCGAACGCCGCCAAATTAAATGAAAAGGAGGGAATAAATGGTTATTCTGAACTGCGAAAGAGTGAAGTATAGGAAATAGGGATCAAACATTGTTACTTGCTAGAATGTCCTGCCCTTAATACTAGAAAACTCTAATATGGGCAAAGGTTCCTTCTCTTGTTCTTTTTTAAATTTTCATGCTGTTGGTTATTAGGGATGATGGGTGGTTCGGAATAATTGATTCCTTACTGTTAGGGTGGGTGAATAGATACTTTCTCTGGATGACCTCATGTTTTCTAACTGGTTATGTTGTGCCATAAAACTCAGGCACCTGCTCGAGTTGATACGCCCGAAGTTTGTGCTCGACTAATTGGCAAGCAGCCCTGGACCTATTTCATCCTTCATTCATTTACTCATTCAATATGTCATTTTTACTTGTATTCTTCAACTTTGACTGCAGATGCAAACATAAGACTTGAGCGGAAGAGTGGGATCTTAATAGCAGTCCCCATTCCAAGGGAGCATTCTGCTTCTGGAAGTTTGATTGAGTCAGCAATACAGCAAGCTCTCTGTGAAGCACGGTAAGTATTCTGCTGAATCTTTCTTAAAGCACATGATTTTTCGCAGCTTACTGCCTATTTCACAAACTTTAATATTGGAATTGCAAACTCAGAGAGAAGAAGATTACTGGCAATGCAGAAACTCCATTTTTGCTTGCTAGGGTGAATGAGCTAACTGGTGGAGCATCTCTGGCTTCAAGTATCCTTTATCCGATGTCACTATATGATATTTAGATCGCAGATCATTCTTTATGATTATCATTTCCACAAAGCAACCTGAATTAAATCATTGCCTTCAGTTCATTCCATCTCTGTAATTTCTTTAATGAAGTTTTAGACATTGCACTTGTAAAGAATAATGCCTCTGTTGGTGCTAAAATTGCGGTTTCGCTTGCCCAGCTTCAAAAGCACAGTGGTGGAAGGTTAGTGTTACTCTCTGTTATCATTTCTCCTTCTTCTTCTTCCTTTTCTTTTCTAATCCTAGTTTTTTAATGGGTTTATTACATTCACTGACATGTGCTAACAAAAGCGGGTGTCATTACTTCTCAGGCTGTAATACTCAAGGATATCTCCCTTCTCCCCATGAACTCAGCTAAGCAGTTTAAGCTCTTTCTGAGTCTGAAAGAAGCAGTGGTCTCGGCGATATAAACTTGTCTTCAGCTTTGTTACAGTGCTCTCCACAATGGTTCCAATGTATAGAGAAGTTAAAGGCAATTGGAGGAATTTAGAGGGGCAGTATTTTGAATCTTTTGCTACCAGAAAAGAAAGCTGCAGCTATATGGATGTTCCTGGTGATAATACTTGTACTTGCCAAAATATTTGTATGCTCTACTAGAACTAGTGCGCCAATTTCTAAATGTTTCATATGGAAGATATATTTTCCAGCCTCTTTTGGTAATAGATTGTATTTCTACTGGGATAGACATAGATATAAGCGTAGGTTATTTGGCAAAACGCACAAACTTTACGTATCCATCACTCCAAATTAGTATAAAATAATGAACAAAACTAAAGGAATTGCGGAACAAGCCTAATTTAAGGGCACTGAGGTTTAGGCAATTAGTTGAAGTTGGATTTAAACATGTAAACTGCCCTCTGAGCTTTAAAATGTGTTTCGCCGATTAGTGTAGCATCGAGTCATCGACCATACATGACACGAACCGGAATTCGGTTAGGCTGTGCGGCACCCGACATCCTCTCCTAGACCCGTCGGGCAAATCCTTACCAATTAAATTAGGAAAATAAATATAATTCAATTCATAAATAAGAACAAGACTTAAAAAAAACACAGACATACTGATATTTCTAAGCTGTACAAAAGAAATTACAGCTGACTACCCAACATACTAGGTTTAGGGCTATCCAGAATAGACATCTAGGAGTACAAAGGAAGACAGATACCTCCTGAAGGGAGCAAAATGCAACTGAAATAATAAACATGAAACTGTGGTCATCCTAAATAAAAGCTGGCTCACCCTGACAGCTGAAGTCGTCTTCGCTCCTTCACAACGTGGCGAACTCAATACTGGAGCGAACCTGCCGAAACGAAATAGATAGACAAGGACAAACAACAAACAAGGGTGAGTCAAAAGGACTCAATAAGTGGGGCAGACTAGCCACCTCAAAGAATAGGATAGCTAACCAGGGAGAAGAAAAACAGATAAACCAAATTACTCTTATTTAAATTATAAAAACGCAAAGCCAGATAATAACTGGAAACACGTATGAGATCATAAACTCATAAACAACCAGGGACATAAGATAGACAGAACATATAGGTTTTTAAGTATCCCGAACATAATACTGTTGCGGCGTGCAACCCGATCCACATATTCATACTGTCGCGGCGTGCAACCCGATCCATATATTCATACTGTCGCGGCGTCCAACCCGATCTATATAACTAAAGCATATAAACCAATTAAGGACACTAAATAGCCAGAAATGTATAGGCAAACTGAAATATGTCCACAACATGGTATACATGCCGCATACACAAAACACAACACAATAGTCACACACTAGTCAGTATGCGGTGCAATGAGATGGGATGAATGCGGTATGATGCAATGCAGTCATATGTGCCTGATATCTTCACCAGCTCGGGACTCTCATCGATTACCGGGAAGTATATGCAATAATGACCCTTCACTGGCTCGGGACTCTCATCAATTACCGGGAAGTATATGCAATAATGACCCTTCACCGGCCCGGGACTCTCATCGATTACCGGGAAGTATATGCAATAATGACCCTTCACCGGCCCGGGACTCTCATTGATTACCGGGAAGTATATGCAATAATGACCCTTCACCGGCTCGGGACTCTCATTGATTACCGGGAAGTATATGCAATAACGACCCTTCACCGGTGCGGGACTCTCATCGCCTACCGGGAAGTATATGCAATAATGACCCTTCACCGGTGCGGGACTCTCATCGCCTACCGGGAAGTATATGCAATAATGACCCTTCACCGGTGCGGGACTTTCATCGCCAATCGGGAAGTATATGCAATGCTCAAAACTAGAGTGCAATGCTTATATACTCAATGCAATACCAACAGCATGGCATAACATATAATATACGATGTAAATTCAAAGCTAAGGCGTAATGAGTACGCCTATCGGCAGCTACACACGTAAGGAACACGTGGTAGAATATCCACAAGGCCATGGGCCTCCAAAGAAATGGATATAAACACTTACCTTATTTCAAAGTGCTACTCAACACCCGCTTTATCCTTTAGATTCACTGCCCAAACGATCCTGCCTATTCAATAAGCAGAAAATATATCAAATTAGGTTAAAGGCTTCATTCCTTACATCTTAGGGCAATCCAGTTAGGAACCTGGTACCCTATTCACATACGCAATACGCAGGCCAGGCCTATGTACAGGGTTCAAAGTCACATAACCAAACCCTAAATAAATTACATTTATATGTTGTCCATAACTCCCTGAGTACGAATATATAATCAATTCCATTATTAGGGTCCAATTAACCGTTTAAACTATCAATTTAACTTGTTAGGACGATGTCTAATATCTCAATTTCTACCGTTAAAATATATTAAAACACACGTAATAAACTAAAATAATGCATTAAGATCATTACCTGAATGTTTCGGGGGTGAAAATTCTATTTTTTTCTGCTCCTTTTTCCTTTCCTTTCTCCATTTCCTGTTATTTTTATTTCCTCTGCGTTTCATTTCCCATGTTTCTCATTCTCTGTATGCGAATGAATGCTAAGGATAAATATCCTTAGCCCACCGCCATACTTTTCTTTTCTTTTCTTTTCCTTTTTCATTTTATTTTTTTTCTTTTTGTTTTCGTGGCGACAATTTAAACGGAATCGTACGAAATTCAAAATAATCCCAAATTTCATATACAAGTTATACAAAATATATGTAACATACTCGCTAAGGCGGATCTCAAATCGGATTCCCAAAACTCAAGATGCGAATTAAATGGAAAAAGATCAAATTATTAATTTTTGGAACTTTAGCCGAAATCAGCCGAACAACCTCGAAATTCACTTCAAAAATTCACACCTGTCACAAATAATCATACGAACCTAACGGTACTTTAGAATTTCAAATCGGAGCTCATTCGCCAAAATTGAGCTCGAAAACTCCTTTTTAATATTTATCGACAATAAAAACTGAAATCTTCTTCCGATACGTATCAAACGAGCTCTGATTTAGCTCAATTTTTACAGACAGGTCCTAATGGATCTTATAAAAATTTTAAAATTATCGGCACGCCAATCGGAGTCCTAACTTTCGAAACGACTACCTAAGATCGTTTCAATACATTTGAGAGGAAAAAAAAAGATTTGACCTTTTCCCATCCTAGAAAATAAATGGCAAGTTTTTTTCATAATTTGAAACGCTAGTTTTGAAGTTTCTTGTTCTGAATACCAGTTCAGAATTGAATAATAATAAAAAAAAAATTCGTACAAATGAAAGTGACGGTTAGGAAGTACAACTAATGTAATTCTTCAGGGCCGGAGGCAAATTAGCATTATTAATTTTATTATACAATGGGCAATTGTTGAAGAATGAGTTTTGAAGATGACAAATGACCTGGTGCTAAGTGGACTACGAAAAGGTTCACAGTTGAGTAAGATGACTGAGCTGTTCAAAGGGATATCTACGTTAGAGTTGAAGAAGGAGAACAACAACAACTGGAGTCAAAGTTTCAATTCTACCGGGAAAAGAAGAAGCTTGTGGAGGTGCTGAAATAGAAGCGGTTCCTAAGTAGAAAAGGATTGGAAACTAAGGCAAATTAACTTAGGTTTTAAATAAGGCAATATGGGTAAACCTTATTTGAAACGGATTCCAAAGTAGAAAAGGAGTTCTAAACTTAGTTGGATCCGGCTAAGTCAAACTCCTATATATACAAGTTAATTTGGCCAGAATCGTTACGCACTCAAGACATCTCAAAAGAGCAAATAAAGAACAAACAGATCGTGAAAGACATTGTGTGCAAGAACAAAGGCTGAGCAACAAAACCATATGAAGGAGCATTTTCATAGTTAAGTCTGTTGTTTTTGTTTTTGTTATAGGCTATCGAGTTGTAATCCATCAGCTTGTTAAGAAGTATATAGTAGAGGTTACTCTTTGGTAAAGTAGAGTCAACCTGACAAGCTAACGTGTGGCTTGGAAGGTTTTAGGTACTAGGGAGGTCTAGTTCCTTGATTACATTACGTTGTAGTCTAAAACTTGCTCGAGTTTTCTTTAGTGGAGAGTTGAAATCCCAAGAGTTTGGGTCGTGGTTTTTTATCCCTTGAGGAAGGATTTTTCCACGTAAAAATCTCTGTGTTATTTACATTTCCGCATTAAGTTTAAGTTTCAGAGATAGGTGAAACTAACAAGGAACCTGGTTCTTTGTAACTTAGGCGATAAAAGTTAAAGGCAACTTTTAGGATTTAAAAATCGGGTAAGGACACTATTCACTCCCCCTCTAGTGTCTTACATAGGTGCACCAAGTGCAACAACAATCATACATAGTCTAAAATTTTCATGATTTTTGAAGTCAAACTAACTATCTAATTACTCCTATCTAAGAGTAAAAAGTATAGTGATCGAGAAGTGTAGATGCTTAAAAACGCAAAGATATGTAATTAAAGAAAAGGTAAATGAACCATTGCACCAAACGTGACAAACAACTTTTTATTTGCATATGATAAAAAAAAGTACTTACGCCTACTTTACATAACAGAAGAAATTAATAGAATGGCAGAGATTACACTTCAATACATCAAACATACAAATATATATAGTTGTATAATACAAAATCCAACATATCTAGACAGTACTGTAGAAGAGCTTAGACTAAGAGAAATAATATATATATATATATATATATATATATATATATATATATATATATATAGAGTATATGGTACTAGAAGAACTAGTTGACACTGCCACAAACATTTCTTATAATCCCATTTTGACCAGTTAGTGGACTGATATTGCAACGACCTCAAATAGTCGTTTCGGGAATCGGGACCTCGATTTGCGTGTCGATAATCCCAAAAGCTCCGTAAGGTCCATTATGACATGCCTTAAATTTTTTAGCTAAAACGAACTTTGTTAGATAGGTATCGGAGAAAGACATCCGTTTCGGATATTCGTTAAGGCTAAAAGAGGTTTCGGAGCTCGATTTGAGAAAATGAGCTCTGATGTGAAATCTGAAAGTTGCGTTAGGTTCGTATGGTAATTTATGACATGTAGCAACCTTCAGAAGTGAAAACGGACCTCGTTTGATAGGACTTTTGATAAAGTCTCCGTTGCGGAAGTTTAAAAAGGTTAAAAGAGGTTTTCGAGCTCGATCTGAGTAAACAAACTCCGATGAGAGATCTGAGGGTTCCGTTAGGTTCGTATCGTCATTTGTGACTTGTAGCAACTTTCGAATTTGGATTCCGGGGTCGTTTGATTAAAATTCGCTATTTTGGCGAAAGTCGAAATTTGACCCTTTCCCGTGGGACCCACTTTTTGAGTTCTAGAGATCCGAATTGAGTTTCGTCTTGACGAGCATGTCACACAAGTCTTGTATAACTTGTGTACAAAATTTGGGGTCATTTCGAGCTTCGTAGGGTCCCGTTTGGACCCAAAATTAGTGGCTGACCTGGTGCAAAGCCAAAAAAAGCTGCTGAATTCTGTTTTTTACTGTTCAGCCGGAAAAAAATTGATTTTTCAGATCAATCCATAAGGAATTGGAAAACAGTCAAACATGAAAGTTGTAGCTCTTTGAGTTGTGGTTGTAATGACATCAACCTCGTATCATTTGGATATTTCTATGAAAAGTTATGGGTATTTTACTGAAAGCTATCCAGTGAGGTACAATTTGGACAACATATAGTACAACTCTTTAAAGCTGCGGGTTGCTATATATACTAGGGCGGGCATTCATTTTTATTTTCATGTTTTGAGCTTCTAAAAGTGATTCCAAGGGGAATTTGAAGTACCAAAATCATTCCTAAACACAAGGTAACTATTCTTACCCATTTTTAACGCTTTAATCCGAGGATCAAAGTGACGATCCTTGGAAAGAGGGTTTGAACCCTAGATTTGTGAAATGGGAAAAATGACCGAGTTGGACTCGGGTATGTACAATAATGGTACTTTTGGACTCGTGGGAGTATGGGGAGTCCGGAAACATAAATTTTACGGGTTTTTGGGTACGTCAGACCCGGGAGTATTTTGGTAAATTGCCTCTTGAATTGCGTAAGGGCTTAGAATCCTTTCCTCACATGCTTACGAGTGCGACACTATTTCTTTGGCTCAGAGAGAAGTCTTGCGGAGGCACATCGTTTGGGAAAGGAGGTCGTTCCTTAGCCACTTGAGCCGATTTTGAAGTAAGTGAGACTTGACCTCTATTTTTCTTGCGGATAAGATTTGATCTTGCTAAGTAAGATGTCGAGTACTTAATTGACTAGCATTGTCTAGTAGATAGTATTATGTACTACTCGTTATATTTATACAAAAAGGAGAAAGCACAAACGTGACTTGTGTATAGTCGATGTTGTGTGCCGGTGTATTATTGATATGCTTTAGGGACAGAGGCCGGTGGTGCATTATGACCTAGAAGCGAAATTCCATCTAGGGACAGAGGCCGGTGGTGCGTTATGACCTAGATGTGGAGACTTATAGGGACAGAGGCTTGTGGTGCGTTATGACCTATAAGTAAAGTTGTTTATAGGGACAGAGGCCTGTGGTGCGTTATGACCTATAAACAAAGCCGCACAGGGTGTGTGCTTATGCTATGTGCTAGGTATATCATTACCTATGTGGTATGCGAGATATATCATCGCCATGCCGTGTGTTAATTATATTATTGCTTATGCCATAGTATCAATATAATATTGTATATGCTGCCTATATTATGTATCTTTATATTATTTGACCATGTTATGTATTCGCGTATTATTGCTTGTGTTGTTGTATAATTATATTATCGTATGTAATGTTTATGGGTTACTGTAAAGGTGTGGATTGTACTTCCGTTATCTGCTTATGCATTATCAAAGACTTGTCCCGAAAGGGTAATTTAGCGGGCCTGTCGATGATCTTACTGGGCTTTGGCTCATAACTTACTGTTTAAATGTGCAGATCCTTCTACTAGTCAGACAGCTGGACTTATCTGATCCGTTTGAGGCTGTGACTATTTTTGCTTGAGGTGAGCCAACCGCATGGTTCACGGTGGCATACCGTCTGATCCACCTTAGTGTTTAGACGCTTCCTACATCTTGTATTATATCGGATGTCAGAATTCGTAGATGCTCTATTGACACTGTATTTCGGGTGGATGTCTACACCTATATTTTATTGAAATATTTCTATCTAAATTATCATTATGAGTCAGTTTAATTATTCGTGGTTCGCCTAAGGATGTAACACTTAGGTGCCATCACGGCCCCAAAAATTGGGTCCTGACAAATTGGTATCAGAGCCCTAGGTTGTAAGTCGAGTCTTAGGGAGTCAATGGAGCAGTGTCCGAGCAGAGTCTTGTTTATGGGTATGTTGTCGACTATACTTATAAGCGAGAGGCTGCAAAGGCATTTTAGGAAGAGTTGTTTCCCTTCATTTCATCTCTTCTCGTGCTATGATGCTTACATAGGTGCTAATCCTTTAATGTGATTATGACAGATGGTGAGAACGCGATCGTCCTCTGCTTCGGGAGCTGGTGACGCACTGACTGAGTCGGTCCGTGGGAGAGCTGTGCGTAGCACACGGACTGGTGTGCGGGCACCTACTCAGCCGAGAGCGGCTACTACCAGAGCTTCTGTGGGCAGACCTCCTGCTGTCAGACAGACAAGTACAGTGCCACCGGTGTCTTCTGAGATACCCGTCGCACATGTCCCATCGACTATGCCTTCTCTTGTGCCGGGCACAACAGTATCTATTCCGGCAGATGTTCTATTGCGGATGATGGGCATGCTTGGATCTCAGGCCTCGCCTATGGGCGATATGCCGGTACCTTCTGCGGTACCCCAGCCAGCTACTCCAGCTATGAGTACGCCGACTCCTGAGGCTACTCCGGTGATTCCTCAGTCTACTCCAGTTATTAGTCCTATTGCTCAGCCTTCCACTTTGGCTTCTCAGTCGGGTATTCAGTTGGGTCATTCTATTACTGCTCTTTCTATGAGTGACGAGGAGGTAGCTCAGAGGATTGAGTCCTTCATGAAGCTCAAGCCTCCCGAGTTCGATGGTACACCAGCTACTTGTTCTGCTCAGAGATATATTCAGAAGTGTGAGAAGATATTTTCGGTGCTAGGTACTAGAGACACCCTTGGGGTGCGATGTGCTTCTTTCCGATTGTCCGGTGATGCCGAGACGTGGTGGGTTTCTGTGATGAGACAAAGGTCCAGTGATCTTCCTCCTTTGTCTTGGGCCGAGTTCGTTGCCATGTTTATGAGTAGATTTGTGCCTCAGAGCCACCATGATGCCCAGAGGCGCGAGTTTGAGAGGTTGAGGCAGGGAGACATGTCCGTGTCTGCTTATGATACCAGATTCTTAGAGTTATCCCAGTTTGCGCCTGCTGTGGTTGGGCTGGAGAGGGACAAGGTCCTTAGATTTGTTGAGGGTCTTCATCCTCGTCTTCAGATAGCTGTTGCCCTTAATATGGGCAGCAAGTCTTATTATGAGGTGGTTGATATACCGAGGCGTATGGAGGATATTCATGCCAGGGCAGATGCAGAGAGAGCGAGCAAGAGGTCACGATATTCTGGTATTTCTAGTGGTCCTTCGCATGGAGGCCAGGGTTCCCGTGGTCATACTCAGCCTAGACTTCCTCAGGCCGCTGCTTTATCATCTCAGGGTACTTCATCGGGTGTTCAGAGGCCTCAGCCGTCTCAGAGGCGTGGGGATTCATCTCAGTCTGTTCCACCTGTTTATGGGAGATGCCGTCAGAGGCACTATGGGAGGTGCAGGCCCGGAGGTGGACGCGGAGGAGGCGGTAGTAAGGCTTGTTACCAGTGTGGGGATCCCAGGCACTTTGTTAGGGATTGCCCCTATGTTACTTCATCTGGACCTACCTCCGCGGGACATCAGAGTTCTACTGCTATGGTTCGGTCTTCTCCTCAGGCAGCTAGGCCTGTCACTCAGGTTCCTCCTAGGCAGCCGGTTCAGAGAGCTCCTGGTCCTGGAGGTTCAGCTCAGGTTTTTTCTATGACACGCCAGGATGCCGAGGCATCCAATGATGTGATCACAGGTACTCTTTCTGTTTGTGGCCGCAGTGCCTTTGCCCTTATAGATCCGGGATCTACTTTCTCTTATGTGTCTCCTGGATTTTCACCTTGCTTGAGCAAGGATCTGGTTTTTATTGATGCTCCATTAATGGTGGAAACGCCTGTCGGAGATCCTATATGTGTAGATAAAGGGTATCGGGAGTGTGTGATTTCTATTTGTGGTGTTGAGTCTCTAGTAGACTTGATGTTGCTAGATATGGTGGAATTTGATGTGATCATGGGCATGGATTGGTTGGCATCCTGTCACGCGACGTTGGATTGCCATGCCAAGTCCGTGACTATAGGTGCCGAAGGTGAGCCTAAGGCTATTTGGAAGGGTTCTAGGTCTTCTTCGAGGAACAAGATCATATCATTCATGAAGGCTCAGAAGATGATAGCTCGCGGGTGCGGAGGGTATATTGCTTCTATTCGAGATGTTCGAGTGGAGGAGGTATCTATTGATCGAGTACCGGTAGTATGCGAGTATCCGGAGGTCTTTCCGGATGACTTGCCGGGTTTGCCTCCTATGCGGGAGATTGAGTTCTGTATTGATATATTGCCAGGTACTCAGCCTATATCTATTCCTCCATATCGTATGGCTCCTGCTGAGTTGAGGGAATTGAAGGAGCAAATTCAAGATTTGCTTGATAAGGGTTTCATTAGACCCAGTGTGTCTCCTTGGGGTGCTCCGGTTCTTTTTGTAAAGTAGAAGGATGGTTCTATGCGCATGTGTATTGATTATCGGCAATTGAACAAAGTGACTATCAAGAACAGGTATCCTTTACCGCGTATAGATGATTTATTTGATCAGCTTCAGGGTGCTACTCATTTTTCCAAGATTGACTTGAGATCGGGGTATCATCAGTTGAGGATTCAGTCTGAGGATATTTCTAAGACTGCTTTCCTTACGAGATATGGGCACTATGAGTTTCTTGTCATGTCATTTGGGCTTACAAATGCTCCGGCCGCCTTTATGGATCTTATGAACCGTGTGTTCAAGCCATATCTTGATTCTTTTGTTATTGTGTTCATTGATGACATCCTTATATATTCAAGGAGCCGAGGGGAGCATGAGCATCACTTGAAGATTATCCTTCAGACCTTGAGAGACTATGAATTGTATGCTAAATTCTCTATATGTGAGTTCTGGCTGGATACCGTGTCATTCCTGGGTCACGTGGTGACCAAGGACGGTATTAGTGTTGATCCCAAGAAAGTGGAGGCCGTTCAGAATTGGCCTAGGCCTACTTCTCCTACAGAGATTCGGAGTTTCTTAGGCTTGGCAGGTTATTATCGGCGATTCGTGGAGGGATTTTCTTCCATATCAGCACCACTGACAAAATTGACGTAGAAGAATGTTCCTTTTCTATGGTCTGCTGCTTGTGAGTCTAGCTTTCAGAGGCTCAACACTGTCTTGACTACAGCACCTGTATTGGCCTTGCCTAGTGGATCCGGGGGATTCACAGTCTATTGTGATGCTTCTGGTATTGGCTTAGGTGGTGTTTTGATGCAGAATGGCAAGGTGATAGATTATGCCTCGAGACAACTGAAAGTGCATGAGAAGAACTACCCTGTCCACGATCTAGAGTTATTGGCGGTGGTATTTACATTGAAGTTGTGGAGGCATTATTTATATGGTGAGCCTTGTGAGATTTTCACTGATCATAAGAGTCTCCAGTATCTGTTCACCCAGAAGGACTTGAACGGGAAACAGCGCCGATGGTTGGAGTTGCTTAAGGATTATGACATCGCTATTCGGTATCATCCCGGAAAAGCTAATGTTGTGGCTGATGCTCTGAGCAGGAAGTCTATGGGTAGCCTTGCCTATCTTGATGTTGATATGAGACCACTAGCTCGAGAGTTGCAGCCCTTGTCCATTAGTGGAGTGCGATTTGATGATTCTGTGCCAGACCGAGTTTTTGCTTATATAGGGACTCAGTCATCCCTAGCTTCCCAGATCAAGGAAAAGAAATTTGATGATTCATATTTGCGTGATATTCGAGATAGAGTTTTAAGTGGGGGAGTGACCTTATTTATGATCGGAGATGATGGTGTACTGCGGCTCAACGGTCGGTTGTGTGTTCCGAATGTTGGGGAGTTGAGGCAGCTGATATTGGCAGAGGCACACAGTTCTCGGTATTCTATTCATCCTGGTATTACGAAGATGTATCAAGATCTTCGGGAGTTATATTGGTGGAAGGGAATGAAGAGAGATGTTGTTGATCATGTGTCTCGGTGCTTAAATTGTCAGCAGGTAAAGTATGAGCATAGAAGACCAGCCGGGGTGACTCAGTCCATGCCGATTCCGGAATGGAAATGGGAGCATATTACTATGGACTTTGTGGTTGGATTGCCTTTGATCTTGGGCAAGCATGATTCAGTATGGGTAGTGGTGGATCGTCTCACCAAGTCAGCTCATTTCATCCCCGTGAGGACTACTTATTCATCGGAGCGCTTAGCTCGTATCTTTATCGAGCAGATTGTGAGATTGCATGGTGCTCCAGTCTCTATTATATCAGATCGCGGTACTCAGTTCACAGCTCAGTTCTGGAGATCATTTCAGAAGGAGCTGGGTACCCGAGTGGATCTTAGCACCGCATTTCATCCTCAGACTGATGGTCAGTCCGAGAGGACCATCCAGATTCTTGAGGATATGCTGAGGGCTTCTGCTATTGACTTTGGAGGCCATTGGGACAGTTATTTGCCTTTGGCGGAATTTGCCTATAATAACAGTTATCAGTCTTCTATCCAGATGGCTCCGTTTGAGGCATTATATGGCCGCCGATGTCGTTCTCCAGTTGGTTGGTTTGAACCTGGAGAGGTGAAGGTGTTGGGTCCGGATCTAGTTCAACAGACCTTAGATAAGGTCCGAATCATTCAGGATCGGCTCCGCACAGCTCAGAGTCGACAGATATCTTATGCGGATCGGAGGAGGAGATTTGGTGTTTATGGTAGGTGACCGGGTGTTTCTTAAAGTATCGCCGATGAAGGGTGTTATGAGATTCGGGAAAAAGGGCAAGCTTAGTCCGAGGTTCATTGGTCCTTTTGAGGTCTTGGAGCGCATTGGCGCTGTTGCATATAGGCTTGCTTTGCCATCATCTCTGTCAGTTCATCCGGTATTCCACGTATCTATGCTCCGAAAGTATGTTCATGATCCATCCCATGTGATTGATATGGCTTCTGTCGAGATCGACGAGGACCTGGCTTATTTGGAGGAGCCGATTGCTATTGCGGTTAGAGAGATCCGTAAGCTAAGGTCGAAAGAGATCCCGTTGGTTAAAGTGCTATGGAAGAATCGTCCTAGCGAAGAGGCCACTTGGGAACTCGAGTCCGACATGCGGGAGAAGTATCCTCGCCTTTTCGATAATTCAGGTATGATTTCAATCTCTAAAGCCTGAAAGTTATGTTGTTGTTTATGATTTCAGGTAGTAGCGAGAGTCCTCGAAATTCGTGTAATTATTTTCGTGAAAATGTGAATCTTACCTTAGACTCGGGCTCGTCCGAGGACGAACGAGAGTCTAAGTGGGGGAGATTGTAACGACCTCAAATAGTCGTTTCGGGAATCGGAACCTCGATTTGCGTGTCGACAATTCCAAAAGCTCCGTAAGGTCCATTATGACATGCTTGAAATTTTTTAGCTAAAACGAACTTTGTTAGATTGGTATCGGAGAAAGACATCCGTTTCGGATATTCGTTAAGGCTAAAAGAGGTTTCGGAGCTCGATTTGAGCAAATGAGATCTGATGTGAAATCTAAAAGTTGCGTTAGGTTTATATGGTAATTTATGACCTGTAGCAACCTTCAGAAGTGAAAACGGACCTCGTTTGATAGGACTTTTGATAAAGTCTCCGTTGCGGAAGTTTAAAAAGGTTAAAAGAGGTTTTCGAGCTCGATCTGAGTAAACGAACTCCGATGAGAGATCTGAGGGTTCCGTTAGGTTCGTATCGTCATTTGTGACTTGTAGCAACTTTCGAATTTGGATTCCGGGGTCGTTTGATTAAAATTCGCTATTTTGGTGAAAGTCGAAATTTGACCCTTTCCCGTGGGACCCACTTTTTGAGTTTTAGAGATCTGAATTGAGTTTCATCTTGACGAGCATGTCACACAAGTCTTGTATGACTTGTGTACAAAATTTGGGGTCATTCCGAGCTTCGTAGGGTCCCGTTTGGACCCAAAAATAGTGGCTGACCTGGTGCAAAGCCAAAAAAAAGCTGCTGAATTCTGTTTTTTACTGTTCAGCCGGAAATAAATAAATTTTTCAGATCAATCCATAAGGAACTGGAAAATAGTCAAAACATGAAAGTTGTAGCTCTTTGAGTTGTGGTTCTAATGCCATTAACCTCGTATCATTTGGACATTTCTATGAAAAGTTATGGATATTTTACTGAAAGCTATCCAGTGAGGTACAATTTGGACAGCATATGGTACAACTCTTTAAAGCTGCGGGCTGCTATATATACTAGGGCGGGCATTCATTTTTATTTTCATGTTTTGAGCTTCTAAAAGTGATTCCAAGGGGAATTTGAAGTACCAAAATCATTCCTAAACACAAGGTAACTATTCTTACCCATTTTTAACGCTTTAATCCGAGGATCAAAGTGACGATCCTTGGAAAGAGGGTTTGAACCCTAGATTTGTGAAATGGGAAAAATGACCGAGTTGGACTCGGGCATGTACAATAATGGTACTTTTGGACTCGTGGGAGTATGGGGAGTCCAGAAACATAAATTTTATGGGTTTTTGAGTACGTCAGACCCGGGGGTATTTTGGTAAATTGCCTCTTGAATTGCGTAAGGGCTTAGAATCCTTTCCTCACATGCTTACGAGTGCGACACTATTTCTTTGGCTCAGAGAGGAGTCTTGCGGAGGCACATCGTTTGGGAAAGGAGGTCGTTCCTTAGCCACTTGAGCCGATTTTGAAGTAAGTGAGACTTGACCTCTATTTTGCTTGCGGATAAGATTTGATCTTGCTAAGTAAGATGTCGAGTACTTAATTGACTAGCATTGTCTAGTAGATAGTATTATGTACTACTCGTTATATTTATACAAAAAGGAGAAAGCACAAACGTGACTTGTGTATAGTCGATGTTGTGTGCCGGTGTATTATTGATATGCTTTAGGGACAGAGGCTGGTGGTGCGTTATGACCTAGAAGTGAAATTCCATCTAGGGACAGAGGCCGGTGGTGCGTTATGACCTAGATGTGGAGACTTATAGGGACAGAGGCTTGTGGTGCGTTATGACCTATAAGTAAAGTTGTTTATAGGGACAGAGGCCTGTGGTGCGTTATGACCTATAAACAAAGCCGCACAGGGTGTGTGCTTATGCTATGTGCTAGGTATATCATTACCTATGTGGTATGCGAGATATATCATTGCCATGCCGTGTGTTAATTATATTATTGCTTATGCCATAGTATCAATATAATATTGTATATGCTGCCTATATTATGTATCTTTATATTATTTGACCATGTTATGTATTCGCGTATTATTGCTTGTGTTGTTGTATAATTATATTATCGTATGTAATGTTTATGGGTTACTGTAAAGGTGTGGATTGTACTTCCGTTATCTGCTTATGCATTATCAAAGACTTGTCCCGAAAGGATAATTTAGCGGGCCTGTCGATGATCTTACTGGGCTTTGGCTCATAACTTACTGTTTAAATGTGCAGATCCTTCTACTAGTCAGACAGCTGGACTTATCTGATCCGTTCGAGGCTGTGACTATTTTTGCTTGAGGTGAGCCAACCGCATGGTTCACGGTGGCATACCGTCTGATCCACCTTAGTGTTTAGACGCTTCCTACATCTTGTATTATATATATATCTATATATATATCGGATGTCAGAATTCGTAGATGCTCTATTGACACTGTATTTCGGGTGGATGTCTACACCTACATTTTATTGAAATATTTCTATCTAAATTATCATTATGAGTCAGTTTAATTATTCGTGGTTCGCCTAAGGATGTAACACTTAGGTGCCATCACGGCCCCGAAAATTGGGTCGTGACAGATATCTCCCATTTTGATCATAGTTGCAGCAAAGTCAGAGGAGAAAGCGCGAGGGCTGTTACTGTATTTAGAAATAATATTATCTGTTGATCCTCCATTGAAAAGAACTTGATCTGATTGAAGAAGACCTTTCTTTTGGATGAGATTTTTGAAGTAATTGTTATCAAATGAATTTGGTGTAACCAAATCAAGAGGTGCCAGATTTCCATTCTCTCCTTCTTGAGGACATTGACGTCTTCTAGTACTTGCAAAACCAGCATCAATGTCTGTTCCATTGCTATAAATCCGATCACGAAATAAGAAACACTGTGCTTGGCCAATTGTGTGAGCCCCTGGATATTAAAGAACCAGTAATTAATAATTTTCTTCACTCTTTATGTAAAATTCTATTTTTCTTCAAGCTCTAAATGATATGTATATAGATGTTAATTATATCTCGAATACCTGACAAGGCAACCATGTCTCTTGTGCTAAGCCCCTTGATTGCAAAGCTTGAAATAAGTCTATCCAAAGTGTCAAAAGGACCAGGAAGATCTGTTTCTGCAAGTGTCTTACTTGCTGAGGTTGAATCTCTCCTTCCAAGTTTCACTGCCCATGATGGATCGGACCTCCCACCTGATATTTTTTCCCAATAATAATCTTTGTATTAGGATTATCAATTCATTGTTATACAATACTATATGCATATATATATATATATATATATATATATATATATATATATATATATATATATATATATATATATATATATATATATATATACTAATTTCACTTTAATAACAACAAGAAAAATCTCATTTAGTTAATTGTAGTCAAGAAAATATTTATACCATTGGTAACAAACAAATTATATGCACTTACAGCAGCAGACGCATCTCGAGCTGCAAGAGTAAGTATGTCAGCACGAGAAACCACCCCGGGACAAACCTTTTCCACCTCTCTTTTTGCATCTTCTATGATTCCATAACCTCTTGCAAACCCAAGATTTGGCAAGGCAGTCTTCTCACTTTCGATTGAAGGAGCCTCATCAAGTAAGATCGAAGCATCACAACCCTAAATCAACAATCATTATAGAACACCATGTCATCCATTTGACATCAAAATATAAAAGTACATGAATAGAATAATAACGCAATCCACGAGACATGATCTTTAAACTAACCTGAACAAAGCAGTCATGAAAGTGAAGGCGGATAAGGGAAGCAGCCATGCGACGTTCATGTGAAATTGCTTGTCTAACGCTGGTACGTATAGTGTTGAGTGCATTAGGACAACTTCACGTCACCAAAGTGCATTTTTGCGCTTTAGGCCTGTGGTAGTATCTGGGATCGAACCATGCATCTTTAGCATATAGAAGAAGGCAATATCACTTGCGCTGCACTCTGTGCATTTAAATCACCAACAATAAATATGTAATGACAAATTTAACAGTAAGCTAACAAAACCCTCAATTATTAAAAGCAATTTGCCAATCGGGATCTGCAAGTTTTTTAAAAAATATGCTGCTACAAGTCACGAAACTTTGGAGCAAAATTGACCCAATTGAATCATCATCTTTGGGTTTCTTTTTCTCATACGTAAATTATTCTATTTTATTTCTTCATCCTTTTTAGGTAGGTGTTCTTTAAACATTCATTATATTCCTTTTGAATTCTATAGGATTATCTAGGGTTTACCATAATTGATATTTTAATTTAGGTTTAATTTTATGAAGAGGCTTTACCCTAGAGTATCTTCTATGGTTTCAAAACCAATTTTCAGCATCTATAGATTCATCTAAGTTGTGCAATAGTATCGAAGAGTCAAAACAACATCGACAAAGTGAAGTGATATAAATTGTGAAATCTGACAGGAGATTCACAGGAAGAACAAGCTAGAGAGAGATGAGAGCTTTTGAGGAAATATCTTTCCACTAACTGATCAAATGAGAGCATATACACAGATATAAAGAAGCTGTATCTTAGCTATAACTAACTTCTAACTACCTTGGTTAACTAACCTAACTATACAGTTAACTAACTACTTCTCAGTTAATATTCTAACTAACTACTCTGTCGGTTAGTGTTAATTAGACTAAGCTGCCCTCCTAGCTTGGACTCCAGCTTGCATCATTCAACACTCCCCCTCAAGCTAGGAGGTGCAAAGATATCCAACATTCTTAACTTGGAACTCAAATACTCATGTTGTGCTCTGTTCAGCCCCTTTGTGAGTATGTCGGCTGGCTGATGTTGTGTTGGGACATACACAGCCTTTACTAGACCTCTTAGAATCTTTTTCCTGATGAAGTGGCAGTCAATATCTATGTGTTTGATTCTTTCATGGAACACAGGATTTGCTGCTATCTGCATAGCTGCTTTACTATCAGTGTAAGTCTCAACAGGAAGCTTCACATTGTAGCCCACTTCTCTTATCAGTCCTACTAACCAAATTAGCTCAGCAACTGTGGATATCAAACTCATGTACTCAGCTTCAGCTGAGCTTCTTGATACAATTGTTTGCTTCTTTGATCTCCAAGACACCAGTGAGTTTCCTAGCTTGATACAGTATCTTGATACAGATCTTCTGGTGTTTGGGCATGCTCCCCAATTAGCATCACAAAAGGCTGATATGATTCCTTTGTTATTGCTTGACAGCAACACTCCTTGGCCAAGATGTCCTTTCACATATCTGACAACTCTTATTGCAGCCTCCATGTGAGATCTTTTAGGAGCATTTATAAACTGACTCAGAGTCTGCACACTGAAAGCAATGTCTGGCCTAGTCACAGTTAAGTATAATAGTTTTCCAATGAGTCTCTGATAAACACTTGCATCAGGTAGTAGCTCATCTGGTCCAGACCTATTCTCCTTGATATAGTGTCGCACCCCACTTTAAATAATTAAGTAAAGTAAAGTGGTGTTCGACTTGGGGTAACTCGTTTGGAATTAGAGTTTTTGGAGTCGCCACCTAATAAATTTCCTAGGCGTATTAGGTCACCTATTAATTTCTAATTTAATTTAAAGAATTAACTACAGGTTGGTCTATGAGCCAGAGATTCGGGTAAGTGTTCAAGTTAACTTAGAAGGAAGGGGTTAGGCACCTACTAAGTTCCACTAAACGTGGTTCCCGGCCGATTTTTTATATTGGGTTTTAAGAGGATAAAAATTAAATAAAATAAGCAAAGAGGACATGTATGCAAACAAGTTTAAAGATATAGGCAGTTCAGTACATATATAGCTACAATTTGCAATGTTAGGCAAAATTAATCCAATATTGTCATCTTATACTTTAATTAACACAAGTTAACTTTTAAGTAACAAAATATGGAGTAACATATAGTAAAAAATGTGCGCCACTAAAGGATGGCATCGTGACATTATTGGTCACATACCTTTAACTTCGGTGGCAACTTTTAATGAGAGGTCACGTTTAAAATAGTTTGGCTTAAAATAAAGAAAATAAATTTGAAATATTTAAATGTATATGTATAAAGTTAAACACGCAACATATTGAGCAAATGTAATGATATATCTAAATTAAGTAGTATAATATTACTATATAATTTAGTTAGCAAATAATGACAAACACGTATATGTATGAGAAGTGAGTATGACAATTTAAGAAATATTAACGTAATGTGATAAACAAATAATATAAAAGGACTAACTTATAAGTTTAATAAAGAAAATAGCATAACTTTTAGGACTTGACCTCCAAAGTCCAAAACCCCTTACAAGTTATTAATTAACTTGAAGAAGTTATAAAAAATGAACACAGAATTCTGTTTAATTTTTCAGATTGCAAAAGCAACCGTGTTCTAAAGTATCCGCAGACTTTAAACTTGAAGAGTAGGCTAGTTTTAAAAACAAATTGCACTTTTAGCCTTTTCATAAAATCATTTAGCTTCCAGAGTCGCGCAAATAGCCTAATATACTTTCAGCTTTCAATTTTGAACAGTAAACGCTGCTGCAATTTTCCAGAAAATCAGTTTTGCGCAAATAGTCTAAATTTCAAACTGCATGATGAATTTAGCCCTTTTCTGAAATTCTATAGAAAACAGCCCCTTGATGCAATTTATAACCTGTCCTATTCAGTTTTCAACACTCAGATTCTACATTTTATAAAAATAGACTCAATATGAGTTAAACATTCAGACGTGCACAAAGATGAAGAGAAAGGTAGAGATTGGCTCCTGTATAGCCATTTTAACACTTAGTAGTGCCACAGCTGCTCTTAAGTCACTGCTGCCCTGTTTTACCTTGAATGTTTTGCACCTTGTGGTGCTTTAACATACAAACAGGGGATCCTATTCAATACAAAAAATAAGTGGGTCTAGGGGACACGTTTATAAACTAAACAGAAAAGGGAAGGGATGCCTTGTATGTGTCATGACACACTTCTTGGTCCAGCCTTTCTTAAGGCTAGTTTATGCTGTCAAAAGCCCTTTTCAAACACTGCGAACAGACATTTGGACGCTCATATAAACCTGTAATGATACTAACAGTGGTATGACCTTTCAGTCATCCAGTTTCTTTGCATAAAAGGGGTTAGAGGGTGGCCAAATGAAGGCCTAAAAGTCACAGCAATGCACACACAGAAAAGGCAGATTCAAAGTTATAAAAATAGTGTCATCAAACTGTCACCAATAGAACCATCAACTAGTAGAAAGATTGTACCTTGGTGTGTCTGAAATGAACAAGAAAGGAACTGGCAGCAAAAGCAAACAACACAAATATGCTAAAAAGGTCTCAGCTTGGCTGTAAACTAACAAGACAAGGATTCCGAGAGACAGAGAAGAGAGAATATATGTTTCAGAAATGTAAAGTTGTGTATTTCAGAGATGTATTTCAGTGTGTAAAGCTATCTGAAGGTAGAGAACGAGAAGTAGAGACTAGGGTAATGTACTGTTGTTTCTGTGTTTAGGCTCTGTGAGAGGTGCAGGGAAGTGTCTAAGTCTCTGTGTGTTTTAGAGATCTGCGGGTCAATGCATTCAGAAGGGAGAGGATAAGCTGGGGGTCTTAGGCTGTTTTCAGCTTGTAAAGGTGTAGCGAGTGTAGATGAAAGTCTGTGTGAGAGAGGCTATCAAAGATACCAGTAAGGTGTGTGAGAGGTGAGGGGGCCGTTTGAGAGAAGCAGTGTCAGTGTGTTCTCAGTATTTGTGAGTGTGTAAAAGAGAAGAGGGATCTGTAATCTAGAGAATAAGAAGAGAGTGTTAATGTGTGTGAGTGTAAAGGGATTCCCTGATCGTTCCTCCCTCAGAGATAGCCAAAGGGCGATATTTATAGTGTAAAAAGGGATCATTGGATTTTGAATTTCATTCACAAGTAAATGATTTCGAGTGAGAATCTTATCACAATAATTACCATCCAGAAATATCTCATCAAATCAGATTCATAAACATAATGCTTTATATGTCTCAGGGTTATGAATCCCGCATAGAAACCAGTAGTATATTCAGCTAAACCCAGACTCCATCAGTCACGGATCAAGGCCAACTTATACATAATCAATCCAGTCACTTTTATCCGGCCAAGAAAGGAAAATATATGATGACTGTTAATCATATACTAACAAAAATGGGTGGTTAATGGGGACATGTTCCAGCGAAATCAAGGAGCCCACAACTGATTCTAACACTAAGGCATGACCAGGTTCAAGTTATGTAGGAAATATAAGCAAGTTTTAATATCCTGAATTTAGACAGAATTTGGATACAAATTTAGAGACCCGCATATAGACAAAAATCAGTCATTTACAGCAATGCCAAAACGAGATGAGATAACAAGTACACATAGACATCCTAAGCTTGCAGGTTCAAGGATTCAAACGAATCGCTACAAGAATGGAAAGATCTTACCCGATTTGCATAATCAACTCTGATTTAAAAAAGATCCCGCTTCCCCTAACAAAATGGTATCTGTATTTATGCCGATTTGGGTGCCAATCCATTGTCCCCTTTCCGTTTTTGACTTGACAGCATGGGGAGAGGGAGATTCGTTTCGATTTGATAAGATTTTGTTCAATCCTTTCTCTCCTTTTTCGGTTTCCATAGAAAGAGATGTAAGAGGGATTTGTTTCCCCTTTTTCCGTGTAAAAACGACAAGGGAGAGAGAGGATCGCGTGAGCAAGGCGTGACTGGTGGAGAGAATGACGGAGGAGGTGTCGATTTGGAGGAGATATGGTGGAACCTGGACGTGTTTGAGCGGAGGGGGAGAGAGAAGTTTGGGGGTCGGCTGATTTTGGAAAGGGGATGAGGGAGAAATGTGTTAGGGTTTTTGGGTGTGGGGTGTAGGTGTATAGATGTAAAAAGGGATAAATGATGTGGGCCGTCGGATTGAAAGGATGAAGGGCCAGGATTTGCCACGTAGGCACGCGGGTATATATATGAATTAGTATATGTATAAGTATATATGCTGAAGTGTAAGGTTATAGGCGCTTTGGGGGGTTGTACCACGTGCTAGAGTGGGTTGTACGCACGCTTAAAGAAGTTGTACATGTTGCTAAGAGTGTAATAAGTGAGGTGTAGGCTTATGTGGAGCCTAGGTGGCGTACACGTGGATAAAAATGATGACAAGGACTAGATGTAGTGGAAATGAAATTGTAAAATAGCAAAATGGCTAATATTTAATCAAAATACTTATAAATACAAATAATAAGTATAAAATAAGGAATTTTGTAAATAATTATGTAGATAATTATAAATAAATGTATTTAATTATAAATAAATATAGATGACCACAAATAATACTAATTAGATATAAATAAGTCACAAATAATTACTAAATAATGTCATAATGCATTAAATTGCATAAAATATCATACGTAATTTAGAAAATAGCCTGAATGAATGTAATTATGTAATATAGTCACAATTAAATAAATGCTATATAAATAAAAGGATTAATAATAATATTACACACGTAAATGCATGTTGTCTAATGCAGTTTTGTTTGGAAAATTACTATTATCGATTTTAATTAAATATAGCCAAATTGCGAAAACGGAGGGACAAAATTGAGTGTCAACAGCTGCCCCTCTTTGCCCGGGGATGATGAAAGAGTCTTCGGGCAAAGATAGTTGACGGAATACCCAATTTTGTCACGACTGGTAAGCAAAAAGATTGGAATGGGAGAATGGGAGTTTTGGGGTGTTTTTGGCCGAACCCCGGTATCTGAGTTGCCTACATATCTCGGGTTTCACGAGAATCAGGCCGTGTGTAGTTCTAGAATGGCATGTTGCCTGCGTGAGATATTTATGACGCACGATTTTGGATGTAAAAACTAAACTTATCCAAGTATGTAAAGTTTAGATTCGACGTATGCTTTGCCTTTTGGCAAGATGGATAAAGCAAAGGTATTATCGGAGATGAAATAACATTGATAGATCGAGCGTGGGAAAAGAGGCATATAATCATCCTAGTTATGAAGATGTGGTGCACGACACACCCATAAAAAGGAGTTTATACGGACATAGTTTCCACTTCATCCCGATAAATGGGTCACCTTTCTTTCAATAATGCCTTGAATGAGCTTGGAAATATTTGGGGAGCGAGTTTTATGAATGCGCACGATTCAAATGGACGGGCACGATTAAGCACGAAAATATGCACGATTGACGTAGATGGATACAAATAGGAAGAAATACGAGACTGACACCCAATCGACAAGGAAGGATTAGGTAGACCACTGGTGCGAGTATGGAAGTGTAGCTTTGGAACTCGGCAAGATAGGTAGCTAGCGGGTGTAGCAAAAGGCATTGTCGGTAGGGTTAGGCTTTGCTTTGTATGTTTTTGAGGTTTTACAGTTGTATAATTTGCAGTGATGTTGGGAGCAGGCGTGATAGTATGGCACAAGGGTTTGTTGAGAAATCGGGGCGTACCCTGCAGCAAAATCATGATAAATGCAATAGATGTAAAGATAAAGTAAAGTAAACTTCCCTGTTGAGCCGAGGGGTTGTTTTGTCTGATACTTGATTGATTGATGTCTCATCCAAATGTCTTTTCAATGGTATGCCCGCCGATGCGAACCTTGCTCTATTGCAAATTGTCTTCATGTTCACCACTGCGAACCTTATATATCTGTCGACGCAGATTCTATGCTCCTTCAAATGATATCATGTCCACCGATGCGGACCCTATATATCCACCTACATGGATTCTATATATGTCATGCCCACTGACGCGGACCATATGCTTGTTTGATTGATATCTTGTCCACAAACATGGACTCCAAACTTTCTATCCACTGACACAGATCATATGTCTCTTCGATACTTAAGGTGCTTTCAATGTTGAACTGTATCCACAGGCACGGATCCTATTATCCACAATCGCAGATTCTATGCTTGATTAATAGTTGGTTTGTCCACAAATGCGGACTTTGCTGCTCCAAATTGCTGAACTATGTCCACAAATGCGGACCTTACATATATCCATCGACATGGATTATATGCTTCTTTCATTGTTGTCATGTCCACAAACGCGGACCTTATACCTCTAATTGCTGAATTATCCATATATGCAAACTTTATATATGTCCATCGACATGGGTTATATGCTTATTTCATTGTTGTCATGTCCACAAACGTAGACCCTATATATCTGCCGACGCAGATTTTATGCTTCTCAAATTTGAAGTCACGTCCACAGACGGACCTTACACTGTTGTCATTGCTGTCATGTTCGCCACTGCGAACCCTATATATCCGCCGACGCAGATCTCATGCTTCTCTAATTGATGTAATGTCCACAGACGCGGACCCTATATACCCACCAACATGGATTCTATGCTCTTCAAATCGATGTCGTGTCCACAGACGCGGACCCTATATATCCGCCGACGCAGAATCTATGCTTGTCAAATGTTGTCATGTCCACAGACGTGGACCCTATATATCCACCGACATGGATTCTATGCTTCTCAAATTGATGTCATGCCCACCGCTGCGGACCCTATATATCCACCGACATGGATTCTATGCTTCTCAAATTGATGTCATGCCCACCGCTGCGGGCCCTATATATCCACCGACATGGATCATATACTTCTCAAATTGATGTCATGTCCACCGCTGCGGACCCTATATATCCACCGACATGGATTCTATGCTTGTCATGTCCACCGATGCAGACCCTATATATCCACCGACATGGATTCTACACTTCTCAAATTGATGTCATGTCCACCGCTGCAGACCCTGTATATCCACCGACATGGATTCTATGCTTGTCATTGTCTTCATGTTCACAAACACGAATGTTGTTTTGCTTTCAAACCGTTGAATTATGCCCACAATCGCGGACCCTACCATGTTGTCATGTACACAAACGCGAGCCCTAGATCATTTTCATTGTTGAATGTGTCCACCGATGCAGACCAAATATGCTTCCTCAAATTAATGTCATGTCCACAGACGCGGACCCTATATATCCACCGACATGGATCTATGCTTGTCAAAATGATGTTGTGTCCACAGACGCGGACCATACATATCCGCCGACGCAGATTCTATATTCTTCAAATTGATGTCATGTCCACCGCTGCGGACCCTATATATCCACCGACATGGATCCTATGCTTGTCATGTCCACCGATGCGGACCCTATATATCCACCGACATGGATTCTATACTTCTCAAATTGATGTCATGTCCACCGCTGCGGACCCTATATATCCACCGACATGGATCCTATGCTTGTCATGTCCACCGCTGCGGACCCTATACATCCACCGACATGGATTCTATACTTCTCAAATTGATGTCATGTCCACCGCTGCGGACCCTATATATCCACCGACATGGATCCTATGCTTGTCATGTCCACCGATGCAGACCCTATACATCCACCGACATGGATTCTATACTTCTCAAAATGATGTCATGTCCACCGCTGCGGACCCTATATATCCACCGACATGGATCCTATGCTTGTCAAATTGATATATATTGCTTTGCAAAAGTTGTCAGGTATACTCGGTACCTGTGTAAACCTGCGATCAAAGAAAATTTGTGAGTCTTTTAGGGGGAGGCTGACTTGCGCATTCGCTGTACTGCACTCTGCTGCTGCGTCTTGTATAATTGTCTCCTCTAAAATATCTCTCTTTTCGAGCATCAAACCTTAGTCGAGCCGTGGGCAAAAGGGGTAAGGAAATGGTATATGCATGTGTTTTGTGAAAATTATTTTTTTAAAGAGTAATGCAAATTTGTTCCATTGAATTATAGACTGCGACGTGTCATTTGGACATAATCTCCTTTATATCCATTTGTTGTTCAAAGATCTTTCATCTTGAAATTTTGAGGGAAACTCAAAATTTCTGCCCCAGTGTGCTGCTTGTATTTTCCTTGAATTTTTGAGGTCCCTCAAAAATTCTGCCCCAGTATGTCGTAATGCACTCTTTGAATTTTTTGAGGGTGACTCAAAAAATTCTGCCCCAGTGTCCAATAAAAATCTCTTATGATGTGACCGTGCCTTGGGTAGGCTGCCTACGTATCCCCTTCTGGGAATCAGGTCGCTACGTAGTTCGAATCCAGTAAAGATGAATGTTGCTTGATTTGTAGTATCTCTTGATCGTATCTGAGTAAAGGATCTTGTCAATTTTTCTCGATTTAGAGAATTCTACTTCAGGGCCAACTATAATTTGCTAAACTCCTTGTTAAATTTCTTTGCCTTCATATTTCTTGTTTTGTCCGTCACTTGCTCCAGTATATTTTTTGGCCCATTTGGGATTGTCCAATTTTGCTCCTTATATGTATTTCTACT
This sequence comes from Petunia x hybrida, assembly GCA_037355625.1. Lineage (NCBI taxonomy): Eukaryota > Viridiplantae > Streptophyta > Magnoliopsida > Solanales > Solanaceae > Petunia > Petunia x hybrida. Next base: position 7,454,026 of record JBBBVM010000035.1, read on the forward strand.
GTGTCGCCTTAAGTCATTTTCTTAATATCTTCTTGATGCTCTTGCTTCAATTGTCTGCTCTAAGATTTTTATGAAGTTCCTCAAATGTCTTTTACCATAGCCTGGTTTGTACTCGTCGTTTTGGACTGCTTCCTCACATCGCAGTCGCAGATTCAATGGGATTAAAATATTTATGCTGAAAATGAATGATGCATACTTAAAAAAATGGAAATGTTTTTATTATTGGACTTGAGAAAAAGTCTTCGAAAGGAAACAACGATGCAACAAAGTTGAAAAACAAAGAAAATAAAGCTAACGACTCGGAGTCGTATTTTATTTAAGAAAACGACTAATGCCCCAGCTCCACTAAGGTTCTCGGCATGCTCGGAATGTGTTGCAGGTTCAGTTGTTCAGCTTCAGCTTTCTAGATGTTCAGGGCTTCAGTATGCTTTTCAAGAGCTGCATCATATTCTTCCATGAATAGCTCCTTTAGACCTATCAGCTCATCTTCTATATCATGAACACCTTCGGCAAGTCTTTCTCCCTCGAGAGTTTTTATGTAGCTTGAAAAGATGGATGCTTGTTTCAAAGTTGGAACAAACTGCTCTAGTGAATGATAACCTCTTGTAGTGTCTTTTACTTTGTAAACCAGGATGTACCCCATGCCAAACTTGTATTCATCAAACACTGTTTTTGCTTTTATGATTGTGCCTTCCAGATTGCATTCTTTGCTGAAGTCGATCATATTCACCTTCTCATCCCCATGATTGGGTAGCGGGTTTTTGTGCACATTTGGCACTTTCAAATTAATGACCTTTTCATCTATTAGGTCTTGAATCTTATCTCTTAGTGCAAAACATCTCTCCGTCTCATGCCCCGGTCCACCTGAGTGATATGCGCACCTTTTGCTGTAGTCAAAGTGTGGTGAAGGATTGTCTGGCACCTTTTGAGGGATTGGGACAATAAGTCCCGCAGCTCTCAATCTCTCAAACATTTGGGTGCGAGATTCAGCTAATGCAGTGTAGTTTCTTTTTGGTTTTTGGTTTGCCTCGGGGCGAGGCCTGGGAGGGTATGATGGTGCATTTCGGTAGTTGGGTTGAGTATTTTGCTGGTATGGTGGACGGCTTGGTGCTGGGGTGTGAAATATAGGCCGAGTGGGCTGAGTGTTATAGACGGAATATTCAGGTGGTATGTGAGGGTATGGATAGAATGCTGGTGGTGTTTGATAATAGTGGTTGAAAACAGGGTCTTGAACGGTTGCAGCAAAAGAGACTTCATCTTTCTTCTTTTTGGAGAGACTCACATTTCCTGACTGGAGAGCCTTATTAGTAGCCTGTAGTGCAGCTAGGCTAATAATCTTTCCACTTTTCAGCCCTTCTTCTACGTCATCTCCCATCAACACTACATCAGCAAACTTCTGATTTTTCATATGCAGCAGCTTATCGTAATAGACGTCCTCTTGAATGCGGATGAATATGTTCACTATTTCCCTTTCATCCATAGCGGGTTGCACCTTGGCAGCTTCTGCTCTCCACCTCGTAGCATATTCTCTAAACGTCTCTGTGGGTTTCTTTTTCAACTTTTCCAAGTAGAAACGATCTGGTACCATTTCAGTGTTGTACCCAAATCGTTCTACGAAATCTGCTGCCATATCTTCCCAACCGAGCCATGTGCCAGGCTTCTGCTTAGAGAACCAACTCAAAGCCTCTCCGGTCAAGCTTCGACTGAACAGCTTCACTCGTACTTTCTCATCTTCCCCTGCTCCAATCAACTTGTCACAATATGTTCTCAGATGTGCCATAGGATCTCCAGTTCCATTGAACAGGTCGAACTTTGGTATCTTGTATCCGTCTGGCAATTTCAAAGTAGGATAGATGCACAAGTCTTCATAAGCTAAACCTTTAGTAGTTTTGCCTAACTCAAACTTCTTAAAGGCTGCCTCTAGCTTACGAACTTTCTCTTTTGTGCCATCATCATTGGCTTCATCCTCCGCCCATTCATGGTTTTCATGGTTTTTGACTGGCGAAGTGAGTTGTTTGGTTTCAGCAGTGAACATGGGGTTGTAAGGCTGCGGGTATGCGGTGTTGGTGCGAGGTAAGTTTGTGTTTATGTAAGTAGGATGTGCAGGAGGTGGTGCTTGATAACTGGTGGGTAGGGTTGCTTGGTAAGTAGCAGGTAATGCTGTTTGGTATGTGGCTGGTAGTACTGTTTGATAAACAATGGGTGGATCAGTTGGGTGTATAGGGTCCTTTCCGTTAGGGCGGGCTGACCCACTTGGATCGACAGGCTCTCCTGAATGGGCGGAGTCAACACCGGGTAAACTGGTCATTGTCAGTTTCTCTTCAAGTTCTTTAATTCTTTGCTCTAAAATAGCAACATGTTCGTTATACCCAACTGGGGCAAGCTTGCGTGGTGTTCCATTGTTATCATCAATAAGAGCAACGTTATTCAATTCAGACATGATGTTTCGCTTTCCTCTTCTTCTAGTTTGTGAGGGGGGAGGGGTTGTAACTGGTCCTTTGGCTCTCGTCTGGTACTGATGCTCGGCCAGAATGCACAAGTCAACCTCGGGAGTGGGAGTAAAACTAACACATGAAATAAAATAAGTCAGTGTTGAGATAATAATTTTCATATACAAAACATATCATGTTTTATAACGCAAGGAACCTCTTTTGTATCGGAGGTAGGCCTAACAAGACCAACACATATAAGATGCATGATAGGCGTCATTTGGACGAGGTTGGCTAATGGACTTTAACATGCCAAGGATGTTAAGTCTTCCTAAGTTTGAGTATGTTATTTAAAATTGAACGTGTATAGTGCGTCATCCCATTTGTTCTCATAATCCAAAGTTAACAGAAAAATAATTTTGTTGTATAAATATGGAATAATATTTTTAAGTAAATAGGAATAATAATTGATCTTGCTACATTAAAAGTAGAAGAAATTAATTTAAAGTCTATGATTTGGTTTTCAAAAATAGAAAAATTAATTTCGTTCATAACCCAAAAATAATGTTATAAAATAATTGGTTTTGTATGAATGTAACAAAAAAAAAATTCATACGTAAATAGAAATAAATAATTGATTTCTATAACAATTTCCATTTATAGAAATAAATAGTTGACTTTGTTAAACAAAAGTAGAAAGATCAATTTAAAATATGTTTTATTTGATCTTCCAAATTTTCGACTTGTGGCATCCTCCAACACAAATAAATAATTAGATGATCCACATTTTTGAGAACAAATGGTCTACATTAGACACGTTAAATGTTAAATAGATGCACACGTAATATATTTAAACGTCCCTTAGGGTCGGAGACCCGTTTGGTTCGTTCAAATATGGTGTACTAATAGACTTAAACATGAGCCGAAGTCAAAATCTCCTAATCATGACATGATGCATGGTCCTTAAAAAGAGACTTCATTGAGAGTTGGCTAATCTAGACAGGGACATGGTTCCCCAAGGCGGACAACCAAGGGGTGGGAACGTTTGGAATTGTTGGTTGTACCACGGACCAACTTATCCCAACCGTCCCCCTTACAGGGTTTTTTGAGAGTGAAACGACCGTGAGATCCACGTAATCGTTTGTGTGTGTGTAAGTGTCAATTTTCCAGGAGTGGAGGAATATGAACGAAATGCAACAAATAAATTCAATAATATACTAAATATCATATAATAAAAAAAATGCAAAATGTAAAAGATTGCCCACCTGCAAAGATAAAAAGTTAGTATTGAATAAAATAATAAAAGCAATAATAAACCCAATATAAAAAATCGTAATGGTTAGAACATTTAATCCCCAGCGGAGTCGCCATTCTGTCGCACCCCACTTTAAAAATAATAAAGTAAAGTGGATTTCGACTTGGGGTAACTCATTTGAGTTTTGGAGTCGCCACCTAATAAATTTCCTAGGCGTATTAGGTCACCTATTAATTTCTAATTTAATTTAAAGAATTAACTACAGGTTGGTCTATGAGCCAGAGATTCGGGTAAGTGTTCAAGTTAACTTAGAAGGAAGGGGTTAGGCACCTACTAAGTTCCACTAAACGTGGTTCCCGGCCGATTTTTTATATTGGGTTTTAAGAGGATAAAAATTAAATAAAATAAGCAAAGAGGACATGTATGCAAACAAGTTTAAAGATATAGGCAGTTCAGTACATATATAGCTACAATTTGCAATGTTAGGCAAAATTAATCCAATATTGTCATCTTATACTTTAATTAACACAAGTTAACTTTTAAGTAACAAAATATGGAGTAACATATAGTAAAAAATGTGCGCCACTAAAGGATGGCATCGTGACATTATTGGTCACATACCTTTAACTTCGGTGGCAACTTTTAATGAGAGGTCACGTTTAAAATAGTTTGGCTTAAAATAAAGAAAATAAATTTGAAATATTTAAATGTATATGTATAAAGTTAAACACGCAACATATTGAGCAAATGTAATGATATATCTAAATTAAGTAGTATAATATTACTATATAATTTAGTTAGCAAATAATGACAAACACGTATATGTATGAGAAGTGAGTATGACAATTTAAGAAATATTAACGTAATGTGATAAACAAATAATATAAAAGTACTAACTTATAAGTTTAATAAAGAAAATAGCATAACTTTAAGGACTTGACCTCCAAAGTCCAAAACCCCTTACAAGTTATTAATTAACTTGAAGAAGTTATAAAAAATGAACACAGAATTCTGTTTAATTTTTCAGATTGCAAAAGCAACCGTGTTCTAAAGTATCCGCAGACTTTAAACTTGAAGAGTAGGCTAGTTTTAAAAACAAATTGCACTTTTAGCCTTTTCATAAAATCATTTAGCTTCCAGAGTCGCGCAAATAGCCTAATATACTTTCAGCTTTCAATTTTGAACAGTAAACGCTGCTGCAATTTTCCAGAAAATCAGTTTTGCGCAAATAGTCTAAATTTCAAACTGCATGATGAATTTAGCCCTTTTCTGAAATTCTATAGAAAACAGCCCCTTGATGCAATTTATAACCTGTCCTATTCAGTTTTCAACACTCAGATTCTACATTTTATAAAAATAAACTCAATATGAGTTAAACATTCAGACGTGCACAAAGATGAAGAGAAAGGTAGAGATTGGCTCCTGTATAGCCATTTTAACACTTAGTAGTGCCACAGCTGCTCTTAAGTCACTGCTGCCCTATTTTACCTTGAATGTTTTGCACCTTGTGGTGCTTTAACATACAAACAGGGGATCCTATTCAATACAAAAAATAAGTGGGTCTAGGGGACACGTTTATAAACTAAACAGAAAAGGGAAGGGATGCCTTGTATGTGTCATGACACACTTCTTGGTCCAGCCTTTCTTAAGGCTAGTTTATGCTGTCAAAAGCCCTTTTCAAACACTGCGAACAGACATTCGGACGCTCATATAAACCTGTAATGATACTAACAGTGGTATGACCTTTCAGTCATCCAGTTTCTTTGCATAAAAGGGGTTAGAGGGTGGCCAAATGAAGGCCTAAAAGTCACAGCAATGCACACACAGAAAAGGCAGATTCAAAGTTATAAAAATAGTGTCATCAAACTGTCACCAATAGAACCATCAACTAGTAGAAAGATTGTACCTTGGTGTGTCTGAAATGAACAAGAAAGGAACTGGCAGCAAAAGCAAACAACACAGATATGCTAAAAAGGTCTCAGCTTGGCTGTAAACTAACAAGACAAGGATTCCGAGAGACAGAGAAGAGAGAATATATGTTTCAGAAATGTAAAGTTGTGTATTTCAGAGATGTATTTCAGTGTGTAAAGCTATCTGAAGGTAGAGAACGAGAAGTAGAGACTAGGGTAATGTACTGTTGTTTATGTGTTTAGGCTCTGTGAGAGGTGCAGGGAAGTGTCTAAGTCTCTGTGTGTTTTAGAGATCTGCGGGTCAATGCATTCAGAAGGGAGAGGATAAGCTGGGGGTCTTAGGCTGTTTTCAGCTTGTAAAGGTGTAGCGAGTGTAGATGAAAGTCTGTGTGAGAGAGGCTATCAAAGATACCAGTAAGGTGTGTGAGAGGTGAGGGGGCCGTTTGAGAGAAGCAGTGTCAGTGTGTTCTCAGTATTTGTGAGTGTGTAAAAGAGAAGAGGGATCTGTAATCTAGAGAATAAGAAGAGAGTGTTAATGTGTGTGAGTGTAAAGGGATTCCCTGATCGTTCCTCCCTCAGAGATAGCCAAAGGGCGATATTTATAGTGTAAAAAGGGATCATTGGATTTTGAATTTCATTCACAAGTAAATGATTTCGAGTGAGAATCTTATCACAATAATTACCATCCAGAAATATCTCATCAAATCAGATTCATAAACATAATGCTTTATATGTCTCAGGGTTATGAATCCCGCATAGAAACCAGTAGTATATTCAGCTAAACCCAGACTCCATCAGTCACGGATCAAGGCCAACTTATACATAATCAATCCAGTCACTTTTATCCGGCCAAGAAAGGAAAATATATGATGACTGTTAATCATATATACTAACAAAAATGGGTGGTTAATGGGGACATGTTCCAGCGAAATCAAGGAGCCCACAACTGATTCTAACACTAAGGCATGACCAGGTTCAAGTTATGTAGGAAATATAAGCAAGTTTTAATATCCTGAATTTAGACAGAATTTGGATACAAATTTAGAGACCCGCATATAGACAAAAATCAGTCATTTACAGCAATGCCAAAACGAGATGAGATAACAAGTACACATAGACATCCTAAGCTTGCAGGTTCAAGGATTCAAACGAATCGCTACAAGAATGGAAAGATCTTACCCGATTTGCATAATCAACTCTGATTTAAAAAAGATCCCGCTTCCCCTAACAAAATGGTATCTGTATTTATGCCGATTTGGGTGCCAATCCATTGTCCCCTTTCCGTTTTTGACTTGACAGCATGGGGAGAGGGAGATTCGTTTCGATTTGATAAGATTTTGTTCAATCCTTTCTCTCCTTTTTCGGTTTCCATAGAAAGAGATGTAAGAGGGATTTGTTTCCCCTTTTTCCGTGTAAAAACGACAAGGGAGAGAGAGGATCGCGTGAGCAAGGCGTGACTGGTGGAGAGAATGACGGAGGAGGTGTCGATTTGGAGGAGATATGGTGGAACCTGGACGTGTTTGAGCGGAGGGGGAGAGAGAAGTTTGGGGGTCGGCTGATTTTGGAAAGGGGATGAGGGAGAAATGTGTTAGGGTTTTTGGGTGTGGGGTGTAGGTGTATAGATGTAAAAAGGGATAAATGATGTGGGCCGTCGGATTGAAAGGATGAAGGGCCAGGATTGTGCCACGTAGGCACGCGGGTATATATATGAATTAGTATATGTATAAGTATATATGCTGAAGTGTAAGGTTATAGGCGCTTTGGGGGGTTGTACCACGTGCTAGAGTGGGTTGTACGCACGCTTAAAGAAGTTGTACATGTTGCTAAGAGTGTAATAAGTGAGGTGTAGGCTTATGTGGAGCCTAGGTGGCGTACACGTGGATAAAAATGATGACAAGGACTAGATGTAGTGGAAATGAAATTGTAAAATAGCAAAATGGCTAATATTTAATCAAAATACTTATAAATACAAATAATAAGTATAAAATAAGGAATTTTGTAAATAATTATGTAGATAATTATAAATAAATGTATTTAATTATAAATAAATATAGATGACCACAAATAATACTAATTAGATATAAATAAGTCACAAATAATTACTAAATAATGTCATAATGCATTAAATTGCATAAAATATCATACGTAATTTAGAAAATAGCCTGAATGAATGTAATTATGTAATATAGTCACAATTAAATAAATGCTATATAAATAAAAGGATTAATAATAATATTACACACGTAAATGCATGTTGTCTAATGCAGTTTTGTTTGGAAAATTACTATTATCGATTTTAATTAAATATAGCCAAATTGCGAAAACGGAGGGACAAAATTGAGTGTCAACATATAGTCATCAAATTCTTTGGTTGTTAACCTCACATTTACCTCCAAAGGTGTGCCCATTGGCTTTGCTGCTGCAAGCCCTGATTCAGCAATTAGTTCCAGAGTATATTTTCTCTGATGCATCAGTATCCCTTTGTCTGATCTTGCAAATTCCACTCCTAGGAAATATTTAAGCTCACCTAGATCCTTCATTTTGAAGGTCTGCTGCAATGCTTCTTTAGTCTCAGTAATAAGTTGCAGATTACTACCAGTCACCAGCATATCATCAGCATATACTAATACCACAGTTACATTCTTCCCAGACTACTTTACAAACAAGGAATGGTCATACTGACTTTGCTTGAAGCCAAACAGTAATAAGGCCTCTGTAAGCTTTGCATTCCACTGTCTTGGGGCTTGTTTAAGCCCATACAAGGATTTAATTAGCCTGCAAACTGGTCTGATCTCCCCCTGGCTTTTAAATCCTTGTGGAAGTTTTATGTAAATCTCATCGAACAGGTCTCCTTGCAAGAAGGCATTGTGCACATCTATTTGATGAATGTGCCAATGCTGAGCAGCTGCAATAGACAGAATAGTTCTTACTGTAACCATTTTTACAACAGGATAGAAGGTCTCCTGATAATCAATACCCTCATTTTGGCTGTAGCCCTTTGCAACTAGTCGAGCCTTATACCTTTCAATTTCTCCAGAAGCTTTATACTTAATTTTGTACACCCACTTGCAGCCAATGGGGTGCTTGCTAGGAGGTAGTGAGACAATTCTCCAGGTATTGTTGCTCTCTAGAGCTGAAATTTCAGCTTGCATAGCTTCTACCCATCTGGGGTCCTTGATAGCTTATGTATATGAGGCAGGTTCAGTAGATGAAGAAAGACCTGCTACATAAGCCTGATATGTAGGTGAAAGATGCTGATAGGACACATAGTGGGAAATGGCATAAGGCACATCTTGCTGGACATTTAGGGACACAAAGTCCTTCATATATCCAAATAGGTGGGTTCTTTTTTCTCTTTGGCCTCTCAGAAGTAGAGTTTGGAGGTAGAGGGGCTTGGACAGGAGGTAAGTCTGGAGTGACATCAGGAGAAGGAGCATGTGGTGATAAGTCTGTAGGATGAACTGGAGGTGGAGAAGAAGCCTCATCAGTAAGAAGCTCAGGAACAATAGAGTGAGAAGCTTCAATGTCAGTGTAGTCATAGGCTATATCATCAGTTGGAAAATTATTTATGAGATTCATCTCTTCATATTCTGAGAAAAGGAAGTCACTACATACTGGATTCTGATGAGTAGGTTAGGTAGGATGTCTGTCTAGAGACTGTTTAAAAGGAAATATGTCTTCTCTAAATAAGACATCTCTGCTAACCATAAACCTATGCTGAAGATAGTCATACAAGATATAGACTTTTTGAGTGGTAGAGTACCCCATAAACACTGTAGGAAGAGCCTTACTCTTGAACTTGTCAGTCTCTGATAGTTGCTTGGCATAGCATAGGCAACCTAAAATTCTAAAGTGATCCAAAGAGGGTGGCCTGTGATGTAGCCTTTCAAAAGGTGACAGACCTGCTGTGACAGGAGAAGGGATTCTGTTAATTGTGTAGACTGCTGCAAGCACACAATGTCCCCAAAACTTCAAGGGAATACTAGCCTGAAACCTCATAGCTCTTGCTACTTCTAAAATGTGTCTATGTTTCCTCTCAGCTACTCCATTCTGCTGAGGGGTATATGGACATGTTCTCTGATGAATGATACCCAGACTTTTAAACAGATGATCACAAGTAGAGTTTACAAACTCAGTGCCATTGTCTGTCCGTAGAATTTTAACCCTACTACTGAATTGAGTGAAGACAAATGTGAAAATCTGTCTCAAGACTACACAGACATCTGACTTTAGTTTCAGCAGAAATAACCAGGTCATTCTAGAAAAATCATCCACAAGAGTTAGGAAATATTTGTTGCCATCATGAGTTGCAATTCTATAAGGTCCCTATACATATGCATGTATCAATTCAAAATACTGAGTACTCTTAATACTGCTGCTAGGAAAGGGCAAACGAGTATGCTTAGCAAGAGGGCATACATGACATTTATGAAGTGCAGAAATACAACTATCATCCCTAACAGAAAATACATTCTTCAAAACACCAGAGGACACATGTTCAAGTCTTCTGTGCCACAAATCTAAGTCTAGCTTATTCTTTGGCTGCTTCTCAGGATTCCTTACAGCCAACGATACTTCCTTCTTTCCTTCTTTATTTGTTGCTTGTGGTAGCAGTAGATACAGTCCATCCTTTTCTCTACCAATCTCTCTCACCTTCCCATTGGAGAGATCTTGAAAGATGCAAAAATCAGGAAAAAAGTGACAGAACAGCCCAAGTCCTTAGTTACTTGTGATACTGAGAGTAGGTTGTACTTAAATTCTGGAACATGAAGCACATTCTTAATGGTGCTAGTAGCAGATATAGGACTAACACCTATATGAGATACACATGACACTTCATCATTTGGCAGATATACCCTTTTTTGTTCATGAGGTTTTGAGTAGTTAGATAAGAGACTAATATCTGACACCATATGATTGGTGGCACCTGTATTAATAATCCAGTTCTGAGACTTACTAGCTGCTAAGAAAGCATTACTAGTACCTGCTGTATTGGCTGATGGAGATATTTCTGACCTGTTCAACATCTGCAAAATCTGTTCATACTGTTCTTTGGTGAATGTCATCTGAGAGTTTCGAGCATGTGGTCCTGCATTAGAGTAACTAGAACCTGGATCCCTAGAATGCTGTTTAGGAGCAGGAGTATATGTCCTGTTGTTATTCTCACTGAACACAGTAGAAGGTGGAGGTTGCCTCTCAAGGATATCAGTGAATGCATTATAAGCAGCATTATAACCAGAGGATGATGAGTTATAGCAGAAGATGCAGTATTGTACCTAGAGTTGTATCCAGAATTGTATCCAGAGGATGAGTTGTTGTTATAACCAGAAGATGATCCTTCTCCTTTCTTTTCTCCCCCTCTCCTCCTTGGCTTGTAACCCACAGGATAGCCAATCTCCTTATAGCAATTCTCTTTTGTGTGATCTTTCCAACCACATGATTCACACTGAACATTTGCATTTCTCCTAGTGTTTCTACCACCAGTTCTAGGTTGATAGTTACCAGATCTCTGAGAGAGTAATGCTGTAGATTCATAGGACTCATGCCCTGGAAAAGGTGCAGTACCTAACAGACCAGCAGTGGCAGCAACTGCCTTTTGACTCTCATCACTAATAACCATAGCATAGGCCTGATTTACTGTGGGTAAGGGGTTCATTAACAATATCTGACTTCTAGCTTGTGCATAAGACTCATTGAGGCCCATAAGAAATTGAAACAACTTCTGTGTACGCATATGAACTACATAATCACGAGATTTTGCGCAATCACATCCAGGAGAAGGCACTAGGGCTTCATACTCATCCCATAGATCTTTAAGCTTAGAGTAATATGATGAAACAGAGGAGGTACCTTGTGTAAGGGTAGCAATCTCCTTGTGCAAGTTGAAGGTGCGTGACCCATTGATCTTATCAAAGCGCTCTTTTAGATCCTCCCACACAGCATGAGCACTTGAACCATATACAACACCACTGATCAGTTCTCGAGCCGCTGAATTCATTAGCCAGGAGAGGACTATAGCATTGCATCTCTCCCACTGTTCCTAAAGGCATAGTCAAACTTTTCTTTGGAACAAGAGCCATCAACCAGCCCTAATTTGTTCCTTCCTCGCAAAGCAATACGCATAGCCCGACTCCATAAGCCATAGGTATCTGAACCAGTCAATTGAACAGAAATTGTGAGTTCTGCGGGAGAAAGGTACATGACATGATTGTGATCAATGCTAGTATAACCAGTAGTTACAGTAGCATCTCCATTAAAAGCCATTTCTGAGCTTAAACACAAACCCTAGAAATTTTCAGCTAAGAAATTGAAAAGAAAAATGACTGAAGGAAGTGAAATGATCTTTCCAGAATCAAACGAAAACTAGAGCACCATGCCCTGATACCATGATATAATCTGTGAAATCTGAGAGGAGATTCACAGGAAGAACAAGCTAGAGAGAGATGAGAGCTTTTGGGGAAATATATTTCCACTAACTGATCAAATGAGAGCATATACACAGATATAAAGAAGCTGTATCTTAGCTATAACTAACTTCTAACTACCTTGGTTAACTAACCTAACTATACAGTTAACTAACTACTTCTCAGTTAATATTCTAACTAACTACTCAGTCGGTTAGTATTAATTAAACTAAGCTGCCCTCCTAGCTTGGACTCCAGCTTGCATCATTCAACATGAAGGAGTTGATATAAGTTCCCTAAAGGTTGATCCTGGTGAAAGATTAGCAATTCAACAATATCATCCAAATGACCATGATGAAATAAGAAGAGCATATATTCAACAGGGCCTTTCCAACCTTGGAATCACAATTTTCCTCAAAGAGTATTTTTAGGTAATAAATTGCGTCGCTTTAATTATAAGTTGTTTGATGGGTACAATTGGTTTGAGTATAGCATAACAAAAGATGCAACCTTTTGTTTCTGTTGCTATTTGTTTCATGATGAAAACATTAATCAAGGTGGGGGAATGTATTTCCAAAGATAAGATTTACAAGTTGGAATAAGAAGAGCAGTTTTGATGTGTATATTGGTGGACCGAATAATGTTCAACATCAATCAAGAAGGAATTTTGAAGATCTAATGAATCAAAAACAGTCCATTCAAAGTGCACTTGCTAAAAATCCGATCAACAAAAGTTACAATATCGGACTCGTTTAGAAGCCGCTGCTGATGTGACAAGATATCTTCAGAACCAAGGATTAGCATTTCGGGGACATCGTGAAGATGAATCGTCTCTTAATAGAGGTAACTACAAAGAACTCCTCAAATGGTATGCAAAATTATATGATAATATTGGTGAGGTAATAAGAAAGCTCCAAAGAATAATCAATTGACTTCTCCATACATTCAAAAGGATATAATCACTGTATGTAAGAGCCTGTTTGGCCAAGTTGCCAAAAACTGCTTATTTTGAAATGTACTTTTATCAGAAGTACTTTTCAGATAAGTACTTTTGAAGAATAAGCAGTTTGTGTTTGGCCAACTCATTTGAAAAGTGCTTTTTCTAAACAGTTTGTGTTTGGATAATCTTTACAAAAAGTACTTTTGAGTGTCAAATTACGAAAAAATGTATTACTAAGATTCATTATGCGACTAATATTATTGAAATATATCAAAGATCTAAATATTTTTTCAATAAAAGAGTTAATTTAATATTTTATTTTTATTTAATTTAAATATAAAATATAAAAAAATATATACTATGGTTTTTAATCAATAGAAATAAGGTTAAACCAAAAGAAGGAAGCAGAAAATAAAGTTTTATTTATATTTAAGAAATATATTGCTTAAAATGATTAATTATAGTATGGTAAATAAATATTTTTGGTAAGGATATTTTTGTCTTAAAAAATTAATAAACTGCTTCTGCTTCTAGGGAGAAACAGAAATTTGTAGCTTCTCCCCAACAACAGAAAAACTGCTTCTGCTTCTTCTCAAAAGTACTTTTTTCTTTTGGCCAAACACATTAAAAATTCTTCAAAAGCATTTTTTTCTTAAAAAAAAAAGTACTTTTGGCTTATGAGAAGTTTGGCCAAACATGCTATAAGATGGAAACAATTAAATCTATCATTGAGGATTTAAATGGTGATTACTTATTCATTTTACCATATTAGTTGAAGAATCTCATGATGTATCATGTAAGGAGCAAATGACTATTGTAAAGGGGTTTTGTGATGGAGCGCTTTATTGGTATTGTTCATGTTCGTGCTACTACTCCTTTGTCTTTAAAGAAAGAAATTGTTGATTTACTTGCTCAGCATTCTTTGAGTTCATCTTATATACGTGGACAATGTTACGATGGAGCAAGCAATATGCAAGGTGATTTAAATGCGCTTAAAAAGGTGATACAACAAGAAAGTGAAGGTGCTCATTCTATTAATTGTTTTGCTTATCAACTGATGCAATTAACTCTTGTTGGAGTTTTTAGAAAATGTGATGAAATTCAAGAATTTTATTATAAGTTTTCGATATATTAAATATGGTGGGAGCTTCTTACAAGCATAGAGATGAACTTCGTGAAGCTCAAGCAGAAAATTGAAGAAGTATTACGTAAATGTGAGCTTGAAATAAGTTAAGGGTTTGAATCAAGAGTTAGGTCTTGCTAGAGTCGGTCATACTCGGTAGGGCTCTCGCTACTAAACCTTTAATAACTATATTTTTATGTTTGGCTCCATCATTGATCTACTTGATGCTCTTGCTGTTAGTGCACGTTCTGAAGAAAAGTGTAAGGCACAAGGATATCTTACAAGATGTTTAAAATTTAAGGTTTTCTTCATGTTGCATTTCATGCGCAATGTTTTAGAATTACAAATGAGGTTAATGCAACCTTTTAAAAGAAGGATCAAGATATTGCAAATGCCATGTTACTCGTAGGAGTGGCAAAGGACCATTTGCAACTGATGAGAGATTTGGAATTTACTTATTGATGATGTATCTAAATTTTGTATCAAATATGACATTGTGATGCCAGAATGTGATGAGCTTTATGTTATTGATGAGATTCATGTTATTCTTGGAAGACCACGTCGTTTAGTTGCTGAGTATACTATTTTCCATTAGTACCATGTTAAAGTATTCTGTGGATTATTGATTGGAAACTTCAAGAACTCAATAATCATTTTGGTAAGGTGACAACTGATTTCTTCTCGGAGTTGCTTGCTTGAACCCAGTTGACTCTTTTTCAAGCTTTGACATTGAATTTTTTTTGAGATTGGTTGAGTTATATCTTGATGATTTTGATAAATATTCTATGGTTCACCTTCATTTTCAGCTTGGGAATTACATTGTTGATGTCCGGGATCGTGATAAAAGGTTTTCAGATCTTATAGGACTTGACGACCTTTCCAAGAAACTAGTGGAGACAAAGAAACATGGAGCTACTCTTATTTTTTGATTAGTGAAATTTTCTTTACTTTTGCCAATTGCTACTGTTACAGTTGAAACACCATTCTCGGTGATGAAGTTGATTAAGTCTAACTTATGAGAAATCGAATGGATGATGAGTTTTTGAATAGTTGTTTGGTGCCTTATATAGAAAATAACGTATCTAGTGCTATTTCTAATAAGGCTATTATGGATACATTTCAAAAAATGAAAACTCATCGAGAAGAGTAGCTGGTAATGTACTTGAATTGATATGTTTTATTAATATGATTTCAGTATAATTTTTATTCATTTATTTATTTTTTTAAATGTGACACTTCTTGCAAAAAATCTTTCGTACGCCACTAGTCAACGACCATACATTTGATAAAGAAAAAAAAAACTTTTAACCTTTTTCCATGCTAGAAAATATATGGCAAGTTTAACCTTATTCCATGCTAAACTATTCATGATTTTTGAAGTTAGACTATCTAATTATCTAAGAGTAAAAAGTATAGTGATCGAGAAGTGTAGATGCATAAGAACTGCAAAGGTATGTAATTAAAGAAAAGGTAATTGAAGCATTGCACCGAACGTAACACAAGAACTTATTATTTGCATATGATTAAAAAAAGGTACGTACGTCTATCTTACATAACAGAAGAAATAAATAGAATGAATTAGATTACACTACATCACATAATACAAATATAGTTGTATAATACAAAATCCAACATATCTAGACAGTACTGTAGAAGAGCTTACACAGAGAAATAATATATATAGAGTATATAGGGTACTAGAAGAACTAGTTGACACTGCCACAAACATTTCTTATAATCCCATTTTGACCCGTTAGTGGACTGATATCTCCCATTTTGATCATAGCAGCAGCAAAGTCAGAGGAGAAAGCGCGAGGGCTAGTACTGTATTCAGAAACAATATTATCTGTTGATCCTCCATTGAAAAGAACTTGATCTGATTGAAGAAGACCTTTCTTTTGGATGAGATTTTTGAAGTAATTGTTATCAAATGAATTTGGTGTAACCAAATCAAGAGGTGCCAGATTTCCATTCTCTCCTTCTTGAGGACATTGACGTCTTCTAGTACTTGCAAAACCAGGATCAATGTCTGTTCCATTGCTATAAATCCGATCACGAAATAAGAAACACTGTGCTTGGCCAATTGTGTGAGCCCCTGGATATTAAAGAACCAATAATTAATAATTTTCTTCACTCTTTATGTAAAATTCTATTTTTCTTCGAGCTCTAAATGATAACATATATAGATGTTAATTATATCTCGAATACCTGACAAGGCAACCATGTCTCTTGTGCTAAGCCCCTTGATTGCAAAGCTAGAAATAAGTCTATCCAAAGTGTCAAAAGGACCAGGAAGATCTGTTTCTGCAAGTGTCTTACTTGCTGAGGTTGAATCTCTCCTTCCAAGTTTCACTGCCCATGATGGTCCTCCCACCTGATATTATTTAATAATCTTTGCATTAGGATTACCAATTCATTGTTATACAATACTATATATATGCATATATACTAATTTGACTTTAAAACGAGAATCGTTTTGTTAATTGCAGGTGTCTAGAAAATATATATGCTACTGCTAAGAAACAGATTAAGTGCACTTACAGCAGCTGATGCATCTCGAGCTGCAACAGTAAGTATGTCAGCGCAAGAAACCACCCCGGGACAAACCTTTTCCACCTCTCTCTTTGCATCTTCTATGATTCCATAACCTCTTGCTGACCCAAGATTTGGCAAGGCAGTCTTCTCACTTTCAATTGAAGGAGCCTCATCAAGTAAGATCGAAGCATCACAACCCTAAATCAACGATCATTATAGAACACCATTTCAGCCATTTGACCTCAAAATATACAAGTACATGAAAAGAATAATAATAATAAAGCAATTCAGGAGACATAATCTTTAAACTAACCTGAACAAAGCAGTCATGAAAGTGAAGGCGAAATAAGGGAAGCAGCCATGCGACGTTCACGTGAAATTGCTTGTCTTACGCTGGTACGTATAGTGTTGAGTGCATTAGGACAAGTACTATCGTAGAACATCGCAGAAAGCTGTGCATGGGATTGCATGCATGAAAGTAGAACAGAAAGTATAACAGCCATAACTGTGAAGGATTGATTTGGATTACTCATTTAGAGAAATTGTATATACTCCTATATATCAAGAAATTCAGAAAGATTTGGCTTAATTTTCAAAAGAAAAAAAACAAGATAAGTATATTGAAGCTTGGTGAATTATTTAGCTAAGTAAAAATGAAGACAATGACAAAGGGAATGTCCAAGGGACTGAATTTATAGGCACTGAAACACGTAAATGGTAAGAGTACTGAAGCACTCTTTGGTCACTAATGGCTGCTTTGCCGCGTTACTACTAGTTTTACTTCCTAATATGTAATGAATAGTGATATACGTTTACTTTCGATAAATCATGAATGTACCTTGACTTGTTCTATAACATTAGCTCTTCTGGCTAGCTGTCTTTTAAAGGCTTTATAAATCTAGAATACTCATTGTATTAGTATATTTTGATTTTTCTGGTTTAATCATTTGGTATCCGAAATAGTGGAACACACAATATGAATAATTTAGATTCAAGGATCATAGAGCCCGAGGAACCCATCTATCCATTTAAGAATGTTATTTTAGTTATATGATCATGTTGTATGAGACATAAAAATGTAACACACAGGAGATTTGAAAGAATAACACAAAGGATCTTTATTACGTCGTTTCTACTGTTTAAATTATAAATAATCAAATTAGATCATTTCCTTGTGTTTGGGGATCTCTAGCTCATTAATCAATCCAATATCTTAAAATAAATAGTCAATTTTTTTTTTCAACATCTTAAAGTGGTCAATTGAAGTTGGCCAAATCTTGTTCAGCTGCATTTAATAAGCTTGACTGTGTAATTTTAGGAAAAAGAAAAACCAACCTTTTCAAGTATATGTGTTACATATTTTATTTTTAAATATTACGAAATGTATTGAAGCTGAATATTGCGGAGAAACTGTAATTAGAATCTGCTTCGTTCAGTTCACAAAAAAAGACATTTTTGATTTGCAATGGTCAAGTGAATAAGAGTAGTGTCACTAAAAGTTTCTCAATAGTTGTTAGTACAGTAATACTTTCAAATCCAAATGATTCCATCATCTAGTATGATCAATGCAGCATCTCAATACTTTAATTTGATGAAACACGAGATATTAAAAGTTTCGGGATCTGTCTTGAATTTGAATATTAACAAAATAATTCTCACAGAATTCAATTAAATTAAACAGAATTTATTTAAATTTAAGTTTGTAAACTCTAATATTTAGAAATGAACGTATTACATTGATATTCAGATCTAGAGTGAAGATTGACAAATTCGACTTTAGGTACAATTAAATCATTTTAAATTTTTAGGAGAGGTACGTAATGCTAGTACCTTTCACTCCAATGATTTGATATCTTAGTTATGTAATTATTAATCGGGTTTGGAATGTAATGGAAAGTCAATTGATAAATTAATGAAATGTCAAAGGTCAACAGCAGGAAAATACGTACTTTTATCCATTGTGATTTCCAGCTAGCAGAATACAGTCTATTCTGATTTTCATGAGAGTCATACTCCTATTTGTGTTAGACCGAAAGAAACAAAGAAAAAAAAAGTCATAATTATCATATTTTCTTCAACTTCACGTCACGTTAGTGCATTTTTGCGCTTTAGGCCGTGGTACTAGCTGAGATCAAACCATGCATCTTCAGCATATAAAAGAAGCGCAATATCACTTGCGCTGCACTCCGTTCATTTAAATCACCAACAATAAATATATAATGACAAATTTAACAGTAATAACAAAACCCTCAATTATTAAAAGCAATTTGTCAATCAGGATCTGCAATTTTTTAAAAAAAATATGCTGCTACAAGTCACGAAACTTTGGAGCAAAATTGACCCAATTGAATCATCATCTTTGAATTTCTTTTTCTCATAGGTAAGTTATTCTATTTTATTTCTTCCTCTTTTTTAGGTAGATGTTCTTGAAACATTCATTATATTCCTTTTGAATTCTATAGGATTATCTAGGGTTTACCATAATTGATATTTTAATTTAGGTTTAATTTTATGAAGATGCTTTACCCTAGTGTATTTTCTATGGTTTCAAAACCAATTTCGGCATCTAAAGATTCATCTAAGTTGTGCAATAGTGCCGAAGAATCAAAACAACATGAAAAAGTTAAGGAGTTGATATATATATATATATATATATATATATTTTGATAACATAGATACTTATATATTAATATTAAACATTAGAAATACATCCAACAGAGATGCTCGACAGAGCATTGTCATTGCCAAGCTTGGCAAGATTAGTACAGGCATCAAAAGATATTGTCTTAACAAAACAAACTCCTTCCTTCTCTAAATCCAGGCGCTTTTCTAATGATAAAGGAGGAGTAGAAAACTTAGATAAACTATTATAACTACTACAACTGAAAGCCAGTTTGGCCAAAAGATGTGCTGCTTCATTAGCCTGTCTGAATTCATGCTTGATTGTTTGAAGCCCCATTCTGCATAGAAAGGAGTTGATATAAGTTCCCTAAAGGTTGATCCTGGTGAAAGATTAACAATTCAACAATATCATCCAAATGACCATGATGAAATAAGAAGAGCATATATTCAAAAGGGGCCTTTTCAACCTCGGAATCACAATTTTCCTTAAAGAGTGTTTTCAGGTAATAAATTGCGTCGCTTTAATTGTAAGTGGTTTGATGAGTACAATTGGTTGGAGTATAGCATAACAAAAGATGCAACCTTTTGCTTCTGTTGCTATTTGTTTCATGATGAAGCATTAATCAAGGTGGAGGAATGTATTTCCAAAGGTAAGATTTACAAGTTGGAACAAGAAGAGCAGTTTTGATGTGTATATTGGTGGACCGAATAGTGTTAAATATCAATCAAGAAGGAATTGTGAAGATCTAATGAATAAAAAACAGTCCATTCAAAGTGCACTTGCTAAAAAATCCGATCAACAAAAGTTAAAATATCGGACTCGTTTAGAAGCCGTTGCTGATGTGACAAGATATCTTCTGAACCAAGGATTAGCATTTCGAGGACATCGTGAAGATGAATCGTCTCTTAATAGAGGTAACTACAAAGAACTCCTCAAATGGTATGCAAAATTATATGAGAATATTGGTGAGGTATTTAAAAAAGCTCCAAAGAATAACCAATTGACTTCTCCATATATTCAAAAGGATATAATAACTGCATGTAAGATGGAAACAATTAAATCTATCATTGAGGATTTAAATGGTGATTACTTATTCATTTTTCCATATTAGTTGATGAATCTCGTGATATATCATGTAAGGAGAAAATGACTATTGTGTTGCAGTATGTTGATAAAAGGGATTTTGTGATGGAACACTTTATTGGTATTGTTCATGTTCGTGCTACTACTCCTTTGTCTTTAAAGAAAGAAATTGTTGATTTACCTGCTCAACATTTTTTGAGTTCATCTTATATACGTGGACAATGTTACGATGGAGCAAACAATATACAAGGTGATTTAAATGCGCTTAAAAAGTTGATACAACAAGAAAGTGAATGTACTCATTCTATTCATTGTTTTGCTCATCAACTCCAATTAACTCTTTTTGCAGTTTCTAGAAAATATGATGAAATTCAAGAATTTTATTATTAGTTTCCGATATACTAAATATGGTGGGAGCTTCTTACAAGCATAGAGATGAACTTCGTGAAGCTCAAGCAGAAAATTGAAGAAGTATTACGTAAATGTGAGCTTGAAATAAGTTAAGGATTTGAATCAAGAGTTAGGTCTTACTAGAGTCGGTCATACTCGGTGGGGCTCTCACTACAAAACCTTTAATAACTCTTGTCGTACCCCACTTTTTACTCGACTTGGAGCGAGTCAAGGCTCGGGTTTGACTAGGTAACTCGGTTGAGTTTAGAATTGGAGTTGCCACCTAATATGCGTCTTCTAAGGTGTATTAGGCCACCTAAATGTCTAAGGTCGGGGTTCGTTCAATAAATCATATTTTCAGAGATTCGAGGGTAAGAGGTCTAAATGACTCGGGGAAGAAGGTGTTAGGCACTTCCCAAGTCCCACAAAAAGTGGTTCCCGCCTGAGCTTTTACTTTTGGGATGTCAAAAAGGCTATAGACAAGTATTGATTACATTTACAAATTATATTACTAACTTGAGAGTTAAAATTACTTTCAATCAGGAAAACAGGTCTATTTGTGCAAACAATTGAATGGGCAGTGAGTAATTAAGTTTTGGGCTTTCGAATTTTACAGAAATGGCCTAAACCCAACGCCTAATCGCGCATTTGGCCTTAATTTTTTGCAAACATTGAATAAATTTGGCTAAAATCACGAGGACAGTTTCAAATTAGTATATTCAAACAATTTTAGTATTTAACACGCTTTTGCAGAAATAGCCAGTTTTGAAAATATTTTTTAGATTTGACATAAACCATATTGGATTTATTTTTTGTAAAAAATGTTAGCCATTCCTGGTCGGCGTGACTTGATATTAATTGTCGAGCCCTAACCTTAATGGCTATTTGCTTTTGGGGTCAGTTTTGAAAACCTAGTATATGGGCTATTTTTGAAAACGGGGTTCACCAAAGCACACAAATGCACATAAGGGGGCTGTCACACGTAAATATAAGTGTATAAGCATGCAAATACATGAATAAGTGGTAATATACTTTAGAAAATACGTATAGTAGTTTGTACAAGTGACCCCAACATTTATACTCCCCTATACACTATTAGATTAGTGTATAGGAGATTAAAGTAGGTCAAAAATAGGTTAATACACATAAAGGGCCAAGTTTAAAAACTGATTTGGGCCTGTATCGTTTATACAAAGAGGGGGTTGTTTCAGTTTTTGCAGAAATAGTTCAGATTTTAACAAGCATTACACAAATGGCCCCGGTTGTCAAAATTTCCAAATTTTCATATGAAAGGCTTCGGATAAGCACTGCAATGTTGAGTTTAAATCATCATATACTAAAAGCATACTTATTCAAATATCCAATTATTATTTAAACCTGGTTTTCATACAAGATTTCTATTTTTGATTAGATATGATGGAAACACATAAAAGAGAAAGTAAGAAAAGGCCCCTGTGTAGCCAAACACATAGCCAGGAGGTTAGAGCAATGGTAATACACACAGGGCATCCTAATGAATACAATCAAATGGGAAGACTAAGAAATCAGATAAAGGGTAAGAGCCTGTGAACACTTGAGAACAAGGCCTGTTATGCCTATACAGGGGCTAAAGAAAGACCCAGATACACCTTCACAAATAGTCATGAAAGCACCTGAATTTGGGAACTTGGTATAGCTTGCAAAGCTATCCACAATAAGCTGCATAAAGGGGGTCAGCAGGGGCCAAAGAAGGCCTATACAATCATAACAAATATGCAGTTCACATAGAGGTCTAATATCCAGTCTTGGAGAGGAGAGAAGCAGGGAAGCATTACCTTTTCTAGTTAATTTGAGCAACCAGAAACAGAGTAACAGTAATGGAGGAGCAGTAACTCAGCAAAAAGGATCCTTCATAGATTATGTATCAAAGCCCCTCTCTCCAGTAGTTAAATCAAGAAGAGAAGATGATAGAAAGGCCTTTCAGAGTGATTAAGGTAGGAGAGTGTGTATGCTTCAGTATATTGATGTGTGTAGTGTCTTAATGTATATGATTTGATAGAAATCGACTGGTTTAAATAGGTGTAGGGTGATAGAACTAATTCAAATGGGTAGCAAAACAAAATAAGGCAGGGAATATTGTTTTCAAGAATAAGGGGGACAGCCTTAAGTTTTTTTTCCAAAAATAGTTCTATCACGATTCCCTAAATCAAGGTAAATCCATTCTTTAACCAGTATGCTTCCTTCCCCTTAAACACAATGAGGTCCAAGTTCCAAATCAGTTGTTCAAACCTATTCTAGGCTCAAAATAACTTAACATATTTTGAGAAGTTCTAGTTGGCATTGGATTCAATCAAATAACAACTTTCCTTTTAAACACCAATCATAAATTCAAATCAAACTAGTCGAGATCCCCTAAATCATGTGAAACAAACCTCCTTCAAATTTTATACTAGACAAGTTAGGAAAACTATGCATATTAACAGAATTAGGGAAGCCAATACATTTGCAAAACAAGCACGATCATGATCATCTCACACACAGGCATAGATCCTATGTCTTGAAACTGATAAGGATGTTCCAAGGTTTTAACTACGAACAAATTCACGTATTCAAAGGTTCAAAGTCATTACTAATTAATCGTGTCACTGTACCAAGCATGAATTAACAATCGCAGGGATTTTATTTTAACTAATCAACAGGTAATATGTAATCGTGTTAACACATACAGAATTAGGAAAATTTTAGGTATATGATATCACATAAATTCAAAACATAACAAAAAGATAGGATTACATGTTTGGATTGTGCATGCGCGAGGGGTTTTCCCTCTTCTCACGACAGTAGAGCTCATATTTTTTAACGAAAGAACTGCTGGAGTTTCACTTCCGGCGACAGAGGTGAATGTTGGGGGTAGGGTTAAATTTAAACTTCATCAAACGGGCGAATCAAGGGGGTGGGTTTTATAGCGGAGGATGTGTGGAGTATGGTGGTATAATTATTTTTGAGTCTTGCCGGTGGAAATGACCGAAAACGGCCATGGACAGTGGTGGTTAGGGTTTTCGCCGAGAGAGAAATAGAGAGAGAGAGAGAGAGGCGGTGCGGATATTGTGTGAAATGAGGGGGTTTGTTAGGGTTTGGGGGTAAGGATGTAATTAAAAATGGAAATTTTAGCCTTGGCTGTTGGATCAAATATTTGGATGGATAGGATGAAGCGTAGGCGTGACGTGGTACTGACGTGGTGTGAGGTGTATAAGTATATATAGTGTATATGTTGTGTATAAAATATGTATAAGTGTGTGTAAAATATATATAAATATGTAGAAAATTGAAAAATTAATTTTAAAATGCTATAATGACTTAAAGAAATGTAGAAAATATCATTATGAGAATTAATATAATTTTGAGCAGTTTTGTTGAAAATAGTGTAATAGCGAAAATTCATAATTGAACGTGCGAATTTTATAAATACTCGTAGTTTGTGCCTGTGTCTTTTTAAAATAGCCTAATTGGAGTATTTGTGTGAGGTAGGAATTTCGTGTGAAGATAACTGTAGAGTTATTAGTGCAATTTTGTCTAAAAATGGTTATTGAAATAGGAGGGACAAAATTGGGTGTCAATAGCTTAAAAGAGTCTTTGGGCAAAGACTTCACAGAGCAGCCAATTTTGTCGTGACTCTTGGAAGGTGTATTTAGAAAATGCAAGTGTTTGTGCGGGGTGCTACATTGTAGTGTCTTTGCCATGGCCGATTGTATGTCCTGCGATAAAAGTGAGTTTTTCCAAATAATATGTAAGTAAATGCATAAATAGACTTTCATGTCGTTGGATTGTCTTGTCAATGCCTCTCGTAAAGAGACCTATGTGCTCGTCAGCACTGCTACTGCCTCTCGTTATGAGATGTATGCCTCCTCGTAATGAGAACCTACTACTACCGCCTCTTGTCGTGAGATGTATGCCTCCTCGTAAAGAGAACCTATTTCTCGTTAGTACTGTTATTGCCTCCTCGTAATGAGAACCTACTGCTACCGCCTCTCGTCGTGAGATGCATGCATGTCGCATCGGGCTGTATACCCTGCGAACAAAAGTAAAGTGACGTGCAAAATATGGTGTCACTATGGTGTCTGCAACCTTGTTCGGAAGACCTTCTTTCTTCTGCTTTTATAGTGTCTGCGTTCAAAGAAAAAATTGTGAGTTGTGGGAGGAAGGTCTGATTTGTGCATTCTTCGTTTGTTCCTCGCCTTCTTCTTGTAGTATCTTTGTGAATGTCAGGACCTTAGTCAAGCCAGTGGGGATATAAAAAAATAAAAGAAAATAATGCAAGTGTTTTGAAAAATATTTGTTAGAAAAATGTGATTTATTTCCATTGACAGACTACATTTTATAATTCGAGTACATCATTGATGTTGTTTGTCCCTCAGATCTTACTAAAACCTTCTATTGATGAATTTTGAGGGACCTCAAAATTCTGCCCCAGTTTCTGCACTTTGCTTTCTTTTGAAACTTTTGAGAGGATCTCAAAAATTTCTGCCCTAATGTCGGTTCTGTCTGTCCTTTTTGAAATTTTTGAGAGGTCCTCAAAAATTCTGCCGCAGTGTCTACTTCGTGGGGAAAATAAAATATTTTGTATTAATGCGACCGAACCTTGGGTATCCCGCTTGGGGAATCAGGTCGTAACGTAGTTCCAGACTATAGGAGACATTGCATAAACAATAAGGCTATTATCTAGAGTAGGTATTTAGACATAATATCTTTTGACAGCGTCTGTATTGATCGATTTTGGCCAAACTTCTCCGTCCATCTCTGCTAATACCAATGCTCCTCCTGTCAAGACTCGATGAACCATGTACGGCCCTTGCCAATTTGGTGAAAACTTGCCTTTTGTCTCTTCTTGATTAGGAAATATCTTCTTTAACACTAATTGCCCCGGTTCGAAAGATCTCACTCGAACTTTCTTGTTAAATGCCTCTGCCATCCTTTTCTGATACAACTGCCCGTGACATATCGCATTCATCCGCTTGCCATCAATGAGTGCTAACTGTTATATTCTTCCCTTAATCCATTCAGCGTCTTTCAGTTCTGCTTCCTGGATGACTCTCAGAGAAGGTACTTCAACTTTGGCCGGTATCACTGCTTCTGTGCCATAGACTAACAGGTAGGGAGTGGCTCCTGTTGATGTCCTTACAGCAGTGCGGTATCCCACTAAAGCATATGACAGACTTTCATGCCATTGCTTCGAATTATCAGTCATCTTGCGCAGTATTTTCTTGATGTTTTTATTGGCTGCTTCAACTGCTCCATTCATCTGAGGTCTATATGCGGTAGAATTGCGGTGCTTGATCTTGAAAGTGTCGCATGTTGCTTTCATCAAGTCACTATTATATTGGATCTATTTTCAATGATGATTGACTCGGGGATGCCAAACCGACAGTTCATTTTTTCACGGACGAAATTTGCTACGACTTTCTTTGTTATTGACTTGTATGACACAACTTCCACCCATTTGGTAAAGTAGTCTATGGCTACCAATATGAACCGATATCCATTAGATACAACGGGTTCAATTGGTCCTATGACATCCATCCCCCAGGCAGCAAAGGGCCAGGGAGATCCCATAACATTCAACTCACTTGGAGGTACCCGTATCATGTGTCTGTGAACTTGACGTTGATGATATTTCTTTGCGTGTTTTATGCAGTCATGCTCCATCGTCATTCAGAAATAACCGGCTCTCAAGATCTTCTTTGCGAGCATGAAGCCGTTCATGTACGGGCCGCACGTTCCAGCATGTATTTCTTCTAGCAATCTTGTGGCTTCTTTAGCATCTGCATATCTCAGCAGACCCAAATCAGGTGTCCTTTTGTACATGAATTCGCCATTCAGAAAGAAACTATTCGCCAATCTCCTCAGTGTCTTCTTTTGGAGGCTTGTAGCATTTTCTAGATAAGTGCCATCCTTAAGGAAATTCTTGATATCATGGAACCATGGCTTCCCATCCAACTCTTCTCCTATATGAAAATAATATGCTGGTTGTTCTTTCACTGCTACAGGTATGACATCAATGTAGTTCTTATCAAGATGCTGGATCATGGAGGATATAGTAGCTAAGGCATCCGCAAACTCATTCTGTAGTCTGGGCACGTGCCAGAATTCTATTTTGGTGAACCTCTGCTCCAGTTCTTTTATGTATTCCAAGTATGGTAATATCTTTGAATTCTTTGCTGTCCATTCTCCCCGGACTTGATGGACTAATAGATCAGAATCCCCGATTGCCAACAACTCTTGTATGTTCATATCTACCGCCACTCTAAGCCCCAAGATGCAAGCTTCATATTCGGCCATGTTATTGGTGCAAGGGAATCTGTGTTTGGCTGTGACAGGATAATGTTGGCCTATCTCGAAAATCAATACTACTCCGATGCTGACTCCCTTGAAGTTTACTGCTCCATCAAAGAATCTCCAACCGTCATATTCTTCTACAATGTCTTCTCCAACTAACATGACCTCCTCGTCCGGGAAGTAAGTGTGCAAATGAAACGACCTCGGTAAGTCGTTTCGGAAGTTAGGACTCCGATTGGCGTGCCGATAATTTTAAAATATTCGTAAGGTCCATTGAGACTTATCTGTAAAATTTGAGCTAAATCAGACCTCGTTTGGTAGGCATCGGAAGAAGGTTTCAGTTTTTATTGTCGATAAATATTAAAAAGAGATTTTCGAGCCCGGTTTTCGCGAATGAGCTCCGATTCGAAATCCGAAAGCGTCGTTATGTTCGTATGATTATTTGTGACTTTTTTGAACTTTTGAAAGTGAATTTCGATGTTGTTCGGCTAGTTTTCGCTAAAATGCCGAAAGTTAAATAATTTGATATTTTTTCATTTAAATTCGCATCTTGAGTTTCGGGAGTCCGATTTGAGATCCGCCTTAGCGAGTGTGCTATATATATTTTGTATAACTTGTATGCAAAAGTTGGGATTATTTCAAATATCGTAGGGTACCGTTTTAATTTTTACCGTAGCAGCGAATTTTAAAGGAAAAAGAAAAAAAAAAGACAAAAAACAAAAGACAAAAAAGGCAAAACGAGAAAGAAAAGGAAAGTGACCAGATGGTGGTGGTCCTTAGCTAAATATGCTAAGGACGAGCAGAAACTTGAAAATGCTCAAAAAGGAATTGAAACAAAGATGATGCAGCGAAAAATTGCTAGAAAATAAGAAAAGAGCCGGAGAAAAGATAGAATGTTTACCCCGAAACATTCAGGTAATGATGTTAATGCATTATTTGAGTTTATTACGTGAGTTTGAATATATTTTAACGGTAAAACTTGAAATATTAGACATCGTTTTAATAAGTTCAATTAATAGTTTAAAGGGTCAAATGGACCCCGATAATGGAATTGATTATATATTCGTACTCAGTGAGTTATGGGCAACTTATAAATATAATTTATTTAGGGTTTGGTTATGTGACCTTAAACTCTGTACATAGGCCTGGCCTGCGTATTGCGTATGCGAATAGGGTATCAGGTTCCTAACCGGATTGCCCTAAGATGTAGGGAATGAAGCCTTTAGCCTAATGTGATATATTTTTCTGCTTATTGAACACAGTGGGATCGTTTGGCAATGAAACCAAAGGACAAAGCAGTTATTGAGTGGATGTACTAACTTGGTAACAAGATAAGTGTTTATATCCATTTCTTTGGAGGCACCTGGCCTCATGGATTTTCTACCACGTGTTCCTTACGTGTGTAGCTGCCGATAGGCGTACTTATTACACCTTAGCTTTGAATTCACATTGTATATTATATGTTAAGCCCTGTTGTTGGTATTGCATTGAGCATATGAGCATTGCACTCTGGTTTTGAGCATTGCATATACTTCCCGATTGGCGATGAGATTCCCGCACCGGTGAAGGGTCATTATTGCATATACTTCCCGGTAATCGATGAGAGTCCCGAGCCGGTGAAGGGTCATTATTACATATACTTCCCGGTAATCGATGAGAGTCCCGAGCCAGTGAAGGGTCATTATTGCATATATCTCCTGGTAGACGATGAGAGTCCCGCGCCGGAGATAGGTATCATGCGTATGTGACTGCATGGCATCATATTGTATTCATACGCATTACATTGTACATATTGAGGGGTAGGAGGATTCCGCCCCAGGAGCATGAGGATTCCGCTCCATTGCATCATATTGAGGGGTAGGAGGATTCCGCCCTCGGAGCAGGAGGATTCCGCTCCATTGCATCATATTGAGGGGTAGGAGTATTCCGCCCCAGGAGCAGGAGGATTCCGCTCCATTGTATCATATTGAAGGTAGGAGGATTCCGCCCTAGGAGAAGAAGGATTCCGCTCCATTGCATCATATTGAGGGGTAGGAGGATTCCGCCCCAGGAGCAGGAGGATTCCGCTCCATTGCATCATATTGAGGAGCAGGAGGATTCCGCCCTAGGAGCAGGAGGATTCCGCTCCATTGCATCATACGTAGGCAGGAGGATTCCGCCTTAGGAGCAGGAGGATTCCGCTCCATTCATTTGGCGCATGTGACCCTTTGCATCATATTTCATTTCATTTCATTTCATTTCATCTCATTTCATTTCATACCATTGTGTAGACTTGTGGTATGTAACTACTGATCTGCTTATATGTGCATTGCTTATTTGTGGGTTGATATGTTTCTGGCTCGTATCCCTAGTTGAGTTTATGGTTTCATACGTGTTTCCGGTTGTTATCTGGCTCTGCCTTTTCATAATTTAAATAAGAGGAATTTGGTTTATCTGTTTCTTCTCCCTGGCTAGCTATCCTATTCTTTGAGGTGGCTAGTCTGCCTCACTTATTGAGTCCTTTTGACTCACCCTTGTTTGTTGTTTGTTTCTTGTCTATCTATTTCGTTTCGGCAGGTTCGCTCCAGGATTGAGTTCGCCACTTTGTTCAGGAGCGAAGACGACTTCAGCTGTCAGGGTGAGCCAACTTTATTCCGGATGCCCACCAGTTTATTGTTTATTATTTCAGTTGCTTTTTGCTCCCTTCAAGAGGTATCTGTTTTCTTTTGTACTCTTAGATGTCTAGTCTGGATAACCCTAAACCTAGTATGTTGGGTACTCAGCTGTAATTTCTTTTGTACAGCTTGAAGGTATCAGTATGTCTGTGTTTTTTTTAGGTCTTGTTATTATTTATGAATTGAATTATATTTATTTTCCTAATTTAATTGGTAAGGGTTCGCCCAACGGGTCTAGGGGAGTATGTCGGGTGCTCGCACGGCCTAACCGGATTTCGGGTCGTGTCAGCAAAGGCTCGTAGCCGTCATCTACAGGATTCTCGGCCATGTGATCAGCTAAGGCTTGAGCTTTTACCACCTTTTGAGTGACAAAGGTGATGTCAAGTTCACTCAGTAACATTTTACACTTGGCCAATTTCCTGGTAGGCATCGGCTTCTGGAAGATATACTTTAGTGAGTCCATCCTTGATATCAGCAAGGTTGCATAGGATGTCAGGTAATGTCTCAACTTTTGTGCTACCCAAGTCAGTGCACAACACGTGCGTTCTAGCAACGTGTACTTCGCCTCATATAGAGTGAACTTCTTGCTTAGATAATATATCGCCTGCTCCTTTCTTCCTGTTGAGTCATGCTGCCCCAATACACACCCGAATGTCGAATTTACTACAGACAGGTACAATATCAAAGGTCGCCCTGGTTCGTGTGGAACCAGCACGGGTGGGCAAGACAGATACTCCTTTATCATGTCAAATGCTTTTTGGCAATCTTCTGTCCACT
This sequence comes from Petunia x hybrida, assembly GCA_037355625.1. Lineage (NCBI taxonomy): Eukaryota > Viridiplantae > Streptophyta > Magnoliopsida > Solanales > Solanaceae > Petunia > Petunia x hybrida. The sequence continues at coordinate 7,484,461 of JBBBVM010000035.1, forward strand.
CGATTGCTGCATCTTTCTTCAGTAATTTGATGGTTGGCTCACAGATGACAGTGGACTGAGCTATGAATCGACTGATCTAGTTGAGCCGTCCCAAGAAACTCATGACCTCTTTCTTACTCTTCGGCGGTGGCAATTCTCGGATAGCTTTGATCTTAGCTGGATCTAATTCAACGCCTCTTCTGCTGACTATGAAACCCAATAACTTCCCAGCTGGAACACCGAAAGCGCACTTTTCCGGATTCAACTTCAAATTGTATCTGCGCAAGCGATTGAAGAACTTACACAAGTTATCCAGGTGATCCGAGCTTTTTCTTGACATGATTATCACATCATCCACATATACCTCAATCTCTTTATGCATCAAATCATGGAACATGGTAGTCATTGCCCTCATCTAAGTGGCTCCGACATTCTCCAGACCGAATGACATCACTTTATAGCAATATGTTCCCCAAGAAGTGGTAAAAGCTGTCTTTTCTGCATCCTCCTCATCCATGAGCACTTAATGATAGCCTGCAAAGCAATCTACGAAGGATTGTAGTTCGTGCTTCGCACAATTTTCAATCAAGATGTGTATGTTTGGCAAAGGAAAGTCATCCTTTGGGCTTGCTTTGTTCAGGTCCCGGTAATCCACACATACTCTGATTTTCCTTTCTTTCTTCAGCACTGGAACGATGTTCGCTAACCAAGTCGGGTATTTGACTGTTTTCAGGATTCCTGCATTGAGTTGTTTAGTCACCTCTTCTCCAATTTTTCACCAAAGTCGACGACTTGAAAGTTCGAGCTTTTTGCTTGACTGGCGGAAAGCCTGGATTGATAAGCAATTTGTGTGCCACAACATCCATGCTTATGCCTGTCATGTCATCATACGACCATGCGAACACGTCCTCATATTCCTTAAGGATATCAATGTATAGCTCTCTAACTCCTAGAGTGAGGTGCACACTAATCCTTGTTTCTTTCACGGTTTTGTCATCACCTAGATTCACCACTTCTGTTTTTTCCAAATTTGGTTTAGGTTTATTTTCAAACTTCTCAATTTCTTTATGTGTTTCCTCGTCAAACTCATCATAATCAAGGTCAGATTCCTTAAACTCAGTGGTTTCGTTACATGTTGCAGTTGCAGATTTAATGAAATTATTAGTTTGAATGCTAAAAAAATAGAATAACGCACAATTTAAAGGTTAAAAATAAAATAAAAGAGAAAAAGAGCAGCACTTTCGTTTATGAATCCTTGCAAAACAATATTTGTAGGGAGACATGTTAAAAAGGAAAAAGTGCAGATTCCACGACCCGGGGTTGGGTTTTATTTTAAAAAGCATAAAAAAGAAAATTGAACCCCCCAGGTTACTGGACCAATTGTTCAGTACAACTCCAGTTTCTGCCTTTTTGAGACCAGGAGGTTCGACATGCTCTTCCAGGATCCCACAACAATCTTCGTCAGATATGAACAACTTCTGCATGCCTACTAGAAAATCCTCTTCAGCATAAACGGTCTTTGATTCATCCTTGTGTATTGTGAACACCTTCCCCTTGCAACCGTCCAAGTAGCCAGACGAAATGAAAATATACAGCAGAGACTTGACACTTTTTTTGTAGCACTTGAAGTCTAACGAAGCTTCTTCCATACTCTTCTCGTAAGTCAGGAAGTATCTTATGCCAGATTTCTCCTCATCAGGCCGCATCACAATCCGATGGGTTCCGCCATGCTATCCAAGTTCTTGCTTAAACCTTTTCCTGGTTTATAGCCTTGCTTCAACATGATGCCTATCACCCAATCTCCGGGCCATTTTGTAGGTTGCGGGAGTATGTATGGTTCCTCGACTTCCTCATGCTCAGCTATCTTAGGTATCCTCACATGCTTTCCTTTTGTCTCTCGAGCAATGCGTCTCCAGTCAGGACGGGCATTGGGCGGGTGTGCAAGTTGCTCCTTTGTCTTTGTAGGTATAGTCTCACAGTATTCCCGTGCTGGTACGCCCCAATCCGATATCACAGGCTCCCAGACCAAGTTTCTTCCTTCATAACCTTTGCCTCGACCATCCTGTAAGCATTGTAGAAATTTCTCTTCTTTTCAGTCCCTTCTGTTGCGTTGACGAGTTTAGGAGCGAAATGTGCATAATACCCTCCTTAAACCGTGTCGACATTCCCTTTATAGCCATTGCGATGCCACCTCTGGTTGTAACTTCTGCGATATTCTCCTCAACTACCGTGCACTGCTCCCATTAACTCCACTGTGTAGAAAGTTTGCCCATCCAGGGAGTTTCCCTCGATTGCTGGTATGGTTTGCTCATTGTAGATGGAATTGCTCCCTTCACCAAATACTACGACCTCCTTGTTGTCCCATTCGAACTTCACTGTCTGGTGTAGGGTGGAAGGTACTGCTCCAGCCATGTGAATCCAAGGTCTTCCCAACAACAGGTTGTATGAAGCTGAAATGTCCATGACGTGAAACTCAGTGGTGAATTCGACAGGGCCAACCATGATGGTTAGGTCAATTTCTCCAATAGTGCTTCTCTGTGAACCATAGAATGCCTTCACCTTCATGTCACTTTCTCTGATCTCTCTTTGATCAATTCCCATTCTTTTCAAGGTGATGAACGTGCATATGTTTAAGCCAGACCTTCTGTTAATCAGAAATCTCCCTACAAACCAGTCTTTGTATTTGATAGTGACATACAAGGCCTTGTTATGTCCTAGCTCTTCTGGTGGTAGTTCATCTTCGTGGAAGGTGATTCGGTTGGATTCCATGACTTGTCCAACCATGCTAGCCAGATTCTCCATAGTGGTGTCTACGGGTACGTGGGCTTCGTCTAACACTTTCATCAAGGCCTTATGGTAACTCTCTGATTTCAAAAGTAAATCTAGAACAGAGATTTGTGCCGGAGTTTTCCCTAAGTGCTCAACCACAGAGTACTCATTTTCCTGGACCTTTTTCCGTAGCTCTTCTGATTCTTCCTCGTTGGTCCCTCTCCTGCCCTGAATAAGATGCTCTGGAGTGTAAATTCTTCCGCCTCTGGTCATGCCTTGGGCTGCAACGGTTTCTACCTTTGTCTTTCCCTTCTTCTCTGCTTCATAATCCTATGGTACGACTCTACTGTTGTAGGGATGGATCACGTCCACATAGAACCTTGGAGCTACTTCTACTTCGATAGGACCAGGTGCCTCAGCAGCTTGGGCAACAGAAGCAGATACTAGTGCGGTTTCTTTTGCCCTGACAATGATTCCTTTTAAATCACAATCTCCATCCAGCTCGATCAAATTTACCCTGTTGTCTCCGTGGTTGGGTAAAGGGTTGTTGTGCACATTCGGTGCCTCAGGTGTATCACTTTTTGATCGATCAAGTCTTGTATCTCGTCCCTTAAGGCAAAGCATCTTTCCGTGTCATGGCCAGGCCCTCCTGAGTGGTAGGCACAGGTTTTAGATTGATCAAAGAATGGTGAAATCTTGTCAGGCATCTTGAATGGAATGGGATGTGTGTGGCCTGCTGCTTTGAGTCTTTCAAACAGTTGGGTTCGAGATTCGGCCAATGGGGTGTAGTCTCTTCTAGGTTTCTGGTTGTTATCTGGGCGTGGCCTTGCTGAGTAAGTGTTGGTGTTTCTGTAGTTTGGGTTCGGTAAGTATGATGGTCTTTGTTGAGGTGGGTTTTTAAAGGCAGGTTGTGTGTTGTATACTGGGTAAGTAGGTGATAGTGGGGCATATGGGTATCGAGGAAGTGGTGTTTGATAGTAGTGGTTGTGGGTAGGAGCCTAGTCAAGGGAAGCAGTGACGAAAGAGACATCGTATTTCTTTTTCTTGGTTATTCCTGTGCTACCAGTCTGTAGTGCTTTATTGGTGGCATGTAGTGCGACTAAGCTAACAATTCTTCCGGTCTTCAGAACATCTTCGACGATGTCACAAATTTTGATCAACTCTCCAAACTTCTTATCCTGCATGTTCAACATCTTGTCAAAGTACAAGTCCTCTTGTATGCGGATAAAAGTTGCCACTATCTCCGTGTCATCCATGGGTGGTTGAACCTTTGCAGCTTCCGCTCTCCATCTGGTGGCGAATTCTCTGAAGGTTTCAGTAGGCTTTTTCCTCAGCTTCTCTAGATAAAATCGATCGGGCATTACATCAGTGTTATGCCCAAAACTATCAACAAAGTCTCCAGCCATTGCCTCCCAACTGGTCCACTTCTTCCATTGCTGCTTAGAATACCATGTCAGCGCGTCGCCTGTCAAACTGCGATTGAACAACTGCATTCTGATCTTTTCATCATGTCCGACCCCAATCAGCTTGTCACAGTAAGACCTCAAGTGAGCCAATGGGTCACCTCTGCCATCGAACAGATTGAACTTGGGTGTCTTGTAACCCTCTGGAAACTTCAAATTAGGATAGAGGCACAGATCTTCGTAAGCCAAGTCCCTAGTTTCCTTGGTCACTTGAAACAACTTGAATTATTCAACCAACCATTTGACTTGTTCTTTGGTGTTGTTTGCACCTTCCTTTGTCAATGCGTACATTTCATTATCTTTAGTGGGTGAAGCGACAGGTTTGGTTTCAACAGTGAAAGTGGGGTACTGAGTAGGGAGGTTATTTTGTGGTGCTTTTTACGGTGCAACATAGGTAGGGTATGAAACGTCTCTCTCTCAGGAAAAAACGGATCTTTTCTGTGAGGGCGGGTAGGTTTGGATTAGTGTTTGCATTAGTGGTTTCATCAGCATAGACAGGGGGAATTCGGTTCTCCAGCTCAAACAACCTTTGTTCCAGCTTTGCGTACTCCTCGTATGCAACCACACCATGCTTTCCAGGAGTTCCTCTAATGACAGAATTGGTAGCGGTGCCGTCGACCTTGTCGAACTCAGCTGTAATATTTTGTCTCGTCTTTGTCCTTGTAGGTAAAAGAGAGGTGTGAAAATTGACCCTCTGGATCTCCACCAGTACTGCGGCGCGACCAGAATGCACAAACCAACCTTCGGAAATTGGGAGTAAAATAACCTCTAAAACAACCAAAGATAAATGTGAGTAATGTGTTAGATAATTAAATGTGCAAATTAATATAGCGTGATTCGTTTTCTATTATGCAGGAGACCTCTTTTATACAAGAGGTAGGCCTATCGATGATTTGAAGTAACATTTGTGCCAGATATGTCGTTTCGTTTGCTTGAGAATAATCGAAACAAATCTATAAACCCAAAAATAAGGAAATTTTATTTGATTTGCTTGACTTTATTACAAACACCAATATCAAAAGACAACGACTCGACTTAAAACAAAGAACGACTCGACTTGAAAAAGAAAAAAACGACTTGAATAAGACGGCTCGACTACGTGCCAAGCAAAAAGGTACTTTGATCAAACATCAGCTTTGACATCTTCCTCTTCTTCTTCTTCTTCTTCTTCTTCTTCTTCTTCTTCTTCTTCTTCTTCTTCTTCTTCTTCTTCTTCCTCCTCCCCAGGTCCCCCCTCTGGTTCTTTCCCTAAACTCTTCGGCGGAGGAATGTTGAATATTTCTATGAGGTCTTTTCCATCATGCATATCACCCAAAGCTTTTGTGAAGAACTTGCAAATCTCCATTTCCATCGTTTTTTTTTCTGCCAAGAGTACCATTTTGAAATGCTCTCCCCAACCTTTGAGGAGATCTTGCAAGCTCCCTGTGACTTGTCTAGCTGCCATTGTTTTATTCATCCAAAATTTGCCTTCGTCTCCTTTAATTTTGTCTTTGTGTTGCCTTCTCATCTCCCTCTCTTGTGTTGCCCTTAGTTCCTTCCTCTTTTGCTCGAGCTTATTTCGCACCCTTTTGTATTTTTCCTCATGGCTTAGAGCTTCAGCTTTCCTTTTCAAATTAATCTTTGATCAGAATCTTTTCCTATCTTCTTCGAGCCAATGAGGATAGGCCAGTGTGGTGCCAGGGTTCACCCTATTGTCTCGATCTAGACGAAACTGTGCTGTAGCTCTCCTTTCCCACATCATCAGTACTGCTTCAACCATTGGGCGTTCAATGTAGCTCATGTCAGCGTTGAAACTCCTTCCCTTTGTGAACTGGGGAAGTTTCTGCGTCATTCCTACTTGCCTAAGGATTCTTAAGGGAACATAGTGGTGAGTCCCTCGGAACCCGATTAGCGTCAAGAGGTGGCGTCTTGTCCTTGCATAGAGACGATAAAGCAGGCACAATTTTCTATCACCCATTGCACACTTTGCAACTCCTCGAACTTGGTGTACCACCCGTGCATGCCTGTAGGTTTTGTCCATGGCACTGCGTTCATCATATGAAGGCTGTGTATAATGATGCCATCGATCCTTAGCACCACTGGTACGAATGGGCTTATTATGGTCTTATGTAGATGCTCCATCAACCACATCTGTAGCAAGAAGTTACACCCTTCAAAGAAATCGGCTCCCTTTCTACATTTGGTTAAAGCCCTGTAAATATCCCCTACGATCATTGCAACCAAACTTATTTGACGCCTGTGAGCACCTTTACGCAAGCCTTCAACTACCCATCCCATCCTTATGTCAATCATTCCTTCTTTTTCAGGGAAAATTACACTCCCTAAAAAAGCAATGGTGAAAGTCGTAGATTCAGTCCATTCCCAATCTTGGATTCCTGATGCCCCTTGCATTTCGTGCCGAAGAGTCACGTCTCTAAACTTAGCATATAAAAATTCTAGAGTAACTTTTTCCGTCTTGGACACCCTTGAAGTACGGCGCGTAGGGAACTTGTAGAAGTTCAAAGAATTCCCTAGGCTGCACTTTTCGGGGGTAAATCATAGTCTCAGGCCCAGGTGTCAACCCTGCTAAAACCTCAATTTCCTCTAGCATTGGTGCAAGTTCTATACCCTTGAAATTAAACACCGCCTTTTTGTAATCCCAGAAATGAGTAGCCGCTTCAACCAGACCTGGTATCGCAGTATGCCCCATAAGGGATACCAAGTCTCCCAACAAATTCCTGACACGCACCCTGCTAGCTATAGCCAAATCATCTCACCAAAGTCTGATCAGATAGGGAGTTTGGACAACAGTGTCAAAGTGGAGTGTACCTCTTCTGGCCATAGTCTGAAAATAAAACAAAACAAAAAAATCAAAATGATTCTAATTTTTTGACCACACTCAAGCAAACGATCAATATTAGGCGCAAACATTTATTCAAATCCATGCGGGATGCACACTTGTCGTTTTTGAGTCATGGACCCTTTCGACGTTTGGACGAGGTTTACTAATGGACTATGACGTGCCAATGACGTCTTACCCTTCCTAGGTTTATCATGATGCAAAAGAAAATAAGTACGCATTTTGTTGCCAATTATTTTCATAATTCCCAAAATAATCTTTGAAATTCAATACACAACGACTCTTTTGAAAACATAAAAAATACAAAAAAATGAAAACGACACTAGACTAAGCAACACGCTCCTTCTCCAGCATGGCTCTCTTTGCTTCTCGGACAACCTCCTTGACTTCCTCCATAGCTTTGGTTAAGTATCCCTTGGCCGCAACTAGGTGCAAGATGTCTACTTCGGCAAATTTCGAATTCCATTGTTCAAGTTTTGTCCCCCAACGCCTCTATCTTTTCTTCCAACTCCAATGTACGTTTCCTCCACACTTCGATCTCTTCTCTATTTTCTTTGTCCATTTTAATAGCTTTCAACATGAACTCACGGTATCAAACTTGAGCCTCCACTTCTCGATCTCTTATGTCATTCCCTCAGCCTGGCCCTACTACCACATTTCCCTGCATGCTAGAACACAACCAACTGATGTAATTTGGTTCGCATCCAGCGTTGTATCTGTCTGGAGCTAATGAATTCTCCCCCATGACTTGTCTACCTACCCAGTATTTCCTAATGCTTTTGACTCTTGGAACAATGTCTTCAGTATAGTCGACCTGGTAGGCCTTCGTGTCCAGTATAAGTGGGATGATTTGCTTTCTCCCTGCCTGCCTCATCACCCGTAGCGGTTGATAGGGTTGGAGGCCTCACAATCCCATAAGTACTACAAAGAATGCCTTCTCAGAGCTCATGAAAAAGTCTGATGAAGGGAACCAGATGAACATCCATTGAATCGAATCATCCGTTATGTTTTCAAACAACCTTACCCATTTCCTTGTGCTGCTTGGCTGTCTGAATTTTGGAGCCCCGTACTGTTCTCCAATCAATTAATTTGAACCAGTTGGCTTGGAAAATTCTTGTGCTCTTTCCACCTTTCTCAAATGCTCCTTGAACCATGCTTGCAATAGAAGATTGTAGCCTTGAAAATATTTTGCTCCCCTTTTGCAACAACCCAAAGCCCGGTAAATATCTGCTACAATCATAGGGACTATAGTGTAGCGATAACCACAAATTCCGTTGAATATTGCATTGGTAACCATGACAAGTTTCGAACATATATTTTGATCCGAGTTTTCAGGAAACACAATAATCCCCAGGAAACACACAGTAAATGCAAATGGTCTAGCCCTCCTCCAGACACTATAGGATTTGAACTCTTTCTTACGACTATTAAAAACGGTCAAATACCCAAGTTTGTTATAGAGATAGGAAAAGGGTATTTTCCTTTGTTGCAGAAACTCCATATCGACACTTGCTACCATTCTTAATTTGTCACGAAACTCCTCAGGTGTAGGGACGCTGGGAGCCAAGATGTGACTTCCTTGGCACCAATGTTTGTTTAACCCTGAATGCGATATGAATCCCCCTATCTCTTATAGCAAAGGTGTTAATTCGATGTTCCCAAATCTAAACACATTAAGTTTTTCGTCCCAAAATGACACTGACGCTTCAATCATTTCCCTACATGGTTCCATTTCTAACAGAGAAACCAAATGCCCCAAGTGTTGGCGTACTTCTGTTTGTTCACCTAACGACAAATTGTTTCACTAATTAGTCAACCCAGGAGGTGCACCCATAGTCATTCCAAAATAATGAAACTTTTGACTCATGATGACCTAAAAGAAAAAGAGAAAATAAATGATTAAAATCCCCATCCCTTTTTGAGAACAATTGGACAATCAAGATGCGTATTTATTTTCATCTCACTTTTCTTTTCTCTCTTTCTTTCTCTTCTCTCAAATACATATAAGCATGTCCAAACGTTTCTTCGGAGTTAAAAACCCGTCAAGTTGTTAGGACAAGCTGAAGACTAGTCAGCTTATGGGAAGCCCTTCCTACGGCATGATGCATGCATATTACATTCCAAGAGTGGTGTAATTCTAGACACAGTTCCCCAAGGTGGACGATCAAGAGGTGGGATTATTTGAAATTATTGGTGTTACCACGGACCAACTATATTCCAAACGTCCCTCCTAAAGGGTTTTTTTAGGTGGAACGACCGTGAAATCCACGTAATTGCCCGTGTATGTGCAAAGTATCGTTTTCCAGGAGTGGAGGAGTATGAGTGAAGAATGCCAATAAATATCACAAATTTTCAAAAGGTACGTAATAATAAATAAATTAAGAAAACAAAAAAGAAAACAAGTTAGTAAACAATAATAATGATAATAAGCAAGATAATAGACAATAAAATCTCAAAAAATAAAATTCGTTGTGGTTAGGACTTTGAGTATCCCCAGCAGAGTCGTCATTCTGTCGTACCCCACTTTTTACTCGACTCGGAGCGAGTCAAGGCTCGGATTTGACTAGGTAACTCGGTTGAGTTTAGAATTTGAGTCGCCAGCTAATATGCATCTTCTAAGGTGTATTAGGCCACCTAAATGTCTAAGATCGGGTTTCGTTCAATAAATTATATTTTTAAAAATTTGAGGGTAGAAAGTCCAAATGACTCGGGGAAGAAGGTGTTAGGCACTTCCCCAAGTCCCACAAAAAGTGGTTCCTGCCTGAGCTTTTACTTTTGGGGCGTCAAAAAGGCTATAGACAAGTATTTGTTACATTTACAAATTATATTACTAACTTGAGAGATAAAATTACATCCAGCCAGGCAAACAGGTCTATTTGGGCAAACAATTGAATGGGCAGTGAGTAATTAAGTTCTGGGCTTTCAAATTTTATAGAAACAGCCTAAACCCAATGCCTAATCGCGTATTTAGCCTTAAATTTTGCAAACATTGAATAAATTTGGCTAAAATCACGAGGACGGTTTCAAATCGGTATATTCAAACAATTTCAGTATTTAACACGCTTTTGCAGAAATAGCCAATTTTCAAAATATTTTTTAGATTTTGACACAAATTAAATTGGATTTATTTTTTGTAAAAAATGTTAGCCATTCTGGGTCGGCGTGACTTGACATTAATTATCGAGCCCTAACCTTAATGGCTATTTGCTTTTGGGGTCAGTTTTGAAAATATAGTATATGGGCTGTTTTTGAAAACGAGGTTCATCAAAGCACATAAATGCATATAAGGGGGCTGTCACACGTAAATATAAGTGTATAAGCATGCAAATACATGAATAAGTGGTAATATACTTTAGAAAATACGTATAGTAGTTTGTACAAGTGACCCCAATACTTATACTCCCCTATACACTATTAGATTAGTGTATAGGAGTAGGGCTGGCAAAATGAATCCATATTTTTGTAATCTACCCATTTGACCCACATTTTAGTGGATTGGATGACTAATATTTCAGCTGGGTAGAATATGGGTTTTCAGTCCATATTTAACCCATAAAAATATGGGTATTCATGGATAAAATATGGGTTATCCAAATAATAACTTATTTTTCTGCCATCAACAAAAATTACAAAGCTCTCATTTAGCTTTGATTTCTTCCCTGCTTTTATGTTCCTGATGCAACATCAATTCTTTGTTGTTCTGCAATCTGGGAGGGGGTAGGGTGGGCGGGTGGAATCTGGGAGGGGGTGGGTGTGGGTGGGTGGGGGAAAGAGAGTGCATTCTATGAGTACTTTTTTGTGGAAATTATAGGTAAATACTTTGTTGCTCTGTTAGTAGATAAAAATATTCCTCATATAATTATTCACTATACATTAAAATCTACTTTGAATAATTATTCTATTCAACTAATAGTCGTATTTAGAAAGGCTAATCTGATGCGCTCTAAGAAAACATAAATTAAGTGTTAATTAAAACAAACTCAGTTATTTGAAAAACCTCATAATGGCATTTGGAATAAAAAACAGAGCTTATACACTGCTTCTGACACATAAAATGGGTTAGGACCATATTTATCCAATCCATATTTTACCCAAATAATATTTTACCCGTACTAATATGGGCGGGTAAGAACCCAACCCATTTTTGTCTAACCCATTTTCAACCCATCCAAATCCAATCCAACCCCCCCTCCCTCCCTCCCCCCGTATGCCACCACTATATAGGAGATTAAAGTAGGTTAATACACATAAATGTCCAAGTTTAAAAAACTGTTTTGAGCCTGTATCATTTATGCAAAGAGGGGCAGTTTCAGTTTTTGCAGAAATAGTCCAGATTTTAACAAGCATTACACAAATGGCCCCGGTTGTCAAAATTTTCGAATTTTCATATGAAAAGCTTAGGATAAACACTGCAATGTTGAGTTTAAATCATCATATACTAAAAACATGCTTATTCAAACATCCAACTATCATTTAAACCTGATTGTCATACAAGATTTCCATTTTTGATTAGATATGATGCAAACACATAAACAAGAAAGTAAGAAAAGGGCCTTGTGTAGCCAAACACATAGCATGTAGCCATGCATCCTGTATTAGAGCAATGGTAATACACACAGGGCATCCTAATGTATACAATTAAAGGAGAAGACTAAGAAATCAGATAAAGGGTAAGAGAAGTGTCCTGTAAACACTTGAGAACAAGGCCTGTTATGCCTATACAGGGGCTAAAGAAAGACCCAGATACACCTTCACAAATAGTCATGAAAGCACCTGCATATGGGAACTTGGTATAGCTTGCAAAGCTATCCACAATAAGCTGCATAAAGGGGGTTAGCAGGGGCCAAGAAGGCCTATACAATCACAACAAATATGCAGTTCACATAGAGGTGTAATATCCAGTCTTGGAGAGGAGAGAAGCAGGGATGCACTACCTTTTTTAGTTACTTTGAGCAAGCAGAAACATAGTAACAGTAATGAAGGAGCAGTAACTCAGCAAAAAGGATCATAGATTATGTATCAAAGCCCCTCTCTCTAGTAGTTAAATCAAGAGGAGAAGAGAGGATATTAAGGCCTTTTAGAGTGATTAAGGGAGGAGAGTGTGCATGCTTCAGTGTATTGATATGTGCAGTGTCTTAATGTATATGAGTTGAGAGAATTCGACTGGTTTAAATAGGTGTAGGGTGATAGAACTAATTCAAATGGGTAGTAAAACAAAATAAGGCAGGGAATATTGTTTCTAAGAATAAGGAGGACACCCTTAAGTGTCCCTTCCAAAAATAGTTCTATCACGATCTCCTAAATCAAGGTAAATCTATTCTTTAACCAGTATGCTTCCCTCCCCTTAAACACAATGAGGTCCAAGTTCCAAATCAATTGTTCAAACCTATTCTAGGCTCAAAATAACTTAACAGATTTTGAGAAGTTCTAGTTGGTATTGGATTCTATCAAATAACCACTTTCCTTTTAAACACCAATCACAAATTCAAAATCAAACCAGTCGAGATCCCCTTAATGATATGAAACAAACCTCCTTCAAATTTTAAACTAGACAAGTTAGGAAAGCTATGCATATTAACAGAATTAAGGAAGCCAATACATTTGCAAAACAAGCATGGTCATGATTATCTCACACAGAGGCACAAATCCTATGTCTTGAAACTGATAAGGTTGTTCCAAGGTTTTAACTATGAACAAATTCACGTATTCAAAGGTTCAAAGATATTGCATAATCATGTCACTGTACTACGCGTGAATTAACAATCGCTGGGATTTCATTTTAACTAATCAACAGGTATTATGTAATAAGGTTAACACATACAGAATTAGGCAAATTTTAAGCATATGATATCACATAAATTCAAAACATAACAAAGAGATAGGATTACCCGTTTGGATTGTGCATGCGCGAGGGGTTTTCCCTTTTCTCACAACAGTAGAGCTCACTTTTATAACGAAAGAACTGCTAGAGTTTCACTTCCGGCGACAGAGGTGAATGTCGGGGGGTAAGGTTAAATTAGAACTTCATTAAACGGGCGAATCAAGGGGGTGGGTTTTGTCGCGGAGGATGTGAGGAGTACGGTGGTCTAATTATTTTCGATTTTTGCCGGCGGAAATAGCCGGAAACCACCATGGACAATGGTGGTTAGGGTTTTCACTGAGAGAGAAAAAGAAAGAGAGGAGCGGCGCGGATATTGTGTGAAATGAGGGGGTTTGTTAGGGTTTGGGGTTAAGGATGTAATTAAAAATAGTAATTTTAGCCTTGTCTGTTGGATCAAATGTTTGAATGGCTAGGAGCAAGCCACGTAGGCGTGATGTGGCACTGGCGTGTCTAGATAGTGGAATGTGAGGTGTATAAGTATATATAGTGCACATGTTGTGTATAAAATAGTATAAAATATGTATAAGTGTGTACAAAATATATATAAATATGTAGAAAATTGCAAAATTAATTTTAAAATGCTATAATGACTTAACGAAATGTAGAAAATATAATTATGAGATTTAAAATAATTTTGAGTAGTTTTGTTGAACATAGTGTAATTTCGAAAATTCATAATTGAACGTGCGAATTTTGTAAATAGCCGTAGTTTGTGCTGGTGTCTTTTACAAATATCCTAATTGGAGTATTTGTGTGAGATAGGAATTTCGTGTTAAGATAACTATAGAGTTATCAGTGCAATTTTGTCTAAAAATGGTTATTAAAATAGGAGGGACAAAATTGGGTGTCAACAAGTCTATTCTTATGTTTGGCCTCATCATTGATTTACTTGATGCTCTTGCTGTTAGTGCACATTCTGAAGAAAAGTGTAAGGCACAAGGATATCTTACAAGATGTTTAAAATTTAAGGTTGTTGATCACGCTCAACTACGCCCTATAAAAGAGACTAAGCGGTCACGACAAATATAGCTCGGTATTTAAAGCCCCGAGGTCGAATCCCACAGAGAACACTCGAAATCTTGTTGCTAATCTAACTAACTTATCTAATCAATTAACTTTGAAAGTTTGTACTTATATGATGGTTTCAATGTAACAACTAATTAACGATAAAGTAAACCGCAAAGTAGTAAGAAATAGATTAATTCAAGGGTTTAGAAACTTAGGATTGATCTACCCAACTCCTACTCATGTGTTAGAACAATGCAATAAAAGAATCAACTTGCTTCTTCCTATTGAACACTTGCTCCAAATTCACAACTATTCACTCCCGTGTAATAATTGTAACTTTAACTAAATAATTTTTCAATTAATTAATGAAGATATGTAGGACTACAAGTATGGTTCACAATCGGGGTCAACGGTCACAAATCACCTTTTTGACAACCTAAGTAATGCCTTTGTCTTAGGTTGAAATATTGCTAAGTGTTTAACCCTAACTCATGAATCTACCCCTAGATACAAAATGACACAATCAATTGGGAGCTTTACCAATCAATAGCATACAAATCATAAGCACTTAGATAGAAAGATTAACAAGTTTCATTCATTAAAGCAATAATTCGTAACACATAAGTTTTGGAGTGGTTCAATCAACTTTAGAATGGGTAACTTAGCCACTCATGTTTATCACAATCATGTCAAGATAATTCATGAATGAATAAATTACAAAAAGAAAGGAAAAATTTAAGAAATACTCTTGTGTTTTGAAGTCTCCAAAGCTCTAGCCTCCTTTTGCTCCTTCCTAGGTCAAAAGTGTATTTGGGACGTGTTTTAGGGCTTTTATACCGTCCCCATAGACCCACACAAGTCGGGAATCTAAAATAGAGTCGGAATGAGAATATCAGGATTTTAAGCCTACGGCTCTGCACAGCGCGGTGCTGTAGGCCAAAATCTTCAGGTTTTCAAAATTTCCCATTCTCTGATTCTCACCCCTGTTGCGTTCCGCAGCACAACGCCTAGCGCGGCGCAACAAGCTTATTTTACTGCTTGTCTAATTTTTTATTATTTTTCCTCCATGCCTTGGTTCGCTCGACCCTCGGGCTTCTACTCAGACTTCAAAACTCTTGTTTTCACTAAACTTTGCTCCACGAATGCTTCATATCATCAACATAATTCCTACAACATGAAACACACTAAATGAGAGAAATTTAGCTCAAAGTGCTAACAAATATGACAAGTAGAACCATGAATACGAGGCGAAAGTATTGGAAATATAGTAATATCAAGCCTCGTATCAGTTGTCTTCGTATTGCATTTCTTGCGCAATGTTTTAGAATTACTAATGAGGTTACTGCAACCTTTTAAAAGAAGGATCAAGATAATGCAAATGCCATGTTACTCGTAGGAGTGGCAAAGGACCATTTGCAACTGATGAGAGATTTGGTATTTACTTATTGATGAGGTATTTTAATTTTGTGATTCCATAATGTGATGAGCTTTATGTTATTGATGAGCTTCATGTTATTCTTGGAAGATCACGTCGTTTAGTTGCTGAGTATACTGTTTTACATTAGTACCATGTTAAAGTATTCTGTGGAATTATTGATTGGCAACTTCAAGAACTATATAATCGCTTTGATAAGGTGACAACTGATTTTTTCTCGGAGCTGCTTGCTTGAACCCAGTTGACCCTTTTTCAAGCTTTGACATTGAAAAGATTTTGAGATTGACTGAGTTATATCCTGATGATTTTGATAAATATTCTATGGTTGACCTTCATTTTCAGCTTGAGAATTACATTGTTGATGTCCGGGAACGTGATAAAAGGTTTTCAAATCTTATGGGACTTGGTGACCTTTCCAAGAAACTAGTGGAGACCAAGAAACATGGAGCTTATCCTCTTATTTTTCGACTAGTGAAATTTTCTTTACTTTTGCCAGTTGCTACTGTTACAGTTGAAACAACATTCTCGATGATGAATTTGATTAACTCTAACTTACGAGAAATCGAATGGATGATGAGTTTTTGAATGGTTGTTTGGTGCCTTATATAGAAAATAACGTATTTAGTACTATTTCTAATAAGGTTATTATGGATACATTTCAAAAAATAAAAACTCATCGAGAAGAGTAGCTAGTAATGTACTTGAATTGATATGTTTTATTAATATGATGTCAGTATAATTTTTATTCATTTTTTTAAATGTGACACTATTTGAAAATATCCTTCGTACGCCACTAGTCAACGACCATACATTTGAGAGAAAAAAAAGCTTTAACCTTTTTCCATGCTAGAAAATAAATGGCTAGTTTAACCTTTTTCCATGCTAAACTTTTCATGATTTTTGAAGTTAGAATATCTAATTATCTATGACTAAAAAGTATAGTGATCGAGAAGTGTAGATGCTTAAGAAATGCAAAAGGTATGTAATTAAAGAAAAGGTAAATGAAACATTGCACCAAACGTGACAGAAGAACTTATTATTTGCATATGATAAAAAAAGTACTACGTCTATCTTACATAACAGGAAATAAATAGAATGAATAAGATTACACTTCAATACATCAAACATACAAATATAGTTGTATATATATGGTACTGGGAGAACTAGTTGACACTGCCACAGACATTTCTTATAATCCCATTTTGACCAGTTAGTGGACTGATATCTCCCATTTTGATCATAGCAGCAGCAAAGTCAGAGGAGAAAGCGCGAGGGCGAGTACTGTATTCAGAAACAATATTATCTGTTGATCCTCCATTGAAAAGAACTTGATCTGATTGAAGAAGACCTTTCTTTTGGATGAGATTTTTGAAGTAATTGTTATCAAATGAATTTGGTGTAACCAAATCAAGAGGTGCCAGATTTCCATTCTCTCCTTCTTGAGGACATTGACGTCTTCTAGTACTTGCAAAACCAGCATCAATGTCTGTTCCATTGCTATAAATCCGATCACGAAATAAGAAACACTGTGCTTGGCCAATTGTGTGAGCCCCTGGATATTAAAGAACCAGTAATTAATAATTTTCTTCACTCTTTATGTAAAATTCTATTTTTCTTCGAGCTCTAAATGATAACATATATAGATATTAATTATATCTCGAATACCTGATGTTGACACCCAATTTTGTCCCTCCATTTTTCGCAATTTGGCTATATTTAATTAAAATCGATAATAGTAATTTTCCAAACAAAACTGCATTAGACAACATGCATTTACGTGTGTAATATTATTATTTATCCCCTGTTTATATAGTATTTATTTAATTGTGATTATAATTACGTAATTGCATTCATTTAGGCTATTTCCCAAAACGTATGCTATTTCATGCAATTTAATGTATTATGACATTATTTAATAATTATTTGTGACTTATTTATATCTAATTAGTATTATTTGTGGCCATCTATATTTATTTATAATTAAATATATTTATTTATAATTATTTACATTTATTTATAATTATTTACAAAATTTCCTATTTTTATACTAATTATTTATATTTATAGGTATTTTAATTAAATACTAGCCAATTTGTTATTTCATAATTCCATTTCTATTTACATCTAGTCCCCGTCATCGCCCTTTGTCCACATGTACGCCACCTAAGCTCCACATAAGCTTACAACTCACTTAAAGCACATTCTTGGCACATGTACAACTTCTTTGAGCGTGTGTACAACTCTCATAAGCATATGGTACAATCCCCTCAAAGCACCTACTTACCCACTTCAGCATATACACCCCCACACACAACATTTACACTTAACCCCGACACGCTCACGTGGCACGATCCTAGCCCTTCATCCCTCCCATCCGACGGCTCAAACCATTTCCCCATTTTTGATATTACACTTCAGCACCCTCACTTCTAAACCCTAAAACATATTTTCCCCTTTCCTTTTCCCTCACCAGCCGTCAACCCCTCAAACTCCCTCTCCTTTCACCCCTAAAATCGTCCATATACACCATGCCAAATCTGCCACGTCTCCGTCGTCTCCTCCGCCATCAACGCCGCAGTCACGACTCCCCTCTCCTCTTTCCTATCTCGGATTACACGGGGTCGAATCCCCCTTTATCTCTCTCCTTCGCCTCGTGGAATCCGGAATATGAACAAGGAGATTGGGTACGAATCCTGATCAGAAATGGCAATAATCATCACAAATCAAGGGAAAACGGGAAGATTTGGGATGACCCGACCCGGTTCATCCATGACCCGATTTGGATGCAATAAAAACAGGGTAAACTCTTTCCTTTTATGTGATGAAGTTTCTGTCTAGATTCACAATCGCATTTAGTATTTTAATTCTATTTTTGTTCATTAGCATGATAACATAATTTTCGCATTTAATCCCTTTTCGTTTGCCTTCTGAGATATATGATAATCGTTGATAAAATATTGGATTGATGATACTAATTTTGGTCAGTACACTGATACACATATGTATATTGATGTCTTGCTTAACAGTCACTGGGTACTTTCCTTTCTTGGCAAAATAAAGGGACTGGTTTGATTATGTATAAGCTGTTCTTGATCCTTTATTGATGTGGTTTTTGTTTAGCTGCACATACTACTAGTTTCTGTGCGAGATTCATACCCCTAATACTATAAATATCAGCACTCTCTTACACTTTTAGGGGACAGATATACACTTTCTACATCTCTAATACGCATCTACACACACTGAAATATAGCTCTGAATGCACTGCTCTCACACACTGGTACACGCTGGATTACACCCATAACACACTCTGCTTTTCTGCCTCTCTAAAAAACCTCCAGCAATGCATTCTCCCTGTGAGATGAAAAGGGTTTGAGGTGAACTGTAATAGTGCCTGTTTAGGAAGATCTTTTAGTGTGTTTGTTTGCTGAGTTCATTGATGTTTCATTTTCCCACACACTGCTAAGGTAATGAGTTTGAAATTGGCTGGGAATTCATTGGAATAGCCTGCCTTTGATTGCATTTGAAATAACATAGTCTGCTGTGTTTTGCCTGCCCTATGTGTGTGTTGTTTGCTTGGCCTTTCCTTGGCCACCATTAACCCTCTCGTGCAGGTTCCTTTCCAGTGTCTGGATAGCCTATGGCTATACCATTATTGAGTCTTATTTGCAGGTTCAGGCAGTTTGTTCTTCGGAAGATCTAAGTGATTAATAAACTCCACAGTCCACTAGTGCATACAGGGCACCTTCCTTTTCTTCTCTCTTATTTCCCCTTAGACCCTTTAAATGTGATGTATTCATTAGGTGATCCTGCTTGTATATTTATGCGCTTTTAAGGGTGCTAGTTAGTAATTAGGACAGGTCATGACAATATGTCGTTGATTGCACAACTGGCTAAACAAGGTCGTTTCTCTAGCTATCTTTTGTTGTTATATGTTGAAAAGGCTAAAAACAAAACTGGTTTAAAACAGGACTGTTTTGCAAAGCCCAAAATCTAGAACTGTGCCATGAATAGTTTGTCTCTGTAAAACAGTACTTTCATAATGTTACGTTCCAGAATGTCGTAATATCCTGCTAAATACATTTTCTGGAATGACTTAAAATGCGAGTTGATTTTAAAACGAGCCTATTTGTGCAAAGGCTTAAATCTGCAGAATATCTTTGAAAATGAGGCTGCTTTTGCAAGTTTGAAGTTTTGAACACGTTTTAAGAGAATTTTAATTATTTTGTTAAATTTCTTCAAGTTAATTAATAACTTGCAAGGGATTTAGACTTTGGAGGTCAAGTCTCTAAAATTATACTATTTTAAACTTATGAGTTATTTTTTTTTTTCAAATATATATTATTTGCTACATTACTTACTTGTTGCCTAAAAGCCACTCATTTTATATATGTGTCCTTCATCATTTTCTCATTATAATATATAGTAATACTTTATAACTATTATTATTTGTTTGTTCGGTTAATAATTGCTCAACATGTTATGTGTTAAATTGAATATGTCTTTTATGTGCGTATATACTCCTTATTTTAAACATACTCCTTATCTTAAAATAATTATTTTAAACGCGACCTCGCATTAAAGTCGCCACTAAAATTAACGGTATGTGACTACTAATGTCACAATGCCATCCTTTAGTGGCGCACATTTTTTATACTATATTTTTTCTCCTTGCTTTTATCATTTAAAAGTAAATTTATGTCAAGTAAAGTACAAGATGACGATATTGGTTAATTTTGTCTAACATAGTAAATTGTAGCTATATATGTAACATGGGTATAAATTAGTTCATATTGAACTGCCTATTTTCATATCTTTTAATTTGTTTGTGTACATGTCCTCTTTCCTTACTTTATTTAATTTTTTCCTCTTACTTTCCTTGCATGTTAAGACCCAATTATAGAAATCGGTCGGGAACCACGTTTAGTGGAACTTAGGAGGTGCCTGACCCCTTCCTTCTAAGTTAACTTGAACACTTACCCGAATTTCTGACTCGTAGACCAACCCGGAGTTATTCTTTAAAATTAAATTAGAAATTAATAGGTGACCTAATACACCTTAGAACTATATTAGGTGGCGACTCCAAAACTCCAACTCCAAATGAGTTACCCCAAGTCGAACAACACTTTACTTTATTATTAAAGTGGGGTGCGACAGAATGGCGACTCCGCTGGGGATTAAATGTTCTAACCATTACGATTTTTTATATTGGGTTTATTATTGCTTTTATTATTTTATTCAATACTAACTTTTTATCTTTGCAGGTGGGTAATCTTTTATATTTTTCATTTTTTTATAATATGATATTTAGTATATTATTTAATTTATTTGTTGCATTTCGTTCATACTCCTCCACTCCTGGAAAATTGACACTTGCACACACACAAACGATTACGTGGATCTCACGGTCGTTTCACTCTCAAAAAACCCTTTAGGGGTGACGGTTGGGATAAGTTGGTCCGTGGTACAACCAACAATTCCAAACGTTCCCACCCCTCGGTTGTCCGCCTGGGGGAACCATGTCCTTGTCTAGATTACCCCACTCTTAGTTGCACTATGTCTAGAAATCATGCATCATGACTTATTTAGGACCATTTTGACTTCGGCTCAGGTCTAAGTCTACTAGTTCACCATATTTGAATGAACCGAACGGGTTTTCGACCCTAAGGGACATTTAAATGTGTTACGTGTGCATCTATTTAAAGTTGAACGTGTCTAATGTAGACCATTTGTTCTCAAAAGTGTGAATCATCCAATTATTTATCAAAGAAAACAGACTTTAAATTGATTTTCCTACTTTTGTATAACAAAATCAATTATTTATTTCTATAAATGCAAATCGTTATAGAAATCAATTATTTATTTCTATTTGCATATGAAATTTTTTACATTTATACAAAACCAATTATTTTATAAAATTATTTTTGGGTTATGAAAGAAATTAATTTTTCTACTTTTATGAAAACGAAATCATAGACTTTAAGTTAATTTCTTCTACTTTTAATGAAGAAATATCATTCATTCATATTTACCTAATAATGTTATTCCACATTTATACAACAAAATTATTTTTCTTTCTGTTAAGTTTGGGTTATGAGAACAAATGGGATGACGCACGATACACGTTCAATCTTAAATATCATACTCAAGCTTAGGAAGGCTTAACATCCTTGGCATGTTAAAGTCCATTAGCCAACTTCGTCCAAATGACGCCTATCATGCATCTTATGTGTGTTGGTTTTGTCAGGCCTACCTCCGATACAAGAGAGGTCCCTTGCATTATAAAGAGTGATATATTTTGTATTTGGTAATTATTACCTCGACACTAACTTATTGTTTTCTTGTTTAAGTTTTTACTCCCACTCCTGAGGTTGACTTGTGCATTCTGGCCGAGCATCAGTACCGGACGAGAACCAAGGGACCAGTTACAACTCCTCCCCCTTCACAAACTAGAAGAAGAGGAAAGCGAAACATCATGACTGAGTTGAATAATGCTGCTCTTAGTGACGATAACATTGAGAACATTGGAACACCACGCAAGCTTGCCCCAGTTGAGTATAACGAACATGTTGCTACTTTAGAGCAAAGAATTAAAGAACTTGAAGAGAAACTGACAATGGCCAGTTTACCCGTTGGTAACTCCGCCCATTCAAGGGAATCAGTCGATCCAAGTGGGTCACCCCGCCCTAACGGAAAGGACCCTATGCACCTAACTGATCCCCCTGTTGTTTACCAAACAACACAACCAGCTCTTTACCAAACAGCACCACCTGCTGTCTACCAAACTGCACCAACCGCCACATATCAAGCACCGCCTCCCTATCCAGCACCAACCGCCACATATCAAGCACCACCTCCTGCATACCCCACTTACCCAAATACAAGCCTACCTCACACTAATATCACAAATCCGCAGCCTTACAATCCCATGTTCACTGCTGAAACCAAACAATTCACTTCGCCAATCAAAAACCATGAAAACTATGAATGGGCGGAGGATGAAGCCAATGATGATGGCACAAAAGAGAAAGTTCGTAAGCTGGAAGCAGCCTTTAAGAAGTTTGAGTTAGGCAAAACTACTAAAGGTTTAGCTTATGAAGACTTGTGCATCTATCCTACTTTGAAATTGCCAGATGGATACAAGATACCAAAGTTCGACTTGTTCAATGGAACTGGGGATCCTATGGCACATTTGAGAACATATTGTGACAAGCTGATTGGAGCAGGGGAAGACGAGAAAGTACGGGTAAAGCTATTCAGCCGAAGCTTGACCGGAGAGGCTTTGAGTTGGTTCTCTAAGCAGAAGCCTGGCACATGGCTCGGTTGGGAAGACATGGCAGCAGATTTCGTAGAACGATTTGGGTACAACACTGAAATGGTACCAGATCGTTTCTACCTGGAAAAGTTGAAAAAGAAACCCACTGAAACATTTAGAGAATATGCTACTAGGTGGAGAGCAGAAGCTGCCAAGGTACAACCCGCTATGGATGAAAAAGAAATAGTGAATATATTCATCCGCATTCAAGAGGACGTCTATTACGATAAGCTGTTGCATATGAAAAATCAGAAGTTTGCTGATGTAGTGTTGATGGGAGATGACGTAGAAGAAGGGCTGAAAAGTGGAAAGATTATTAGCCTTGCTGCACTACAAGCTACTAATAAGGCCATCCAGTCTGGAAATGTGAGCCTTTCCAAAAAGAAGAAAGATGAAGTCTCTTTTGCTGCAACCGTTCAAGACCTTGCTTTCAACCACTATTATCAAACACCGCCACCATTCTATTCATACCCTCACATACCACCTGAATATCCCGTTTACAACGCTCAACCTACTCGGCCTATATTCCACACTCCAGCACCAAACCGTCCACCATACCAGCAAAATACTCAACCCAATTACCGAAATGCACCATCATACCCTCCTAGGCCTCGCCCTGATACAAACCAAAGACCCAAAAGGAACTACACTCCACTAGCCGAATCTCGCACTCAATTGTTTGAGAGATTGAAAGCTGTCGGGCTTATCGTCCCGATACCTCAAAAGATGCCAGACAACCCTTCACCTAACTTTGATTACAGTAAAAGGTGTGCATATCACTCAGGTGGGCCGGGGCATGAGACGGAGAGATGTTTTGCACTAAGAGACAAGATTCAAGACCTAATAGATGAAAAAGCCATTAATTTGAAGGCGCCAAATGTGCACAAAAACCCACTACCTAATCATGGAGATGAGAAGGTGAATATGATTGACTTCGGCGAAGAGTGCAATCTGGAAGGCACAATCATAAAAGAAAAAACAGTGTTTGATGAATACAAGTTTGGTCTGGGGTACATCTTGGTTTGCAAAGGAAAAAGTACTACAAAAGATACAGGAGATTATCATTCACTAGAGCAATTTGTTCCAACTCTGAAACAAGCTTCCATCTTTTCAAGCTACATGAAAACTCTCGAGGGAGAAGGACTTGCCAGAGGTGTTCATGATATAGAAGATGAGTTGACCGGTCTAAAGGAGCTATTCATGGAAGAATATGATGCAGCTCTTGAAAAGCATACTGAAGCCCCGAACATCTAGAAAGCTGAAGCTGAACAACTGACTCTGCATCACATTCCGAGCATGCCGAGAACCTTAGTGGAGCTGGGGCATTAGTTAATTTCTTAAATAAAACACGACTCCGAGTCGTTAGCTTTTGTTTTCTTTGTTTATCAACTTTGTTGCATCGTTGTTTCCTTTCGAATACTACTTCTCAAGTCCAATAATAAAAGCATTTCCTGTTTTTCACTTTTGAGCATGCATCATTCATTGTCTTCAAAATTATTTTAATTCCATTGAATCTGCGACTGTGATGTGAGGAAGCAGTCCAAAACGACGAGTACAAGCCAGGCTATGATGATTCGACAAAGGATATCTAAGAAACTTCATAGTTAATCGTGGAGATCTTACAGCAGACAACTGAGGCAAGAGCATATTGAGGAAGATGACTTAAGGTGAAACAACAGGAATACATATAAGGAGCATAACCAGACAACCCCAAATGGACTAAAAGCATACTCGAGCGAGTGACGCTCATGGATAGCAAAGAATGAGCACAACAAGCAATAGAATGACAAAGGCGTTACCAAGAAAGTTAGAGTAAGACAATTGATCCAAGAATACAATTCTCTAAATCGAGATAAAATTAACAAGATCCTTCACTCAGATACAATCAAGAGATACTACAAATCGAGCCACATTCATCTTCATTGGATTTGAACTACGTAGCGACCTGATTCCCAAAAGGGGATACGTAGGTAGCCTACTCAAGGCACGGTCACATCATAAGAAAATTTTATTAGACACTGGGGCAGAATTTTTTGAGTTTCCCTAACAAAAATTCAAAGAATGCATTACAACACACTGGGGCAGAATTTTTGAGGGACCTCAAAAATTCCAGGAAAATACAAGCAGCACACTGGGGCAGAAATTTTGAGCTTCCCTCAAAATTTCAAGATGAAAGATCTTTGAACAGCAAATGGACATAGAGGAGATCATGTCCAAACAACACGTCGCAGTCTATGATTCATTGGAACAAATTTGCATTACTCTTTAAAAATAATTTTCACAAAACACATGCATATACCATTTCCTTACCCCTTTTTGCCCATAGCTCGACTAAGGTTCGACGTTCAAAAAGGGAGATATTACAAGGAGGAGATTATACAAGAGACAACGACAGAGTACGACACAGCGAATGCGCAAGTCAACCTCCCCCAAAATACTCACAAATCTTTTTTGATTGCAGGTTTACACAGGTACCGAGCATACCTAACTACTTTTGCAAAGCAATATTCATCGACATGACAAGCATAGAATCTGCATCGGCGGATATATAAGGTCCGCGTCTGTGGACACGACATCAATTTGAAGATCATAGAATCCATGTCGGTGGATATATAGGGTCCGCGTCTGTGGACACAACATCATTTTGACAAGCATAGGATCCATGTCGGTGGATATATAGGGTCCGCAGCGGTGGACATGACATCAATTTGAGAAGAATAGGATCCATGTCGGTGGATGTATAGGGTCTGCATCGGTGGACATGACAAGCATAGGATCCATGTCGGTGGATATATAAGGTCCGCGTCTGTGGACACAACATCAATTTGACAAGCATAAAATCCGCATCGGTGGATATATAGGGTCTGCATCTGTGGACATGACATTAATTTGAGGAAGCATATTTGGTCTGCATCGGTGGACACATTCAACAATGAAAATGATCTAGGGCTCGGGTTTGTGTACATGACAACAATGACAACATGGTAGTGTCCGCGATTGTGGGCATAATTCAACGGTTTGAAAGCAAAACAACATTCGTGTTTGTGAACATGAAGACAATGACAAGCATAGAATCCATGTCGGTGGATATATAGGGTCCGCAGCGGTGGACACGACATCGATTTGACAAGCATAGGATCCATGTCGGTGGATATAGGGTCCGCAGCGGTGGACATGACATCAATTTGAGAAGTATAGAATCCATGTCGGTGGATATATAAGGTCTGCATCGGTGGACACGACAAGCATAGGATCCATGTCGGTGGATATATAGGGTCCGCAGCGGTGGACATGACATCAATTTGAGAAGTGTAGAATCCATGTCGGCGGATGTATAGGGTCTGCATCGGTGGACATGACAAGCATAGGATCCATGTCGGTGGATATATAGGGTCCGCAGCGGTGGACATGACATCAATTTGAGAAGTGTAGAATCCATGTCGGTGGATGTATAGGGTCTGCATCGGTGGACATGACAAGCATAGGATCCATGTCGGTGGATATATAGGGTCCGCAGCGGTGGACACGACATCAATTTGAAGAGCATAGAATCCATGTTGGTGGATATATAGGGTCCGCGTCTGTGGATATTACATCAATTGGAGAAGCATAGGATCTGCGTCGGTGGATATATAGGGTTCGCAGTGGTGAACATGACAGCAATGACAACAGTGTAAGGTCCGTCTGTGGACGTGACTTCAAATTTGAGAAGCATAGAATCTGCGTCGGCAGATATATAGGGTTCGCAGTGGTGAACATGACAACAATGAAAGAAGCATTGAATCCATGTCGATGGATATATAAGGTTCGCGTTTGTGGACATGACAACAATGAAATAAGCATATAACCCATGTCGATGGACATATATAAAGTTTGCATATATGGATAATTCAGCAATTAGAGGTATAAGGTCCGCGTTTGTGGACATGACAACAATGAAAGAAGCATATAATCCATGTCGATGGATATATGTAAGGTCCGCATTTGTGGACATAGTTCAGCAATTTGGAGCAGCAAAGTCCGCGTTTGTGGACAAACCAACTATTGATCAAGCATAGAATCTGCGATTGTGGATAATAGGATCCGTGCCTGTGGATACAGTTCAACATTGAAAGCACCTTAAGTATCGAAGAGACATATGATCTGTGTCAGTGGATAGAAAGTTTGGAGTCCATGTTTGTGGACAAGATATCAATCAAACAAGCATATGGTCCGCGTCAGTGGGCATGACATATATAGAATCCATGTAGGTGGATATATAGGGTCCGCATCGGTGGACATGATATCATTTGAAGGAGCATAGAATCTGCGTCGACAGATATATAAGGTTCGCAGTGGTGAACATGACAACAATTTGCAATAGAGCAAGGTTCGCATCGGCGGGCATACCATTGAAAAGACACTTGGATGAGATATCGATCAAGCAAGCATAAGACAAAACAATTACCCGGCTCAACAGGGAAGTTTACTTTATCTTTATCTTTATATCTATTGCATTTGTCATGATTTTACTGCAGGGTACTCCCCGATCTCTCGACAAACCCCTCTCACACCTGCTCCCAACATCGCTACCAATTATACAACCGCAAAACCTCAAACACATACAAAGCAAAGCCTAACCCTACAGACAATGCTTTTTTCTACACCCACAAGCTACCTATCTTGCCGAGTTCCAAGCTACCATTCCATACTCACACCAGTAGTCTACCTAATCCTTCCTTGTCGATTGGGTGTCGGTTTCGTATTCCTTCCTATTCGTATCCATCTGCCTCAATCGTGCGTATTTTCGTGCTTAATCATGCCCGTCTGCTTGAATCGTGCGCATTCATAAAATTCGCTCCCCAAATGTTTCCAAGCTCATTCAAAGCAAAATTGAAGATGAGATCACCCATTTATCGAGATGAAGTGGAAACTATGTCCGTGTAAACTCCTCTTTATGGGTGTGCCGTGCACCACATCTTCATAACTAGGATGATTATAATGCCTCTTTTCCCACGCTCGATCTATCGATGTTATCTCATATTCGACAATAACTTTGCTTTATTCTTCATTCATCTTGCCAAAGGGCAAAGCATACACGAATCTAAACTTTACATACTTGGATAAGTTTAGTCTTTACATCAAAAATCGTGCGTCATAAACATCTCACACAGGCAACATGCCATCCTAGAACTACACACGGCCTGATTCTCGTGAAACCCGAGATATGTAGGCAACTCAGAGAACAGGGTTCGGCCAAAAACTCCCCAAAATTCCCATTTGCCCTTTTCAATTGTTTTGCCTTCCAGTCGTGACAAAATTGGTTATTCCGTCAACTATCTTTGCCCGAATACTCTTTCATCGTCCCCGGGCAAAGAGGGGCAGCTGTTGACACCCAATTTTGTCCCTCCATTTTTCGCAATTTGGCTATATTTAATTAAAATCGATAATAGTAATTTTCCAAACAAAACTGCATTAGACAACATGCATTTACGTGTGTAATATTATTATTTATCCCCTGTTTATATAGTATTTATTTAATTGTGATTATAATTATGTAATTGCATTCATTTAGGCTATTTCCCAAAACGTATGCTATTTCATGCAATTTAATGTATTATGACATTATTTAATAATTATTTGTGACTTATTTATATCTAATTAGTATTATTTATGGCCATCTATATTTATTTATAATTAAATATATTTATTTATAATTATTTACATTTATTTATAATTATTTACAAAATTTCCTATTTTTATACTAATTATTTATATTTATAGGTATTTTAATTAAATACTAGCCAATTTGTTATTTCATAATTCCATTTCTATTTACATCTAGTCCCCGTCATCGCCCTTTGTCCACATGTACGCCACCTAAGCTCCACATAAGCTTACAACTCACTTAAAGCACATTCTTGGCACATGTACAACTTCTTTGAGCGTGTGTACAACTCTCATAAGCATATGGTACAATCCCCTCAAAGCACCTACTTACCCACTTCAGCATATACACCCCCACACACAACATTTACACTTAACCCCGACACGCTCACGTGGCACGATCCTAGCCCTTCATCCCTCCCATCCGACGGCTCAAACCATTTCCCCATTTTTGATATTACACTTCAGCACCCTCACTTCTAAACCCTAAAACATATTTTCCCCTTTCCTTTTCCCTCACCAGCCGTCAACCCCTCAAACTCCCTCTCCTTTCACCCCTAAAATCGTCCATATACACCATGCCAAATCTGCCACGTCTCCGTCGTCTCCTCCGCCATCAACGCCGCAGTCACGACTCCCCTCTCCTCTTTCCTATCTCGGATTACACGGGGTCGAATCCCCCTTTATCTCTCTCCTTCGCCTCGTGGAATCCGGAATATGAACAAGGAGATTGGGTACGAATCCTGATCAGAAATGGCAATAATCATCACAAATCAAGGGAAAACGGGAAGATTTGGGATGACCCGACCCGGTTCATCCATGACCCGATTTGGATGCAATAAAAACAGGGTAAACTCTTTCCTTTTATGTGATGAAGTTTCTGTCTAGATTCACAATCGCATTTAGTATTTTAATTCTATTTTTGTTCATTAGCATGATAACATGATTTTCGCATTTAATCCCTTTTCGTTTGCCTTCTGAGATATATGATAATCGTTGATAAAATATTGGATTGATGATACTAATTTTGGTCAGTACACTGATACACATATGTATATTGATGTCTTGCTTAACAGTCACTGGGTACTTTCCTTTCTTGGCAAAATAAAGGGACTGGTTTGATTATGTATAAGCTGTTCTTGATCCTTTATTGATGTGGTTTTTGTTTAGCTGCACATACTACTAGTTTCTGTGCGAGATTCATACCCCTAATACTATAAATATCAGCACTCTCTTACACTTTTAGGGGACAGATATACACTTTCTACATCTCTAATACGCATCTACACACACTGAAATATAGCTCTGAATGCACTGCTCTCACACACTGGTACACGCTGGATTACACCCATAACACACTCTGCTTTTCTGCCTCTCTAAAAAACCTCCAGCAATGCATTCTCCCTGTGAGATGAAAAGGGTTTGAGGTGAACTGTAATAGTGCCTGTTTAGGAAGATCTTTTAGTGTGTTTGTTTGCTGAGTTCATTGATGTTTCATTTTCCCACACACTGCTAAGGTAATGAGTTTGAAATTGGCTGGGAATTCATTGGAATAGCCTGCCTTTGATTGCATTTGAAATAACATAGTCTGCTGTGTTTTGCCTGCCCTATGTGTGTGTTGTTTGCTTGGCCTTTCCTTGGCCACCATTAACCCTCTCGTGCAGGTTCCTTTCCAGTGTCTGGATAGCCTATGGCTATACCATTATTGAGTCTTATTTGCAGGTTCAGGCAGTTTGTTCTTCGGAAGATCTAAGTGATTAATAAACTCCACAGTCCACTAGTGCATACAGGGCACCTTCCTTTTCTTCTCTCTTATTTCCCCTTAGACCCTTTAAATGTGATGTATTCATTAGGTGATCCTGCTTGTATATTTATGCGCTTTTAAGGGTGCTAGTTAGTAATTAGGACAGGTCATGACAATATGTCGTTGATTGCACAACTGGCTAAACAAGGTCGTTTCTCTAGCTATCTTTTGTTGTTATATGTTGAAAAGGCTAAAAACAAAACTGGTTTAAAACAGGACTGTTTTGCAAAGCCCAAAATCTAGAACTGTGCCATGAATAGTTTGTCTCTGTAAAACAGTACTTTCATAATGTTACGTTCCAGAATGTCGTAATATCCTGCTAAATACATTTTCTGGAATGACTTAAAATGCGAGTTGATTTTAAAACGAGCCTATTTGTGCAAAGGCTTAAATCTGCAGAATATCTTTGAAAATGAGGCTGCTTTTGCAAGTTTGAAGTTTTGAACACGTTTTAAGAGAATTTTAATTATTTTGTTAAATTTCTTCAAGTTAATTAATAACTTGCAAGGGATTTAGACTTTGGAGGTCAAGTCTCTAAAATTATACTATTTTAAACTTATGAGTTATTTTTTTTTTCAAATATATATTATTTGCTACATTACTTACTTGTTGCCTAAAAGCCACTCATTTTATATATGTGTCCTTCATCATTTGCTCATTATAATATATAGTAATACTTTATAACTATTATTATTTGTTTGTTCGGTTAATAATTGCTCAACATGTTATGTGTTAAATTGAATATGTCTTTTATGTGCGTATATACTCCTTATTTTAAACATACTCCTTATCTTAAAATAATTATTTTAAACGCGACCTCGCATTAAAGTCGCCACTAAAATTAAAGGTATGTGACTACTAATGTCACAATGCCATCCTTTAGTGGCGCACATTTTTTATACTATATTTTTTCTCCTTGCTTTTATCATTTAAAAGTAAATTTATGTCAAGTAAAGTACAAGATGACGATATTGGTTAATTTTGTCTAACATAGTAAATTGTAGCTATATATGTAACATGGGTATAAATTAGTTCATATTGAACTGCCTATTTTCATATCTTTTAATTTGTTTGTGTACATGTCCTCTTTCCTTACTTTATTTAATTTTTTCCTCTTACTTTCCTTGCATGTTAAGACCCAATTATAGAAATCGGTCGGGAACCACGTTTAGTGGAACTTAGGAGGTGCCTGACCCCTTCCTTCTAAGTTAACTTGAACACTTACCCGAATTTCTGACTCGTAGACCAACCCGGAGTTATTCTTTAAAATTAAATTAGAAATTAATAGGTGACCTAATACACCTTAGAACTATATTAGGTGGCGACTCCAAAACTCCAACTCCAAATGAGTTACCCCAAGTCGAACAACACTTTACTTTATTATTAAAGTGGGGTGCGACACCTGACAAGGCAACCATGTCTCTTGTGCTAAGGCCCTTAATTGCAAAACTAGAAATAAGTCTATCCGAAGTGTCAAAAGGACCAGGAAGATCTGTTTCTGCAAGTGTCTTACTTGCTGAGGTTGAATCTCTCCTTCCAAGTTTCACTGCCCATGATGGTCCTCCCACCTGATATTATTTAATAATCTTTGCATTAGGATTACCAATTCATTGTTACACAATACTATATGCATATATACTAATTTGACTTTAAAACGAGAATCGTTTTGTTAATTGCAGGTGTCTAGAAAATATATATGCTACTGCTAAGAAACAGATTAAGTGCACTTACAGCAGCTGATGCATCTCGAGCTGCAACAGTAAGTATGTCAGCGCAAGAAACCACCCCGGGACAAACCTTTTCCACCTCTCTCTTTGCATCTTCTATGATTCCATAACCTCTTGCTGACCCAAGATTTGGCAAGGCAGTCTTCTCACTTTCAATTGAAGGAGCCTCATCAAGTAAGATCGAAGCATCACAACCCTAAATCAACGATCATTATAGAACACCATTTCAGCCATTTGACCTCAAAATATACAAGTACATGAAAAGAATAATAATAATAAAGCAATTCAGGAGACATAATCTTTAAACTAACCTGAACAAAGCAGTCATGAAAGTGAAGGCGAATAAGGGAAGCAGCCATGCGACGTTCACGTGAAATTGCTTGTCTTACGCTGGTACGTATAGTGTTGAGTGCATTAGGACAAGTACTATCGTAGAACGTCGCAGAAAGCTGTGCATGGGATTGCATGCATGAAAGTAGAACAGAAAGTATAACAGCCATAGCTGTGAAGGATTGATTTGGATTACTCATTTAGAGAAATTGTATATACTCCTATATATCAAGAAATTTAGAAAGATTTGGCTTAATTTTCAAAAGAAAAAAAACAAGATAAGTATATTGAAGCTTGGTGAATTATTTAGCTAAGTAAAAATGAAGACAATGACAAAGGGAATGTCCAAGGGACTGAATTTATAGGCACTTGAACACGTAAATGGTAAGAGTACTGAAGCACTCTTTGGTCACTAATGGCTGCTTTGCCGCGTTACTACTAGTTTTACTTCCTAATATGTAATGAATGGTGATATACATTTACTTTCAATAAATGTACCTTGACTTGTTCTATAACATTGGCTCTTCTAGCTAGCTGTCTTTGAAAGGCTTTATAAATCTAGAATATCGTATTTATATATTTTGATTTTTCTGGTTTAATCATTTAGTATTCGGAATAGTGGAATACACAATATGAATAATTTAGATTCAAGGATCATAGGGCCCGAGGAACCCATCCATCCATTTAAGAATGTTATTTTAATTATATGACCATGTTATATGAGAGACCATAAAAATGTAACATATAAGAGATTTGAAAGAATAACACAAAGGATCTTTATCACGTTATTTCTACCGTTAAAATTATAGATGAGCATATTAGATCATTTCCTCGTGTTTGGGGATCTCTCTAGCTCATTAATTTATCCAATATCTTAAAATCGTCAATTTTTTTTTCAACATCTTAAAGTGGTCAATTGAAGTTGGCCAAATCTTGTTCAGCTGCATTTAAGCTTGAATTTGTAATTTAAGGAAAAGAAAAATTAAACCAACTTTTTCAAGTATATGTGTTACAGATTTAATTTTTAAATATTACGAAATGTGTTGAAGCTGAATATTGCGGAGAAACTGTAACTAGAATCTGCTTCGTTCACAAAAAAGACATTTTTGATTTGCAATGGTCAAGTGAATAAGAGTAGTGTCACTAAAAGTTTCTCAATAATTGTTAGTAATACTTTCAAATGCAAATGATTCCGCCTAATAGTATGATCATTGCAGCATCTCAATACTTTGATGAAACACGAGATATTAAAAGTTTCGGGATCTGTCTTGAATTTTGAATATTAACAAATTAATTCTCACAGAATTCAATTAAATTAAACAGAATTTATTTAAATTTAAGTTTGTAAACTCTAGTATTTAGAAATGTACTCGTATTACATTGATATTCAGATCTAGAGTGAAGATTGACAAATTCGACTTTAGGTACAACTAAATCATTTTAAATTTTTAGGAGAGGTACGTAATGGTAATACCTTTCATTCCAATGATTTGATATCTTAGTTTTAATTATTTGGGTTTGGAATGTAATGGAAAGTCAATGGATAAATTAATGAAATGTCAAAGGTCAACTGTCATCAGCAGGAATATACGTACTTTTATGAGAAGATTTAACTAAAAGACCTCCAAAAAAATTTGTCTAACTAAATGACCTCCTCTTTTTTTTTTGATTTATTTTTATGGGAAAAAAATATTAAGTGTGCTTAAGTGGTGTCGGGGGATAGATTAGAAATAGAAAAACTTGTGGGTAAAAGTGCATATTGCAGAAAAGTATATAAACTTAACCAAACCGGGTCATTTTAACGGGTCAAAAATAAAAAACGGGTAATCAGAAAAGGGTTCTTCTTGCTCGTACCTCTTCCAATTTTTCGAACCGATTTCTGTCCCTTCATAAGTTCTCCTAAACGATTTTTGTCTCTCATCCAGCTATTTAACAATTATTTCGAAGATTTGAAGTAGTTGTTGAAGAATTTCCAGAAATCCCGATTTCTGCAGATGAGCAACCTTAATATCGTTGCATTTTTTTTCTGGTTGTCATACAAGTCTTAGAACTTATGAAGAAACGTCAATGGTGTTTTTTGAAGAAATTTTGATTTTTTGTTTATTGTTTTTTCCAATTTTTTCCTTTTTCATTTTATATTGTTGTTTACTTTGTGTCTTGTGCTTCTGTATGTAGATAAAGTAATGGCAGGGCTGAATCATATCAGTACGACTGCTCGAAGCGGTAAATCTAAAACGAAAGAGGCTACTAAGCAATCTGAAGAAGATGACAGTGTTAAACAAATTCCTGAAACTGATGTTGCTGAATTGGATAAACATTCAGCTGAAGGTGACAATCAACCTCCAAGTGGTGGAGGAGATGAAACTGAAGTTTCTGAACTTGATAACATCCAAAAGCAGATGACAATCAACCCACAAGTGGTGGAGTTCCTGTAAGTCTAATAATCCAGCAGTGGATGACAACGAATCTCCACTCGTTGAAACTTGTTTAATGGATGCTGAAGTTGGCGTAAAAGAACCCCAGATTCAAAAGAACGTAAAGGATCACTCTATAAAAGATATTGTGGTGGAAGAGGCCCAAGTGGAACCCCAAACTGAGGATCTTTTGGCTGAAATCGACGCTTTTCAAGCGGATGAACTCTCCAATGCAGGGAAAGGTAAGAAAAGCATAGATGATAGTGGTGATGATGATGGACAAATTTCTGCTGCTCGTGATGAAGGAAATAGAGAGGAATCAGGAGATGATGAAAGTGGTGAAGAAGAAGAAGAAGAAGCAATTGAAGAAGAAATTGATGAAGAAACTAATCAAGAATGGGATAAAGCAAGGGAGCCTGAGTGTGAGTTGGACCGTTTATTAGTTCCTCGATGCATAAAGGAAATCAACATTCAAAGGTATCGATTTAAAACTTGGCTTGATGAAATTCTATCACTCCCGGCAAAGATATCTGTTCGATCTAGCATTAAAAAATTGTATTTATTTAAAAAGTTGTTGAAAAGCTTAAAATTAGAAAAGAAATTTAAGGAGACTGTATTTGAGAAGTTCCTTGAAATGTCCAAATTTTGGAAATTCAATGGACAGATGGTCCACTCCCTACTTCTTCATAGAATAAAGGATAAAAAGCGTCGAGAGGTTTGGTTCTTGGTTGATGGGAAGCCAGGTTGTTTTGGGCTTAGGGAGTTTGCTCTATGACTGGTTTGGTGTGTGGGAAAAAACCCAGCGATAAAGCAAAGAATAAGGTTGTAAAGAAAGGCGAGGAATTTTATGAAAAAGTAACTTGGAAACCATCCAGTGAGGCGAATATTAAAGTGACATCGTCGAGGCTGTGGAGGTTGTTGAAAACTAGCAGAAGATTTGACAAAGAGGAACAGTTGAAGATTTTCCTTTTGTGGTTTCTCCACACGATGTTGATGGCAAAGGATACTTCAAAGTCTGTTGAGAAGGAATGGGTTTGTATGGTTGAT
Organism: Petunia x hybrida; assembly: GCA_037355625.1. NCBI lineage: Eukaryota > Viridiplantae > Streptophyta > Magnoliopsida > Solanales > Solanaceae > Petunia > Petunia x hybrida. The sequence continues at coordinate 7,520,118 of JBBBVM010000035.1, forward strand.
GATCTGGAGTTCTTCTCCAAGTATCTATGGGGCAGGTTGTGATTCGAGCTTACGATTGAATATTTGAAGCCCAAGCTTGACATGGCCAAGCATTATAAAACCTTTAGTGAGAAAGAAAAACCGTCTGGATATGCTCTTTTTGGTTTCCCCTGAGCATTTTTGGTAAGTCTACAATAAACCAATAGTTAGTTGATTATGAAGTTTTCATTTTTCGTAGTCCTATTAAATTTTTTATCTTAGGCCTGGGTCAATGAAGCATTTCCTACCATTGGAAGGAGAGCTGCACTAACAAATCAGTCTCCTATGCCGTGCCCTCGGATGCTTAAATGGTACAGTAAAAGGGTGCCTAAATCCTTCGATCCATTTGTGGAAGGAGAAAATAAAATTAAGGTAACGTTGCGCTATTTTCATGTCATTTAATATTTTTATTCAAACTAAGAAACTAATTTGCTCGGCTTCTATCCAGATCGTGCGCCCTTACCTGTTCCCTACTGATCAAGAAGTGAGATCAAGGTGGGAGGATTCATATGTGCCCTATGCAGATGAAGTTAAGGATGGGTCGGTGGATGCCCTTAGGGCTGAACTTGAGGGGGCCACTGCAATAAAAAAGACTGCTCTTTATTCTGCTGGTGAAGGTGATATGGATGAAGATAGTGAAGAAGATGCAAGAGGCGATGAAGATGTTGGTGGAGATCGTACAGGAATTTTTGGTGAAGGTGCAGGTCTTTCAAGTGGTGGTGTCAGTGCTGCAAGTCCATTTTTGCATGTTGTGCTCGATAGGCCGACAGCAATGGAGCACAAATTGGTTGATGTTGCTAAGATTCTAGCGGAACAACCAAAGAGGACAGTATGCAAATGCTTGTACCGCCCTGCTGCGTGGTTGATGAGGCACAGAAAGAGGAAAGCAATGGACCGTGGTACCGCTGGAAAGACAACTACCTTGAGAAAAAAGCATAGATTTGCTGAAGTGGTTGCTACTGTCAGTGCCACCAATGCCAATGCAGTTGATGCCAATTCCAATGCAGTTGATGCCAATGCCAACAATGTCGATGCAGTTGATGCCAGTGCCAATGCAGTTGATGCCAATGCCACCAATGCCAATGCAGTTGATGGCAAGGTAGTTGATGTCGATGCCATTGCCAATGCCAATGCCAATGCAACTGATGCCAATGCCAATGCTGTTGATGCCACAAATGTGAGTGATAATAAACTGCTGATGAAAAATGGGGAGGACGATGAGGAATAGTTTTATGAAGCGGAGGATGCATCCCATGTCGAATCGGAATTGAACTTGAATGGAGAAGTTGGTCAAGATCCCGAAGAAATTATATCGGGTGTATTGGAGAGTCATGACAAAGAGTGTATTAAAAAGATGAGAACAAAGTTTGATTTGTCAATCTTTAAAAGTTTGTTGTAATATATGTATTGTAATCTTGTTTGAGTGTTAAACAATTGTAGTTGACGATTATTTTTTAAATCTTACTTGAGTGTTAAACAATTGTTGTTGACGATTATTTTTTAAATCTTGTTTGAGTGTTAAACAATTGTAGATGAGGAATTTTATTTAAATCTGTTCGGGTGTTAAAAGAGTTGACAATGCATTTTGCTACTGTTTAAAATAATCTTGCACATGAATGATCGTTGATAACTAGATAATTTATTAAATTGTGAACTATAGCCGTTGAATGCATACTGAATGAGGTCGATTATCGATACGGAAATAAATATTTGTAGTGGCAATTCTATTTTTTTGGACAACTAGGAATAAAACTATAAACTACTTTACATGGTCGACAATAGACAGTTGCTGGATTTATACTTGTACTATCGAAAATATTTTGGTATAAGTTGGAAGCTTTTCGAGCATAGACCAAATGTGCATAGACTAAAGACAAAATAATATTTCAACCAATCAAAAAATAGATGACGTATATTAATAGACGTGTATCTTAGCTAATACGCAAAGTAGATTGTGCGGTAGATAATAGGTGTCGTGAAGTGTGGCAGAGCAATTGGTAATGCACTGCCCAAAGCAATTCTTGTCAAGTCAGAGCCGTTTTTCTTTGTTTGAAACTAAAAGACTTGATTAAAGGTGCCCATTTGCTTTGTAATCATTAATTAAGAAGTGACCATTGCATTTAATTTGTGTCTCTTCACTAACCTCTGCAACTCTTCAACATTATTTCTATATAAACCCCTCAATATTGTGTACTTTTTCCACTCCATTTTCAATACAAAAAGTTTTTAAAAAAATTTAAACTATCAAAAGAACATTCCAAAATGGCCGGACCATCCAAGAAGCGTGATTCCTACTGGGAGTTAGCCATTCTGCAATCAGAGATTACTGAACTGTGGGAGTATTTGAAGAGCCTAGAAAACAGAGTATGGGCAGAGGCGCAGGCAAGGGAGGATCAGGTCAGAGCAATCAACGCAAGACTTGATGCAATTGGAGCACCACCAGCGCCAGAGGCAAACGTCATAGAGGAAGATGCAAGTCCACCAAGTTCACCAGATGCATCCCCACCAAATTCACCATTCCCACCAGGTTCACCAAATGCACCGGCTTCCCCAGATGGACCATTAGATATGGTTGAAGAATCCCCACCAAATTCACCCAATGAACCGAACTAGTCGTTTGTTACTTGTTGTTTATGTTTTAGTTGTCATTTTTTTTTGTTGTTTATGTTTGAATGGTCTAGTTTTTGTTGTTTATATGTTTTAATGGTCTAGACCTTTTACTTATGTAATGTTGCTTCAGTTGGTAATACATATTAGTTTCAGTTGTGTTTTGATTATCCACCGGTGTGGTCTATTGATATTGTTATTATCCGTGTTAAAGTCTGTTGTAATTTTGATTGTCTACCAAGTATAGTCTATTAGATAAATTGTGGAAACACATGAAAAGTTATGATGGTTAACAGTAATCAAACCAATAAAATAACTAAATTAGTAAATTACTAGAGAAAATTGCTATCACATTAACAAATTAACTGGAAGATACGCATCAACGTAAGTTCGGTCTATTATACACTTATTGAAAAGCTGAGCGTTGAAGTTCTACCGTTCAGGATATTATCACGCGCGTGTTTGGCATTTAGGGATTGATGTTTGGGGTTTAGGGTCTAGGTTCCACGCGCTTGGGGTTTGGGGTTTCGGCTCTAGGGTATAAGTATATCATTTTGGCTTGTGGGTATATTATCAACGATCCGAAATTACACTGTGTTTGATTATCAACGTTGCGTTGTTGATAATATACGCTCATGATTTTGCTTAAAATAATATAAAATTCCTATGTTAAACACTAGTAAGGGGTAATTTTGTAATCTACGAACTAGGAAACCACTCACGTGACAACTGTGTTGCATAATGTACCTTAATGATGGTCAATAGCATTGATAAGGACTACATCGGATAACAAACATAACATAATGTATATTAATGTTAAGGTTATGTGAAAGCAAGACATCTTTCTCTAAGCATGGAAGAAGATCACATTGCTTGGGAAGAAGATTATGATCATATATCACTCACATTGCATTGCTTGCGATACATGATCATAATCTTCTTCCCAAGCAATGTGATCTTCTTCCATGCTTAGAGAAAGATGTCTTGCTTTCACAGAACCTTAACATTAGTACACATTATGTTATGTTTGTTATCTGATGTAGTCCTTATCAATGCTATTGACCATCATTAAGGTACATTATGCAACAAAGTTGTCCGCGTGAGTGGTTTTCTAGTTCGTAGATTACAAAATTACCCCTTACTAGTGTTTAACATAGGAATTTTATATTATTTTAAGCAAAATCATGAGCGTATATTATCAACCACGCAACGTTGACAGTCAAACACAGTGTAATTTCGGATCGTTGATAATATACCCACAAGCCAAAATGATATACTTATACCCTAGAGCCCAAACTCCAAACCCCAAGCGCGTGGACCCTAGACCCTAAACCCCAAAAATCAATCCCTAAATGCCAAACACACGCGTGATAATATCCTGAACGGTAGAACTTCAACGCTCAGCTTTTCAATAAGTGTATAATAGACCGAACTAAGGTTGATGCGTATCTTCCAGTTAAACTGGTTTGTAAATGCCTAAATGGTCTGCCCTAACCCTATAGCCCAAACTACAATCCGGATGATTCTGGAGATGAATATGATGCTATAATATTTCATTAAAAAATGTGTTGTCTCAGTCATATTAAATCAAGTTTAGCAGTGATGATTGTCAATCCTAAATAGTTGATCATCAACTTTTATGGAAATATTAATTTTAGAAAGTGTACCGTACTAGTATATGTTATGCAATATGCCATATTGAATATTTATTTTGGTTGTTTGTATACTTGACGTGAGTTTATACGTAGAAATTTCTATCTCAGTACGACATTTTAAAAACCACCAACCCTTTTCCATGATTTTATGTTAGTTGTTCATAAACTTGAATTCGTTTATTATCAAGTTCATCAGATCCATATTATAAATTTTTCCTGGTCTACATGTTAAGTCATTTATCAACTTCATTTGGTCTATTATTATGTTGAACAGATCCAGTCAACTACTTCAATGAAAACAAAGCAGAAACAAGTATTAATTTAATAGCAACACCAAAATTAGTACGCCGGCAGCAAAATTCTCCAATTCCATTCACATTTCTTTAATAATTACATATTAAAGAGCTTTCTTTAATCAAAAACCTCTTTACAAAACAACAAAAAACAAAATGCATATATACTTAAACTAACTTAAAACATTGAACATACTTAAACTAACTTAAAACATTTAACATACTTAAAAAAAACATACAAATTAAGGGGAACTTGGGGGGGGGTGATGAGGTCGTCGGGGGTTGATACCGACGCGATGACACATTGCACGAAGAATACGTGCAATGCGCCGAATGTTCATCTCTTGGCGCTGCCTGTCCTCGATAATTCTTCGTATGAGGATGTCTAGAGCTTGACGGATTAGCAGTGCATCTTGGGAAGAAGACATTGTTGTGCAGGAAAAAGCCTTACAAAAAGTTGAGATTTTACAGTTGAAATTGTGTGAAATAAAGTGTAAAAAAGGGTCATATTTATAGAAGAAGAAGGTGAAACGGATCGGGGGGGTGTAACAGGGGTCTCATCTAACAATCATGATTAAATCCATTTCCCAGTGAGACTTTTTCCACACCATTAAATCCGACGGGACATGACAAGCTTGAGCAGTGCACTCCTTTTAATATGACACGTTTCCAAGTCACCTATTATCTACCTGTCAATATACTTAGCTTACTCATTAAGTTTGTTGTCTATTAATATACGACTAGTTATTATTCTTTGAATATGTATTTGTCTTTAGTCTATGCGATTTTAGTATATGATCGAATAGCCAACTTGAACAACAAACATTCAATTTAGTTTAAATCCAGCATTTATTTAGTGAAGACCATGTATAATAGTTTACACAGTATTTTATTCTTACTCCAGAAAAAAGTTTTCAACTACAGATGAATAAAACCCATTTAAAGTATAGTGTCACCAACGGAAGATCGATTGTCAACTACGCATACATGGCCAACAAATACCAATTTCTTATGCATCTAGAGTTTATTATCAACTTTGCTAAGTATATGAACAATAAGACAGTAACTAAAGGTAAATTGGAAGATCGTCAAATACTGTTTACTTCGCCTAAAAATAATAACTTATAACAAACTTAACAGTAGGAACACCAAAATTAATACGCCGACAAAATATCACCCATTTCCATTGATAATATTTTTAATAAATACATTAATAAAAAAAAATAGCTTTCTTTACTAAACGGTTAAAGAGGTCCTCTTATTCGTGGCAACATATGCACACAAAAATAAAGACCATATTCAGGATGTCGGTGCATTATTTGAAAGTGGAGAACTTGGCCTTGAGTAATATGACGATCATCAATAAACCTTAACCAACCTCACTGAAGCGTTTTGCGACTTGGTGTCACACAGAATTCTATGAAGTATCTAACATCACCGCTGTACATAATAGCTTGCATCGTGTAGTCGGGTAAAATATATGCTATATTCCATGGAAAAATCTATAATAAAAGAGTAGAGCGTTTAATGTGTTAATAATCAAATTACTACTAGATCATTATTTAGTCAAATCCAAATATTAAAGAACGAGGTACGAAACTTACTAGATCATCATTTATACATGAATTACTATTCATAGTAAGAGTGAAGCATTGACGATTCCTTGTAATGATGTACATTCCATACGGCTAGACATAGTCATTACTTGCATCCCCTGTATCTTCTGGCATGTTTTAAGAGGCTTGGGAGGTGATCAAAGAGGTGTAAAAAATAGGGGTAGATGAACTAACTTGTTGATGGGCGTTAAAAAAATTGGAAAATGATGGTCCTATTTATACTCTATAGGGGAGGAAGGTCAAAAGACATGAGTTATTGGAGCCATTGTATCAGATAGGATAGTTCATAACTTTGGGCAGTGCACTCTTTAAAGGACCTGGCACGCGTTTAAACTGGCCGATTATCAACCACACAATCCACTAGCAGGCTAACTGTTGGAAATGATGTCTTCAGTCTATGTTGAGTTGTTCTATGTTCAAAAAGTCTACAACCAACAGTAATTACTACAAATATCAATAAAACTAGTTAAGATTTTTTGTCAACTTGTTAAAATCGAGAGTTAATATTATCAACCGCAGCAAAAAAAGGTCTATTATCAACATATGTGATTCTAATAAACAACAAGACTAAACAATAGTTAATTTTGCAAAGATACAGAAGTTATTCAGTTCACAAAGTTATTACAAATGTTCATAAAAATAAATTATTACACTCAGAAGGAAAAAAGCAATAAATAATAAATCACTGTCTATTTTGAGCCAGATGGCAAGTTGTTTTTTTTTGGCCGGGTCGCATATAATTTGAACATTTATTCCTTCTCTTCTTGGACGTAAATGATGCACCGATGGATGGAATGTGCTGAACTCTTTTCCTGCCCCTTTTGATAAATGTCTTACATGTACAGGTTTTTTTATCTCCCACTAAGGCACTACGAAGGTGGCTCGTAGCCTTCTCATCATTCTTGTACAAGAGTGATTTGCCAGTACCATCTCCAATAATATTGCTGGACTCAACCATTTGATCATCAGCTGCTATGGGAGATGCCGCAACAGCATTTGAAGCTGCGGCAGACCTCTCGACCTGCAAAATATAAAGAATAGGCCTACTACCATTACCATCTACATCCAGGAAGTATATGCGCAGATCACTGTCATTCCTAATGAACGAAGGAGCTATTTTCCCCCTAGCAGGCGCAACACTAAGCATATAACTAATGGATACGTCGCCGCGATCACAAGTTAATTGTCCGCGTTCAATGACGCTGTCAATCAACTCGTCAAATGTACCCTCCAATTTCAATGCAATAGGTACTATTGAACTAGTATTGGAACGCCAATACCAGCACTTAGGCGTCTCTACCCATTGCCCATTGTAATCAGCACCCACTACTGCATAGCACCCCATAACAGCTCTATTTACTGATATATGAACAAGTCAATAATATACTGAAACAGATCGATGAACAAAAACAGAGTTCTAATGGAACTGAAGCATAGTTGTTCTAATGGAACAAAAATAATGGCGGATATGATAAAGCAGCTTACCAGCTCAATAAAACACTTTGTATAGCACGATGAAGTTGATATCAACTCAATTCGAAGTAATCACACCCACCACGATAGACAGATTAGAACCTTTTGAAATTGAAATTTTAAAAGCTTCCCACAACCATAAATCAAGAAATGAGAGCAAACTGAAGATGGGAATTGGATTTCTAATAGCTATGGAATAAAATGGTTGGATTTGGGCCCTTAAACGAGGTTCAGCTGAAGAAGAGGGTAATGGAGGCGGCTGGAACGACGGGGGGGGGGGAGGGGGGAATAGCGCAGCAAATTTTGGAAGGGGAGAAAATTTTCTTTTTTTGGTAATGGGCCAAAGTGTAATATTTGAACTTGAGGGGTTGGGACGTGTAGGTATTTTTTTTGTGTAATTAAGTCCTAATCCTGATTAAAAAAGAGGAGGTCATCTAGCCAATTCTTAAAACTTCGAGGTCATTTTTTTAATTGAAGACTTGGGGGAGGTCATGCAGCAAAAAGCCCTTACTTTTATCCATTTTGATTTCCAGCAAGCAGAACACAGTCTATTCTGATTTTCATGAGTGTCATACTCCTATTTGTCTTAGACCGAAAGAAACAAAGAAAAGAAAGAGTCATAATTATCATATTTTCTTCAACGGCACGTAAGTGCATTTTTGCGCTTCAGGTCGTGGTAGTTGGTACTAGCTGGGAGCCTGGGATCGAGCCTTGCACCTTCCGCACATAAAAGAAGTGCAATATCACTTGGTTGTTCTTTAACTATAAATATATAAAGACAGATCTAATAGTAAGCTAACAAAACCCTCCATTATTAAAACTAATTTGTCAATCAGGATCTGCGATTTTTAACAAAAATCTACTGCTACAAGTCACGAAATTTTGGAGCAAAATTGATCCAATTGAATCATTATCTTTGGATTTCTTTTTCTCATACGAAAGTTATTCTATTTTATTTGTTCCTCCTTTTTAGGTAGAGGTCTTGAAACATTCACTATATTCCTTTTGAATTCAGTAGGATTATCTAGGGTTTATCCTAATTGATATTTTAATTTAGGTTAATAATGGAGAGGTTTTACCCAAGAGTATCTTTTATGGTTTCAAAACCAATTTCAACATCCAAAGATTCATCCAAATTGTGCAATAGTGTCAAAGAGTCAACACAACATCGATAAAGTGAAGGAGTTGATATAAGTTCTCTAAAGGTTGATTCTGGTGAAAGATTAGCAATTCAACAATATCATCCAAATGACCATGATGAAATAGAAGAACATATATTCAAAAGGAACCTTTCCAACCTCAGAATCACAATTTTTAAAAAGTGTTTTCAGATAATAAATTGTGTCGCTTAATTATAAGTGGTTTGATGAGTACAATTGGTTGTAGTAATAGCATAACAAAAGATATCAAACTTTTGCTTCTATTGATATTTATTTCATGATGAAAGCATTAATCAAGGTGGGGGAAGTATTTCAAAAGATAAGATTTATTAGTTGGAAAAAGATGAGCATTATTGATGTGCATATTGGTTGACCGAATATTGTTCAACATCAATCAAGAAGGAATTGTGAAGATCTTGAATTAAAGACGGTCCATTCAAAGTGCACTTGCTAAACAATCCGATCAAAAAAATTTAGAATATCAGACTCATTTAGAAGCCATTGTTGATGTGACAAGATATCTTATGATCCATGGATTAGCATATTGGAGACGTCATGAAGATGAATCGTCTCTTAATAGAGGTAACTACAATAAACTCCTCAAATGGTATGCAAAACTATGTGATAATATTGGTAAGGTATTTAAAAAAGCTCTAAAGAATTATCAATTGACTTCTCCATACATTCAAAAGGATATAATCACTGCATGTAAGATGGAAACAATTAAATCTATCATTGAGGATTTAAATGTTGATCACTTTACCATTATTCCATATTAGTTGATGAATCTCGTGATGTATCATATAAGGAGCGAATGGCTATTTTGTTGTGGTATGTTGATAAAAAGGGTTTTGTGATGGAGCGCTTTATTGGTATTGTTCATGTTCATGCTACTACTCCTTTGTTGATTTACTTGCTCAACATTCATTGAGTTCATCTTATATACGTGGACAATGTTATGGAGCAAGCAATATGCAAGGTGATTTAAATGGCTTAAAAAGTTGATACAACAAGAAAGTGAAGGTGCTCATTCTATTCATTCTTTTGATCGTCAACTCCAATTAACTCTTGTTGGAGTTTCTAGAAAATGTGATGAAGTTCAAGAACTATTATTATTAGTTTCCGATATATTAAATATGTTGGTAGCTTCTTACAAGCGTAGAGATGAACTTTGTGAAGCTCAAGCAGAAAATTGAAGTGTCACGACCCAATTTCCAAGGGCTCGTGATGGCACCTAAACAACATTTGCCTAGGCGAACCAATGAAACAAGATGCGGAAAGAACAATAATGTGAAAAGATCATAAATGGATATATAAATATAAAAGTGTGAAGTCCAAAAGAATATATCCACAAAAGAATTGGAGCATTCTAAGAGTGACTCAATAAAGTATGAATATACATCAAAGAAATCTGAGTCCTATCTCTAAGTGACTCCGGCGGTATGCCACCACGGTCTGTGTGGTCGGCTCACCTCAATCAAAAGTCTCAGAAGCCTCGGGAACCGCTAACGTCCGGGCTGCTGACTGGATGAAGGACCTGCGCTCGTAGCAGAGTAAGTTATGAGCCGAAGCCCAGTAAGATCACCGACAGGCCCGCTAAGGTACCCTTGCGGGACAAGTCGCTACATGCATCATAAGCAACAACATACTATAGTAATCATACAATAAAGTAGTGAAATCACAAATAGATGTAACACATTCCATACACACAAGTAGTAACCAGAAGTCTCAAGGATTATGCCCATCCAACGTAAGGCATAGGTCAACTCAGCGGCGGTTTGGAGGTCCAATCTCTACTCCCGTGCCGACTAACCTAGACCTACGATGGACTAGCAACACCACTACTAAGTATCAACCATATACCGTGACCCGAAGTCACTATCACAATCATGAATAAGTAGACCAACGACCCGTAGTCGTTGGCTCATCTCAAATCTGTCTACGATCGCACCACACCCCCTGTCAAGTGCGTCGTATCTCAATAAATCAAGTGACCACACCACACCCCCTGTCAAGTGTGTCACATCTCAAAGATCAAGTGTCCACACCACACCCCCTGTCAAGTGTGACACATCTCATAGTATGGGCGACACCACACCCCCTGTCAAGTGTCCCTCTAACAGTATTAATATCCACGACATTAATAACAATAACAGAAATAATAATAACGATAATATTTCACAGTCACCGTAACCCAGGTTGGTTATGCTAGCTGAACGTAAGGCGAAGGTTAACCCGACCACAGTTTGGGGGTACAATCCCTACTCCCATGTCGTCCAACCCAAGGTTACGTATAGACAGCACTACCCAACCCGGCACGTGAACAAATCAAGTACCAATATCATACAAAAGCCGGCAAAATCCTCGGCAAGACATTTATCATGACATGCCGGCAACATCCTCGGCCATGTCCCAAGTTCTTGCTATCTAAGCATGGCGTAGCAAGCGTTACTACGATATAAATTTAAGCTACCTCGACGTAGCGTTTAGACCGGCACATACCTCGGTCGAGTCACAATCTCGCTATTTATAACAAACAATTATAGCAAGTAATTCACATCATTAATCCTAACCATTGTTAGGTATATATATGCGTACATGAAGCATACTAGCATGAAGGAAGAGTCCACAAGCACAATAGAGGTTAAGTCTCACTTACCTCGAAATTCGGGCTCAAATGCCGGGAAGAATCTCCTTTCCCGCTCGCCTTGTCCGTGAAGGACTCTCCACTAGGTCTATTAAGACAAGATATAGCACATATGAGTGCTCAATTATAGCTATTTAAGCCTATAGGCATCCTAGGGTAAAAATTACCAAAATGCCCCCGGGTAGGGCCGAGCCCTAAATTTACAAAATGTACTTTTCCGGACTCCCCACGCTCCCGTGAGTCCAAAAGTACACTTAGATTCCACATGCGAGCCTTGCTCGATGTCTTTCCCCAATTCTTAAGAATCTAGGGTTCTAACCCATTTCCAAGAATCAACCCTTTGATTCTTGTGTTAATCAACATAAAGATGGATTAAAAGGGCTTACCTTAAGTGTAAGTATGATTGGGTCTTCAAGAAATACCCAAAAATTGCCTCAAGAGCTCACCAAATGATTTTTATAAGTTATGAACCGAAATGGCCCGAAACGGCCTTTTTATAGCAGTTTTTTTTTGCCTCTGTGACAGCTTCTTTTGAAAAAATCATAACTTTTGATAGGAATTTCCAAATGACCTAAAACCGGTGCCATTAGAACCACAACTCAAAGGGCTACAACTTTCATGTTTTGAGTTATTCCTAATTCCTTACGGATTGGCCGAAAAATTAGCTTTTATCCGGCTGTTTGCGCCAAAACAGAACAGAAAAGTCGCACCAGATTTTCTACTGTTTTAGGGGCAAAACGGGACCCTACGAAGCTCGGAATGATCCCAAATTTTGCACACAAGTCATAAAATACTTGGGTGACATGCTCGTCAAGACGGAACTCAATTCAGACCTCCAGAACTCAAAAAGTGGGTCCCACAACAAAGGTTCAATTTTCGACTTTCGCCAAAATAGCGAAATTTAACCAAACGACCTCGGAATCCGATTCCGAAAGTTGCTACAAGTCACAAATGACTATACGAACCTAACGGAACTTTCGGATCTCTCATCGGAGCTCATTTGCTCAAATCGAGCTCGGAAACCTCTTTTAACTCTTTTAAACTTCCGAAACGGGGACTATCAAAAGTCCTATCAAACGAGGTCCGTTTTCAATTTTGAAGGTTGCTACATATCATAAATGACGAGACGGACCTAACGGTGCGCTCGGATTTTCCATCGGGGTTCGTTTACTCAAAACAACCTATCGAAACCCCAAATTCCTTTCCGGAATTTCATAAACGGATCCTTTTCTCGAAAACCTATCAAACGGACTCCGTTTCGACTCAGATTTCACAGACGGGTCATAAATGACCTAACGGAGCTTTTGGGACTGTCGACACGCAAATTGAGGTCCCGGATCCCGTAACGACTATTTGAGGGTCGTTACATTCTCCCCCACTTAGACTCTCGGCCGTCCTCGGACGAGCCTAAGTCTAAGGTAGGATCCACACACTAGCCACGGAGCTGGCACGGATTTCGAGGACCCCTCGGTACCACCCGAAATCAATAAAACTTAAAAATGCAAATTCAGGCTTAGAAAATACAAGGATTTCATACCTGAATCATCGAACAAGCGCGGATGCCTCTCACGCATCTCGGACTCAAGCTCCCAAGTGGCCTCGGCAATGGAGTGATGCCCCCACTGAACTCTCACAAGCGGGATCACCTTCGATCTCATCTTACGGACCTCTCTAGCCACAATAGCAATAGGCTCCTCCGAATAAGCTAAGTCGCCATCTACCTCCACGGAAGCCATATCGATCACATGAGACAGATCGTGAACATACTTCCGGAGCATGGACACATGGAACACCGGATGAACAGACAGAGAGGGAGGCAAAGCCAGTCTATAAGCAACGGCGCCAACGCGCTCCAATATCTCAAAAGGCCCAATGAACCTAGGACTGAGCTTGCCTTTCTTCCCAAATCTCATAACACCCTTCATGGGCGACACTCTGAGGAATACCCGGTCCCCAACCATGAACTCAAGATCTCTCCGCCTCCGATCTGCATACGATATTTGCCGGCTCTGAGCCGTGCGGAGTCGATCCTGAATAACCCGGACCTTATCTAAGGTCTGCTGCACCAAATCGGGCCCCAACACCTGGACCTCACCAGACTCGAACCAACCGATAGGCGAGCGACATCTCCGACCATACAATGCCTCAAACGGAGCCATCTGGATAGAAGCCTGATAGCTATTATTATACGCAAACTCTGCTAGCGGCAAATGGCTATCCCAATGGCCTCCAAAATCAATAGCACACGCCCTCAACATATCCTCGAGGATCTGAATGGTCCGCTCAGACTGGCCATCAGTCTACGGGTGAAATGCAGTGCTGAGATCGACCCGAGTACCCAGCTCTCTCTGAAAAGATCTCCAAAACTGAGCACCTCGGTCAGAAATGATAGAAACAGGAGCACCACGCAATCTCACAATCTGCTCAATGAAGATACGAGCCAGACGCTCCGAGGTATAAGTAGTCCTCACTGGAATGAAGTGAGCCGACTTCGTCAGTCGATCAACTACTACCCACACCGAATCATGCTTACCCACGGTCAGCGGCAAACCAACTACGAAATCCATAGTGATCTGCTCCCACTTCCACTCGGGAATGGGCATAGACTGGGTCACCCCGGCTGGCCTCCGGTGCTCATACTTCACCTGCTGGCAATTCAAACACCGAGATACATAATCAGCAACATCCCTCTTCATCCCTTTCCACCAATACAGCTCTCGAAGATCATGATACATCTTCGCAGTACCCGGATGAATGGAATATCTCGAACTGTGAGCCTCTGCCAAAATCATCTGCCTCAGCTCCACAATGGCTGGAACACATACCCGGCCGTTAAGCCGCAAAGCACCATCATCACCAATCACGAACGAGGACACTCCCCCACTCAGGACCCTGTCCCGGAGATCTCTCAGATAAGGATCCTCGAACTGCCTTTCCCGAATCTGGGAAGCTAAAGACGACTGAGACCCCACATATGCAAGCACCCGGCCTGGAACAGAATCATTAAACCGAACCCCACTAATGGACAAAGCCTGCAACTCACGGGCCAACAGCCTCATATCAGCATCAAGATAGGCGAGGCTACCCATGGACTTCCTACTCAAGGCATCGGCTACAACATTAGCCTTTCCGGGATGATACCGGATAGAAAGATCATAATCCTTCAGCAGCTCTAACCAGCGGCGCTGTCTCCCCTTCAAGTCCTTCTGAGTGAACAAGTACTGGAGACTCTTATGATCGGTGAATATCTCACATGGCTCGCCATAAAGATAGTGCCTCCACAACTTCAGTGCAAACAGGACAGCTAACAGCTCCAAATCATGGACAGGATAATTCTTCTCATGGACCTTCAGCTGTCTCGAGGCATAAGCTATCACCTTACCCTCCTGCATCAGAACGCTACCCAGGCCAACACCCAAAGCATCACAATATACGGTGAATCCCCCGGATCCACTAGGCAAGGCCAACACTGGCGCTGAAGTCAACAGAGTCTTAAGCTTCTGAAAGCTAGACTCACAGGCATCGGACAACAGGAAAGGAACATTCTTCTGGGTCAACTTCGTCAGAGGTGCTGAAATAGAAGAAAACCCCTCGACGAACCGCCGATAATAACCTGCCAAGCCTAAGAAACTCCGAATCTCTGTAGGAGAAGTAGGCCTAGGCCAACTCTGAACGGCCTCTATCTTCTTCGGATCAACACACACCCCATCCTTGGTCACCACGTGACCTAGGAAAGATACAGAACTGAGCCAAAATTCACACTTGGAGAATTTGGCATACAACTGCTGATCCCTCAGAGTCCGAAGAACAACTCTCAAATGCTGCTCATACTCCTCCCTGCTCCTCGAATAAACCAAGATATCATCGATAAACACAATGACGAAGGAGTCAAGGTAGGCCTTGAACACTCGGTTCATCAGATCCATGAAAGCAGCTGGGGCATTCGTAAGCCCGAAAGACATCACCAGAAACTCATAGTGGCCATATCGGGTACGAAAAGCAGTCTTAGAAACGTCCTCGGACTGAATCCTCAACTGATGATACCCCGACCTCAAATCAATCTTCGAGAAGAAGGTAGCACCCTGAAGCTGATCAAACAAATCATCAATACGCGGCAAAGGATACCTATTCTTGATAGTAACCTTATTCAGCTGCCGGTAATCAATACACATCCGCATAGAGCCATCCTTCTTCTTCACAAATAATACCGGGGCACCCCATGGAGACACACTAGGCCTAATGAAGCCCTTATCGAGCAAATCCTGAATCTGCTCCTTCAGCTCCCTCAACTCAACAGGAGCCATACGATACAGGGGAATAGATTTAGGCTGAGTGCCTGGCAATAGATCAATGCAAAACTCTATCTCCCGCATAGGCGGCAAACCCGGCAAATCATCAGGAAACACATCCGGATACTCACAAACAACCGGAACTCTATCAAGGGATAACTCCTCTGCCCGGACATCCCGAACTGAAGCAATATATCCCTCGCACCCACTAGATATCATCCTCTGCGCCTCCAAGAAAGAAATGATCCTACTCTTCGGAGAAGGCCTGGAACCTCTCCATACAACCCGAGACTCATTCTCTGCCTCGATCATCACGGACTTGGCGTGGCAATCCAAAGTCGCATGACAGGAAGCCAACTAATCCATGCCCATAATGACATCGAAATCAGACATACCGAGCAGCATCAGGTCCACTAAGGACTCTACACCACAGATGGAGATCATACACTGTCGATAACCCCTATCTACACATATAGAAGACCCGACAGGGGTGGCAACCATAAAGGGATCATCTAAGAAGACCAGATCCCTGCCCAAGCAAGGGGCAAATCCCGGCGACACATACGAATAGGTAGACCCCGGATCAATAAGAGCATAAGCATCGCGGCCACAGACAGAAATAATACCTGTGATGACATCATTGGATGCCTCAGCATCCTGACGAGTCATAGCATAGACCTGCGCCGAGCCTCCTGAACCCGGAGCTCTCTGAGACTGCTGTCTAGGAGGAATCTGAGAAACGGGCCTGGCGGCCTGAGGACCAGATGGTACCATAGCTGCGGATCCCTGGCGACCTGATGAAACATAAGGGCAACTCCTGACATAGTGCTCTGGAGACCCACACTCAAAACATCCATCACCTCTACCTCCTCTACCGCCTCTACCACCTCTGCCACGACCACCTCCAGACGAACACCTCCCATGATGCCTCTGATGGCACCTCCCGCACTGCGGCGGACCAGACTACGAAGAGCCACCCCGCCTCTGGGATGACTGAGGCCTCGGGGTCTCTGAAGAAAAATCCTGGGCAGGCAAAGCAGCAGCCTGGGGCCTAGACTGAGAACGGCCCTGATGACCCTGACCCCTCTGAGCGGATCCACTATACCCACCAGACTGACGCGACCTCTTGGCCGCCCTCTCCGCGTCAGCCCTGGCGAAGATATCCTCCATCCGCCGCGCCACATCAACTATCTCAAAATATGACTTGTTGCCCATATCAGGGGCAACAGCTACCTGCAAGCGGGGATGAAGACCCTCAACAAACCGGAGGACCTTGTCCCTCTCCTGAGCCACCATAGCCAGCGCAAACTGAGACAACCACAAGAACCTGGTGTCATACTCTGAAACAGACAGGTTTCCCTGCCTCAACCCCTCAAACTCGCGCCTCTGAGCATCGTGCTGACTCTGGGGCACGAACCTGCTCATGAACATAGACACGAACTCAGCCCAAGACAAAGGAGGGAGGTCACTAGACCTCTGCCGCATCATGGAGACCCACCATGTCTCCGCATCTCCCGATAATCTGAAAGAAGCACACTGCACCCCTAAGGTGTCTCTAGTACCAAGAACTGTCAAAATCTTCTCACACTTCTGAATGTACCTCTGGGCAGTACATGTAGCTGAGGTACCGTCGAACTCTGGAAGCTGAAGATTCATGAATGACTCTATCCTCTTGGCAACCTCCCCAGTGCCCATAGGAGGAGTAGAAATAACAGGACCTGCCTGAGGAGCAGAAGCAGAAGGCTGGGCAATATGATCAGGAGCAGCCTCAGAAGTAGGCGTGCTCATAACAGGTGTGGTCGGCTGAGGAGCCGAAACAGGAGCTGCAACATCATCTCTGACAGGGACCTGATGGCTAGACAAGGCCATCAGTCTCATATACTCCTCTGAAGAGATCACAACGGTGCCTGGCACAACAGCAGGCACAGGGGGAATAGATGCTGACAGAGTCGCTGCGGACACTGCAGGGATAGCTGTGTCCTGCCTAGTGGCTGACGGGCGACCTGCCCGAGTCTTCTTAGCAGCTGGCGGCTGCGTAGGTGCTGATGGCTCTCCCGCAGACGCGGGTGTAGAAGATGCAGCCCTCCTGGCTGAGGATGCTCGCGTCCTCGCCATCTCATACAATACACGAAGAAGGGTCAGCACCTATATAAGCTACTCAGCACGAATAGAGATGAAACGAAGGGAAAACATTTCCTAACATGCCCTTGTAGCCTCTCGCTCATAAGTATGGTCGACAACATACCCATAAGCAAGACTCTACTCAGACACTACTCCAAGACTCCTAGGACTCGAATTAGAACCTAGGGCTCTGATACCAAACTGTCACGACCCAATTTCCAAGGGCTCGTGATGGCACCTAAACAACATTTGCCTAGGCGAACCAATGAAACAAGATGCGGAAAGAACAATAATGTGAAAAGATCATAAATGGATATATAAATATAAAAGTGTGAAGTCCAAAAGAATATATCCACAAAAGAATTGGAGCATTCTAAGAGTGACTCAATAAAGTATGAATATACATCAAAGTAATCTGAGTCCTATCTCTAAGTGACTCCGGCGGTATGCCACCACGGTCTGTGTGGTCGGCTCACCTCAATCAAAAGTCTCAGAAGCCTCGGGAACCGCTAACGTCCGGGCTGCTGACTGGATGAAGGACCTGCGCTCGTAGCAGAGTAAGTTATGAGCCGAAGCCCAGTAAGATCACCGACAGGCCCGCTAAGGTACCCTTGCGGGACAAGTCGCTACATGCATCATAAGCAACAACATACTATAGTAATCATACAATAAAGTAGTGAAATCACAAATAGATGTAACACATTCCATACACACAAGTAGTAACCAGAAGTCTCAAGGATTATGCCCATCCAACGTAAGGCATAGGTCAACTCAGCGGCGGTTTGGAGGTCCAATCTCTACTCCCGTGCCGACTAACCTAGACCTACGATGGACTAGCAACACCACTACTAAGTATCAACCATATACCGTGACCCGAAGTCACTATCACAATCATGAATAAGTAGACCAACGACCCGTAGTCGTTGGCTCATCTCAAATCTGTCTACGATCGCACCACACCCCCTGTCAAGTGCGTCGTATCTCAATAAATCAAGTGACCACACCACACCCCCTGTCAAGTGTGTCACATCTCAAAGATCAAGTGTCCACACCACACCCCCTGTCAAGTGTGACACATCTCATAGTATGGGCGACACCACACCCCCTGTCAAGTGTCCCTCTAACAGTATTAATATCCACGACATTAATAACAATAACAGAAATAATAATAACGATAATATTTCACAGTCACCGTAACCCAGGTTGGTTATGCTAGCTGAACGTAAGGCGAAGGTTAACCCGACCACAGTTTGGGGGTACAATCCCTACTCCCATGTCGTCCAACCCAAGGTTACGTATAGACAGCACTACCCAACCCGGCACGTGAACAAATCAAGTACCAATATCATACAAAAGCCGGCAAAATCCTCGGCAAGACATTTATCATGACATGCCGGCAACATCCTCGGCCATGTCCCAAGTTCTTGCTATCTAAGCATGGCGTAGCAAGCGTTACTACGATATAAATTTAAGCTACCTCGACGTAGCGTTTAGACCGGCACATACCTCGGTCGAGTCACAATCTCGCTATTTATAACAAACAATAATAGCAAGTAATTCACATCATTAATCCTAACCATTTTTAGGTATATATATGCGTACATGAAGCATACTAGCATGAAGGAAGAGTCCACAAGCACAATAGAGGTCAAGTCTCACTTACCCTTAAATTCGGGCTCAAATGCCGGGAAGAATCTCCTTTCCCGCTCGCCTTGTCCGCGAAGGACTCTCCACTAGGTCTATTAAGACAAGATATAGCACATATGAGTGCTCAATTATAGCTATTTAAGTCTATAGGCATCCTAGGGTAAAAATTACCAAAATGCCCCCGGGTAGGGCCGAGCCCTAAATTTACAAAATGTACTTTTCCGGACTCCCCACGCTCCCGTGAGTCCAAAAGTACACTTAGATTCCACATGCGAGCCTTGCTCGATGTCTTTCCCCAATTCTTAAGAATCTAGGGTTCTAACCCATTTCCAAGAATCAACCCTTTGATTCTTGTGTTAATCAACATAAAGATGGATTGAAAGAGCTTACCTTAAGTGTAAGTATGATTGGGTCTTCAAGAAATACCCAAAAATTGCCTCAAGAGCTCACCAAATGATTTTTATAAGTTATGAACCGAAATGGCCCGAAATGGCCTTTTTATAGCAGTTTTTTTTGCCTCTGTGACAGCTTCTTTTGAAAAAATCATAACTTTTGATAGGAATTTCCAAATGACCTAAAACGGTGCCATTAGAACCACAACTCAAAGGGCTACAACTTTTATGTTTTGAGTTTTTCCTAATTCCTTACGGATTGGCCGGAAAATCAGCTTTTATCCGGCTGTTTGCGCCAAAACAGAACAGAAAAGTCGCACCAGATTTTCTACTGTTTTAGGGGCAAAACGGGACCCTACGAAGCTCGGAATGATCCCAAATTTTGCACACAAGTCATAAAATACTTGGGTGACATGCTCGTCAAGACGGAACTCAATTCAGACCTCCAGAACTCAAAAAGTGGGTCCCACAGCAAAGGTTCAATTTTCGACTTTCGCCAAAATAGCGAAATTTAACCAAACGACCTCGGAATCCAATTCCAAAAGTTGCTACAAGTCAAAAATGACTATACGAACCTAACGGAACTTTCGGATCTCTCATCGGAGCTCATTTGCTCAAATCGAGCTCGGAAACCTCTTTTAACTCTTTTAAACTTCCGAAACGGGGACTTTATCAAAAGTCCTATCAAACGAGGTCCGTTTTCAATTTTGAAGGTTGCTACATATCATAAATGACGAGACAGACCTAACGGTGCGCTCGGATTTTCCATCGGGGTTCGTTTACTCAAAACGACCTATCGAAACCCCAAATTCCTTTCCGGAATTTCATAAACGGATCCTTTTCTCGAAAACCTATCAAACGGACTCCGTTTCGACTCAGATTTCACAGACGGGTCATAAATGACCTAACGGAGCTTTTGGAACTGTCGACACGCAAATTGAGGTCCCGGATCCCGTAACGACTATTTGAGGGTCGTTACATGAAGAAGCATTACGTAAAGGTGAGCTTGAAACAAGTTAAGGGTTTCAATCAACAGTTTGGTCTTGCTTGAGTCAGTGATACTCAGTGAGGCTCTCACTACAAATCCTCTAATAACTCTATTCTTATGTTTGGCCCAATCATTGATGTATTTGATATTCTTGTTGTTAGTACATGTTCTAAAGAAAAGTGTAAGGCACAAAAATATCTTACAAGATGTTTAACATTTAAGGTTGTCTTTGTGTTGCATTTCATGTGCAATATTTTAGGAATTACCAATGAGCTTAGTTCAACCTTTCAAAAGAAGGATCAAGATATTGCAAATGTCATGTTACTCGTAGGAGTGGCAAAGGACCATTTGCAATTGATGAGAGATTATGGTTTGGATTTACTTATTGATGAGGTATCTGAATTTTGTATCAAATATGACATTGTGATGTCATAATTTGATGAGCTTTATGTTATTCTTGGAATATCACGTCGTTTAGTTGCTGAGTATACTGTTTTACATCAGTACCATGTTAAAGTATTCTATAGAGTTATTGATTGGCAAATTCAAGAACTCAATAATTGCTTTGATAAGGTGACAATTAATTTTCTTCTCGGAGTTGCTTGCTTGAACCCAGTTGATTCTTTTTCAAGATTTTACATTGAAAAGATTTTGAGATTGGCTGAAACGACCTTAGGTAGTCGTTTAAGAAATTAGGACCTCGATTGGTATACTGATAATTTTATAATCTTCTTAAGGTCCATTAGGACATGTCTGTAAAATTTGAGCCAAATCGAACCTCGTTTGGTAGGTATCGGAAGAAGGTTTCAGTTTTCATTATCGGTAAATCTTAAAAAGATATTTTCGAGCTCAATTTTGGCGAATGAGCTCCGATTTGAAATCTGAAAGTATCGTTATGTTTGTATGGTCATTTGTGACCTGTGTGAATTTTTGAAGTGAATTTTGAGGTTGTTCGGTTGATTTCGGCTAAAGTTCCGAAAATTAATAATTTGATCTTTTTCTATTTAATTCGCATCTTAAATTTCGGGAATCTGATTTGAGATCCGCCTTAGCAAGTATGTTGCATATATTTGGTATAACTTATATGCGAAATTTGGGATTATTTCGAATTTTCTATGATTCCGTTTTAATTGTCTCCATAAAAACGAAAAGAAAAGAAAATGAAATAAAAGAAAAGAAAAAAAGGATAAAAGGAAAGAAAGAAAGAAAGAAAGAAAGAAAGAAAGGCGGTGGCACAGGGATTTTTATCCCTTCAGTGTAAAGCAAAAACAGAAACAAGAAAAACGAACAGAAGCTAGAACAAGAAAAAAATACCGCGAAAAATTAGGAGAAAGAGGGAAAAAGGGAAAGGAGAAGAAGAAAAATAGTAGAATTTTTACCCCGAAACATCCAGGTAATGGTGTTAATCCATTATTTTAGTTTATTACGTGTGTTTGAATATATTTTAACGGTAAAAATTGGGATATTAGATATCGTTTTAATAAGTTCAATTGATAGTTTTAAGGGTTAATTGGACCCCGATAATGGAATTGATTATATATTTATACTCAGGAAATTATGGACAACCCATAAATATAATTTATTTAGGGTTTGGTTATGTGACTTTGAACCCTGTACATAGGCCTGACCTGCGTATTCCGTATGCGAATAGGGTGTCGGGTTCCTACCCGGATTGTTCTAAGATGTAAGGAATGAAGCCTTTAGCCTTATGTGATATATTTTTCTGCTTATTGAACACAATGGGATCGTTTGGCAATGAATCCAAAGGACAAAGCGGTTGTCGAGTAGCAGTATTAAATTTGGAATAAGGTAAGTGTTTATATCCATTTCTTTGGAGGCACTTGGCCTCGTCGATTTTCTACCACGTGTTCCTTACGTGTGTAGCTGTCGATAGGCATACTCATTACGCCTTAGCTTTGGATTTACATTTTATATTATATTGTTATGCCCTGTTGTTGGTATTGCATTGAGTATATGGGCATTGTACTCTAGTTTTGAGCTTGACATATACTTCCCGGTAGTTGATGAGAGTCCCCCGCTGGTGATCTGTGTAGTAAATTGTGTGGTTACTATTATGTGTATGTATAAATATATATGGATCGGGTTGCACGCCGCAACAATATAAATATATATGGATCGGGTTGCACGCCGCAACAGTATAAATATATGGATCGGGTTGCACGCCGCAACAGTATAAATATATATGGATCGGGTTACACGCCACAACAGTATAAATATATGGATCGGGTTGTACGCCGCAACAGTATAAATATATATGGATCGGGTTGCACGCCGCAACAGTATAAATATATGGATCGGGCTGCACGCCACAACAGTATAAATATATATGGATCGGGTATATATGGATCGGGTTACACGCCGCAACAGTATAAATATATATGGATCGGGTTGCACGCCGCAACAGTATAAATATATATGGATCGGGTTGCACGCCGCAACAGTATAAATATATATATATGGATCGGGTTCCACGCTGCAACAGTATAAGTATATGGATCGGGTTGCACGCCGCAACATTATAAATATATATATGGATCGGGTTGCACGTCGCAACAGTATAAATATATGGATCGGGTTGCACGCCGCAACAGTATAAATATATGGATCGAGTTGCACGCCGCAACAATATTTACATATAATATGATGTATTTCTGATTGTTGATATGTTCAGAATAGCTATATGTTCTATCTTATGAACTCTGGTTGTTTATGAGTTTATGATTCCATGCGTGTTTCCAGTTATTATCTGACTTTGCCTTTTGTGGTTGAGATAAGGTGAATTTAGTTTACCTGCTTTTCTTCTCCCTAGCTAGCTATCATATTCCTTGAGGTGGCTAGTCTGCCCCACTTATTGAGTCCTTTTGACTCACCCTTGTTTGTTTTTTTTCTTGTCTATCTATTTCGTTTCGGCAGGTTCGCTCCAGATTGAGCTCGCCACGTTGTGAAGGAGCGAAGACGATTTCAGCTGTCAGGTTGAGCCAGCTTTTATTCAGGATGACCACCAGTTTTATGTTTATCATTTCAGTTGTATTTTGCTCCCTTCAGGAGATATCTGTCTTCTTTTGTACTCTCAGATGTCTAGTCTGGACAGCCCTAAACCTAGTATGTTGAGTAGTCAGCTATAATTTCTTTTTTACAGCTTGGAGGTATCAGTATGTCTGTACTTTTCCTAAGTCTTGTTCTTATTTATGAATTGAATTATATTTATTTTCCTAATTTAATTGGTAAGGGTTCGCTCGACGGGTCTAGGGGAGGATGTCGGGTGCCAACACGGCCTAGCCGGATTCCGGCTTGTGTCATTGGCTGAGTTATATCCTGATGAGTTTGATAAATATACTATGGTTGACCTTCGTTTTTAGCTTGGGAATTACATTGTTGTTGTTCGGGTCATGATAAAAGGTTTTCATATCTAATGGGACTTGGTGACCTTTCCAAAAAACTAGTGGAGACAAAGAAACATGGAGCTTATCCTCTTGTTTTTCGACTAGTGATTTTTTTTTTTTAAAACTTTTGCCAGTTGCTAGTGCTACAGTTGAAAGAACATTCTCGGCGATGAAGTTGATTAAGTCTGACTTATGAAAAATCAAATTGATGATGAGTTTTTGAATGGCTGTTTGGTGTCTTATATAGAAAATGACGTATTTAGTACTAATACTAACAAGGCTATTATGAATACATTTCAAAAAATGAAAGCTTGTCGAGAAGAGTAGCTAGTTATGTACTTGAATTGATATGTTTTATTAATATGATGTCGGTATAATATTTTATCTATTTATTTATTTTCTTAAATGTGACACTGCTTGCAAAAAATCCTGCATACGCCACTGGTCAACGACCATACATTTGAGAGAAAAAAATCAAAACCTTTTCCCATCCTAGAAAATAAATGGCAAGTTCTTTGAAGTTTCTTGTTCTGAATACCAGTTCAGATTTAAATTTAAAAAAAAAAAAAACTTCCATACAAATGAAAGTGACGGGTAATTAGGAAGTATAACGAATGTAGTTCTCCAGTGCCAGCGGAAAATTAGCATAATTAGTTAGACTAAACTTTACATGATTTTTGAAGTTAGACTATCTAATTATCTAAGAGTAAAAAGTATAGTGATCGAGAAGTGTAGATGCATAAGAAATGCAAAGGTATGTAATTAAAGAAAAGGTAAATGAACCATTGCACCAAACGTGACAAACAACTTTTTATTTGTATATGATTAAAAAAAAGTCCTTGCGTCTACTTTACATAACAGAAGAAATTAATAGAATGGCTGAGACACTTCAATACATCAAACATACAAATATAGTTGTATACTAATACAAAATCCAACATATCTAGACAGTGTAGAAGAACCTCCTCAGACTAATTAAGAGAAAAAATACATATTGAGTATATGGTACTGGAAGAACTAGTTGACACTGCCACAAACATTTCTTATAATCCCATTTTGACCCGTTAGTGGACTGATATCTCCCATTTTGATCATAGCAGCAGCAAAGTCAGAGGAGAAAGCGCGAGGGCTAGTACTGTATTCAGAAACAATATTATCTGTTGATCCTCCATTGAAAAGAACTTGATCTGATTGAAGAAGACCTTTCTTTTGGATGAGATTTTTGAAGTAATTGTTATCAAATGAATTTGGTGTAACCAAATCAAGAGGTGCCAGATTTCCATTCTCTCCTTCTTGAGGACATTGACGTCTTCTAGTACTTGCAAAACCAGCATCAATGTCTGTTCCATTGCTATAAATCCGATCACGAAATAAGAAACACTGTGCTTGGCCAATTGTGTGAGCCCCTAGATATTAAAGAACCAGTGATTAATAATTTTCTTCACTCTTTATGTAAAATTCTATTTTTCTTCAAGCTCTAAATGATATGTATATAGATGTTAATTATATCTCGAATACCTGACAAGGCAACCATGTCTCTTGTGCTAAGCCCCTTGATTGCAAAGCTAGAAATAAGTCTATCCAAAGTGTCAAAAGGACCAGGAAGATCTGTTTCTGCAAGTGTCTTACTTGCTGAGGTTGAATCTCTCCTTCCAAGTTTCACTGCCCATGATGGTCCTCCCACCTGATATTATTTAATAATCTTTGCATTAGGATTACCAATTCATTGTTATACAATACTATATATATGCATATATACTAATTTGACTTTAAAACGAGAATCGTTTTGTTAATTGCAGGTGTCTAGAAAATATATATGCTACTGCTAAGAAACAGATTAAGTGCACTTACAGCAGCTGATGCATCTCGAGCTGCAACAGTAAGTATGTCAGCGCAAGAAACCACCCCGGGACAAACCTTTTCCACCTCTCTCTTTGCATCTTCTATGATTCCATAACCTCTTGCTGACCCAAGATTTGGCAAGGCAGTCTTCTCACTTTCGATTGAAGGAGCCTCATCAAGTAAGATCGAAGCATCACAACCCTAAATCAACAATCATTATAGAACACCATTTCATCCATTTGACCTCAAAATATATAAGTACATGAATAGAATAATAAAGCAATCCACGAGACATGATCTTTAAACTAACCTGAACAAAGCAGTCATGAAAGTGAAGGCGAATAAGAGAAGCAGCCATGCGGCGTTCACGTGAAATTGCTTGTCTAACGCTTGTACGTATAGTGTTGAGTGCATTAGGACAAGTACTATCGTAGAACGTCGCAGAAAGCTGTGCATGGGATTGCATGCATGAAAGTAGAACAGAAAGTATAACAGCCATAGCTGTGAAGGATTGATTTGGATTACTCATTTAGAGAAATTGTATATACTCCTATATATCAAGAAATTTAGAAAGATTTGGCTTAATTTTTAAAACAAAAAAAAAAAAACAAGATAAGTATATTGAAGCTTGGTGAATTATTTAGCTAAGTAGAAATGAAGACAATGACAAAGGGAATGTCCAAGGGACTGAATTTATAGGCACTGAAAGACGTAAATGGTAAGAGTACTGAAGCACTCTTTGGTCACTAATGGCTGCTTTGCCGCGTTACTACTAGTTTTACTTCCTAACATGTAATGAATAGTGATATACGTTTACTTTCAATAAATGTACCTTGACTTGTTCTATAACATTGGCTCTTCCAGCTAGCTGTCTTTGAAAGGCTTTATAAATCTAGAATATTACTCATTGTATATATTATTGCATTTTAATTTTTTCCGTTTAATTATCTGATATTCGAAATACACCGGTAGCCAGAATAATTAGATTCAAGCATCATAGGCCCAAGGATCCCATC
Source organism: Petunia x hybrida (assembly GCA_037355625.1). Classification (NCBI taxonomy): domain Eukaryota; kingdom Viridiplantae; phylum Streptophyta; class Magnoliopsida; order Solanales; family Solanaceae; genus Petunia; species Petunia x hybrida. Next base: position 7,547,286 of record JBBBVM010000035.1, read on the forward strand.
CACCACATCCTTTCAACAATGTTATTTTAGTTTAGAGTATATGACAATTTTACAAGGGATCATAAAAATACTAGCATGTATGATACTTGATAAAATAATATACGAAATCTTTGTCAGATAATTTTCTGGTATTCAAATTGTAAGTTAGCCAAGAGATCCTTTCCTCGTATTGGGGATCCCTGGTCACTAATTAATCCAACATCTTAAAATGGTCAATTTTTTTTAACATCTTAAAATGGTCAATTTGAAGTTGGTCAAATATTGTTCAGCTGCATTTAAGCTTGATTTGTAACTTTAGGAAAAGTAAAAACCAATCTTCTTCAAGTATATGTGTTACAGGTTTTACTTTAAATATTACGAAATGAGTTGAAGCTGAAGATTGCAGCGAAACTGTAATTAGAATTTGTTTGTTCACAAAAAGATATTTTTGATTTGCAATAATCAAGTGAAACAATATGTCACTAATAGTTTGCTCAATATACTTTTTATTAGTACTTTCAAATGCAAAAAGTTCCGCCTTCTAGTATGATAAATGCAACGTCTCAATACTAGATGTAAACGTTAAAAGTTTAATTTGGGATCTGCCTTAGATTTTGAATATCAACAAATTAACTTAACACTCACAAAAAAATTCAAGTTAAAATGAATTTATTTAAATTAAGTTTGTTCACTCTAGCATTAGAAATGAACGTGTATTATATTGATATTCAGATCTAGAATGAATTCGACTTTAGGTACAGCTAAATCATTTGAAATTTTGAGGAGAGTTACCTATTGGTAGTACCTTTCATTCCAATGATTTGGTATCGTAGTTATAATTATTAATCGGGATTGGAATGTAGTGGAAAGTCAAAGGATAAAAATATGAAATGTCAAAGGTCAATTGTCAACCGCTGGAAAATACGTACTTTTATCCATTTGCAAAACACAGTCTATTCTGATTTTCATGAGAGTCAGTTTGAGGATTTTAATACGAAGCAGTTTTAACATACATAAGTAGCATTTCGAGCCGATTGTGTCATCGCTATCCCCAATAATCCTTTTAGAAATTATATTGTGTAGAGAGATAAATTTTATATTTATAATATCTATACGTCAATTTGTTCTAAACACAAATAAAATAAATAGCTAATTTTGTAGATGATCCTTCTAGAAGATCAGGGGGATTCTATCAACCTTTCTAGTTTTTTCTTTCTCTATGAATAGGTCCAGAAGATGTGTCGCTAACAGACTAAGTCAATTCAAATATTAAAGATTGGCGCCAACAAGCGATATTACTCAAGTAAGGTTGCTTAACAGACTAAGTCCTTCCAATGAATAGTGAAAGGAATAGTGAAACTCATACTAAATTACTCTGGCCTTTTTTTGCTGTTAATCATGCCAGATAATAGTGTGACAGAGCAAAAAGCGATGAAGAGCCATAGTAAGCCAAATGCTATTTATTGTTAAGAAAGCCACTTTAGTACTTAGCTTATTCCTTTAACAAAAAATTATATATATATATATATATATATATATATATATATATATATATATATATATATATATATATATATATATATATATATATATATATATATATATATGCCACGGCCATCACCCAGCGCAGCTGGAGCTGAATCTATTATAGGAGGCGTAGGGTAGGCTCTTTGGATAGATTGACTGGCTTAAGCCGATGAACCAGCTTCTACCACCCTATCCCCCACCCCACCTCATAGTGTATGTTATTCTCTCCGTCCCAAAATGAGTGTCTACCTTTCCTTTTTAGTTTGTTCCAAAAAGAGTGCATCTTTCCATATTTGGTAATTCTTTAATTTCAAGATTTGTTTTGGACCACACGATTTAAAAGCACTGGCCCACATTACACACAACTTTAATTTTAAACTACATGATTTAAAAGTCTTCACTATTTTCTTATCTTCGCACCAAGTCAAACCAAGAAACTCATTTTGGAACGGAGGGAGTATTTATATAGCAATGCTCTTGGGATAATATTTTCTTCCACTTATCAAATGTCAAAAAATAAGTAAGAACACTATTATTTTCTAGCAAAATGTTATTCGCATACTAAACACCATAAAATTTAGTAGTTATAATTTGTGAAAAAGTTGGCATATTACTAGTTGCAGTTATATTCAATATGGACACAACTCTAAAATTTTAATGTAAAAACTGTCGTAATCTTGCAAACAGAAGCATAGTGCAAACTGTTTCAGAACAGAAGTTACTGAGTTCAATTAATCTGTTCCATTCTTCATATTTGATATAGCAATAAAATACTGTAGAAATGGATATATTTCATTATTTTAAAAGTTAATACAAAACCTTTTTTCCACAAAAAAATGACTAATATCAACAAAATTATATACTTTCTAACTTGCATAAAATAATACTTTTTTCCCTTCTTACTAATGCAAATATGTAAATTTGTTAATTAGACTTTAGGAGAGCTATGCTTTGGGTGTTGCTATGTAGCTTCGCTTCTTGCTTCCAATTTTCCTAGTACTAGCTGGTTCAACAAATAATAATTACCAAAATAAATAATTTGTGTTTCACGTTCAAATGCTATGAAATTTATTATTCCTTAAACGTTATGTAATATTTTATGGTAAATAATGTTTTTTTTTCATTATTGCCGATGATAGGGATGTCGTAAGAGTTTGTGTTCCGATCGATATTGAGGATAATCTAACTTGTACCAATGGAGTTAACTAAGTTACATTGTAAAACAATACGTACAAATTTCCACTCAAAGCAATATATAACATATATATAGACTTTATTTCATTCTGGAAACATTACACATGGAAAGAATCAAATAAATATAAATACACTTAGTAACCATACGGGTTATATGCTTTTGAAATTAAGATCAATTTATAGAGCCGCAGACAGTTCTTATGATTCCATTTTGACCAGTAAGGGGACTGATATCTCCCATTCTAATCATGGCTGCAGCAAAATCAGAGGCAAATGTTTGAGGATTATTACTATATTCAGTAACAATACTATTGGTGGATCCTCCACTGAAAAGTACTTGATCTGATTGAAGAAGACCTTTTCGTTGAACCAAGTTCTTGAAGTAATTGTTATCCAGTTGATTTGGGGTAACCAAATCAAGTGGAGCTAGGTTTCCATTTTGGTCTTCTTGAGGACACTGACGTCTTCTAGTGCTAGCAAATCCAGCATCAATGTCTGATTCGTTGCTATAAATTCTATCACGGAAAAGAAAACATTGTGCTTGGCCGATTGTATGTGCACCTGGAATCAAAAATTTAAAATCGTTAATTAGAACTCTTATCTATATGTGTAAATATATGATTAATTTCTTTGTTGTCCAATAATTTGATTAGCTTTATACCTGATAAAGCAACCATATCTCTTGGGCTAAGGTTCTTGCTTGCAAAGCTAGAAATAAGCCTATCAAGAGGATCAAAAGGGCCGGGAAGATCAGTTTCTGCGAGAGTATGACTAGCAGTGGTTGAATCTCTTCGTCCGAGTTTTACTGTCCATGATGGACCTCCAACCTGATTATTATTAACATAGTATTGGTTAGCATTCAAAACTAATACCTTCTTTATAACGTACATGAATGCTTTTTATAGTGCGAAAAAAATGAAATTAATTCAACTATGAACACTTACTAGAGATGATGCATCTCTAGCAGCAACTGTAAGTATGTCTGCGCATGATACAACTCCTGGACATGTTTTCTCAAGCTCTCTTTTTGCATCTTCTATAATACCATAGCCTCTAGCTGACCCAAGATTTGGCAAGGCGGTTTTCTCGCTCACAATTGTAGGAGTCTCATCAAGTAGGATAGAAGCATCACATCCCTAGAGTTAAAGCCACAAATTAGTAACTGTGGAGCCAAACCAATAACTTCGACTTGATGCAAATAGAGAAACTTAAAAAAAATGTGGACCTAACCAACCTGAACAAAGCAATCATGGAAATGGAGGCGAATGAGGGAAGCAGCCATACGACGTTCACGTGACACTGCTTGTCTAACACTTGTACGAATCGTGTTGAGAGCATTAGGGCAAGTGCGGTCATAGAATGTTGAAGAAAGTTGTGCATGACATTGCATGCTAGAGAGCAGGAGAAGAGAAAATATAGCAGCAATAGCTGCGAAAGAGTTGTTTGATGTACTCATTTGGAAAATGTAATGTATTGTGGTATGATGTCGAGAAACTAAGAATATTGATGCTTATTAGCTTTGTGATGTCGTGAAGGTGATGATGGAGGTAATGTGCTACTGAATTATTTATAGGCACTGAAACCCGGAGTTGTAAAGCTCTTTTTGGTCTCTATTGGCTGCCATCCGCGTTATTGCTAGCTTTTGTCTCGCTACAGTTTGAGCTTGACTTATTCTGTATATGGCTGCCTATTTCTGGAAGGGTCTGAGTTACACACAATAAAAGTAAGGCAAATATTTATCCGCACCCGATATTTATATCAAACCAAACCAACAAATCGTGGTTAAATGATTTAATAAGCATATCACAATTAAAATGTGACTTAGCTTCACATTACTGTTTTGTCTTTTCGTCCACATTTCTTGGGGTCGATTTGGTCTTTTTTTTTGTTTTTTTTTTTTTTGGTCTTTTAATTTCAGCTTATAATGTCTTGCTGAATTACATATCCCTGGGTTTCACTATCACATGAGGTTCAGAATGAATCTTCAATTTAGAATTAAATATCTTACGTACATCTATTCTGTCGTTATACTTGAGATTTTACTTTCTTGAGTAAGATGTTTAATACTTAATCTGTATTTGCAGCATGCACATTTGAAAATACTAATTCATTTACATTTTTGTTAAATATTCATAGTTAAACCCTAGCTAAACCAACCAACTACATGCCAAATAATTAGCGCATTTCAGTTGCGTCACAAATAGCAAAGCTTAATTTGTGGTTAAATCCTTAAGTTATCAGTGTAACTAACATATAGGAGTATTACTTAAATCCATAAATAAGATTACTATTGGAAGACAAGGAAGATGGAAATGTCAAAGGTCAATGGGCCACTACATTAAATATTCAGTTCTTGTACTGCCATTTTAGGTGCAAGACTCAAGAGAATAAAGTATAACATTTCGAAAGCATTCGTAGTTGGATATTGTTCACGACTTGTCCAAGGATAAAGTTAGCGGAAGCGGATCCGTACATTGTGACAGCTTAATACCTTGACAATTGACATTTTCCACCCAATTGATTTCAACTTTTTTTTTTTTAAACAAGTCTGTTTTAAGAGATAGAAATACTCCGTTTACATTCAAACTGAACTTTAAATTTTTTGAAAAGCTTCTTTTAAAATCAAAACTAAAGTTTAGAAAATATATTTTTCTAATCAACTCTCTATTCCATTTACTTTCGATTAATACTCCTATTCTTCAATGATATTTTTAAACTTTAATTTTAAGAAACAAATCGAAATCCAATGGTACTGCTGTATCTGCTAAACATTATTGAGGGCAAAAGGGAAAAAAAAGTCAGACACAATTTCCTCCAATTAACATTTTAATTGATCAGAACGTCTGAATAATTAGTAGTGTCACGTGTAAGAGCTTGACTTATGTTTAGTTTTCTATTATATGGGGTCTTAGCTGGCCGACTTTCAAACGATTGCAGGTTGTATATTATTGTTGTAAGTCATTCCTACTTGTTATTGTTACCTTAGCTTGAATACCAAAGAAAGAGAATAAGAGTATTACCTATTAGTGCTGGGTACTTCTTTGATTAAAGGGGAAATTTCAAACTAGGTTGGCGGTAGAAGATGCATGGATATAATAGAGGCACTGATCTGTATAGAAAACAATGCGTTGGAGGGTGGTCATTAGAATGGTCAGATAGCTTTTTAGTTACAGGTTCATCTAAACCCGATATAATTTTAATGCCAGAGTATAAATATATTCCATACGTTCTAATATATAAATTAGAATTTGACTTAAAGCGCACACAATTTAAGAAAATAAGAAATACTTCTGAAACTTGTAGATTAAAATAAGTTATATACTATATTATAGAGAACACACACACACAGAGAACACATCAAGTTTAAGTGTTGGATCCACCTTGAGAATGGTCAATCAAAAGCAATATATACTTAATCCTTCATATGTTCTATTTTATGTAACAACATTTCCTTTTTAATCTATTTTAAATAGAATATCAACTTCTAAAAGTAGAAATAATTTTATTTGATTTTTTATTTTACTTTTGATGAGAAGTTTTTATAACTATACAAATGTTACGAAATGCTTTAAGAACTTTTCATGAAATTTTGTTTAATAGACACACAAAGGTTATAGAATACTTTAAGATCACAAGTCTAAAAAGTTTTTTACTCCGTAGCTATTTAAGTTTTGCCATATTAATTAAAATGTATAAAGTATTTTATTTCAAAAGAATTCACATTATTCGAATTGTCAACATCAACTCTTGCTAGTAATCCCTATAGGAGTATTAAATTAGGTGTTTTCTGGATTTTATTATTATAAGCCGCCTTTACAAAGATTTGTTTGTTGTTTTCATTATTTGAAAATGTCTTGACAAATATTCTGGTTGGATTTCAATGATTGTTCTTTAGTTGGTCATTGTCATAATACATCATCATCTTCTTGTCTTTTACATTCACATTATCCTTTTATCTTCTCACTGTTACCTTCTTTTTGCTTTTCACCTTTTCTGTTTTGGGAAAGTGGTGGAGGTGCAAGGTGCAACTCAAAATTAATTTCTTTTTCTGAACTTTAATTTGAACTCACATATGATCTTTGTTAGAATATGGACTTACGTTAATTAGTTATAGCCTGAAAAGGATAGTGGCTTGGCCAAGTGGTGGATAAAGTAAAATGCCGGATAATATATATTATTATGTGTGTGGATAAACTAGGCCCAATAACTATTGGCCCATGATGGGTAGGCACTCTCTATAAATAGAGGCCAGCCCCCCTTACCCTGGGTAAAATTTTCGTCCAGTGGCCAGTTTTGACACTGATATTAGCTTTGCAGCCACTAATTTTTTTGGTCTTACACTTGAGGCCACTTTTGGTTCTATTGAAGTTCTATCCACATGGATTGAACTTCTCTACCCTTATGGACTGAAGTTCTATCCACATGGATTGAACTTCTCTGTCCTGTGTATTGAAGTTCTATCCACAGGAATTGAACTTATCTACTCTTATGGATTGAAGTTCCATCTACAGGAATTGAACTTATCTACCCTTATGGATTGAAATTCCATCCACAGGGATTGAACTTTCTACCCTTATGGATTGAAGTTCCATCCACAGGGATTGAACTTATCTACCCATATGGATTGAAGTTCCATCCATAGGGATTAAACTTTCTACCCTTGTGGACTGAAGTTAATCCCATCCACATGGATTGAACTTGTCTACCCTTGTGGACTGAAGTTCTATCCACATGGATTGAACTTCTCTACCCTTGTGGACTGAAGTTCCATTCACATGGACTGATATATATATATTTGGGAGGTAATTTAGTCTTTTTTCATTTTTTAATTTTTGGTGGGTGTAAAAAGTGGCTATAAACTAAATATTTTGGTATTAGTGGCCTGTGCCCAAAGACCAGTGCCAAAAGTGACCTTTCGTGCACTTCCCCCTACCCTAGGCCCTAGCTATCATAAAAACCTAACGTATCATTGCATGCTATAGCGGTTGACGTCCCATCAGTTGAGTTCTCCTAACGGTGAGAGTGTGGTAGCTAGAGGATAAGTGGAAGTTGGTCTCAGGCTTAACCGCCGATTGCTGTGACTACTGAATCTATTGAGTTGAACGGCGCTTACTCAACTAGAACTCAAGATTATGTATTGCTTGTGTTTTAATCTCTGCTATGGTATTACATAAATAATATAACACGTGGTATCAGAGCCACCATAATTAGGGATTCAGATCAAGTTTTAATGTTGAGTTGAAACAAAAGTATCGTGTTGAAACTGTCAACCGCGGTGGGGAGAAATCACCGTGTTCGTCTTGTTTCTAGATAGAAACGTAAAAAGGCAAATCCTGCAAAGTGGGTTTTGAGTTCTTACCGGAAAAAAAAAAGGGTTAACTTTAGTCAGCGACGTCACTGTATGGATGACGGTGAATTTGCAGGTGCACAAAGGATTTAAAGTGTCCTGCAGTTTACTTTAAGAAATATTTTGGGTTTTTTGGGTGAGGGGGACTTTCAAGTTCCTCAAATAAAAAAAGGGCCAAAGTCTGTAAGAATTGGTTGAGTGGGACACTTTTAATATTAATACTAATTACTAATATTTTAAAAGCCCACAAGTTTTTTTATTTACACAAAACCCCCACTTTCTCATCTCCCCACCCCAGCCCCTCCCCATTCGGACCCCTACCCCTCTGCCCATCCACCACTCCACCGCAACCTTCTACTACCCATCATAACCTTCTACCACCCACCACCACCTTGTACCACCATCCACTACTCACCGCCACCTCCTATCACCCTCCACCACCCACCACCACCTTCTACCACCCTCCAACATCAACCAACACTTTCTACCACCCTCCACTACCACCCCACCGCCCTCCACCACTCTAATAAAAGGATGTATCAGTCAGCTGTGTATACATATATTTGTGTACATATTTAATATTATGTGTACATATCAGTCAAGATGTGTACATATATTATTACATGTGTACACATATATTAACGAGATGTGTACACATCTTTTTCAGCCGTGAAAAACATCTCCAAAATTGTATAAACATGTGAAAAATATGTTTATTCATCCGAAAATATATATGAAACGATTAGAATTAAAAAAAATATGAAAAAGAATGAAATATTGACGAAGAAGAAGAAAAAAGAGAAAAACAAAGAAAAAATAAAATTAATACGAAGAAGAAAAGAAAATGGAGACGAAGGAGAAGAAAGAAAAATAACAAGGATGGTGATGAAATGAAATTTGAAAAGAAATCTAGAAGAAAGAAGGAGAAGGAAGAAGAAAAAAAAGGGAGAAAGAAGAAAGAGAGAAATAAAAGTTTGAAATGATTTGAATAGGTGAGAGAGTAAAAGTGGGTGGGAAGGAGGGAAAACAAAATATTTGAAATTTTTTTAAATTTGGGGTGTTTTTGTAAATTTCAAAAAAAATTCATCTACCCACAAGTTTTAAATGTTACAATCCGGCCCTCACTTAAGTTAATTAATTATTTGTCCCCTTTTCTTCTTTTAAAACTTGGGAGGACCATATGCCTATTTTTTCACAACTATTTTAAGCCTTTGGCCCACAATTTTCTGGATTTGTTGCCTTGTCACAATTTTCTAAGATTTACTGAGTTACTATTACGTGATAAAATTTTCCTAACAAGATTTCATAACCTTACTTTATTAATTGAACAACTACTCTAATTGTATTGGTTGTTGTAATTGGGTTATTGTTGACACCCAATTTTGTCCCGAAAATTTTAATTAAATATCTAATTATTTAATAGAAGGCAATTTTGAAAATTAAATGTAATGTATTAATTTCTGAGGAAAAAGGCCAAATTTTGCAATGCGTAGCCTTAATTTCAGCTTACCTGACATGGACAAATTTTTAAGTAGCCAGATGTTAAATACACTTATTTTGTTTAAAACTAACTACAGAACACAAGTCTTAGATTTTGAACTAAACCCATGCAAAATCCAACGAAATTTGCTGGGGTTTAGTTCAAAGTTTCAAGGAATTTTATCGGAGCTTCATATTTGAAGACCAAAGTATTTTGTACTGGGATTTTTGAGCTAAAATTTTCAAAGTCCAAGTATTTATACTAGAATTCATGTTAAACAATTCCCAAGTATTTTGTACCGGGACTGTTGAACTAAATTATTCAAAGTAACAATACATTATACTGAGATTTCATATTGAATAAGTCCCAGTACAAAGTACTGAGATTTTAAAGTTTTAGTTCAAAATCTCAGTATAAAATACTTGATTTTTTTCTTACTTTTAATCTGACTAGTCTTCTAAAAGTTTTGAAATACTAGCTAATTTTTATTTAGCGCGACACAAATTGATCATGGGGTTAAATTATTGTTCTAAGGGGCCTTTTATGTAATGGATCAACAAAATGTTCGAGTAGTACCAAGTATACCTGTCAATCGGGCCGAGCTAGCTCGGTACCGGACCGGACGGGACCGGTAAAAGACCGGACCGGACCGGACCGGTTCATTATAAGCGGCCCAGGACAAGGAGGAAGAGGGTTGCGGGCCGAGCCGGGCTTAAGAAAAAAGACCGGTTAGCCCGGACCGGTAAAAGACCGATCTTTGGCCTACCGGTGGACCGGACCGGTTTTTTCATAGAAAATTATACTATATATCGAGGAAAATTGAGACATGCTTTTGCCAAGAATCATACAAATATTATGTAGCATTTAGTCCCTTTTAGAATCCCTCAATATGCAATAATATCAAAGATAATTAGCTTCATTACGTACAACGAATGAACATATTCATTTACTATTTTTTCATTGCTAATCAAGAATATATATTAATTAAGTATTTTATACAACTTATCTTCTTGGTTATAAGAGAATTTGATAGTCTCAGTTTCTCACCCTTGAGTTGTAGTATTAAAGTTGTATCTATTTGACTAAGCTTACTATAGTAATGATGAGATACTACTTACTTAAAATAATAATAATGATCTTTTACTTTATGAGTAGTGCATCAAAGTAACATAGTGATTAAACTTGGTTTCCATCAATGAGTCAAAGTATATTGACTCTCAAAATGTTTGATCCTTTCTTTTCGGCTTTCACCTTCCTTCTCTTTTTATATAGGATTATATGTCATTCCAATTGCAAGTACAAATTGATAGGCTTAGCTAAAATATAAAAAAAGAAAAAAGAAGAAAAAAAAACGGACTGGACCGGTCCGATGCTTAATGGGCTAAGGGCCGAGCCGGGCTTCAATTTTTTGAAAAAAAGACCGGTTCGAACAGGACCGGACCGATACCGGGACCGGTGAGCCGACTCTTAACGGGTCGATCCGGGCCGGTCCTGGCTCGATTGACAGGTATAGTACCAAGCGGCTCCACTATCCCACAATAGAAAAGGAGAAAACAAAAAGAAGCTAAGGTAAGAGAAAAGTGGAAGAGTATAAAAGGACAAGATGATATGTGAGAAGGGAGCAAGGAACGATCCAAGAAACCTAACCAGAATCAATGTCGAGTCATTTTTTTTCCACCGTCAAGGCGTTATCTATAAATAACAAACAAACAAAGAATCTTTGTAAAGGCAGCTTATTATTAAAAAAATCCAGAAGGCACCCAACTTGATAGGAGTACTCCAAAACTGGCAAGAGTTGATGTTGACTATTCAAATAAGGTGAATTCTTTTGAAATAGTAATGCGTAAAATATTAGCTGCTACACCCGTGTTTCACCCACCACCCTATTTTGAAGTCTAACCAATGAGGTCAAAAGTACCAATAGCTAGTGGTATTCTCTCGATTTCAAATGATATATGACAAATCTTTTTACTAATGCATTCCAGAAAAAGTGATGACATATTTTTATATTTAAAAATTTAAAAATTTTAATTTTTAATTTTAGCTTTAATGAGAAATTTTTATAGCTACACAATATTATGACATATTCAAAACTGCAAACATCAAAAATTTTATAACCACACAAATGATTTGACTTATTTAAGACCGTGAGTTAATTTTTTTAATTAAATTTCGTGTTGAATCAAACTGTGTTACATGAATTGAAAAAGATGAAGTACTCCTAATTATTTCTTTTTTTGTTCTACTCATTAGAATAGGCGAAGTTTAAAGTAATAGGGATAAAAATATATTAGTTGGTGCTTAGTAACTTTCCAAACTTGTACATATATATTAGGAATCGCAAAAAAATACTACCAAATGATTGTACTCCAGACTAGTTTAGCGAGAAACTATTGTTCAAGACTTTTTGCTAGTTTGGAGTAGTATAATAGTTATATATAAAACTTTTAGAGGGTGTTCAGAATAATTTCGTAAAAATTGTACTGGTTGACAATGAATTTGCAAAATACATTGTAATTGTTCCAGCACATTCGTACACATTGGCCATTGGCATCATCTTCTTGATAGAAAACACTTTATATAATTGTTTTAAATTGCGATGATGAGTGATTAGGGATGGCGTTTGGTGTTCGATTTGGTTCGTTTTTTTGAAACTTCGGTTCGGCACTTCGGTATTTTGAAAGTTTAGAAAAACCCATAAATTTTATAGATCGGTTCTGTTCGGTTTATTTAATTCGGTATTCGGTTCAGTACTCCAGTTTTTTGATTTGCACCAAAGTTTCTAGCCCAAAAAAAATTGATCCTTAAATTATATGCAGGCAATGGAAGGATTATGAGTATCGGGCATAAGGCCATGTTGATATTGTGAAGGATTCATTGAAGTATTTGATTCCATTCTTATTTTCCTTTATCAAAAAGAATTTTTAAATTTTATTACAAAAAATTAAAGTGCTTTTCAGTTGCCAGTATCTCAAGAGTTGCACCCCGCCCATAATGGTCATCATATTTATGATACTATGATGTTGTAAGTTATATATAGACTTAATACATGCTTATAGCTTAAGGTGTTACTCCGATGCTATTTGGAAGGAAAAATTCAACATGATGTAAATCAATGGGTCAACATTGCGTAGGATATATAGTGATTAAGACAGTTTTGAACACTATATATTTTTTTTAAGAACATGAATATTGATATCCCATAGTTTTAATTTATTTGTGCAGGGGAGAATGTAACTTTCAAATTACTAGAATAATTGCATATAAGTTAGTTCATATATATACTTCGATGTTAAAAAAAAAAAAAAACTAGTTCGGGCCCCGAAGAACCAGGTTACCCGAAACGAAGACCGAACTTTAGAAATTTACAAGACCGAACCCCAAACGAAAAACCGAAGTACCAGATTAGTTCAGTTCGATTCGGTACTTTAATTTTTTGGTTTAGTGCCCATCCCTAGATGATGTCATTGAGTGGTCAAAGTAATGTCAGGGATTCGCGGTCAAAAATTTCAAGAGCAAACTAAAACAGCTAACAACTTCAAATTGCAGTTTGACAGAAGTATTAATATTGAAATCATGGAAAAAATTAAGTGAAATTCTTGAACATTAATAAATATATTGAGAAGTACTTCGTCAACCTAGCTGCACTTGGAAAATCCAACCTTGTGAATGCAGTACTTAAAATTTTCAGTTTAGTCTTCAATTTTGCATGTATTATAAATTTACGAGGAAAGATATAAGTAAAACTAGAAAATTGGCGTAAGTATAATAAGTACAGACATGAACTTTGATGCCGATGATTAGCATATGATATTATAAATGTGTAACTAAGACGCACCACGAAATACACATGTATATTCACAAATTTTAAATAATTTCCTTCAATTATTAATGGGTGTTAATTTTTCACGTGAATAATCATAATATGTACAGAGAGAGCTTCAAAGAATATTATTGTTCCTTCTTTAGTAAATTATCATTATCTGTAATTTTTAAAATAAATTCTAGTTAGCCAACCCCAAAGTATTAGTACCGTCTGAAAGAACGCCGATCATTGAAGCATTTGATTCCATTCTTATTTTCCTTTATCAAAAAGAATTTTTAAATTTTATCACAAAAAATTAAAGTGCTTTTCAGTTGCCAGTATCTCAAGAGTTGCACCCCGCCCATAATGGTCATCATCTTTATGATACTATGATGTTGTAAGTTATATATAGACTTAATACATACTTATAGCTTAAGGTGTTACTCCGATGCTATTTGGCGGGAGACATTCAACATGATATAAATCAATGGGTCAACATTGCGTAGGATATATAGTGATTAAGACAGTTTTGAACACTATATCTTTTTTTTAAGAACATGGATATTGACATCCCATATTTTTATTTATTTGTGCAGGAGTGAATGTAACTTTCAAATTACTAGAATAATTGCATATAAGTTAGTTCATATATATACTTCGATGTTAAAAAAAAAAAAACTAGTTCGGTTCTTCGGGGCTTTGGGACCCGAAGTACCAGGTTACCCGAAACCGAAGACCGAACTTTAGAAATTTACAAGACCGAACCCCAAACGAAAAACCGAAGTATCAGATTAGTTCGGTTCGATTCGGTACTTTAATTTTTTGGTTTAGTGCCTATCCCTAGATGATGTCATTGAGTGGTCAAAGTAATGTCAGGGATTCGCGGTCAAAAATTTCAAGAGCAAACTAAAACAGCTAACAACTTCAGATTGCAGTTTGACAGAAGTATTAATATTGAAATCATGGAAAGAATTAAGTAAAATTCTTGAACATTAATAAATATATTGAGAAGTACTTCGTCAACCTAGCTGCACTTGGAAAATCCAACCTTGTGAATGTAGTACTTAAATTTGTCAGTTTAGTCTTCAATTTTGCATGTATTATAAATTTATGAGGAAAGATATAAGTAAAACTAGAAAATTGGCGTAAGTATAATAAGTACAGACATGAACTTCGATGCCGATGATTAGCATATCATATTACTATAAAAGTATGGACTCAAAAATAGCAAAAGTCATAAAACTAAAATACCCTCCTAAATAACACAAATATCCTAAAAGCCATAAAAAAAAGACCTCAGACAATCAGTGTTAGGCGCCTTGAGGCCACCGTTTCTCCACCCTCTTCATCTTAATAAGAAACACAATCTTTCACTATGAAACCTTGCCTCAACTGACATCAATATCTCAGCAGATGTGATGATCTATAACTCAACCGCTACTCATTAATTGTAGAGTGAGACAAAGGTAGCAGCAACCTTCGAAAAGATGTCAGGCGAGACATTAGCCTCGACAGAAGAACTGTAATGGAGTTCCCTTGCTTGCCGTGTTATCTATGAATCATAAAATTGATCTCACTAACTTACAACCGACTCACACCATCAAAGAACAAACAACCATGGATTGGTTCTCTTCTCCATCAATCTATGGGCTATTCTTTTCAAGGAAATTTTTGTAAGCGCATTATGAGACTTTTGCAACGTCGTGGAAGCTTTTGGCTAGAAATATTTTGTCTTACCATATTGTTAGGAATTATCGCTCACTCATCTGTCAATCAAGGGTGATCCTATTAAGAGAGCAAGTGTGAACCATCGTAAGACTACAGGACCGGGAGATGGCTCATAACCACTTGCATCCATCTCCATGTCGGGTAGTAGGCAGGTTTATTCCCCTTCTCACTTACATCTTCTCATGTTTCTTCTTCCATATGGATAATACATGTTATGTATATGAATCTCAGCCAATAACTTGGTGCTCAAATTACTTACAGTAATAATGAGAAGGAAATACGATAAAGTTATTATTTTCTATATTATATATGTGGCTTGATCCATCCATGGTACGCTCTTAATATTTATTCTAACGCAAATTAAATTAGAGAAATAGCCAAAATTTTGTATGAAGTTTAGGACACCAAAGAGAACAGCTTCGTATGTTTTTGAACATATATAACTTCCCAAGAAATTATTCCTGTCATTTTCGAACTAATTTTGTAGCTATGACAAATTAGTATGGAGGAGCCCGGACAGTCTACTATGTTAGAGATATTATATCTGCAATTGAAAATGAAAGAAGCAGAGAGCCTTTCAACCACCTCGAGTTGGCTAGGAATTTCTGATACTTATTGCCTAATGCTTTTCTAACTTGGTTGTCAAGAAGTAATCGATCTATCATTAATACTTTATTTAGATGATGACGTACCTTTGATTACGCGGTTACCGAATTGAACAATTAGATGAGTGGAGTTCCTTATCTAAATTGGATTGAGCAAGTGTATCTTATGTAATTAACTGCATGCTTTGTAAATTATTTATAATTGCCATAGTTTACATCTACACTTCTTTCTGCATGAACTTTCCAATTCCATGGAACATTTTCATGAAAGAAGCTTATTAATGGCCATATGATTAAGGAAGATTCAAATAGTCTTAGTAAATGTAAAGGGATCTGAGATATGAGGAAGAATTCTCAAGATTATAGCATTTGATTAGAAATTTGAATCAGAATCAATATCATGAGTCTAATATTGGTGGAGCGTAAGAATTGGCTTGAAGCAGATTGTTAGGTGCTGGGAAGACATAAGTAGCTCTGGACATCGGAGAAAAGCTTTGCAGTTAGTACCAAAAAGCAAATAGACACATAAAGTACATAAACCATGATGTATTATGTTTCTGGTATATGGATAATTGGATATACACAACAACAGTTTCTTTTTTCTAAGTTATGATTCTATTTTATAGTAGCACAATAATATGCTTTCAGAGTATATATGCGAGAAAACTTTTATTGATGGGTTTACACGTGCAAAGCACGTGTCGAGAGACTAGTGATATTATAAATGTGTAACTAAGACACACCACGAAATACACATGTATATTCACAAATTTTAAATCATTTCCTTCAATTATTAATGGGTGTTAAATTTTCACGTGAATAATCATAATATGTACAGAGAGAGCTTCAAAGAATATTATCGTTCCTTCTTTATTAGTAAATTATTATTTTCTGTAATTTCTTTTAAGAATAAATTTTAGTTAGCCAACTAAAGTATTAGTACCGTCTGAAAGAATGCCGATCATTGTTCTGAATAAACAAACTGGAGGAATAAGAAGGGAATATGCTTTAAATTAAGGGCATTTCATTCTTCATATACATTCACTCCAATAACATAATTGTATCGGATAATTTTGTTGGAAATTGCTCCGTTAATTATATTGGACTGCAAATGTAAAACTTGAAAACTTCATATAGCATCCTATTCTTGTATAAAGAAATTAAACTTTTGGACTTTCTGCTAGACTTAGTGATTTCAGGAGTATTGTATCACCCTCATGCATAATATTCTACAGTGCTTGCAGCTGGCTTGAGATTCACTACTTCTTATTATATAAACTAAAGTTCGATGGTATTATAATGCTAAAGCCTGTTGACCTTTGACTTTCAACGTAATGCCCAAATCTATGTTATTGGAAAATGACGTTCAGCCACTAAGAAAGGTACAGAATAAATTCAATTCATGAAACTTCGTAGCATGACATAACCTAGGAATAAGTAAATGACGCGGCATTAATATAATATTGCAGCCAACAGCCAAAGAGGGCTTGTTTTCACGAGTTTCAGTTGCCTATAAATAGAAACCAATATTATTTCCATTTCTCCATCATCTTCAGTGTTACTTATAGTTACCCAATTTACAAAAGGCCTGTTTTATTTCTTGCCAAAGTTTCTACTTAGTATTCTTCAGTATACATATTTTGCATTGTCTAAATGAATACTTCGTGCCACTCTTTTGCAGCAATGACTGCTATATTTTTTCTTCTTTTGCTTTCAAGCATGCATTGCCATGCACAGCTTTCTCCAACATTTTACGATAAAACTTGCCCTAATGCATTGAACACTATTCGCACTAGCATTAGGCGAGCAATCTCTCGAGAGCGTCGCATGGCTGCATCACTCATTCGTCTCCATTTCCATGATTGCTTTGTTCAGGTAATTATTATCCTAAAAAATGTTTGAAAAGAAATAAATAAATAGGTTTCATACATTCATAGCATATTGCATTAAAAGGCTTACGATAATGTTGTTTTTGTCACAAATTAGGGTTGTGATGCTTCCGTTTTACTCGATGAGGCTCCTTCAATTGAAAGTGAGAAGACTGCTTTGCCAAATCTTGGATCTGCAAGAGGATTTGATGTCATAGAGACTGCAAAGAGCGAGGTGGAGAAACTATGTCCTGGAACTGTATCATGTGCAGACATACTTGCACTTGCAGCAAGAGATGCCTCAGCAATGGTATGTAAAGCAGCTACACAATGCTTTTTTCATCACATTACAATGATGTTATGTGCAATATCATATATGCTAACATGACATCGATTCATATATGAATTAGGTGGGTGGTCCTTCTTGGTCAGTAAAACTTGGGAGGAGAGATTCAACTACAGCAAGTAAATCTATTGCTGAAACTGATCTTCCAGGTCCTTTTGACACTCTAGACAGACTTATTTCTAGCTTTGCAAGCAAGGGACTTAGCACAAGGGATATGGTTGTCTTATCAGGTACACCTCATTAATATTACACACATGTATGCTTTGAAACTTCCAGATAAAAATTGAAATCAGCGACTAATATTTTTCCTTCATGTCTCTTTCAGGGGCGCATACGATTGGTCAAGCACAATGTTTTCTATTTCGTGATAGGATTTATAGCAATGGAACTGATATTGATAATGGCTTTGCAAAAACGCGAAGACGTCAATGCCCTCAAGAAAGTGGTAATGGAAATATGGCAGCCCTTGATTTGGTGACACCAAATTCATTTGATAATAATTATTTCAAGAACCTAAAGCAAAGGAAGGGTCTTCTTCAATCAGATCAAGTTCTTTTTAGCGGAAGATCAACTGACACTATTGTCGATGAATATGCTACTAGTCCACGAGCATTTTCGTCGGATTTTGCTTCAGCCATGATCAAGATGGGAGATATCAGGCCTCTTACAGGCCAAAATGGAATAATAAGAAGGATTTGCAGTGCTATCAACTAATTAATAGACTTTAAAGTTAGGTTCCACATAATTCTTGCGGTGCTATTCTAATATTTCACCTACGTGCTTTGTTTCTTTGTAGCTTTTGGTTACTTCCATTTTTCTGTTTTATTGATTTGTTATTCATTGTACTCATTTGAATTGTAAAGTTGACAATTACGGTGGAATAAAATTGACGTTGTATTATCCTACTTCTACTTGATCTGAGTTTTTCTTTGTATAAGCCGTCTACATTTCTTCTACTTATATTATTATTTTACTGTACCAGAAGGAAAAAACACTAAATTAGGGTTAATAGTTCTAGATTATTATTCTAATTCTACTAATTATGTCAACGGTACGGATTTACTAAAAGTAAAGTATAATCTAACAATACGTTGTGTGATATCAATAAAAAAGAAAAATAGTGAGAAAATTAAGAGTATAGTTGGAAAATCTTTACTTCAAAAAAGAGTTTCATAAGCTGAAGAATATGAGCAAAAAAAGAATATGAAAGGGAGGTCAAAATGGCTGAAAATTATGACGGTAAAAAAGGAAAGTAATAACACTGCTAAAGCTGTTGTAGTCAAAATAGTTAATGTTTTTTGTTTTTTTGTTTTTTTTTTTTTTTTTTTTGGTTTAAGTGAAAAGCAAGAATATTTTTCAAGATAGGTATAGTTTGTAACATTAAATTCGCTTGTGGTTATAATATTTGCTTATTTTGATTTAAATGTTGCCCCGAAGCCAAACCAAAACCATTCCTGGACTAAGTAAAGGTAAGAAGACAAATGAAGTTTCGAGGCAAATTTACAGTTTAATTTTAGAGACCGCCTTCAAGTTTGCTTTCGTTACATTGAATTCCTCGTGGTTTACAATATTATATGTACCTCTTTTATTTTATCTTTTGTAATAAGTCTTTTAACCTATATATAATTAATATAAAATGATTATAATATGATTGATCTACCCTTTATAGAAAAAAATTTCCATACCCATTATTATTACTTTGAGACGGAGAATTGCATCAAGGAAACTTTGAACAATGGAATTTTTAAGAGTTTGATGGATTTTCGACGTTCTTAATGACTTACTCTTAGTACTTCATTATCAGTGTTACATATCATAGCTTTCTTTTCCAATTTACATCATGAGTTTGATTTTGAACTGCTAACTATTGTTAATTCGTTTGAGTAAAGCATGTAGTTACATGTATCCCTCAAGACATAATGCTTTCAGGCACCCACGCATCCATAGCTTCTTTTCCAATTAACCCTTTTGCTCCCAGCATGGGTCTCTACTCTCAGTCTCCGGATATGGTTTTCCATTTAGTAAATTATTGCTGTAAAAGATTTTTTTTTTTTCGAAAAATTAGTTAAGTATTTTCTTAATTAATATTGTGAAAAAAGAGTTTGTCTGTCTTTCAGAAAGATCTGTAAAAATAATCTTGAAATCAAAAGGGTAGAAGAAGTCACGGTGTTAAGCTGTCAAGGTGTGCGGATCCATTTTGACTTTTTCACCTAACCCAATAGTAATTGCGATACGGATAAGTAAATCGTGAATAATATTCTTATTCGGGTGCTATCTAGCTGGAATCGAGTTCATGTTATGAAAAAGTAGGTACTCCTATTTTGTACATAGAGTTTATTTTCTTACCTTGGTGGAAAAGAAAAAGACAAAAAACCAGAAACGTATACGAAAAAGGCAGTGCTATCGTACATAGTGGCCCATTGACCTTTGACATTTTCCTACACCCTGACATCAAATTTATCAAAAAATATGGATTATATGTAGTCACTATAATTCAATAAAATAAACGAGTCTCCGCATCGAAACTAATAAATGGTATAGTAATTAAGAAATTTTTGGTAGAATACTGGGCATGAACTTCAGATACCTCCGATGGTTAAATAAAAAAGAACACAAATTAACTAATCGTACATGAGTCAAACATTGTATGTCAAAGTGTAAATTGCATTAAGACAGTGTAACAATAGATAATTCAGCTAAATATTAGTACTAGTTTTAGTCAAAGCTAGTAGATTGTTGACACTTCCAAATTGAACAAAAACCTCACACATTAGTGTAGGGGTGGCTAACGGTCCGGTTTTGACCGGACCGGACCGGACCGGAATCGGGCCGGAAACCGGCTCGGACCGGTCCGGACCGGTTGAAACCGGACCGTTGGCCACTAACGGCCCCCGATCCCGGTACCGACCCGGTGTGGCGAAAAAAAACCGGGAGAACCGGATAAAAATGAGACCGGAACCGGCCCGGACCGGATCGGAACCGGCCGGACCGGACCGGTCAAAAAATTAAAAAAAAAATAAGAAAATCTGCCACTTTCTAGCCGTTGGGCAACGGCTCTTTTGACCCATAGCCGTTGTCCAACGGCCAAAAACGGCCAAAAACACCCCTCTACCACCCCATAACCACCCCTAACTGTTTTTTTTCTATAAATACCCCATTATTTCATCATATTTTTCACACAAATCTTCCAATTCTCTCATATTTTCTACAATATTGCTATTGTTCTACTTTGGCTATTTGTTAAAAATATATAATTTGGCTACTTTATCAAGTTCTATTTGGAGTTTCTATCAAAGTTATATTGGGCTACTTGGTGAAATTTATAAATATCAAGTATTGGGTTAATTGGAGGCGCTACGTGGTTGAAAATATCAATTTGGCTATTTTTGCAATTTTTCGATTATCAAGTATTCAACTAATTAATTGAAGTGGAGGCTCAAGTTTCAACTTCACCTCAATTATACGGTTATATTTGGTTGGTCGTTCCTACTTCTACTCTTTTATTATTTTTTTGTCATATATATTTATTTTATTTGCTATTATTATGTCTCAACGAGGTTCAATTGGAACTAGTAGTGGGGGGCGGGCACGTGGTCGTAGGGGAAATAGGGGTAAAGAAATTGCTGGTAGTTCTAGTCGGAATACCCACATAGATGATTCTCAATATTATCATGATGTTAACGCTGATACCATACTTGATCACGAAATGTTAGAAACACGATATGGGAATCCAAGCGGGGGGGTTAATTTAGAAGAAACACCAGAATTTCAAGCTAGTCCACCCGAAGTTCAGTCAGACTTGCCTCCTGAACCTCCTACTAGAATGCCTGCTAAACGTAAGGAAAGATCTGATGTGTGGGATTTTGCATCAAAGAATATTCCAGAGCAGACGGCCTCCTGCGGGCTTTGTGATAAGGTGTGGGTTTTTAGAACTGGGGGTAATGAGGGTGGGACGGGTAAACTTAGGGCCCACTTAGCGAAGAAACATCCTAAAGAATGGGCAGCGCGGGCGGGTGGTATATATTTAGGGACCGAACATGGGGGAGTAGCGCATGATCAATCTTCGGGTACCCAAGCAAGAATTAACCATTTAACAGGAGGGCTTCTTACTTATGATAAACAAAAGGATAGGGAAGAAATGGCTAAACTAGTTGCCCTCGAGGGTTTACCTTATAGTTTTCCTTCTTCTACTGGTTTTGTTCGTTATGTTCAGGCTGTATATAATCCCTCTTTTAGAGGTTTTCCAAGAACTACTGTTAAAAATGATATTATTAGATTTAAGAACGAATATCAGGATTATTTGAGATATATGTTTGATAACTTTGACACTAGAGTATGTCTTACTACGGATTTGGGTCGTTCTACTAATGGATGTGATTATATTACTGTGACTTGTCATTGGATAGATCCTGATTGGGTTTTTCAAAAACGTATTATTGCTTATAAAATTGTTGATGAACCACACACGGGAAATTATATTTGTAACAAAGTTTCATCAATTTGTCGTACGTACTTTTTATCTAACAAAGTTTTTAGTATTACGGTAGATAATGCTACGAACAACACAGACGCACTTAGGAACTTGATACCTATTTTGAACCCTCCTTTTCCTGAATTTTTTCATGTTAGGTGTGCATGTCATATTTACAACTTAGTAGTAAGAGATGGTCTTACCTTGTTTAACGACATTATTAAAAAGGTGCAGATAGCTATTACTTATATTTTTAGAAATAAAAACCAAGAAAGAAGACGAGAATGGGAAAGAAAATGTGTAGAATTAGGAATGCCAGTTAGGAGAGTCCCAAAGGAAGTTTGTACTAGGTGGAACACTTTATATGAGGCATTGAAAGTCGCTTATGAATATAGACTGCCTATTTCTCAAATGTATAATAAACATTTTATGGAAATCTATCACCTTAAAGATGAGGATTGGCAAGTTGTTCAACATCTTCTTCAGTTTTTACATAAATTTTATCAAGCTACTTTAGAATTTTCCGGTCAATATTATCCAACTACTCCTACCATGTTATATTATATAGCTGGAATAGCGGAATTATTGAAAATGTATAAACAATATGCAGTTTACTTACCGGCTGTAGAGTTAATGATTGAAAAGTTTAGAAAATATTTTTTTCCAATTCCTCCTCTTTTTTACATTGCTTCTGTGTTGCATCCTGCTTTTAAAATTAAGTTAACTGAACGACTTGTTAGAGAAGTATATGCAAATTTAGAAATTACTCCAGAGGAAATTGCTACTAACAAGTTTCCAAGTGTAGACGAGGCTGTTGCTAAAGTTTATGCAGATACCGTGGCTGTTTTTGCAAAGTATAGAGCTTGGGCAGACACTGCAGAGCCAACGGAACCAATACTATCCACCGGGCAAAGTTCTTCACAGGCAGGAGCAGGAATGCGCACTTTTGGGGGACTTGACGAAAAGTTGCTTTCAGAACAGGACGAGTACGGAGAGGAATACAGCGAGTTCCAAGTGTATTTAATTCAATATCCAAAGAAACTTAACAACTTTGGAACTGCGAATTTGTTGGATTATTGGAAGAATCAAGAATCGCAATTTCCAATTCTTGCAAAAATGGCCCGGGATATATTAACAATTCAAGCTTCATCAGTTGCATCGGAAAGCGCTTTCAGCCAAGGAAGATTTCAAATTGGAGATCACAGATATTCGTTGAGAGAGGAGGCAATGGAGACAGGAGTTTTATTCAGGGATTGGATAAGAGCAGAGCGAAGAAACTTTGGTCTACCAGAACTTACTAAGGAAAGGGGCAGAGCATATATCGATCAAATTTTGAGCGACGGAACAAGTGAAGGGAGTCAAACCGGCAATGAAGAAGAAGAAGAAGACGAAGAACCAGAAGGAGATGATGAACAAGATCAACAACGGCCAGTTCCAAAAGAAAAACCTACAAGTGTCCTCAAGAAACTAGCTAATATGTTTAAAAGAATGTAATATTCTAAATAAGAATTTTGAATTTACAAGTTTTTGTTTAGATGTAATTTGCACTTCTTATATCTTAAACAATTCAATAAAATTGCTCCAAGTCTTGGAATTCAATCACAACTATTGTTTTCATACTATTTATTTTTAATTTATAGTTTGCGCAAAAAATACTACAATTAATTACTAGTTTGTAAATTAGTTCAAATATTGAATTTTGAACTTAAAGAATTAATTGCGAATTTGAATTTACTAAAATTAATTCAAAGTTTGAAACTTTGAATATTGAACTTAACAAATTAATTCAAAACTACAAGTTCAAATTATAAAAAATACTACAAGTTTTTTTGTTCTAAGTTTAAACTTTAATATAACAAGTAAAAATTAAATAATATTTTGTTGTAATATTTTTCAAAGTTTCCACTTTCCAATTTCCACCACTTTAAATAAAACTCAATGGAAAAAAAAAAAAAAAAAAACTTATTTGGGCCGAACTGCCGGACCGGACCGGACCGAACCGGACCGGACCGGACCGGCAGTTTGGCCCAACGGCTCTCTTTCAAATATAGCCGTTGGCCAACGGCCAAAAATGGCTATATTTGCCTATCACCCCCCCTAAACGCCCCCCATACCCCCCAACCTATTTTTATCTATATATACCCTATTATTTCATCATTATATCACACAATTTACCATTTTCTATCTATTTATCTCTCAAATTACTCTCAAAGGCTATTTTCTAAATTTCTTCCAAATTCCAAACAATTAGAATGGCTGAAAATCAAGCTCCCGCTGCTCCCGCTCCTCCTGAACGAAGACGTCGTTCTATAGTGTGGGAACTTATTACAAAAGATACTGAATCTCAGAAAGCTAAATGTAGCATCTGTAACAAAGAGTGGCAAAGTTACACTGGACCCAACAATGGAGGTACGGGAAAGTTTAGGCAACACTTAAAAAAAAAACACAGAACCGAATGGGATATAATAAATGGCTTTATTCCGCGTGATTGAAAATTTGAAGAGATGGCTGAGGGAATATCTATTTCAATTATGTATTTTCGAATTTCTAGTTTATTTAGTATCTTTGTAATTTTTCGATTTCTAGTTTGTTTTGTCATTTCAATTATCTATTTCTCATTCAATAAACGTTTGTTTTGTTTCATAAACTTTACACTGATAAAGAAACAAACTAGAAGACGTCGTTCAATTATTTATTTCTCATTCAATAAACTATACATTAATAAATTTTAAAATATAATTTACATAATTATTTTATTAATTTGTTTTATTAAAAAATATAATTTACCTAATTATCACAAATGATGTTTAAATAAATTGTTAAGTTTTTCAAATTTTAGTTTTATTTGCCTAAAAAAAAAAAAAAATAACAAAAAAACCGTTAACCGGCCGGACCGGACCGGTACCGACCGGACTAACGGTCGCCGGAACCGGTTCCGATCCGGCTCGAATATTTGAAACCGGCATGGACCGGACCGGTAAGACCGGACTTCCACCGGTTTGAATTTTTTTTGGCCCGGTTCCGGACCGGAACCGGACTCCGGTACCGGTTCCGGACCGGACCGGACCGCTGGCCACCCCTACATTAGTGTGAAATCACAAATCAACAATGATACTTTCGAAGTATATATATTAATGTTATCCTTCGAAAATAATGTAAGTAATACTATAGGGTGTTATTACTTGTATAAGTTAACGACAGAGCATTAAACTAAACAAAAGGTCTCTATAACTATGATATTTAATTAGGGAGCTTATTGAAATTAACCATGAAGTTTCCCAAGCAGAGGAACCGAAAGATAAAAGAGGAGTATTCATTATAGTGTGTCAGAGGAGCCCTTCAAATATGGTAACCACTCCAGAGAAGAAGTCAAAACAAAATCAAAACGAAAGCTAGTAACGCGGATGGCAGCCAATAGTGACCAAAAAGAGCTTTAAATTACGTGTTTCAGTGCCTATAAATATTTCAAGGCACATTCCTTCTTATATCACCTTCATTTCCATACATTACAAGCAGAGAGCTAATAATAAGCATCATTTCTCAGTTTCTTGACATCATATCACCATAAATTACATTTTCCAAATGAGTATTTCAAATAACTCTTTCGCAGCTATTGCTGCTATATTTTCTCTTCTCTTGCTCTCTAGCATGCAATGCCATGCACAACTTTCTTCAACATTCTATGACCGCACTTGTCCTAATGCTCTCAACACGATTCATACAAGTGTTAGACAAGCAGTGTCACGGGAACGTCGCATGGCTGCGTCCCTCATTCGCCTCCATTTTCATGATTGCTTCGTTCAGGTTGGTTAGATTCTTCACACTTTTGTTATGTTTCTCTATTTTCATCAAGTTGAAAATATTGGTTCGATTATATACTAATTTGTCGCTTTAACTCTAGGGATGTGATGCTTCTATTTTACTTGATGAGACCCCTACGATTGTCAGTGAGAAGACTGCGTTGCCAAATCTTGGGTCAGCTAGAGGCTATGGTATTATAGAAGATGCAAAAAGAGAGCTTGAGAAAACATGTCCAGGAATTGTATCATGTGCGGACATACTTACGGTTGCTGCTAGAGATGCATCATCTCTGGTAAGTGCTCATAGTCGATTTTCATTATTTTCATTGTATAAAAAAAGAAAAAATACTAGTATGTTATAAAGAGGGAATTGTTGAATGCTTACAAACGTTATGTTAATAACTCAGGTTGGAGGTCCATCATGGACAGTAAAACTTGGAAGAAGAGATTCAACCACTGCTAGTCATACTCTTGCAGAAACTGATCTCCCTGGCCCTTTTGATCCTCTTGATAGGCTTATTTCTAGCTTTGCAAGCAAGGGACTTAGCACAAGAGATATGGTTGCTTTATCAGGTAAAAACTAATCAAGTTATTGAACAACACATTTTTTCATCTCACACTTTCGTATAGATAAGAAGTTCTAACGATTCAATTTTTCTGATTTCAGGAGCACATACAATTGGCCAAGCACAATGTTTCCTTTTCCGTGATAGGATCTATAGCAATGGAACAGACATTGATGCTGGATTTGCTAGCACTAGAAGACGTCGGTGTCCTCAAGAAGACCAAAATGGAAACCTAGCTCCACTTGACTTGGTTACACCCAATCAATTGGATAACAATTACTTCAAGAACTTGATTCAAAGAAAGGGTCTTCTTCAATCAGATCAAGTCCTTTTCAGTGGAGGATCCACCGATAGTATTGTTTCTGAATATAGCAACAGTCTTCGAGCATTTGCCTCTGATTTTGCTGCTGCCATGATTAGAATGGGAGATATCAGTCCCTTAACTGGTCAAAATGGAATCATAAGAACGGTCTGCGGCTCTATAAATTGATACTAGTTTCAAAAGCCTATTACTTTTTATTGTTTCTAAGTGTATTTGTGATTATTTGATTCTTTCCTGTATAATGTTTCATGTATGAAATAAATTACTAAATCATATGTTATGTTTTAAGTTAGAGAAAGTTTTAAGCATTGTTACAATGTAAATTAATTAGCTCCACTGGCCAGGTTCAAGGTAAAATATCCTCAATATAGAAAAACAAAAATTTTATCAACTCCTTAACTCCTCGATTAATGAAAGAAACCATTACTTACAATAATATTAAACAATGATGGTGGAACAATTAAATTTCATGGCATATGAACATATAAATACCTTTTATTTATTTTGGTAATTATAAATCCATCTACTTCAAGGCAAAGTGTTAAGCAAGAGAACCGAAGCTCCATAGCAGTTAGCACCACTCCAGTTGGATTATAATTATACTCTCGAAACACATTTGCATTGTAATACAAGAAAGAATCGAAGGCATAGCTCTCCTAAGTCAAATTCATCAATTTACAGTTTTATAATTATAAGAGCGAAA
Organism: Petunia x hybrida; assembly: GCA_037355625.1. NCBI lineage: Eukaryota > Viridiplantae > Streptophyta > Magnoliopsida > Solanales > Solanaceae > Petunia > Petunia x hybrida. The sequence continues at coordinate 7,575,027 of JBBBVM010000035.1, forward strand.
GAAAGTATATTATTTTATGCAAGTTAGAAAAACACACAATTAATGAGATAGCCATTTGGATTTTCAGCTGGTCTAAGATCACTTTTTGTTTAAAAAAAAAAAAAGGCCGAAGGAAATGCATCATTTGCCATGTTTTATACATTTCAGTAGAATTGACGGCATCCTTCATTCCTTCTCCATCTATATTGATGTGCCCCCTTATACCACGCGCTCGAGCAAGGTCAGGTATTGATGTGCCCCCAAAAGAAAAAAGTTCTCTGTGTACCAAAAATTTGGCCTTTTTGTCAACTGTATTTTTGAGCCAAATACACACATAATATATTTAATTTAATGTGATAAGAATAATATTATGACTTCACTATTATATAGTAGGTAAAGTTCACTTTTTAAAATAATAAAAAATACAGTAATATTCTATAATTTTACAGTTTAAGTAAATAAAATAAAGTGGTCATACATGAATTATTCTTATATTTGCATGGTGCATAATCTGTGAAGATTTTTGTACTAGCTAGTGCATAAAACTTTCTATGTTTAATCCATTGACTAATATTTTTGAAAAGGTCATCTGTGTGAGGTCAAAGTTCAAAAAAGAAATAAATTACTTGTCGAGTTGTACCTTGCACCTCCACCGCTTTCCCAAAATAGAAAAGGAGAAATACAAAAGGAAGGGGGGAGAGAGAGAGAGACAATAGAAATTAAAAGGGACATGTGAATGTCAAAGACAAGAAACTGATGTGTTATGCCAATTACCAACTAAAGGGAGCAAGGAACGATCATAGAAAACCTAACCAGAATCTTTGTCTAAGGCACTCTAAAATAATAAAAACAAAGAAAGAAATCTTTGTAAAGGCACCTTATTATAATAAAATCCAGAAAGCACCTACCTTAATATGTTAAGTTGCTGAGATTGAATTGATACTGGGATTTGTTAGATTGACTTGTGGGGAGAGAATCCAGGAGAGGAAGAAGGGAATTCTGGAAAATGATTTCTTGATCAGAAAGTATCAACATACAAAGCATATATATATATGTTGGGCCTTAGCCCATCTACCTATGCTAAGCCCGGAATACATGTGGGCTGGATAAATAAACCTGACAATTACAATATGTAGCCTATATACAAACTATGCAACATCTTTTATAACTAGTCAACTAAATGAAATATCTGGTGGTTTGGAGTGTCTCTCATCTTGTGCTCCAACACCCCCCCTCAAGTTGGAGGGTGGACAAATCCTCAACTTGTGCAAGAAACCACGATGGACAGCACCACCCAAGGCCTTAGTGAGAATGTCTGCCAGCTGGTCTCTAGTGCAGACATGATGAAGCTCAAGCAAACCCTCAAGAACCTTCTGCCGGACAAAGTGGCAATCGACCTCAATATGCTTTGTCCTCTCATGGAAGACAGGGCTGTGAGCAATATGAAGGGCTGCCTGACTATCACAGAACACAGGGACAGGGTGGAGAAAGGAGAGATGAAAATCATGCAACAAACGGATCACTCAGGTGACTTCAGCAGCCACCTTGCTGAGAGCCCTATACTCAGCTTCAGCTGAGGACAAGGACACCACAGGCTGCTTCTTAGCCTTCCATGCTATAGGGCAACCACCCAAGAACACCAAGAAACCTGTAACTGATCTCCTGCTATCAGGGCAAGCTGCCCAATCACTATCAGAATAGGCTGTTAAGGAGAGGTCAGGAGAATTGTTATAAAAAATCCCAAAGTCTGAGGTCCCCTTGAGATATCTCAAGACATGTAGGGCAGCCACCATGTGAGGAAGCCTAGGAGCTTGCAAGAATTGGCTGAGGTGCTGGACTGCAAAGGCCAAGTCAGGCCTTGTATGAACCAGGAAGTTAAGTTTCCCAATGAGACTTCTGAACTATTCAGGCTGGGGAAGAAGCTCACCCTCAGCAGCTCTAAGCTTGACAGTAGGATCAAGAGGACCCATGACAGGAGTAACATGAGAGCAATTGCATTCCTGTAGCAAATCTGAAATGAATTTCCTCTGGGATAAATGTAATCCAGAAGGGGAAGAGGACACCTCAATGCCCAAGAAGTAATTCAGAACACCAAGATCCTTGATTTTGAACCGAGCATCAAGAAAAGCCTTGAGGGCAGAAATCTCACATTGGTCATTACCAGTAAGGATGATGTCATCCACATAAACTGCAAGGATGACTAGGGAAGCATTGTGAGACTTTATAAACACTGAGTAGTCATTCATAGAGTGAGAATAGCCCATGGATTGCAAAGCACAGACAAGTTTGGCATACCACTGCCTGGAGGCTTGCTTAAGGCCATAAAGACTTTTGTGGAGCTTGCAGGCAACCTGAGGGTGTTTAGATGAACCAGTAGGGAACTGGACAGACAGGCCAGGAGGAAGCTTCATGTAAACCTCCTCAGATAGGTCCCCATGCAAAAAGGCATTGTTGACATCAAGTTGGAAAAGGGGCCAAGAGGACTTAACAACTACAGCTATGAGACTCTTCACAGTATTCATTTTCACAACTGGGGAGAAAGTCTCAGTATAGTCTATGCCCTCTATCTGAGTATCACCCCTCACTACAAGTCTGGCTTAGTACCTCTTTATGGAGCCATCAGCCCTTGGACTTGACTTTGTATACCCACTTGCAGCCAATGGGTTTCTTCCCGGGGGGGAAGGGGAACTATACTCCAAGTACCAGTTGCCTGCAGGGCATCAAATTCCTTTTGCATGGCCTCCTGCCAAGCAGGGATAGTTGCAGCCTGCTGGTAACTGTGAGGCTCTAATGAAGCTGAACTAGGGTAGGCAAATCTGTTGGCAACAGCATTAGAGCAAGTAGAATGGAGTTGGCAAACATAATTCTGTTGGAGAAAGGTGGGAAGCTTAGTGGGTCTGGAGGATTTTCTAATGGGCTGGGAAGGAGAGGCTTGGCACAGTGGAGGTGAGGGTGAGTTTGGAATGGGTGCAGAAGGGTTGAGTGAGGAGGCAGAGGTGGGAATGGGAAGAGGGCAGGGTGATCAAACAGGAAGCTGTCAACCAAGGGGATAGGGAACTGAGTAGAGGGTGATGGTGAGGATGAATTGGCAAATGGAAAAACATCCTCATGGAACTTGACATCTCTAGAAATGAAACTTTGTTTTGTGTGGAGGTTAAGGAGCTTGTAACCCTTCTTTCCAAAGGGATAGCTTAGCATGGCACAGGGTAGAGCCCTGGGCTGCAACTTGTCCCTGTGAGGTTTAGGGACAGTGGCATAGCATAAGCAGCCAAAAGATTTGAGGTGAGAGTAGGAAGGTGTAGTGCCAAAAAGCTTTTGATAAGGGGACATGCCTTGTAATACTGAGGATGGGAACCTGTTTATCAGATAGGTAGCTGTGAGAAGGCAGTCCCCCCAGAATTTTGTGGGCAGGTGAGATTGAAATAGTAGTGCCCTGGCTGTTTCTAGAAGATTTTTGTGCTTTCTCTCTACCACCCCATTTTGTTGTGGGGTGTGGGGGCAAGATGTTTGATGAAGAATGCCCATTTCTGAAAAATAGGAGATAGCTAAGTTGGAACTCCCCAGTTCAAGAGTATTGTCACTCCTAACAATTTTGACTTGTTTGGTGAATTGAGTCTGTACCATGGATATGAAAGCTTTTAAAAGTGAGAATGCATTGTTCTTGGATCCCATGAGATGAGTCCAAGTGGTTTTAGTGTAGTCATCCACAATAGTGAGGAAATATCTAGAACCAGAGTGAGTGGGTGTGTGATAGGGGCCCCAAGTGTCTACATGGATCAGGTGAAATGGTTCTTTAGATTTAATCTCACTGTCAGGAAAAGAAAGCCTAGCTTGCCTGGCTAAAGGGCACACAGAGCATTGAAAAGACTGTCTAGAGGACAAACTGGAAGTAATAGAGGACAAAGTCTTCATTTTACTAAAAGGTAAATGCCCAAGTCTATGATGCCATATCATATCCATTGTATTCATAACAGAAGAGTGATTACAATGAGCAGAGATATTAGACAAAGTATCAGTAATGGAAGTTTTATTTATATTACAAAAGGAGGAAGGTAGAGAAGTGACATCATGGGGAAAATGAGTTGATGAGTCAGGTGCTCTCACAAGCTTGTACAGTCCATTGTCTTGTTTACCAAGAGCCAGTGGCTTCTTCATTGAAGGGCCCTGAATCAAGCAAGCAGATTCTGTGAATTGCACTGTACAATGTATCTGAGAGATCAGCTTGTGTACAGAGATCAAGTTGTACTGGAATGAGGGTAAGTATAGAACATTGTGCAGAGTTAAATCTGGGAAAAGAGTAAGCGAACCTGTGGAGGTGACTTTAGCTTTATAGCCATTAGGAAGGGTAACTAGGAAAGGCACAGGTAATGGTTTGATATTGAACAAAAGTTCTAGGTTTGGTGTCATGTGATCACTTGCTCCTGAGTCTATTATCCAACAGGTACTGCCTATACTAGATATCATGCAAGCACTAGAAGAATCACAGAGAGTGACTGTCTTACCAGCAAAATTGGCTGAGCCAAGAAGGGAAGCTGGTGAAGATGAAGAGTCAGCAACATGAGCCTGATTGATGTTGGACTGTTGAAGGAGCATCACTAAATGATTATACTGATCCTGTGTAATACCAGGTGATGATGAGGAGGTGGCAGATTGGGGATCAGTTGACTGAAGGGAGAGATGTGCATGAGAGTTCTTCTTCTTGTTGTTAGCTCTTTTTCTCTTGAGACAGTCCTCAATGAGGTGACCTGGTTTCTTGCAATATCTGCAGGTGACTACCTTCTTCTGGTGTTGGTCAAAGTCAATCCTGTGAGGGAATGATTGTTGGTTTGTTCTGTCACTGTGAGGATAGACAGAACTTCCAGAAGAAGAAGCAGGATGGGATGATGAGGAAGAAGGACCAGTATTGTTGTAGTATAATGTCTGAGATGAGGAAGGAGCAGGAGGCACATTTCTTTGGTAGGGTCTATAAGAAGTAGATGAGTTTGCAACAAATGATGCAGAGTCTAAGGGAATCTGGTGTCCAGACTGCATCTGTCTTTGTTGCTCATCAGATACCAACATGTTATATGCACTCCCAACAGATGGCAAGGGAGACATCATCATGATGTTGCTCCTGACAGTGAGGTAAGTATCATTGAGCCCCATCAGGAATTGATAGAGCCTCTGATCTTCCTCATATTTGATGAACTCAGCTCTGGCACCACAGGTGCACTTGATAGAATGAGAAGAGGAGATTAGGCTGAGCTCATCCCATACGCGTTTGATTTTGTTGAAGTATGAAGCAATGTCTAGAGAACCTTGAGAGATGAGAGCCAATTCTCTCTTAAGCTCTTGGACCTTGCCACCATTGACAGTGCCATATCTAGCTTCTAGATCCTTCCAGATCTCTTCAGCAGTTGAAAAATGTAGTACTGTGTCTGAGATATCCTTTGTCATGGAATTGAGGATCCATGAGGTAACTATGTCATTTATCCTTTCCCAGTGGCGGAGTAGGGGAGAATCATCAGGAGGCCTAGGGCAATTCCCATTGATGAAGGCAATTTTATTCCTTCCAGATAGCTCTATGAGCATGTTTCTCCTCCATCCACTGAAACCAGTCCCATTGAAAGGGACTGAGACTAGGGAAATTCCAGGGATATTGGAGTTATGAATGTAGAGAGGATGAGAGGAATCGATGTTCGTGTGGCTAAAATTCGAAGATCCAGAACCTAGGGTTTCGATGACGGGATTTGTCGATCGATCTAGGGTTTCGATGTTTCCAGTATTCGACATTGTTGACTAGAATTGTAGTTAATCTAGGGCTACAGATCTTGCAATTACAATGTAGAAGGCGTGCAAATTAAAACTCTACAGTGTTAAGTATACTTAGAAACCTGGAGTTGATTAATTAGAACGGTTAGGGCATGTTTGGTAGGATGTATTGGCATAGATAATCATGGTATAAAATTTATTCATGGCTTATCCAAAGTCTGGTTACAGTTCTTCAGATCCATTATAGATATACTGAAATTTCCGTACAATTTTTTTTGTTTTTGTTTTTGGTAAGATATAATTTCATTTAATCAAAACTGAACATTACAAAACCGGGTAAGTGCTAACCAGTTACTCCTCTACTTCAGACATTTAACTACGCTACCTACACTATCTTCCTCTCTATTCATTACATCATCGAATAAGAACCTAAGGAACTGAATTGAGTAGTTTTAATAACTGCTTCCATTTACAAACACTTTGGCCTCTAACATATGTATGTGAATAGCAATTTCTCGACAGACTATCAGCATCATATCTAGTACCTTGAACATGAGTTGGTTCCTTTCTCTCTAGATAATATGCACTACATAGCAATTGATCCAATTCCAGTTCTTCTTTTGGTCATTGCACATATCCACTGCAGTTCAGTTGCACAATTACCTTTACTCCTGTGGGATCCCATCCAATTCAGTAGTCTCTGCCGTAATGCACCAGTGACCTGACACTCAAAGTATAGGTGTTCAAAAGTTTCCATTCCATGCTTGCACAATATACGGTCCAGGGGCACTTGAATACCAAATTTCAGTAACCTGTCACCAGCTGCCAGCCTTTGTTGCAATGCAAGCCAGGTTGTGAACCTGTGTGTCTGGGGTGTATAGTATACTGCAGGGTCAAGCTCTTCCAAGGTACTATGGAATGTTGTGGAAGTAGCAATAGGTAAGCTTCTTTCTTTTTATTTTTTTTAGAGAGAATGTCTCATCAGAGTTCTGAAGCTTTTCAAGCCTTCCCATGAGCTCACCATTCAAGCAGTTGTGTTGCATGATAACCTGCTTAGTATCCTGGATTTTCCTGATCAACCAAGCTGCAGTTTTAGGTGTGTTGCAAGCATCCACTGTTGTCCTCTTGATATAGTAGGTATGGACCCATCTAATCCATAAGCAGTTCTTTTTTTTAGCTATTGCCCATAGTTGCTTTAGGATAGCTGCCTTATTCCAAAGGCACAAATTTATCACATTTAAACGTCCTGCCGACCGTTGGAGACAAACTCTTTCCTAGGAAATCAATGCTTTCCTTGTGATGCTAACAGCTCCAGTCCATTACAACTTATAGCCTTCAAGATCTTCTTAAGTAGTAAGAATATCTGAGCCCAGTAAAATTTGGATGCCAAAAACCATTGACTTGATTAGTTGTAGTTTGCCAGCATAGGACATCAATTTAGCAGACCAACTTCCAAGCTCTATATGGAATAGAAATCCATACATGGACTAAACATTTAAAATGACAAACTTGCCCTTGAGGCTATTCTTTTCTCCTAAAATCAAATGGAGTATATATCCGTTTTTAGAAAAACTTAATGATAAGAACCTGCATTTAGGTAAGGAAATCTTATTAAAGAACCTGCAAAAAGAACATCCCAGGCAACCATAACCATATATTTCAGAGCTCACGCCAAATTAAAGATAAGAAGAAACTAGTTATCTCTACCTATCTAATGCCCTATCATACTCAGGGAGGTTTGTCATATTCTGTTGTCAATTCTTTTGGGAGATAATGCTAGATCGGCTGATCGACAAAGTCAAACTTCTTGGAATAAGGATACATTTTCTAAGTTGTAAAAGAAACACGAAAAAATGAGGTAACCAAATAAACCAAAAAATCAAAAGCAGACAAATAAAAGTATCTAGTAAACTAAGACAGTTTATATCGCTTAAGTAAGATAGAAAATTCCTATAAATGTTCAAGGGCATACTGTAAACAAAAATTTATACAGATTTATACTGAACACAATTTTAAGTTATACAATATATATTTAATTTTTAATACAATGAATCTAACGCCAAGTGAAAAATAATATCCTGTATTGCTAATCCATATATTATTAACCTGTGTGTTGGTAATCCCTGTATTACAATTTCTATATAACCTGTTTCGTACCAACGACCCTTTAGTGTAATAGTGTATAAACAAGTTTAAAGTTTATTTAATGATGACAATATATTTCAAAAAAGATCATCAGTGAGGTCAAAGTAAAAGAAAAATGCCAAATACGTAGATGGACACTGAACTTGGGTTGATCCTTTATTTAGACAGCTAATTATGGGTTTGATCTATTGACCTTCACCTATATCCAAAACGTGTTTATTGAGCGCCTCATTGACAATTTCTAAGAATCACATCCTGGAGTCTGGATATAGTTTAGACGTCAAATGAATCACATCCAAACTTTTTTTTACATGGTGTCTCCAAAATAGACTGATTGTGAAAGTTTGTTCTGTTTAAGATGGTTTTAGCAAAATGGTCTTCGCTTGTCTGTAAGCAACATTTTAAGTTATCAATCGACAAGTGTTGTCTTTTAGAAATAATTAAATGACAAGTGTTGCCTAGAAAACACTCCAAATCATCTAGGAGAATGTGGAGAAGATATTGAATGGGTGAGTGCTGCCCAGACATCACTTTGAGTTATTTGGAAGAATGTGAGAAGAGATTCAAGTATAACAAGCGTTGCCTAAAAAAGAGGGATCAAAGGCAAGTGGCAGTACTTAAAGAGAAAGGGAGGACGTGGATACATGCATCATTATAAGATTCATATGGGTATTTCTGTCATAGAATTTATTCATTAAACCATGCGGATGTCATTTTTGCTAAACTGCTGTAACGGGAGTAAAAAAGGCAAACCATTGGTGTCAAAATTATGCAATTTCCTAGCCTCCTTCAAAGGCTCTGTATTAAAAAGGCTTTTCTGGGGCTAGCTCTGGCGCGGAACACTTGTAAAACGCCCTGAAGCTCGCAGGCGGGACTTGATTCTGTGGAGCTTATGTCTCAGGCGCCTGACCGTACGCTCAGAGCATGCTTAAAGCTCAACACTCTGGACTTGCCTAGTAGAATCTATGCAAATCATATATCAAACTCCCTAAATAGCATCGTTCACCTACAAAATTCTTTTAAAATTATATTTATCTATAGGAATTGAGAAATTAAGTGTTGCTTAAATAACGAGAGTGTATTTTCGGTTAGGCCGTGCGGGCACCCGACCACCTCCCCTAAACCTGTCGGGCGAACCCTACTGACTGAATCGATATAAATTGTGAAAAATTACCTTGAAATGAAAATGAACCAAACTTTAACAACATAAGATAACTCTCAAGAATAGACAAACATACAAGCTGTCTGAGTAATACAACTAACTACCCACGATATAAAGGTTTCCAGATCAGACATCTAAGAAGGCCAAAAGATTTACACACCTCCCGAAGGGAGCAAAAGTAAGGAAAACTGTAATATCTGAAGTTGGTGGCCGTAATGAACAAGATGGCTCACCGTAGACAGCTGAAAACGTACTACTCCTCAATCACGACGTGGCTGGCTGGGTCCTGGAGCAGAATCTGCCGAACGAAAAGAAAACACAAGAACAAATAGGGGGTGAGTCATAAGGACTCAATAAGTGAGGACAAACTAGCAACCTCAAAAAATAGATACGCTAGTCAGGGAAACAGAAGCCATAGCAGTCAACCAGATAAATCATTCATAGATAATTAATGCAATAAATCTATACAGCAAAAAAAAAATGCATATAAGGATATGCAATGATGTATCATGATGCAATGGGGTCACATGTGCCCGGAACCTATCTCCGGTGCGGGACTCTCATCGTCTACCAGGAGATATATGCAGTAATGACCCTTCACCGGCTCAGGACTCTCATCGATTATCGGGAAGTATATGCGATAATGATCCTTCACCGGCTCGGGACTCTCATCGATTACCGGGAAGTATATCCAATAATGACAGCCAGAGTACAATGCTCAGATACTCAATGCAATACCAGCAACAGGACATAACATATAATATACAACGTAAATTCAAAGCTAAGGCGTAATGAGTACGCCTATCGGCAGCTACACACGTAAGGAACACGTGGTAGAAAATCGACGAGGCCAAGTGCCTCCAACTAAATGGATATAAACACTTACCGTATTCCAAAGCTAGCCCTGTTACTCAACCACTGTTTTTTCCTTTGGATTAACTGCCAAACGATCCCTTTCTATTCAATAAGCAGAAAAATTATATAAAATAAAGCTAAAGGCTTCATTCCTTATATCTTAGGGCAATCCAGTTAGGAACCTGATACCCCATTCGCATACGCAATACGCAGGCCAGGCCTATGTACAGGGTTCAAAGTCCCATAACCAAACCCTAAATAAATTACATTTATATGTTGCCCATAACTCACTGAGTACGAATATATAATCATTTCCATCATCGGGGTCCAATTGACCCTTTAAACTATCAGTTTAAGTCATTAGGACGATGTCTAATATCCCTATTTTTACCGTAAAAATATATTCAAACACATGTAATAAGCTAAGATAATGAGTTATCATCATTACCTGAAGATTTGGGGTAGAAATTCCACTATTTTTCCCTTTATTTCCTCTCTCTTTTCTAACTTTTCTTTTCTCTATTTTGTTCAATGTTTCTGTTTTGTTCTCAATGTTTCTGTACTAAAATAATGCTAAGGGATATAAATCCCAAAGCTAGCCGACCTCTTTTTTTTTTTTTTAAATAAATTCGCTACAACGATTAAAATTAAAATGGAACCCTAGAGAAGTCGAAGTGATCCCAAATTTTTTAAGTAAGTTATACAAAATATATGTAACATACTCGCGAAGACGGATCTCAAATCGGACTCTCGAAACTCAAGATGTGAATTTAAAGGAAAAAGGTCAAATTATTTAACTTTCGGCATTTTAGCGGAAACTAGCCGAACAACATCGAAATTCACTTTCAAAAAATCACAAAATTTAAAAATAATCATACGAACCTAACGGCGCTTTCGGATTTCGAATCGGAGCTCATTCGCCAAAACCGAGCTCAAAAATCTCTTTTTAATATTTATCGACAATAAAAACTGAAACCTTCTTCCGACGCCTACCAAACGAGGTCTGATTTAGCTCAAATTTTACAGACAGGTCCTAATGGACGTTACGAATATTTTAAAATTATCGGCACGCCAATCGGAGTCCTAACTTCCGAAACGACTGATCGAGGTCGTTTCATTCTCCTCCACTTAGACTCTCGTTCGTCCTCGAACGAGCAAGAGTCTAAAATAGATTTCACATCTCTAATGAGAATGCTTACACTAATTTTTCTAATGACATTTACGACGAAACCAAAATCATATACAATGATAAGAACTTTTAGGCTTTAAAGACCAAGTTCGAACCTGAATCGTCGAAGAGGCAAGGATACCTCTCACGCATACTGGACTCAAGCTCCCAAGTGTCCTCCTCACGAGGACGATTATTTCATCGCACTTGAACCATCGGAATCTGCTTCGAACGGAGTTTTCGGATTTCACGCGCAACTATAGCAACTGGGAACTCCTCGTAGGCCAGATTCACATCTAGCTGAGCAGGGTCTAATTCGATCACTTCGGAAGGATCTCGGATACACTTCCGGAGCATCGACACATGGAAAACTGGGTGAACTGGCATAGAAGCTGGCAAGTCGAGCTGATAAGCTACCTTACCAATACGCTTCTCGATACGGAAAGGGCCAATGAACCTGGGACTAATCTTTCCTTTCCTACCAAATCTCTTTACACCTCGCATCGGTGACACTTTCAGAAATACCGTGTCCCCGACCTCGAACTCTAACTCTCAGCTCCTCCGGTTCGAATATGAAATCTGCCTACTCTGGGCAGTCCGTAAACGATCCTGAATAACACGAACAACATCAAGAGTCTGACGAGCCATATCTGAACTCATCACCTCGACATCTCGAGACTCAAACCAGCCAATAGGAGAACGACATCGACGACCATATAAGGCCTCGAATGGAGCCATCTGAATGGAAGACTGGTAGCTATTATTATAAGAGAACTCTGCTAACGCCAAATGATCATCCCAGCAACCCCCGAAGTCTAGTGCACAAGCTCTCAACATGTCCTCCAGAATTTGAATAACCCGTTCGGACTGACCATCAGTCTGAGGATGGAATGCTGTGCTAAGCTGCACCTGGGTCCCCAACTCTCTCTGAAAAGACTGCCAGAACTGAGAAGTAAACTGGGAACCACGATCTGAGATAATAGATACAGGAGTACAATGCAGCCTAACCACCTGCTCAATGAAAATCCGAGCCAATCTCTTAGCTGAATCAGTAGTCTTTACAGGGATAAAGTGAGCTGATTTAGTCAGTCTGTCGACAATGACCCAGACTGAATCGTGGCGCCGCAGGGTCTTTGGTAGACCAACTATAAAATCCATTGTGATGTGCTCCCACTTCCACTCGGGAATGGGCAATGCCTGGGCTAACCCCGCTGGTCTCCGGTGCTCGAACTTAACCAGCTGACAGTTCAAGCAACGAGATACATAATCAAATACATCTCTCTTCATCCCCTTCCACCAGTATAGCTCTCGGAGGTCCTGATACATTTTTGTAATACCAGGATGAATAGAATAACGCGAGCTATGAGCTTCACCGAGCACTGACTGCCTCAAATCCCCAACATCAGGAACACAGAGTCGACCATTAAACCGAAGAATTCCATCTGAATCAAGCTTGAAGGAGGGAACTCCTCCACTTAGGACGCGACCACTCAACTCCTGCAGATGAGGATCCTCGAACTGTCTTCCCTTAATCTGATTGACCAAGGAAGACTGAGCTGCAATACATGCTAAGACTCGACTAGAGTCTGGAAGAAGAAATCTCACGGCAGAGTCGCCAAGGGACTTCAATTCTCGAGCCAATGGTCTCATATCAGTATAAAGAAAAGCCATGTTGCCCATGGACTTCCTGCTCAAAACATCTGCTACTACGTTCGCCTTCCCAGGATGATAGTGGATAGTGAGATCATAATCTTTAATCAATTCAAGCCACCTCCGCTGTCGGCCGTTAAGATCTTTCTGAGAGAGAAGATACTGCAGACTCTTATGATCCGTATACACCTCACAAGGCTCGCCATAAAGATAATGCCTCCATATCTTCAAAGCAAAGACCACAACTGCCAATTCTAAATCGTGAGTCGGATAATTCTTCTCATTCGGCTTCAACTGTCTGGAAGCATAAGCAATTACCTTCCCGTGCTGCATAAGAACACAACCCAAGCCCACACGAGATGCATCACAATAGACTACAAATCCACCGGTACCCGAAGGAAGGGATAACACTGGAGCTGAAGTCAATAAGGCCTTAAGATTTTGGAAGCTTGCCTCACACTCATCGGACCATCGAAACTGAACCGCCTTCTGCGTCAGGCGAGTCAGGGGAGCTGCAATAGTAGAGAACTTTTCCACAAACCTCCGATAATAACCTGTCAATCCAAGGAAGCTGCGAATCTCCATCGGAGTGGTAGGACGAGGCCATTTCTGCACTGCTTCAATCTTCTTCGGATCAACCTTGATACCCTCACTAGATACCACGTGACCCAAAAATGCCACAGAATCAAGCCAAAACTCACATTTCGAGAACTTAGCATACAGCTTACGATCACGGAGGGTCTGAAGAACCACCCTCAGATGATAATCATGCTCCTCGCTGCTACGAGAATAAATAAAAATATCATCAATGAAGACAATGACAAAGGAATCAAGGAATGGCTTAAACACCCGGTTCATGAGATCCATAAAGGCTGCAGGGGCATTAGTCAGCCCAAAAGACATAACTAAGAACTCATAATGGCCGTAACAAGTCCTAAAAGCAGACTTCGAGATATCTGACTCGCGAATCTTTAGCTGATGATAACCAGATCGCAGATCGATCTTAGAAAAGATTTGGCACCCTGCAACTGATCAAACAAATCATCAATGCGAGGCAAGGGATACTTATTCTTGATGGTGACCTTATTTAGCTAACGATAATCAAGACACATCGGTATAGTCTCATCTTTCTTTTTCACGAATAGAACAGGAGCACCCCACGGGGAAATACTCGGCCTGATGAACCCCTTATCAAGCAAATCTTGCAATTGCTCCTTCAGCTCCTTCAACTCTGATGGGGCCATGCGATAAGGAGGGATAGAAATAGGCTGAGTCCCTGGCACAATATCAATGCCAAACTCGATGTCTCGATCAGGAGGAAGTCCTGGCAAATCATCTGGAAACACGTCAGGGAACTCCCTAACGACAGGAATAGAATCAAGAGACGGAATCTCCACAGTGGTATCTCGAACAATGGCAAGATACGCTGAACACCCTTTATCCATCATCCGCTTTGCCTTCAGGAAAGAAATAACATGCCCTATAGGTGGCAAATAAGAGCCCTGCCATACCACCGGTGCTGAACAAGGAAGAGACAACTGAAGAGACTTGGCATGACAATCTAATGTGGCATGACACGACGCCAGCCAATCCATGCCAATAATAACATCAAAGTCAACCATATCTAGAATTAGAAGATCTACTAGTGTCTCACGACCCCCAAAAGATATGGTACAAGCTGGATAAACTCGATCCACAATGATAATGTCTCCAATAGGAGTGGAAATACAGAATGGATCACGAAGACACATATAATCAACATGAAAACCCAAAGCAAAATAAGGAGATACATATGAATATGTAGATCCGGGATCCACCAAGGAATATGCATCTCGACCACAAACAGATAGAATACCTGTAATAACAGCTGGGGATGCCTCGGCATCCTGCCTGGCCGGCAGTGCATATAGCTGTCTCTGTGGCTGAACTAATCTACCACCCTGAGATCCACCTCTGGAGGGACCACCTGAACCACGACCCCGACCTCTACCAGATGGTGGTACACCTCTAGCTGGCTGAGACCCTGAAGGGGCACCTTGAGGCTGCTGCTGCATAGGCGCTGGAGGGCGAGGGAAAGAACTGCTACTACTCTGCTGATAAAGATAAGGGCAATCTTTCTTATGATGCCCTGGCTGACGACAATGGAAACACCCTGGGCCATACTGGCGCTGAACAAACTGCTGATGACTACTAAGAGGAAGCTGGGGATGACCCCGTCGAGGTCCTGGCGCGTCCTGAAAACCACGTGCTGGAAACTGAGCTGGTCTGACAAGAGGCCTACTCTGTTGCTGATAACTCCTACCTCCATACAAGGTACTAGAATGCCCTGGACCACGAGATCTTTTACTCTCCCGCTCTAACTCCTCCATCGCCAATCTATGATAGGCCTCATATCTCCTGGCAATATCAACAGCGACATCAAATAGAGTACCAGCCTCAATCTCACAAGCCATCTGGGACCGCAAATAAGGAGAAAGCCCATCAATAAAACGCCTGACCCTCTCAGAGGGCTCCTGCACGAGATCTGGAGCATAGCTGGACATCTCTGAAAACAAAAGCTCGTACTCCGTGACTGACAGGTTACCTTGTCCAATCCTCTCAAACTGTCTCCTCTTCTCATCCTGCTGACTGCGAGGGAAAAAATTCTCCACGAATCGATGGGAGAACTCACTCCAGGTCAGCTTAGGTAAGCCCTGCCTAGCTGATCGGAGTGCGGTCCACCAAGCTAAAGCCGGACCCTCAAGCTGGAAGGCAGTATAATCAGCTCCATACTGCTCAAGATATCCAAGGGCCTCTAAGATACGCTGACATTGATCAAGAAACTCACGAGGCTTAAGCTTATCTGATTTCTGACCAGAGAACTTCGGAGGACTAAGTCGGGTAAAATAATGCAACCTTGCCGGATCATCAACCTGACCTGCTACCTGGACTGGCTGACCAGCCTAAGCAACCGGAGGTACAACACCCGCTACCTCTGGAACATGACCACCTGGAACATGAACTGTTGGGGCTACATGTGGAGCTAGAATAGGGGCTCCCTGAACCTGAGAACCAATATCTACCGCAGCCTGCGGAGCTGCCTGAGGGATAAGAGCATCTACGACAGCCTGAGGGATAGGAGCATCTACAGCAGCCTGAGGAATATGAGCATCTACGGCAGCCTGAGGAATAGGAGGTCCCTGGGGCATCTGCGTCGCTAAGAATCTCATAAAAGCGTCATGAAGTGCGGGGGGAACGAATATGCCCTGCTCCCCCTGCCCAGCAAAAGCTGGCACTACCGGAACCTCTGCAGCAGGATCAACATGATCCACCAACCTCGTGGCCTGGGCAACTCTACCTCTGCCTCGACCACGACCTCTACCACGACCAACACCACCACCTCGCGGAGCAGCAGGCATAGGGGCGACCGCTGGCTCCTCCACCTCTCACTGAACATTCGCGCGCGTTCTCACCATTTACTGCGGAAAATTAAAAATATTTAACTTCAGATAAGAAGACTCACGCACGACAGGGAAAAAAAGAAAGGAAACTGCCTAAATGCCACCATAGCCTCTCGTAGATAAGTACGGACGTCTCCGCCCGATCAGCGAGACTCTATTAGACACTGTCATGATCTGGAAAGACTCTAAACCTCGCTCTGATACAAACTGACACGATCCGAATTTTCGGTTAGGCCGTGCGGGCACCCGACCACCTCCCCTAAACCTGTCGGGCGAACCCTATTGACTGAATCGATATAAATTGTGAAAAATTACCTTGAAATGAAAATGAACCAAACTTTAACAACATAAGATAACTCTCAAGGATAGACAAACATACAAGCTGTCTGAGTAATACAACTAACTACCCACGATATAAAGGTTTCCAGATCAGACATCTAAGAAGGCCAAAAGATTTACACACCTCCCGAAGGGAGCAAAAGTAAGGAAAACTGTAATATCTGAAGTTTGTGGCCGTAATGAACAAGATGGCTCACCGTAGACAGCTGAAAACGTACTACTCCTCAATCACGACGTGGCTGGCTGGGTCCTGGAGCAGAATCTGCCGAAAAGAAAACACAAGAACAAATAGGGGGTGAGTCATAAGGACTCAATAAGTGAGGACAAACTAGCAACCTTGAAAAATACATACGCTAGTCAGGGAAACAGAAGCCATAGCAGTCAACCAGATAAATCATTCACAGATAATTAATGCAATAAATCTATACAGCTAAAAAAATGCATATAAGGATATGCAATGATGTATCATGATGCAATGGGGTCACATGTGCCCGAAACCTATCTCCGGCGCGGGACTCTCATCGTCTACCAGGAGATATATGCAATAATGACCCTTCACCGGCGCGGGACTCTCATCGATTATCGGGAAGTATATGCGATAATGACCCTTCACCGGCTCGGGACTCTCATCGATTACCGGGAAGTATATGCAATAATGACAGCCAGAGTACAATGCTCAGATACTCAATGCAATACCAGCAACAGGACATAACATATAATATACAACGTAAATTCAAAGCTAAGGCGTAATGAGTACGCCTATCGGCAGCTACACACGTAAGGAACACGTGGTAGAAAATCCACGAGGCCAAGTGCCTCCAAATAAATGGATATAAACACTTACCGTATTCCAAAGCTAGCCCTGTTACTCAACCACTGCTTTTTCCTTTGGATTAACTGCCAAACGATCCTTTTCTATTCAATAAGCAGAAAAATTATATCAAATAAAGCTAAAGGCTTCATTCCTTATGTCTTAGGGCAATCCAGTTAGGAACCTGATACCCCATTTGCATACGCAATACGCAGGCCAGGCCTATGTACAGGGTTCAAATTCCCATAACCAAACCCTAAATAAATTACATTTATATGTTTCCCATAACTCACTGAGTACGAATATATAATCATTTCCATCATCGGGGTCCAATTGACCCTTTAAACTATCAGTTTAAGTCATTAGGGCGATGTCTAATATCCCTATTTTTACCGTAAAAATATATTCAAACACATGTAATAAGCTAAGATAATGAGTTATCATCATTAACTGAAGATTTGGGGTAGAAATTCCACTATTTTTCCACCTCTTTTTCCCTTTTTTTCCTCTCTCTTTTCTAACTTTTCTTTTCTCTATTTTGTTCAATGTTTCTGTTTCGTTCTCAATGTTTCTGTACTAAAATGATGCTAAGGGATATAAATCCCAAAGCTAGCCGACCACTTTTTTTTTTTTAAATAAATTTGCTACGACGATTAAAATTAAAATGGAACCCTAGAGAATTCGAAGTGATCCCAAATTTTTCAAGTAAGTTATACAAAATATATGTAACATATTCGCGAAGACGGATCTCAAATCGGACTCCCGAAACTCAAGATGCGAATTTAAAGGAAAAAGGTCAAATTATTTAACTTTCGGCATTTTAGCGGAAACTAGCCGAACAACATCGAAATTCACTTTCAAAAAATCACAAAATTCAAAAATAATCATACGAACCTAACGGCGCTTTCGGATTTCGAATCGGAGCTCATTCGCCAAAACCGAGCTCAAAAATCTCTTTTTAATATTTATCGACAATAAAAACTGAAACCTTCTTCTGAAGCCTACCAAACGAGGTCTGATTTAGCTCAAATTTTACAGACAGGTCCTAATGGACGTTACGAATATTTTAAAATTATCGGCACGCCAATCGGAGTCCTAACTTCCGAAACGACTGATCGAGGTCGTTTCATTCTCCTCCACTTAGACTCTCGTTCGTCCTCGAACGAGCAAGAGTCTAAAATAGATTTCACATCTCTAATGAGAATGCTTACACTCACTGGTCCCCCCACGTTCCCTCTCTACTTTTTTGTACAAATACAATCAATCTCAATCGTCCATTTTGAATTGGTTTCGATCTGAACCGTGAGATGTCTATAACGTTCGGATTCCCTTTGAAAATCAGGGTGAAACTAGTACGATCCAAAGGATTATACTATTTTGACCCTGGCTTCAAAAGGGAAAGGAAAAAGCGAGTAGGGTCGATTTGGGATTTTCAAGGGAATCCGAAAACTCTAAATTCAGGTATAAATAGTTTCTTGTTATTGTTGTTTAGGGGTTGGAGTTTTTTTTAGAGAGGCATACCTAGAGGCTAAAATTCTAAAAGCAGCAACATATAAATGGATGAACATTTTTCTCAGTTTTTCTAAAAAAAAAAAAGACATAGCAATTACTTGTTTTTGTTTGATTGGTGTCGTAGCTTCAACATTTAAGTCGTCGACCTCGTTCCAGTCGTTTAGTCGAGTCACATTCTTCAGACTCACGCTTTAGTTCACTGCACCAAAACAGGTAACATTCCCTTGCTTTCCTTATTTTTACCTGATTCTGCACTTTTGTTTAAGCTTTATTATAAGCATTTTGATGCTCTTGTGTGAAAGTCTTCTGACTATCACTGTGGATTTATGCGCGTAATATGTCATTTTCTGGTTCAAGTTCAAGCTTTGCAAAGTACACTAAGTTTCAGGTTGTTGTTGAGCTTTAGTGAAGCTGTTTGGTTTAAAGTTAGTAACTTTATATCGTATTGAAGTTAAAACAGTCAATAAAACTGGACTGCTTGTTCTTGGGGGTAGAAAAGTTGAATCTTTGATAGCTTAGTTGCAAAAAATCATGTCTTTAAGATTGGAATAGTGAAATAGAGTTTAAAAGAGGATGATCTTCCTGTTTCTTTGAAATTTGGGTTTCTGTTTGTCGCTTTTCCATACCATGCTAGCTGTTAAATGTAAGACATAGGATTGAAAAGAGGTAATCCCTGGTTCTATTTATTGTAGTAGCAGTAGTTCTGGTTTGGTTCTGGCATGCAGGGATTTAGGTTTGTTTCTGAAGTTCTGCAGGTGTAGGGAGTTAGTTCAGGATGTTTCAAAGAGTGATAGGAGTTGGTTCTGGTGTCAGCAGGGAATTGAGAGGGAGTGTTGTAGGGTGCTAGGAAGGTGTTTGGAGGATGTTTGTTGGTTTGTAAGTGTTAGAAGGCAGTGGGGCTTCAGGAGAGTTATTAGGCTGATCTGTAGGAGTTCAGGTGTTTGCAGGGTGAGTTTGGAGGGAGTTTATGATGTGCAGGGATGGTTCAGTTTGTCAGGTGTAGAGAGGAGGCTGTCTGCCTCTATTCTCTTGAAAATAGAACAATGTTCTTGAGCAGTGTAGGGTCTGATGTAGGTGGTTTTAGGTCCTGGTGTTGCAGGCTGTAAAGGAGGTTTCAGGGCTCTGGTTGGTTAAAGGCTGTTCAAGAGGGAGTAGGGGGTTCCTGGGAGCTTATTTAAATTCTGGTGTGTCTAGTGTTTGGAGGCAGTGTAAGAGTGATCTTGGTTGCTTGCAGAATTGTTGCAGAGGTAAAATAGTTTCTGGTTGGTCATGGAGGTGTATTGGTGAGTTGAGGGAGTCAGGTGGTTGCAAGTAGCAGGGGTTATTCCAGGTTCTTAATTGCTTTGAATGGAGCCTAGGAGTTGTAGTTTGTCTTGTAAGGGGTTTCAGAAAGAGTTCGGGTTTGCAGGTTCTTTAGAGAAGTGTGCTGATGAGTTTGGAGTTGTTTAGGGAGTTTGTAAAAAGTGTAGGTGGTCTGCTGTTGAGAGTTGTTCCAGGTATGAGTGTTAGTAGTTCAGGAAAAGGTATAGAAGCAGTAGGAGTTTAGGGTTAGTTCTGGGATAATGCTGGTGTGGGTGCAGGTTTTAGAGGTGGTCCTGTAATGGTGTAGGCTGTCTGTTTCAATGTGTATGCATAAATGAGGGTGCATCCTGTAATGAGTGTTGGTTTGCAGATGTATGTGTATGTGCAGAAATATGTGTGTGTGTTTAAAAGAAAATGAGATCTTGAACTCCTCTGCTATGCCCATTGCAGTTGAAGATGTATGTGCAAGAATGATGTTTCTTTGAAATCGCAGTTAGTTTGAACCGTCAAAGCTGCTAGAATATTAAGAAATGATTTTCTTGAAGCCTGCTTGTATAAAATGTCTTAATTCCCCAGAGTGGTGCTACTGCTCATATTCTGAATTAAAAGAATTTAAGATTGACGTTTGTAAGTGTGTATTAGACTTCATCGATGTCTCAAGTTGCTTTTAGTAGACTGTGATATACTCCATGCATATTAGTGTTAATTTATTCGCTTTAACCTCTGTTTATGACCCTCTACTACTAGCTTTTCCAACTATCTTTGTTTTCCTCCTACTATTGCTAATTCTTTGGTTATGAGGTAAATTTAATAAGAGGATCAGATTTTATTAGTCTCGCGGTTTTAAGTTAGATATTAAGTCACTTTTGCATAACGATGTCTTGGAATTCAATTGTTGTATTACTTTTAGAATCTAGTTGGAAATCTTCATTTGCTGCCATCTATTCAATGTCAAGTTTAACTACTATTTGGTCAATTCACTTATTGGTTCTTCTTGGCTTGCTGCTCGTTTTGTCATTTATGTTTATTGAAGTCGTTCTTACTGTTACATGTACTAATCTTTATTTTCTTTTTTCTTTGCATAATCCACTTGGGAGCGAGTTGAATAAAACTCACAAACTGGGATGGCATGCATTCGGAGTTATTTGATCCGCTCCGTATTTTCGGGACTTGATATCCCCGAAAATGTAAAAGAAAGAAAAAAAAATGGAATTTTCTAAATTCAAGGCTCAGTGATTGAGTTGCTAAATCCGGGTTCTATCTTCTAAACTCCCTCTTTCCCGTCCCCTTTAGTAAAGCATGTTATAGGAAGCCCTGAAAACCGGACTAGGACTTTGCATGTTAGAAGCTTGGTAGGATAGCCGCTCTAGTAAAGATATTATCTTATCGCATGTTTAGAATTGTTTAAATAATCGCTCATCCCGTTTCTTTGGGACGCGCCAATTAGTTTAAGGCAATAGAAACCTCTCGTCAATTATTGAGTGCAAAAGAATCAAAATTTATTTAAAAATTATACAATCTTCATTTATTATTTACATTTAAATTAATTATTTATCTATCTATCATTTATTATTTACTATCATTAATTAAATTAATTAAGTGGTATTTATTATTAATTTATTTAATTAATCAACTCAGTTATTTAATTTTAACTAATCATTTATGGTTTAATCAATTATAATTATTTAGTCAATCAATTAATCAATTATTATCCATTATTCCTTATCTAATTGAATTCATATAAATATTTATTTATTTAATTAAGTTATTATCTATTTATTATTTATCTATCCAATCAATTAATTAGTCAACTATTATTATTATCTAATTATTTAACTAGTTTATTTCATTTATCTAATTTTATTTAGCCTTTATTCATTTAATTAATTAACCAATTGATCATTATTTAATTATCCATTTAATTAATCTTAAATTTGGTCATTTATCTATATAAGTATCGGCATAACTAAAATCTTATCTTATTTATATTATTCCTATTATCCTTATTTAATATATACTTATTATCCTTAACAAATTCGTGAAAACCGCCGGATTAACCGCATTTAGCGAATTTTCGAAAGTGCTCCCGCAAGGGACCTTCTTTCGAATTTAATAGAACCACTTACTCAGAATCTCTGATTTTAATAAATTTCTTTTAAGTAAAGGGAATAAAATGCACTCTTTAATTAACGCTTGGTTCCTAATAATCCTTAAATTAGGTGGTGACTCCAAAGAAGCTCTTTGGAGTCTCCATTTTGTTGAAAATAAATCCCGATGCAAATTTATGTGCATTTTTTGGGAGGGTTCAACAATTATGCTTGACATGAAGCATACTATAATTGTCATTGCTTGTATTCTTGTTGAAAACTTATAGATTAATAGTCAGAGAGTGGAATTTCTTTTTAAATAAATACAATAAAGGGTTATGTATGTGGGCTTTAATATCACATGTATATATATTACTATCAAAGAGGAGCCCGTGCCAGTACGGGCCCAATACTTATGTAGTGGGGTGTCTCTTTTGTGAATATGTGTTTAGATTTTGTTTTTATTTTTATGTGTTTTGCAAATTATACACATGCTTCATCTCCATGGAGTTCTTCATTGCACTCTTTCTTGTGAGCACATTTGTGTTAGTAGTATGTGACTTCATATTTAAACTTTATCGGTCTCCAGTTAGTTTAATGACGTCGTACTCACTGTCTTTGACTTCCATAATGTATTACAGTTAGAAGTGTATTTTCAATTCAATTCGATGCTGTGACTTTCTAAGTACGTAGGACATTATCCTTGCAAACAAAAAAAACTTCAATGTTTAATAGATTATGAATAATAGAATAGGTTTATTATAATTTTATTTTGATGCTAAACTAATTAAGTCATATTTATAAGTTAGTATTCGTCTTCCACTTCCTCGACATTCCTTTTCTTTTTCTTTCTTTTTCGTTATCTTTTATTTTTCCTTCATCTTTTCCAATCTAATCTTAATTTTAAAAGTAAAGTGTTATATTTGTTTATGCAACAATTAATTGTGCTAAATAAAATTCATATATATACCTTCCTAATCTTTGTAACACTGACCTCTTTTTGTTTGAGATGATATGTCAATCCATCTTATTTTGATTCTTTTTTAACTATACTGGTTAAAAATTACTATTTTATTTCACGAGTACCCTATTATAGGTTGCCTATTGATAATTTAATTCTACTACACGATAACCTTATTTTAAAAATTAATTTTATTTAATACCCAATTGAAAAAGGATTCAAATTTTTTTCTTCAAAACAAATTCCCCCGCTGCATAGATTAGGGCCACATAGAACTATTTAAGATTATAGATTATATATTCTGGAGTGAACAATGTTAACTCAAAAAATAGGAATTACACTATAGTATTTGAAATAAAGTAAAACCACAGTATATCAGTTTAACTTTTCCTTTCAATGATTTTAATTATATATAATCTTATTATTCACAAAATGTTTTCGTTAATTTTTCAGCTGAACTCCTTGTCCTCAATTATATTAACTTACCAAAGACACGAAAGTTAGTTGGTTTGCACACGTGTTCCAAGAACATAAAATTTAAAGGAAAAACATGAATGAAGCGCTTAATGAATGCATATAAATTTGTCTATATTTACACAAATGTACAACACAATTAAGATAGCTTGGTGAAATAGTAAGATCAAAAGTAACCAAAAAAAACCTGCACATGGGACCCACCTCAATAGGCAAGCAAACGTCAGAAAAGGTCAGGACACGTATTGAATAACTCGAAAGGCATTTGATTTTTAAGTCATATGCCGTAGAGTCCAACTTACACTGCGTCATGATACAACAAATCTCAGCATGAGATTAGTGAAATTCCGAAATTGCCCTCGATATGCCCAGGCAGGCATGTTGACGGAGAGCTGTGAGCTTTCCCTCTTATAAGATAGTAGAGATATATAACTTGAGAATTTATGATTAATAAATAGTTCACCAAAGTGACTATTTATTTGGAGTCATTGAAAAATTCTCAATATGTTATACATGTGAGAAGATATTATTCATGGATTGAGAATTATGATAATAAATAGTGTTCACCAAAGTGGTCTACTTGTTTGAGTCATTGAAATAGTCTTAATATTACCATGTTAAGATTGTCCTCGATGAGTGTATGCTAGTGTTGAAGATTTATCTACAAAGGAGATTCATCTTTTGATACTAGTGACACTAAATTAAATAATGAGATGAGCTATTTTGTCTTTCACCCAAAGTAAAAATTTATTGTCTTGGCTTAATCTAATAAATATGTAAAATGAGTAGGACAATTTATTTTAAGAGGAGGTTTTGTGTCTCTTACCCAAATGAAGGGCATAATGAGTACCTTGTACTCTTAGAAAAATATTAGGAGGAGGTTTTGTATCTCTTGCCCAAAGGTGAGGATACAATGAATACCTTGGTCTCTTTGGTTAATTAAAAGGGGAGATAGTTGCATCGTCTACCCAAAGGAGAGGTGTAATAGATATCTTAGACTCTTTGACTTTTATAATTAATTAAATAATGCCCATTGTTTTTACCTAACCTTTTGTGTTGTCTATCTACAACTGTTAACAACATGACCACTCAGCTGAATTCGATTGAAACTCTGACTAGTAGGAATTATAAGAAGTGGAAACAAGATGTTGAAATAATATTGGCCTTGTTGGACCTGGACATTGCATTGACTGACAGAAAACCTGCTGAACTTACACCTCAGAGTACTCCTGAAGTAAAAGCAAAGTATAAAAAATGGGTGAAGGCTAACAAGTTGAGCCTTATGATAATGAAGAGATCAATTTCTGATCACATAAAAGGTGAAGTCAAGGATAATGGTAATGCAAAAGATTACTTGAGTGCCATTGGACAGAAATTTCTAGAGTCTGATAAAGCTGAGACAGATAGCCTCATTGATTCTCTGTCTTCCATTAAATATGATTTTGTAGGAAGTGTCCATGACCATATCATTAAATTGGTGAACATTGCTTCCAAGTTGAATAACTTAGGCGTGGCCATCACCGATGATTTTCTAGTTCACCAATCCCTAAGGCCCCTTCCTAAGCAGTTTAATCAACTTCAGACAACTTATAATGCACAAAAAGATAAGTGGAGTGTTGATGAACTTATCACTATATGTGGTAGAGGAAGATAGGATTCGAAAAGAGAAAGGTGGGGGGGGGGGGGGTAGTGAACCTTGTCAGTTCGTCTAAGTCTGCTAGTTATCCCTCTTACAAAAGAAAAGGTGGACCCAAATTTTATAAAAAGAAACAAGGTCAGTCTCGTCATCCAGGTAGCAATAATTTTCATAATAATAAGCCTGGTGATAAGCAAGGTCAGTCTCATTATCCTAATGGTCCCCAAGCTGTGATAAAGAAAGAAGTCAAGTGCTGGAATTGCAAACAAGTAGGTCATAAGAAAGCTGGTTGTCCTCTGAAAAAGAATCAAGGTAATAATTTGGCTTTTGTCTGCTTTAAAACTAGTCTTGTGGATATTCCTTTAAATTCCTGGTGGTTGGATAGTGGTGTATCTATTCATGTAACCAATGACTTGCAGGACTTGTTCAGCAGACGGAAGCCAAATGAGGATGAAGCCAGTGTTATTGTGGGCAGTGGACTTGAAGTGGAAGTAGAGTTTATAGGAACTACTATTTTATCTTTTAAGAATAATTCTAGTATTTGCTTAGAAAATACTATTTTTGTACCGTCTATAAGATGGAAACTAGTTTCTATTTTACTTTTGGATAAATATGGTTATTCTTTTCAATTAAGTAATGGTTTTGTCAAAAAAATTTTACAATTCACATGTTGTTGGAGATAATTTTTTGAGTGGTGGTTTATACCACTTAAATGTAGTAAATGAAAAATTTTCTGCAATGCATGCTGAAAAGATTGCCCACAAAAGGTCTACTATGAATAAAATATCTTACCTATTATGGCATAGGTGTCTTGATCATATTTCTAAAGAAAAAATTGAATGATTGATAAAAGAAAATATCTTACCCATTCTTGATCCAAAAGATTTTGAAACTTGTGTAGATTGTATTAAAGGTAAAATGACCAAGGTTAAGAGGAAGGGTTCCACTAGGAGCTCTGAACTCTTGGGAATTATTCATTGTGATATTAGTGGACCTTATGTACCTACTTTGACAAATCACAAGTATTTTATTACTTTCATAAATGACTTTTCTAGATATTGTTATGTATACCTTTTAAAAGAAAAGTCTGAAACAGTTGATAAATTTAAAATTTATAAAACTGAGGTTGAAAAGCAGCTTGAAAAGTCCATTAAGATTGTAAGGTCTGACCGTGGTGGTGAATATTATGAAAAATATGATGAGTCTAGTCAATGTATGGGGCATTTTGCTTTGTTTTTGCAAGATTGTGGGATAATATCACAATACACCATGCCATATACTCCTGAGCAGAATGGTGTGGCTGAAAGAAGAAATCGTACTCTCATGTAAATGGTGAGAAGTATGATGTCAAGAACTAGCATGCCTGAGTCTCTTTGGGGGAAAGCTTTAAAAACTGCTAGCTACATCCTAAATAGAGTTCCTACAAAATCTGTCTTGAAAACTCTTTTTGAACTTTGAACAACCCGTAAACCTAGTTTGAACCATTTTCATATTTAGTGATGTCCAGCTGAAGTTTGTATTTATACACATGCTGAGAAAAAGACTGGCCCTAAAACTACCAGTTGTTAGTTCATAGACTACCCTGATCACTCTATAGGTTTTAGATTTTTCTGTCCTGGGCATGGCACGAGGATAGTTGAATCTATTAATGCTAAATTCCTTGAGCATGATGTTTGTGACTGTTCATGTAGTAAGGAAATTGTGTTGAAAGAGAAAGAAGTCATTGTTCCCGTGCCAATTATTCATGAAAAGGTGGTAAACCGACCTCTTCATGAGGGGTAAGATTTAAGGAACAATGATGTAAATTCTGTAGTTCCTGAGCCATCCCGAAGATCGCAAAGAGAAATAAGATCTGCCATTTCTGATGATTTTATTATGTATGTGACTGAAAATAATTGTGATATTGAAAAACTAACTGATCCCTTGTCATATACTCAAGCTATTTCCTCACCATATGTTGATAAATGGCGTGAAGCAATGGAAGATGAAATGTGTTCCATGAAACATAAAGGAGTGTGGGATTGAATTGCCTATAGGTTTTAAACATATTGGTTGCAAATGGGTATTTAAAACTAAAAGAGACTCAAAGGGAAATATTGATCGCTATAAGGCAAGGTTGGTTGCTAAGGGTTATACTCAGAAATTTGGTATTGATTACAAAGAAACATTTTCTCCTGTTTTATCAAAGGATGCATTCCGAATTGTGATGGCTCTTGTGGCTCATTTTAATTTAGAGTTGCACCAGATGGATGTTAAAACAGCTTTCCTCAATGAGAGTCTGCATGAAAAAGTTTACATGGTCCAGCCTGAAGGTTTTCAGATGGTTGGTAAAGAGCATCTTATGTGCAAGCTTAACAAATCCATCTATGGGCTTAAACAGGCCTCTAAACAGTGGTACTTGAAATTTGATGAGGTTATCACAAAATTTGGATTTGTGAAAAGTAAGCTTGATGAATGTCTCTACATTAAAATAACCAAGGGTAATTTCATTATTTTGGTTCTTTATGTGGATGACATTCTACTTGCCACTAATAATTTGAACATGTTGAATGAGACTAAACAGTTTTTGTCTAGATCTTTTGATATGAAAGACCTTGGGGAAGCTTCTTTCATTCTTGGGATAGAAATCAAAAGAGACAGATCTCGTAGTTTGTTGGGTTTATCACAACGTGCATACATTGAAAGTGTTCTAAAAACTTTTAATATGCAAGATTGTAGTTCTGGTGTTGCGCCTATGAATGGAGACAAACTTAGTAAGGATCAGTCTCCACAAAATGAAGTTGAAAGGACAACTATGAAGAATGTCTCATATGCGAGTGTTGTTGGTTGTTTGATGTATATTCAATTCTACACAAGGCCTGATATTGCATTTGCTGTTAATTTATTAGGATGATTTTCTTCTAATCCTAGATGGATGCATTGGGTGGAAGCAAAGAAGGTGATGAGATATTTGCAATGAACCAAGGACTTCATGCTTGTTTATAGGAAGGTTGAAAATATAGATCTGTTAGTATACTCTGATTCTGATATGGCAGGTTGTCCAGACACATTGAGATCAACTTCTAGTTACATTTTTATCCTGGCTGGAGGTGCAGTTTTGTTGGGAAAGTGAGAAACAAGATCTTACTGCTGGATCCACTTTGGAAGCAGAATCATTGCTTGTTATGAGACAGCCTCACAGGCAATTTGGATGAAGAATTTTCTTACCCAATTGCAAATTGTGGATTTTATATCCAAATCATTGACTATCTTTTGTGACAATGATTCAGCTATGCGCTTGTGTAAAAACAACAAGAGAACGAAAGGATCTAGGCATATTAAGATTAAGTATTTTAAGATTAGAGACATGGTGAAAGATGGAGACATACGAGTTGAGCAAATTAACACAGAATCTATGATGGCTGATCCTTTGACTAAAGGTCTTAGACCTGTAGTGTTTAATGAACATGCTCAAAACATGGGTGTCCTTGAGTCTTTTGATGTACTTTAATCAGTTGGAGCTATTTTGTAATGCCGACTGAGATATTGCTTTTAATAAGTTTTATTATTTATTTATCCAAGCTTGTGTTATTGATATTTATGATGCTTATTGACTAATGTGTTTGTTTGATTTTGTCAATTGAATATTTCTAAACTCATGGTATATTTGAGCTTTGCTTCTTGTTTCCTTGATTGTCTCGGGTACGACGCAAGTGAAATCTCTTGAGGTGCTATGTTTTTATGTCATTTGGAGGCTCCTAATATGGTATGTATTATTTTATCACTTGGAGAATTATGTTTTCCTAAGAGGTGTGGTTTGATTGGAATAATGGTATGCTTAGCACACATGTTTAATCCATGTTTATGGAAATTCTAGCTTTTGTGGTCATAAAAAGAATTCACCTTAAAATTGTGTGATGTCTGCTATGATTACTGTTCTCTATTGAGACTGAATGGATTGTTGTATAATGGGTCATTCTATCCTTGGCTATGTTAATAGTGTGGCCACAATAGAGTATTAAATTTTTTCAAAATGATTCTTTTTTTACAAAACTTCAAAAAATTTTGAAAAAATGTTTTCTTGTCCTCAACAAACGTCTAGCATATGGACTTACGTTAATTGGTTATAGCCTGAAAAGGATAGTGGCTTAGCCCAAGTGGTGAATAAAGTAAAAGGCCTGGTAATATATTATCATGTGTGTGGATAAGCTAGGCCCAATAACTATTGGTCCATGATGGTAGGCACTTTCTATAAATAGAGGCCAGCCCCCCTTAACCTAGCTATCATAAAAACCCTAACATATCATTACGTGCTACAGCGGTTGACGTCCCATCAGTTGAGTTCTCCTAACGGTGAGAGCATGGTAGCTAGAGGATAAATGGAAATTGGTCTCAGGCTTAACCGCCGATTGCTGCGACTACTGAATACATGGAGTTGAACGGTACGCTTACTCAACTAAAACTCAAGATTATGTATTGCTTGTGTTTTAATCTTTGCTATGGTATTACATAAATAATATAACAATCTTTTCAAAAATATTAAAGTCGCATGAAAGTTTTGAACACTTACAAAAATGTTCACACACTTATGCCATTTGAACGGTACAAATTTATGAATAGTTCACGTCTGACCCGCTATATTTAATTTACTTTTAACCGTAAATCTAGAAAAAATATTTTTATTTTAAAATAAGTGAACTTTACCTATTATAAAAATAAAATTTTAACACTATGCTAATTATATTAAGGCACTGTACTATGTATGTTTTGCTAAAAAAATATTGTTGAATATTTGATGTTTTGATGATGATAAATAAAATATACTTGTTAATATTTAACACTAGGTGTTGAAGGTAATGTGTGAATAAAATAGTAAGCTTGAGCTGTGTTCCAGGGAATAGTTTCAAGTAAGCGGAGTTCCTGAAAATGAAAGATGAATTCACTGCGGAGGACTTAAACATGATGTATATTATTGTTGTAAGTCATTCCTAATGAAATACATGAACTTGAGAAATCCCTATATGTGAGCAAGAGTCAAGTGAACGTTGATCAAGTAAATCTTGAAGCCGGTGTGGATACTCTGTAAATTGAGTTAAGTAATGAAATTGAACAGAATAAAGAGCTTCAAGAAAATTTAAAAAATGTGAACAATGAACTTGCTATGATCAATAAGTGGCACAAGTCCAATGAAGCTATACATTGGCTTAGTGAACATCAAAGTAGGAGTCGTAGTGGTCTGGATTACAAACGTGATCAGGTTAAATGAAATATAAATTAAAAAAAATATGTTAATTTACCTTAATATCGCTTATGTACTCATTGTGGACCACCAGATCACTATAGATATGAATGCTTAGCTAGAATAAAGGTTCTTGAAAAAAATAAATATATAGTTAAATGGGTTAGAAGAAATATGATATTTCCTACTTTTCAAAGAAAGGGACCCAAAAAAGCTTGGGTTTCTAAGTCAAACACTTAATTTAGTTTCGCAGGATAAAATGAGAGGGAGCAACCAATTGTGTAAATGAATATGGGTTGCTTGAATCTATTCACTGGAGTGAAACAAATTCCTCTCACTGACAACCTTCAATAAAAGGGGTGTGGCGCTTGGCAAAGATAAGAAAGGTAAATAATTGATATGGGCGAGAAAGGTAATTCACTCTCCCCACTCTTTTTTTGGTTGACCAATATAGCACTAGAGTTATCTCATTTTTCTAGCTCTTGTGTGGTGTTTAAAAAAATTGCTTACATTTTAACAAGGCACTAAGTAGAGAACACTTTGAGTAAAATAGATTGGAACTTGGAATGACAAAAACTACTTGAATGCTTTGGACATTAATTTTTTCCTCGATGATTGGCTAGAAAGTGCTATTCTTGGATTTCTGTTAGTTTAAAGTACCTTCAAATTGCAAGATTTTATCGAACTCTATTTTTGTAATGTGAAAAGTATACCCACATATCATGAGATTTATTTTTCTCGCTGATATCTATTGATATTGCCCTTACTTTCCTACACTGAAGCATATACATCGAGCATGAAACAGGTGATGGAACAGGTCCAGGTATACTTCTCAAAATTTTAAAGCTTTTGCATAATTCTATCCAATTCTTTTTAGAATATTATTTAGCAAAAAAAAAAAAAAATCAAAATCCCATGTGACTTTGCCCAACCAAATTCACTTAAACACATCATCATCCCTCCATCAACTCTCATCAAAACCCTTCCACTTTCAACGATGGTGAAAACAAGAGGCAAAGCTACTTCTCTTGCCAGAGCCAGACCCACACCAAAGAAACCCATTACCAAACCACTACAAAATCCTCAAACTCAGTGTTTCCATGTTCAAAGGCCATTGAAATTTAATTATTCCTCCATCATTACTTAGTATAGTAAGTAATGTTTACTTTCATTATTCGAGAAATTAGGTATTTCATAGAAGTTTTATGTTTTTCGATATATTATTGAGGATATTCTAACTTGAATCAGTGGAATTCATTAATTTACATTGTAAAAATTCGAATTTCTGCAGCTTAAAGCATAACATATAATTTATTTCATACTTAAAACATTACATATGAAAGAATCAAATAATCACAAATACACTTAGAAGATAGGTCTTTTAATCTTAATACATTAATTTATAGAGCCGCAAACAGTTCTTATGATCCCATTTTGACCAGTTAGGGGACGAATATCTCCCATTCTAATCATTGCAGCAGCAAAATCAGAGGCGAATGCTCGAGGACTCTTGCTATATTCAGAAACAATACTATTGGTGGATCCCCCACTAAAAAGGACTTGATCTGATTGAAGAAGACCCTTTCTTTGAATCAAGTTTTTGAAGTAATTGTTATCCAATTGATTGGGTGTAACTAAATCAAGTGGAGCTAGGTTTCCATTTTGGTCTTCTTGAGGACATCGACGTCTTCTAGTGCTAGCAAATCCTGCATCAATGTCTGTTCCATTGCTATAAATCCTATCACGGAAAAGGAAACATTGTACTTGGCCAATTGTATGTGCTCCTGAAATCAGAAAAATTGAATCGTTAGAACTTCTTATCTATACGAAAGTGTAAGATAAAAAAATGTGTTGTTCAATAACTTGATTAGTTTTTACCTGATAAAGCAACCATATCTCTTGTGCTAAGTCCCTTGCTTGCAAAGCTAGAAATAAGCCTATCAAGAGGATCAAAAGGGCCGGGAAGATCAGTTTCCGCAAGCGTATGATTAGCCGTGGTTGAATCTCTTCTTCCGAGTTTTACTGTCCATGACGGACCTCCAACCTGATTGTTATTAACATAATGTAGGTTAGCATTCGACAATTCCTTCTTTTCACAATAATTATTTTTTTTCTTTTATAGCGTGCAAATAATGAAATTCGACTTTATAACACTTACGAGAGATGATGCATCTCTAGCAGCAACTGTAAGTATGTCTGCACATGATACAATTCCTGGACATGTTTTCTCAAGCTCTCTTTTTGCATCTTCTATAATACCAAAGCCTCTAGCTGACCCAAGATTTGGCAAGGCGGTCTTTTCGCTCACAATTGTAGGAGTCTCATCAAGTAAGATAGAAGCATCACATCCCTAGAGTTAAAAGACACAAGTTAGAATGCAGTCAAGTCAATAACTTCGACTTAATGATGCGAACAAAGAAATATAACAAAAATGTGCATCTAACTGACCTGAACAAAGCAATCATGGAAATGGAGGCGGATGAGGGAAGCAGCCATGCGACGTTCCCGTGACACTGCTGTTCTAACACTCTTACGAATCGTGTTGAGAGCATTAGGGCAAGTGCGGTCATAGAATGTAGAAGAAAGTTGTGCATGGCACTGCATGCTGGAGAGCAGGAGAAGAGAAAATATTGCAGCAATGGCTGCAAAATAATTGTTTAAATAAATACTCATTTTCGTTATGCAACGTATAGTGATA
This sequence comes from Petunia x hybrida, assembly GCA_037355625.1. Lineage (NCBI taxonomy): Eukaryota > Viridiplantae > Streptophyta > Magnoliopsida > Solanales > Solanaceae > Petunia > Petunia x hybrida. The sequence continues at coordinate 7,608,215 of JBBBVM010000035.1, forward strand.
TGATGTCAAGAAATTATGAGTAGAGAGGCTTATTAGCTTTGTGATTGGAAGCTGTGAAGGTGATGAAGGAGGCTAATGTGCCTCTGAAATATTTATAGGCTCTGAAAGAAAGCTTTGGTCACTATTGGCTGCATCCGCGTTATTTCTAACTTTTGTCTCGCTATAGTTTGACTTGTTCTCTGGCTGTCTATTTTTGAAAGAATCTGAGTTAAACACTTTAAAAAGTACTCCTCTGAAGTAGTAGTATTTTTTCTTCAAATATATCATAGTTAAAATGTGACTTCACAATATGATTTGTCTTTCCTTCAACATGGTGTCAATTTTATTTTTTTATTTCAGCTAATAATGACTTGCTGAATTATGATCCCTTGGTTTCACAGTTTCACTATCACATGAGATTCACAGTAATCTTAAATTTAGAAATAAAATATGTTACGTATATCTATCTTGTCTTTATACTTGAGTATGCTATACAATTAATTGTATTTGCATCACTAACATCTGAAAGTACTACTGATTCATTTATTTTTGTTAAATATTCTTTAGTTATACCCTAACTAAAACAACCAACTACAAACCGAATAATCAGCACATTTCAGTTGTGCCATAGATAGCAAAGCTTTTGTGGTTAAATCTCTAAGCTACCAGTGTAACTAACATATCAGAGTAAGTGTATTGGGTAAAAATCGACTCGCGATGATTCGCCCCGGTCATGTAACCTGACAATGATCGAGCACATGATGACAGGCTAGAGACCGAAGAAGGTGAGTGAACCACCGCCGAACAAGGCACCGAGATCATCACCGAAGGCGAGCCGTAAGCTGAGCTTCGGTGATATTCATCTCGGTCAAATAGCAAGGCCCCATAACCGAGGACACACGTTTGGACCTCGGTAGATCGCCTCGGGTCCAGCGGCTTTGCAACCCACTATTTCAGCCCATTAACTCCTTCCATTAATGACAAGAACGTGGGTCTAAGCATGACTGATGATGGAGAACGTGGGCAAGGCCCCTAGGCCTATAAATAGTACTTCATTTTGTATTGTACACATCCAGAAATACATACTGAAACTCTGCCCAAATTTGTACTCAACTGTCATATATTGAAATCAAATTGTTCTTTCGCGCACATATTTAATTCTCGCATTTATTTAAGCTTTGATACGAAGTTTTGCTTATATTCGAATCCAAATTCGATTTGTGATCCTAAAACTGGTTTAGGGCCATACAAATTGGCGCCGTCTGTGGGGATATAAGCAGAATCGCTTTGTTCCAAAGTTCAACGTTCTTTTTGCGTTTAATTTTACAAGTTCAACGACGACATGGCTGACAATAGTGGAAATCATGATGGACAGACTGACGTTCCGTCGAACCAACAGTCCCAACTTCCAATGACGACGGAGGCTTTTCAGAACTTCGTCATTAATTCATTAAGAGCCCTCCAAGAACGGCAAGGTGAGCAGGCGCACATCAACGCCGAGTTCTGCGCCTCATTGGAAGCGAGGAACAGTGCAGCACCGAACGGAACCCAGCCTTCGGCCCCTGGAGGAGGCATCCCGACTTTCGTTCCTACGGGCGCGATAATAGGGGGACCTCTTAACGGGGCCACATCTGGGGTTCGGGCAATTTACCAAGTACGACGCTACACTTCGGGACGATTCCCACCGTGGCTGAAACAACACCCTCAGTTGACGTTGAGAGGTTGACCAGGGAAATTGAAGCACGCGTCGAGGCACGCGTTGGGGCGCATGTAGACAAGCGCCTCGAAAGCGTGCCGGGGATGACAAAAACCGAAGATGAGCTTGATATAGACCAGTACAGGGAGCTGCCCTTCAAGCCCGAAGCGGCCCCAGCCCCAACTCCTAAAAATTTCAAGCTGATGTTTTAAAGAAATACGATGGGACCACCGATCCCAAAGAGCATGTAAGGGAGTACATGTCAATGGTGAAGAGCAATGACTTAACGGCGATAGAGCTCGAGTCAATGTTCTTAAAGAAGTTTGGCGAGTCCTTGGAAAAGGGCGCGCTACGTTGGTACATGTGCCTACCAGCGGGGTCGATTTCCACCTTCAAGGAATTAACCAACGCCTTCGTGAAGGCCCACACTGGGGCACAGAAAATCCTCCAGAGAAAGTTATTAAGAGCTGGGTATTATTGGCCCACTATCAGTGCCGATGCAAAGGCCTTCGTGCAGAAATGTGATAAATGCCAACGCCATGGACGGATGATCCACCAGCAGGCCGAGCCTCTACATTCAGTGGTATCACCATGGCCCTTCATGAAGTGGGGATGTATATTGTTGGACCATTGCCGAAGGGAAAAGGTGGTGTTCGATTCATTCTAGTGCTAACTGATTACTTCACGAAATGGGTGGAAGCCGGGGCTCTCACCGAGGTAAAGCAAAAACAAGTAATCGATTTCATCAAGAAGAACATCATCTACAGGTTCGGTGTCCCGAGGGAGATTGCCTGCGACAATGGTAAACAGTTCATGGGGGCAGTCATCACTGATTTCTTCAAGCAATGGGGGATCAAAAGAATTGCTTCGACTCCTTATCACCCAAGTGCCAATGGCCAAGCTGAGTCTTCAAATAGAATTATAATCGAGAATCTCAAGAAAAGGCTCGATGAGAAGAAAGGACCTTGGCCCGAGGAGTTGCCAGGGGTGCTATGGGCCATGCGAACAACGGAAAAGAACAGCACCGGCGAGACTCCTTTTTCACTCGCTTACGGTATGGATTCTCTTATCCCTGTTGAAGTGGGTGAACCAAGCCTTCGGTACGCCCACACCACCGAAGATGCAAATCAACAGGCTATGCGCATAGAACTGGACTTGCTCGAGGAGAAAAGGGAGTTGCCTTTGGTTCGGCTAGCAGCCCAAAAAAGACAGATCGAGGCATACCTCAATAGAAAGGCCAAGCTTAGAGACTTCAAAGTCGGCAATTATGTGTTAAAGGCCACAAACCAATCAACGAAAGAAGAAAATGGGGGAAAGCTTATTGCAAATTGGGAAGGACCCTACAGAGTCAAAGCATTCGTTGGGAAAGGATCGTATCAAATTGAGGATTTGCAAGGCGAGCCCGAACCTCTAAACTGGAACATTTCCAATTTGAAGTGGTACTACTTCTAATCGAGGTAAATGTTCTTTGAACCTTTCTAAATTCACCCACAGCCTCGAGCCGAACAACGCTCCTATGGCTTCGGTCGAAATTTACTAACTTGCTCCTCGTTCCATTTTTGCTTGACCTTTTCAGGGAGCGAACCGAACGATTTCCAGTGCTCGAATCTTCATCAAGATTCACAACCGAACACTGGGGGGGAGTGAGAGGCGAGTTGATACCGAGGTTGACATCGAGCCTCCCAACCGAAGCTTATCTATCCGACAACCGGGGACTGACACCCGAGGAATAGATTTAGTATATTGTAATCCCGCCCGGCAGTGGCATATTATTAATTTGCTTTTCACCCAAGGTCCGCTTCGACTTGGTTCCATGTAAATAGCCGTTTTCTGGCTCGTTGATATTATCAATGAAATGATTTTGATTCCATATCTGTTTGTTTCTATAATTTTGCACTACGAAGTTGCACTTTAAATACATCGACTCGAGGACGAGACGTCGTTCTAAGTTTGCATCGATTAAATTCAGTCAAGTCTTGCAAGCAAGTTATTTATTTATTATGAGATGTTCGGTACATGTAAAAACCAACACTTGAGATGAAAACATGAAAAACATTTCATTAAAGAGCCCGAAGGCTAAGAATATTCACATCAAAAAGACCTAAAGGTCCCAAAAGTTATGCATAAACGCCCGAAGGCTTACAAAATGCTATCAGAAACCTAAGTCTTGCTATCAGAAATCTATACCTCGGGAGAATCACCTCCATCCTCGGAGCCCCCCTCGTCATCTTCATCACCCTCTTCATCGTCATCGCCGCTCGAGGCCTCACTTGATGGAAGTTCATCAATGATAGCTTGAGTCTCCGCCGATTTCACTTCGGCTTTTGCAATTTCCTCATCCAAGTTGAGCTCCCCGGTGCGGCATCGCTTGAGTAGCCTCTGTCGAGATTTGATAATGGCCCATTGCTTGTCCAGCTCGGACCTTTTGACCTTGATCGCAGCCCTACTTTTGCGATCGGTAATTTCGTCACGAAGGGCCTCGACCTCTGCTTCTTTAGCTGAAAGCTTGGAGTTCTCACCTTCCAACTTCTTGATATGAAGCACGTGCCTCCTCAGCTGGTCATGATGCTTTTTTGCCATCTCCACGACTTCACCCTTTACTTGGGTCTGCTCGGCACTGAATCTCGCAGCTTCAGACTCCAGCCTCGAGCGCTCAACTTGGAAGCCATCACGAAGGGCTTTAATTTTTACCTCAGAAGCGGCCTCGGCCTCATGCAGATCAGACTGGGACTTGGACAAATCGGCTTTTAGTGTAGTTATTTGTGCGTTGAAACTGTCCCTTTGCCTGTCCCACGAGCGAGCCACACGCCGGACCTCTTCGTCTTTTATAGTCTCATCCTCGAGGGCCCTCAACGACAGAACGAAGCCCTAAAAGAAAATCAACCAAGGGATCAGTATCATCAACTAACTAAGGGCAAAGACGCAAAGTTAAGAAAACAAATCAAACTTACTCTGAGGGCGTTGGCGGCGATAGTGTGGTGTAGCGTGCCTCGGGAGAAACTCTGCACAACTTTGCCTTCCACAGGGCCGAGCAAAGGCATGAGGCTCAGGATATCACCTCGGGTACTCTCCAAAAGGTTAGAGGAAGATGGCACTTCCAACTTTCGAAAAGACCAACCGAGGATGAAATCCTCGCGGGCTCGGATTGCCCCCTGACTGCTCCAGTGCCAACCCCTTCCTCGGCAATCGCAGCGTTAGCTTCTCCAACCTTGGCCTTTCCCCGAGCCTTGGCGATCGCAGCCTCGGTCTCCAGCTCTTGACCCTCGAGATCCACCACCTCGACTGCCTCTCGAGCTGTTAGACTCCCAGCGACAACGTCCTCGGGCTCGTCAATCAGCCCCCGGCGCGATTCTACCACCGCCCCGGCTCCGGCAGAAGCGCCCACCTCGACGCGGGGAGTCACCAAACGAGAGGGTTTTTTGGAAACCGCTCTCTTCCTCTTCACACCTACGAAGGGCAACATGGGGGAAACTTGAATAAGGGAACGAAGGAAAATGAAGATCAGCAAAACAAACGAAGACGATGTTACCTTTTGAAGAACCCTGGCCCGAGGACCCCTTTGAGACCTTCAAAGATTCTGAATCCTTCAATTCTTTCAAATCGCCCGCCAGGTCCCTCATCGAATCCAGCTCCACATCTGATTCGATATCCACGTCACCCTTTTTCTTCTCCGCCTCTTTTTTCTTTTTGCTCTTCTTCGTGCTGGTGGCATGATTGGGGAAACCTAAAGCCAAGGGAGAAGCAGTCAGTAATCAGGGCAAAATCCTAACACAACACACCAAGTGGAGCTCCACAAAGAAACTTACCATGTCTCTTGCACTGCCAACCGAAGTCAGCAGCCATCTTCATCCATGTTCGGATGGGGCGCTTCCGAGCCCCCATCACCGCTCTAACCCACTCGGTCAGCCCCTCGGGAGGAACGATGGTGACCTTATTGGCTGAAAAAGGGAAAATGAAGCGAGATTAGCAAACATGAACAACCACCGAGGAGAAAGCCGAGAGCCAAAAGATACTTACGGGTGTTATTCCACTTCTCAGGGAAATTGGGCTCGGTGGACAGAACGTCAGTCTCCAGGAGGACATACTGTTCACTCCAGCCTCGATCCCCATGATCCTCGCTCTTATGAAGGAGCGCATACTTACCACGGTTGTTTAAGGCCACAACCCCGGCCTTATGAAAATATGGGTAATAAAGAGAAATGAGGTGTTGTAGAGTGAAATCCACCCCGGCCTCCCTACTCAGCCAGTCCATGCACTGAACCACCCTCCAAACGCCGGGGCCAAGTTGGGCCAGACATAGGTTGTATGCCCGGCAGAAGTCGTCAATGATTCTATGCAGTGGAAGAGAGAAACCGAGGGTGAAGGGGTAGGTATAAGCAAAAGAAATCCCCTCCACGTGTTGGCAGACTCTACTTGTCGGGTCAGGGATGACCACTTTTACCTCGGGCTCAAACCTACACTCCCTCCGAACTCGCTCAATGTGAGCCTGTGTTATAAGAGTCGGCGTCGTGTTCACGAGTATGTTTCTATTCTTCCCCTCCTGGTCAGCCGATTGTTGTTGTAGTTTGAGATCTTTGCCGTTGTCGAAATGGGAGGGGATGATGTGATGAGGTTCTAATTCTTGCTCGAGGTGAATCGCCGGACCTGAAGGTCCCACCTCGGTACTATGACCACCCTCGGCTGAGGGCAAGTCACCTCCGGTTTCAGTCTCGGCCTCGGCATCATCCTCGCCCTCGCCCTCGGCATCGCCGCCCTCGCCATCGTCATCCCTACGGATGACATCACCCCTACCTACCTGTTGAACCCCAAAAATTACCCCCGAAAAGGGATAAATTCCGGAATATCGACAGGATGGACTAACTCTTTTGGAGTTTTTGGAGTCGCCACCCAATTTAAGGAAAACAGGGAACCAAATTAGCAAATGCGTGCAAAAACTCCGTTTTAGGAAAAAGACGGTCTTTCAGAGATCCTAAGTAAGAGGTTTTATTAATCTCGGAAGAAGGTTTTTAAGGCACTTCCGAAAGTCCGTAAAATACGGTTAATCCGGCAGGTTTCCAAAATATTTGCAAAATATGCTTTTCTAGAAAATTTATCTAAAATAATTAATTGAAATAAAACTTGTTCATGAAAACTATTTTGATTTGCACGCATTTTGCTAATTTGCCCCAGTTCGCAATAAATTAAATAACGACTTCAAAAATAAAAGGATAATGCACATAAAGTAAAGCGATATACCAAGCAATCAAATATTATTGACAAATAGAATAATTCATACATTTTATTTACATAAGTGTCTAAGGAAAGGAATGCGAAGTTAAAGATAGAACCCGTGATATTGATCAACTCGCGGGAGCCTTGGTTTTTCTAAATTTCTAGGTCTTATTTCTGAATGCTCGAGTCCGAATTCGATCCAAACGACTCCAATGCAACGGAAGTTAGCCAAAAAAAAAAAAAAACGTTCCCGAATTGCTCGTGCCAAGATGTACCTCGCAATAAAAATGGGAATTTAAACTAAATTAGTTCAATAATAAAGTGTCATGATTAATAAAATAACAATAATAATAATATAATAAAAAAAATATATATAATAATAATAATAGAATATATAATAATAATAATAAAAATAATGATAGAATATATAATAATAATAATAATAATAATAATAATAATAATAATAATAATAATAATAATAATAATAACGGGGTTGTTTTGTAAAATTTAGGCTCAGGTTGGTATGGCGCGTCGAATAGAGGCTCGGGATTTGGTACGGTTGCAAACACGGAGCCCGGGCCGTGTTGCCGTGCCAAAGCACCAAACCCACTACTCTATTCAACTTGCGTAGCATTAAAATGCATTCATCATCGCCTTTTGCTTTAGGGACACGGGAACGGGACGGATCAAGTGTAGTATCGTGTTCTAAAATCCGTCAATTCATTATCCGTCAATTCCTTGTGTAGGCCTCAATACGTGTATACGTATTTTTTCATTGGCCAAACGGTGTAGTATCCGTTCAAATCAGTGGTATGCCTCAAATGAATTATTTTCATAGACCAGCAAACGGCATAGTTTTAGTTATCAGTTTAGTCGCATGAATAAGATAATGCCAGGGACATATTTTGAGCTGAATAGCAGTCAACATCCCAGTCGTAAAAGCAGTAGGACTCCCATTAGACATAAGCTAACAGTAGTGAAAAGAGTCTCTTAAGCAACTCAAAAGCTAAAGCAAATTTCAGCCCAGTAACAAATCTGCAGAATCAACGAGAAGGATTAGTAGCAGTGAATTAAGTATTAAAGAAACCAGCAAGAATCGGGCTATTAAGGTTCCACACAACAGCGAAACATTGCCCGTCCAAATCCGATTAAACTCCGGTGACGGCAAGTAAACAGATCAGCAGAAACAGAGGGACAAATCACAGGTCGAAATCTCAAAATCCTTATCCATTAACAAGGATCAATCGTTCAACAGAAAACCAAGTGAAACAGTTAGAACCATTGTCGATTAAAACATAGCCGGATTCCGGTGAAGCAGTGGTGGTAACAACCAACGACATAAACAAATCGAAACCCCCCATCAAAAACTTCTACAACTTCATAAATAAACGCAGCTAGCATATGTAAAGAAAACATAAACAAATCTGTGAGAGAAACTTCAAAAGATTCAGTAAAAACCGAGAAAGCATCGCCGGTCAAAACTCCGTCGAATCTCCGGCGAATTAGAGCAAGCAGCGAAAGCGGGGTAAAGGGAGCAACTCCGACCAGTCCTCTGATGGCGTCACTGCCACCCTTACCCGATCTGTTATCGTATACACGGTGTCGTGTGTGTGGGTATTATTTGAAAGGGAGAAGGGAACGAGGGGGAGTTGCCCTTTTTTTGGAGATCTGATTTGTAAAGGAAAGGGACCAGTAACTAAATGAGGATGAGGGAGATAGTCATCAAGGGGGAGAGGGGCGCGGCTGATGATGATAAAAATGAGTGTAGGGTTTTTTTTTGTGGGGAAGATTGGTAAATGATGGGTTGTGTGTGTGATTGATATGGGCTTTGCATAAATGATTCCTAAATTGCAATTTAAGAACGGATTTAGCTCTTTAATTAAATTAAACAATTAATTATATAATGCACTGCAAATGAAGGGATGACTTGCGATTTTGGTCATTTCCCTTTAAAATTAGCTATTTATTTACAATCTTCAAAATTGAACTTAATTATTAAAATTATTATACTTTTAATTAAAACCCGGGACAAAATTGGGTGTCAACAGCTGCCCCTCTTTACCCGAAAAGGATGAAAGAGTTTCCAGGGTAAAGAAGTTGACGTGAAACCCAATTTTGTCACGGCAAAGCCAAGACTCCGATTCCTGGGATCAAAATGCGAGGCTTATGGCCGAACTCCGGACCGAGTTGCCTAAATATCTCGGACTGAAAGAGAATCAGGCCATATGTAGTTCGACGCGATTTGAAAATCAAAGACGAGATAGTAACGACTACTCAAGCGCGGGAAAAGAGGCTTGTAATCACCCAAGTTATGAAAATGTGGTCGACAACACACCCATAAAGAGGGGTTTACACGGACATAGCTTCCACTGCACCTCGATAACCGAGCCATCTTGTCTTCAATCTCAAACCTCAGACTCAGGGTTAACAAGAGACTTACCTCTAGGGTGGATGACTTATACGGGTGCGATTCTTCAGGTCTTCGTTGACGAGTATAGCTCATATCAACGATTGGCCCGGTTCGTCGCTAAGAAAAGCTCCATGTTATGCTCCAAACGCTGCTGCGGTGCTGCTAAAAATCCTGTAATAATCTCAACAAACGGTAAGCGTGCAACTGCTAATAAACTGTAATAACTGGAATAAGAAATAGATAAAGTGATAAAATTGTAAATGCGGGTTGCGGTATCATCGATAAGTTCTTCCTTCGATCAACTGACAAAGTACTCCGCCCGGAGAACCTCTAAGCTGATCTGTTAACCTGAAAGGTAAAACAAGACGTAATACAAAGAAAATGCGAAGGCATAATTTAAAGCAAGTGCGAAGCAATTTGAACAATCTTGACAAATCAACTGGCAAGCCGGTCGGGCACGCAGCAAGGAGGGTCTTGGAATTGATTGTCTACAAATCAGCTGGTGATCCGGTCCGGCACAAAGCAAGGAGGGTCTCAGGGCTGACCTATTATACTAAAAGTAAAGCAAGTCATAATATAAAGCAAGTGCAAAGGCATAATTGAAAGCAAGTGCAAAGGCATAATTGAAAGCAAGTGCAAGGCAATTTGAACATCTTGACAAATCAACTGGCAAGCCGGTCGGGCACGCAGCAAGGAGGGTCTTGGAATTGATTGTCTACAAATCAGCTGGTGATCCGGTCCGGCACAAAGCAAGGAGGGTCTCAGGGCTGACCTGTCATACTAAAAGTAAAGCAAGTCATAATATAAAGCAAGTGCAAAGGCATAATTGAAAGCAAGTGCAAAGGCATAATTGAAAAGCGAGTGCAAGGCAATTTGAACATCTTGACAAATCAACTGGCAAGCCGGTCGGGCACGCAGCAAGGAGGGTCTTGGAATTGATTGTCTACAAATCAGCTGGTGATCCGGTCCGGCACAAAGCAAGGAGGGTCTCAGGGCTGACCTGTCATACTAAAAGTAAAGCAAGTCATAATATAAAGCAAGTGCAAAGGCATAATTGAAAACAAGTGCAAAGGCATAATTGAAAAGCGAGTGCAAGGCAATTTGAACATCTTGACAAATCAACTGGCAAGCCGGTCGGGCACGCAGCAAGGAGGGTCTTGGAATTGATTGTCTACAAATCAGCTGGTGATCCGGTCCGGCACAAAGCAAGGAGGGTCTCAGGGCTGACCTGTCATACTAAAAGTAAAGCAAGTCATAATATAAAGCAAGTGCAAAGGCATAATCGAAAGCAAGTGCAAAGCAATTTAGCGTGAAATGTAAAGCAACGCAAAAGCGATTTAACGAATCAACAAGCGTGAAAGTCCAACAAGAGAGAAGCCCCGCCTGGTGGTTAACCTGAAAAATGTAAAGCAAGGCATCAATTTTAAAGCAAGTGCGACGACATAATTCAAAGCAAGTGCAAAGTAAAGTAATGCGGAGATGTAGAGCAACGCAAGAGCCATTTGGCGAATCAATAGGCGAGATAGCCCAACAAAGGGGATCCTCGTAGCCGATGGTCAACCTGAAAGAGTAAAGCAAGGCGTTAGTTTCAAAGTAAGTGTGAAGACATAATTCAAAGCAAGCGCAAAATAAAGTAATGCGGGAATGTAATCAGTGCGATAGCCATTGATAAATCAATTGGCGAGACAATCCGGCAAGGATGGCCTTGTGCGGATTATAGCCTGAAACAAAGCGATGCCCTATTTGGCTTAGTTTTGAAAACACAAAACAAGCCTCGGCTTTGTCGCCTATTAGGAATGAAAGTCATAGGGGTAGAAATGCCGCCTGTTCGGCAATAACTCATGACAGAGCATAATGCTTTAAGCCATGAAAAGGCAATGCGACGCAATCTGTAAGGCAACTTTGAATGCGAGTTCAATAAATTGTTCATCCATAATGTGAATGATCCTTTCGTTGCAAGCTTTCATGTTCCTGCTCTAAAAAAAACTGTTAGTTTTGGGGAGGGAGGGGGAAGCGTTTGATTTGTGCAGACTTCATCCTGATCTTGCTGCTTCTGCTGCTTCCTCATCTTCATTGGACTTGGATTTGCAAATTGCTTTCAGAAACTTGGCTCATGAACTCAAATAGCATAGACTTTGAAAAATAGAGGCAAGATAAAATATTTTAATGCGGATGCAAATGAAGTCAAAGATGCATTTTGAAAATTTTGCCTCGACTTAAACTTGTAATATATTTTAAAACAACTGAACGTCCTTTGTCTTAGACTTTGCACTGTTTGCTTAACAAATTTCAAAATTCTTGCCAACTCATCTTTAATAACCAACGCCGCTTCTTGCAAAATTCTGCCCCAGTTATAATCTTCCGCATCCCTAACTCGCTTTGCAAAAATTGCCCCAGTTGTCCTTCTTGGGGGAAAATAATAACTTAGATGCTAAAGGGTCGAGCCCGATGGGGGAGCCTACGTATCCCTCCTTGGGAATTAGACCGTGCGTAGTTCTGCATCACTGCTTCAACGCCATATACCAACAAATAAGAGCTGACCCAGTTGAAGTTCCAACAGTAGTGCAATATCCCAAAGAGCGCAGACAATAACTTTCAATGCATCGCTTTCAAATTGTTCAGTTGTTTTGCCATACATCACAAGCAAAGCTTTGGCAGGTTTATCAATTTAATTTTGAAACGGAAACAAATGCAAGAGTAAATAATATAATAAGAATGCAATGCATTTTATTTCAACTTTCATAAATTCAAAATGAGTTGATTCAGATTAACATAAGCTTTAAAGTACAATGCAATTCAGGGCCTCAGCCTGAATTAAAATTGAAAATAATGCTACTAAGTTCAATCGCCAAGTTCTTTCAAACAATGCCATTAGCTTCTGGTACTGCATCATTCACGAGCTAGAGCGTCTACCATCAATCATATCTCGAAACCTTTGCATGGTGGATGGTCAGCCACTTCACAAATCCAACATTTGCGGGAAAAGTAAACAAAACAAAAGAAACCTCACAAAGGGTAACTAAGATAGTTTTCATGTCATTCATAGGATAGCATACAAGCAAGCAACACCTAGTATTTAACGCATTTTGAACAAATAAAGCAAGGCAGGCAATTAACATTTTAACACAGCTCATGCTCTCCACAGCATCTGCACAAAATTCTAAATCCAAATGCCTAAACCCGAAACAATCCTCCATAGCTTTTGCAAATATCCACACTCCTCCAAGCACAACTCCCAATTGTTTTACAACATCCAGGGAGAAATTTCCAATTGCCTTCACAATACCAGACTGCAAATAATGAAAGGCGCCAATTGGCCTTTCAAAATAAAACCTCACTGGTCCTCGGCTTTAGACAAGCCTCTCAGCTTCATAGGTTTTGCAAGGCTCACCGACCTTGTTCATAGGGCTCCTCACTGGTCCTCGGCTTTAATCAAGCCTCTCAGTTTCCTAGGTAGCCAAGACCGCACTGGTCTCCAAGGAGGGACCCCACTGGTCATTCAAAGACACAGGGGCTTCGCTCTCCCAGTATGCGACAAGCATACTTCAATTTTTACAAAGTTGCAGCTGGATAATCAACATAGGCCTGCACACACGCAAAGCCATTCACGAGAGGGACCCCACTGATCCTTTTAAAGACACCAGGGGCTTCACCTCTTAGATCTCACTATACCAAGCCATCTCCAAAACACAAACCAACCAAATCTGCCAAACCTTCCCCCAAACTAAGGTGTATATGCATGCATGACCTAATCTCCTTCTAAGAGTGGGTTAACGGTTGAGGCTAACAGGTGAGTGGCAAGCGGCCTCGCAGTCGAATTACTCCCACGACAACCGCCGGTGTACCAACTCTTCATAGGGTTCTTTAGTGGAAGAAAGTGCGGGTACGCATGAGCGTACCTCACGGATATTTGGGGTGAAAATGCAAGAGGTTCCCAGGAGTGGGGGAAGTATGAACGGAATGCCAGTTTATATGTGCGCAAATAAGAGTGTAGTGACATGCTTTTCGTGGCACACAAACAAACAGATATAATAAAGCAAAAATAAATTAAGCATGCTAGTTGCAAATAATTGGAAACCTTTATGGTCAAAACGTTTATTGCTCCCCAGCGGAGTCGCCATGCTGTTGAACCCCAAAAATTACCCCCCGAAAAGGGATAAATTCTGGAATATCGACAGGATGGACTAACTCTTTTGGAGTTTTTGGAGTCGCCACCCAATTTAAGGAAAACAGGGAACCAAATTAGCAAATGCGTGCAAAAACTCCGTTTTAGGAAAAAGACGGTCTTTCAGAGATCCTAAGTAAGAGGTTTTATTAATCTCGGAAGAAGGTTTTTAAGGCACTTCCGAAATTCCGTAAAATACGGTTAATCCGGCAGGTTTCCAAAATATTTGCAAAATATGCTTTTCTAGAAAATTTATCTAAAATAATTAATTGAAATAAAACTTGTTTATGAAAACTATTTTGATTTGCACGCATTTTGCTAATTTGCCCCAGTTCGCAATAAATTAAATAACGACTTCAAAAATAAAAGGATAATGCACATAAAGTAAAGCGATATACCAAGCAATCAAATATTATTGACAAATAGAATAATTCATACATTTTATTTACATAAGTGTCTAAGGAAAGGAATGCGAAGTTAAAGATAGAACCCGTGATATTGATCAACTCGCGGGAGCCTTGGTTTTTCTAAATTTCTAGGTCTTATTTCTGAATGCTCGAGTCCGAATTCGATCCAAACGATTCCAATGCAACGGAAGTTAGCCAAAAAAAAAAAAACGTTCCCGAATTGCTCGTGCCAAGATGTACCTCGCAATAAAAATGGGAATTTAAACTAAATTAGTTCAATAATAAAGTGTCATGATTAATAAAACAACAATAATAATAATAATATAATAAAAAATATATATATAATAATAATAATAGAATATATAATAATAATAATAAAAATAATGATAGAATATATAATAATAATAATAATAATAATAATAATAATAATAATAATAATAATAATAATAATAATAGTAACGGGGTTGTTTTGCAAAATTTAGGCTCAGGTTGGTATGGCGCGTCGAATAGAGGCTCGGGATTTGGTACGGTTGCAAACACGGAGCCCGGGCCGTGTTGCCGTGCCAAAGCACCAAACCCACTACTCTATTCAACTTGCGTAGCATTAAAATGCATTCATCATCGCCTTTTGCTTTAGGGACACGGGAACGGGACGGATCAAGTGTAGTATCGTGTTCTAAAATCCGTCAATTCATTATCCGTCAATTCCTTGTGTAGGCCTCAATACGTGTATACGTATTTTTTCATTGGCCAAACGGTGTAGTATCCGTTCAAATCAGTGGTATGCCTCAAATGAATTATTTTCATAGACCAGCAAACGGCATAGTTTTAGTTATCAGTTTAGTCGCATGAATAAGATAATGCCAGGGACATATTTTGAGCTGAATAGCAGTCAACATCCCAGTCGTAAAAGCAGTAGGACTCCCATTAGACATAAGCTAACAGTAGTGAAAAGAGTCTCTTAAGCAACTCAAAAGCTAAAGCAAATTTCAGCCCAGTAACAAATCTGCAGAATCAACGAGAAGGATTAGTAGCAGTGAATTAAGTATTAAAGAAACCAGCAAGAATCGGGCTATTAAGGTTCCACACAACAGCGAAACATTGCCCGTCCAAATCCGATTAAACTCCGGTGACGCCAAGTAAACAGATCAGCAGAAACAGAGGGACAAATCACAGGTCGAAATCTCAAAATCCTTATCCATTAACAAGGATCAATCGTTCAACAGAAAACCAAGTGAAACAGTTAGAACCATTGTCGATTAAAACATAGCCGGATTCCGGTGAAGCAGTGGTGGTAACAACCAACGACATAAACAAATCGAAACCCCCATCAAAAACTTCTACAACTTCATAAATAAACGCAGCTAGCATATGTAAAGAAAACATAAACAAATCTGTGAGAGAAACTTCAAAAGATTCAGTAAAAACCGAGAAAGCATCGCCGGTCAAAACTCCGTCGAATCTCCGGCGAATTAGAGCAAGCAGCGAAAGCGGGGTAAAGGGAGAAACTCCGACCAGTCCTCTGATGGCGTCACTGCCACCCTTACCCGATCTGTTATCGTATACACGGTGTCGTGTGTGTGGGTATTATTTGAAAGGGAGAAGGGAACGAGGGGGAGTTGCCCTTTTTTTGGAGATCTGATTTGTAAAGGAAAGGGACCAGTAACTAAATGAGGATGAGGGAGATAGTCATCAAGGGGGAGAGGGGCGCGGCTGATGATGATAAAAATGAGTGTAGGGTTTTTTTTTGTGGGGAAGATTGGTAAATGATGGGTTGTGTGTGTGATTGATATGGGCTTTGCATAAATGATTCCTAAATTGCAATTTAAGAACGGATTTAGCTCTTTAATTAAATTAAACAATTAATTATATAATGCACTGCAAATGAAGGGATGACTTGCGATTTTGGTCATTTCCCTTTAAAATTAGCTATTTATTTACAATCTTCAAAATTGAACTTAATTATTAAAATTATTATACTTTTAATTACAACCCGGGACAAAATTGGGTGTCAACACTACCTCCATGGCGCCATCAAGCATGACATCACCCTCTTCCTCTTCTACACCAACGTCATCAACCTCTACCGCCAAATCGCGCCTGGCTCTCTCTTTACGGCGCATAGACCTCCCAACACCAGACGTCACCTCACCGCCTTCCGCCGCGGTCGTCTGAACCGCCGGCGCAGCGATGATGGCGTCGCCACTGGCGGTGGCCGCGACTGAATTCAGAACTCTTACTCTCTCACCTGAATCACTCGAATATTGCCTAGATTGAGTGGTAGACATGGTTGTGATCTGAAGTTATAGTCTCACAAAGATGGAAAATCTGCCAAAGAAAATATGGAAGTTTTTGCTCTTAACACTGTTGCTTACAAGAAGTTAAAGGTGAGAAGAAGAATCTAATGGGGAGGTATTTATAGGTTTGGAACAAACAAGTGGCAGGGTGTCATCATTGTAACGTTGGAAGAAACCAAGGAATACGGCGTGACCGTTCGAAAAGCCAACGAACGGGTGACACGTGTCACTGAGAAGTGACCTGAAAAGACGCGAACCGTTGACAAAAATTTGAAACGCTTGGATACGATTAAGCCACGTCGCTTTCCCGCGGAATTTCACTCTACTCCTCGGTAACCTCGGTAAGTGACCGAGGAGTGGGGGGACTATCTGTATTGGGTAAAAATTGACTCGCGATGATTTGCCCCGGTCATGTAACCTGACAACGACCGAGCATATGATGACAGGCTAGAGACCGAAGAAGGTGAGTGAACCACCGAAGCAAGGCACCGAACAAGGCACCGAGGTCATCACCGAAGGCGAGCCGTAAGCTGAGCTTCGGTAATATTCATCTCGGTCAAATAGCAAGGCCCCATCACCGAGGACACACGTTTGGACCTCGGTAGATCGCCTCGGGTCCAGCGGCTTTGCAGTCCACTATTTCAGCCCACTAACTCCTTCCATTAATGACAAGAACGTGGGTCTAAGCATGACTGATGATGGAGAACGTGGGCAAGGCCCCTAGGCCTATAAATAGTACTTCATTTTGTATTGTACACATCCAGAAATACATACTAAAACTCTGCCCAAATTTGTACTCAACTGTCATATATTGAAATCAAATTGTTCTTTCGCGCACATATTTAATTCTCGCATTTATTTAAGCTTTGATACAAAATTTTGCTTATATTCGAATCCAAATTCGATTTGTGATCCTAAAACTGGTTTAGGGCCATACAGTAAGTATTACTTAAATCCATAAATATGATACAATTGCAAGGCAAGGGAGTAGGAAATGTCAAAGGTCAATGGGTCACTATAACATTTCGAAAGCAATCATGATTAGAATACTGTTTCACGACTTGCTTATCCAAGGATTGAGTTAGGTAAAGCGGATCCGTACATTGTGACAGCTTAACACCTTGACATTTTGCACCCAATTGATTTAAACTTTTTTTAACAAGTCTTTTTAAAAAAGATAGAAATATTCTTTTACATTCAAACGGAACCTATAAATTTTTTGAAAAGTTTCTTGTAAAAATCAGAGAAGAAATCTCAATAATCTACTCCAGTAACATTCTAATTGATACACTTATATTTCAACGATTTTTTAAATAGAGTTCTCCAAATTTTTATTTTAAGAAACAAATCGAAACAATTCCAGCGGTACTGCTGTATCTGCGATCCTAGAAAACATTCGAAGGCAAAAGGCAAAAAAGAGAAACACAACTTCGGTCAAAACATCTCACATAAATAATTAGTAGTGTCACGACGTTTAAGAGCCTGAGTTATATTTATTTTTCTATTATGGGGGTCTTAGCTAGCTGTTTTTCACGATTACAGGTTTTATATTTGTTGTATATATTCCTCCTGAGTTACTCCTAATTGTTATTGTTACCTACAATTACCAGAGAAAAGGAATATATAAAAGTATCACAACTGGTGCTGGGTACACTTACTTTGATTAAAGGCAAAATTTCAAACTAGCTAGGCTGGCGGATAGAAGATGCATGGATATAGGCACCTTGTATAGAAAGCCATGCGATGGTAAGGTGGTCATTAGAATGCATGGTCAGCGGATGTAGTCTTTTAGGTAGGAGTTCGTCTAAATCCAATGATTTTGATACAAAGTATATAAATTGATCTGAATCACTAATCTTAATAATATGATGAGCGCGATGATAAGAACTTAAAGTATTGAAGCCATCAAGCTTTAAGTTTTGTACCCATCCTGATTATGGTCGGTAGAAAGCAATACATATCGTGTAGACTAGTATTCCCTCCATTTCACTTTATGTACCAACATTTTTTTTTAGTCCATTCAAAAACTAACTAATACTAGCCATTTTTTGTAAGTAAACACAATTCAACTTAATTTTTCATTTTTATTCTTAATGAAATTTTCTATACGCACATGTTTTGAATGCTTTACGACAATAAGTTTCAAAAATAGTCATCCCTTTACTACATAAATTAGAAGGAATAAATATTTTGTTTTGAAATTCACATTATTCGAATAGTCAGCGCCATCAACTCTTGCCAATTTTCGCTTGCAGGAGTATTATATAGTACTACTTATTAAGGTAGGTGCTTTCTGGATTTTATTATAACTAGTTTCTATGTACGCGCTTTGCGCGTGTATTCCACGTATATCCTATATCAGTTTGTACAGAAACTTGAAGGTGTCATAAATTTGAATCCAAATATTCTCAGTATATCTAACCTCTATCTAACTACTACTACTATTTCTAAGATGAGCCTCAGATTAATGTATCTCGTGTTTTTGTTATTTTATATATATTGCCTTGCACTATTCTTCAATTTCACGAATTTATATAGTTTAGCTAGAGGAAAATGACAGTGTCCACAAATAATAGGCAGTAAGAAGAAAACTTTACAACATACAATGACATAGCTTCAATGTAGTTTAGTATTCTTTTTCAATATTCTTATATCCTTATATTGCATTTCATTATGTAAAATGATACATTAATTGTGCAATTGATGCAATAAATTTGATTACAGTTTGAACCTAGATAAGAATCCTTCACTAATTGATGCAACTCTGATTTTTGGCGCTTTTCTATAACACTAAAAATGATCATACAATTTACTCATGGCCTCAAAGGTGAACTTTTTCATAGGATTTAGTTTAGGATACACTTTAGCTAATTCTTTTCCCTTAATGATATTCATACCATTCTTTATCTACTTTATTATTGAAAATGGAAACAAAGTCCTTAATAGCCTAAGCAACCTTATAAAACAACATAGCAATATCTGGTAAAAACACCTTAGAGGAGAATCAAACTTGAAGTAACGGATAGAAAAATTATAAATATACAGTCCAGAATCAAATGAAAAAGTAATAGATTCGAAGCCTGAGTGAAAAGTATTGTGGATTACAATTCTATTTTGATAATCAAGAAATTCCTCAAATTAGTTTGATAGAACATATATTTGTAGTGATTTCAAGAGGTACAAATATTTTACATGGTCGAATCTCACATAACAATTTCTTATCGAGGATTCATTATTTGCATGTATTTTCTTGTGTTGCTTTGTAGTGACCGAATTCCTACCATACCTTAATATCTTGTTAGGATATTAAAGAACGACCAATTCTAAGTAGTTTACCATGATAGAACAAATAATTAAGCGAATTTTTGGCCGGACGTGGATGAATAAGCAAATAAACTCTTCCATAACTAAGTCTTAATAAACTATGGATCTCCGATCTTAGGTTTATCATCCCAATTATTTGCTTGTCCATTGAATAATTATCTCAAATACAGAAATATTTCTTCACCTAGCCATAGTCTCTTATAAACATCTTCAACCTATCTTAAGGAGAGAACTTATGAGAGCCTTCCACATCATAATAGGATTGTCTTTTTTTCGAAGCAGTGCTTATTTAAACTCTCTCCATTGCTGCAATAATTGCCTACAAATCTTGCTGAAATATCAAAATGTATACAATTTGATCCATCAATGATGTAAAGAAAAGGTGATGATAAATAACAAAAAAAAAGTAGATAAACATAAGTGGTGATGTCCATCCATTTGCAGTATTGTATTTATGAGGTTAAAGCACCACTTGACTGCAACGATCCAACAAAGAAGAAAGTTAATCTTGTCTTCAATGATTTGGTCATATATATTCTATTTTTATTATCACCGTCGATCTTCAAATCCCCAAACAATCAACTATCTGGAAAGCAAATCAAGTATTATCATTATTCACTAACAGTAGAAATTTTCAAAATTAAACAATATGTCTAAAATAAAGAAAATACCATTCTTAATTATATTTCATTATAAGATGTAGAATCACATAAATAGGAACTCCTATTTTGAACCGAGATCAAATATTCTGATGCTTAACAATAGACTCCATCTTATATATGTTCCAAAGATAGCCATTTCTATGGAAAAGACATGCAATCAGCCTAATGATTCAATATCCTTTTAGACGTGGATATTTAGAATAAGAACTTACAAGGATCATAGTACTACACTGGTCAAAATGCGGCTTAGGATATATCTTTAATTGGACGTTAACATGTACACAAGTAATTTTCTTATGTCTTCCTCATGGCTCTGCTTTCATGTCCTGACATGAACAAATATGTGCATAGAAACAGGAAATTAGGTCTCCACCCAATAAAAGGAATAGGAAATCAAGAAAAAAATACAGAGATAATTGTATATGCAAGAAGACTATAGAAACAACCAATTATTTTGTTTGACATCATCCCATCTCTAGCTATTCATATTGTTTTGTCAATCAGATATTAACCGTAATTTTTTTCTCAAATTATTTCGAAACAAAAGATTCTTGTGGTTTTCATTAAAATAAAACATGACAAATAATAACACTAAAGAAATCTAATCACCTAGTAGTTTATGCTATAAAGAAATTATTTGTTAGAATCCAACTTTACTCACTCAGTTATGGTCCAAAAAGCTATTTATCATTCTATAAAAACATTAAGTGATTATAAAAATAATTCCAAAAAGAAAAATTAATACAAAAAGTAATACTTACATGAGTTTCTTCGATAATGGCATCAAGCAAATATAAAGTGTTATTTCCAGGTTTCATCATACATTCGTTTGATTTTTGAGTCCCTAGAAAAAAATGAGTTTATACATAATTAGTCAAACCAAAGAAATAAGCAACCTGAATTTAGCTATAATGTTCTTTAAATTTATAAATGTGTCCAAAGGACCAAAGGAACACTTAAAAGTCAGTTGACTCCAAAAAAATAGAGAACAAATTAAAATCCAATAAATAGAATTTTGCAATAAAAATCAAAAGTAACACTCAGTCTGGAAGGTTGTTACCCATCGTTTCATAATATACTGTATTGCGCATCTACCCTATTGATGAGAATGTTCACCTCCAAAATTGGTTATGCAGGATTTGTTCTTCGGGAGAAAATACATTTGATGAAGGAATCTGGTAACCCTTCATGCTTTGGAACTTCAACCATGATAGGATACGGTATCTCAAATTGGTGAAATGTTGGAATTTCTTTTGGTGTAAAAGTCTAGGCTACTCCTAACTGCTAAACTCTTGGATTACAGACAGTCGTTTTTGGGTATTAGAAGTCTAGCCAAATTAGATTGGCAACGATTTTCTTAGTTGAATTATTTAGTTAACCTTAAATTAAATATTTTAAATATAAGAAAAACAGTAAATGACAATTTTGTCTATTATATAATCTTTTAGTGAAGGGTAAAACAATCGGATGACATTTCACTAAGGCCTTCGTGCTTTTATAATAGTATAGATAAGGTGCCTTTACAAAGATTTCTTTCTTTGTTTTTATTATTTTAGAGTGCCTTAGACAAAGATTCTAGTTAGGTTTTCTATGATCGTTCCTTGCTCCCTTTAGTTGGTAATTGGCATAACACCTCAGTTTCTTGTCTTTGACATTCACATGTCCCTTTTAATTTCTATTGACTCTCTCTCTCTCTCTCCCCTTCCTTTTGTATTTCTCCTTTTCTATTTTGGGAAAGCGGTGGAGGTGCAAGGTACAACTCGACAAGTAATTTATTTCTTTTTTGAACTTTGACCTCACACAGATGACCTTTTCAAAAATATTAGTCAATGGATTAAACATAGAAAGTTTTATGCACTAGCTAGTACAAAAATCTTCGCAGATTATGCACCATGCAAAAATAAGAATAATTCATGTATGACCACTTTATTTTATTTACTTAAACTGTAAAATTATAGAATATTACTGTATTTTTTATTATTTTAAAAAGTGAACTTTACCTACTATATAATAGTGAAGTCATAATATTATTTTTATCACATTAAATTAAATATATTATGTGTGTATTTGGCTCAAAAATACAGTTGACAAAAAGGCCAAATTTTTGGCACACAGAGAACTTTTTTCTTTTGGGGCACATCAATACCTGACCTTGCTCGAGCGCGTGGTATAAGGGGGCACATAAATATAGATGGAGAAGGAATGAAGGATGCCGTCAATTCTACTGAAATGTATAAAACATGGCAAATGACGCATTTCCTTTGGCCTTTTTTTTTTTTTTAACAAAAAGTGATCTTAGACCAGCTGAAAATCCAAATGGCTATCTCATTAATTGTGTATTTTTCTAACTTGCATAAAATAATATACTTTCTTTCGCTCTTATAATTATAAAACTGTAAATTTATGAATTTGATTTTGGAGAGCTATGCCTTCGATTCTTTCTTGTATTACAATGCAAGTGTGTTTCGAGAGTATAATTATAATCCAACTGGAGTGGTGCTAACTGCTATGGAGCTTCGGTTCTCTTGCTTAACACTTTGCCTTGAAGTAGATGGATTTGTAATTACCAAAATAAATAAAAGGTATTTATATGTTCATATGCCATGAAATTTAATTGTTCCACCATCATTGTTTAATATTATTGTAAGTAATGGTTTCTTTCATTAATCGAGGAGTTAAGGAGTTGATAAAATTTTTGTTTTTCTATATTGAGGATATTTTACCTTGAACCTGGTCAGTGGAGCTAATTAATTTACATTGTAACAATGCTTAAAACTTTCTCTAACTTAAAACATAACATATGATTTAGTAATTTATTTCATACATGAAACATTATACAGGAAAGAATCAAATAATCACAAATACACTTAGAAACAATAAAAAGTAATAGGCTTTTGAAACTAGTATCAATTTATAGAGCCGCAGACCGTTCTTATGATTCCATTTTGACCAGTTAAGGGACTGATATCTCCCATTCTAATCATGGCAGCAGCAAAATCAGAGGCAAATGCTCGAAGACTGTTGCTATATTCAGAAACAATACTATCGGTGGATCCTCCACTGAAAAGGACTTGATCTGATTGAAGAAGACCCTTTCTTTGAATCAAGTTCTTGAAGTAATTGTTATCCAATTGATTGGGTGTAACCAAGTCAAGTGGAGCTAGGTTTCCATTTTGGTCTTCTTGAGGACACCGACGTCTTCTAGTGCTAGCAAATCCAGCATCAATGTCTGTTCCATTGCTATAGATCCTATCACGGAAAAGGAAACATTGTGCTTGGCCAATTGTATGTGCTCCTGAAATCAGAAAAATTGAATCGTTAGAACTTCTTATCTATACGAAAGTGTGAGATGAAAAAATGTGTTGTTCAATAACTTGATTAGTTTTTACCTGATAAAGCAACCATATCTCTTGTGCTAAGTCCCTTGCTTGCAAAGCTAGAAATAAGCCTATCAAGAGGATCAAAAGGGCCAGGGAGATCAGTTTCTGCAAGAGTATGACTAGCAGTGGTTGAATCTCTTCTTCCAAGTTTTACTGTCCATGATGGACCTCCAACCTGAGTTATTAACATAACGTTTGTAAGCATTCAACAATTCCCTCTTTATAACATACTAGTATTTTTTCTTTTTTTATACAATGAAAATAATGAAAATCGACTATGAGCACTTACCAGAGATGATGCATCTCTAGCAGCAACCGTAAGTATGTCCGCACATGATACAATTCCTGGACATGTTTTCTCAAGCTCTCTTTTTGCATCTTCTATAATACCATAGCCTCTAGCTGACCCAAGATTTGGCAACGCAGTCTTCTCACTGACAATCGTAGGGGTCTCATCAAGTAAAATAGAAGCATCACATCCCTAGAGTTAAAGCGACAAATTAGTATATAATCGAACCAATATTTTCAACTTGATGAAAATAGAGAAACATAACAAAAGTGTGAAGAATCTAACCAACCTGAACGAAGCAATCATGAAAATGGAGGCGAATGAGGGACGCAGCCATGCGACGTTCCCGTGACACTGCTTGTCTAACACTTGTATGAATCGTGTTGAGAGCATTAGGACAAGTGCGGTCATAGAATGTTGAAGAAAGTTGTGCATGGCATTGCATGCTAGAGAGCAAGAGAAGAGAAAATATAGCAGCAATAGCTGCGAAAGAGTTATTTGAAATACTCATTTGGAAAATGTAATTTATGGTGATATGATGTCAAGAAACTGAGAAATGATGCTTATTATTAGCTCTCTGCTTGTAATGTATGGAAATGAAGGTGATATAAGAAGGAATGTGCCTTGAAATATTTATAGGCACTGAAACACGTAATTTAAAGCTCTTTTTGGTCACTATTGGCTGCCATCCGCGTTACTAGCTTTCGTTTTGATTTTGTTTTGACTTCTTCTCTGGAGTGGTTACCATATTTGAAGGGCTCCTCTGACACACTATAATGAATACTCCTCTTTTATCTTTCGGTTCCTCTGCTTGGGAAACTTCATGGTTAATTTCAATAAGCTCCCTAATTAAATATCATAGTTATAGAGACCTTTTGTTTAGTTTAATGCTCTGTCGTTAACTTATACAAGTAATAACACCCTATAGTATTACTTACATTATTTTCGAAGGATAACATTAATATATATACTTCGAAAGTATCATTGTTGATTTGTGATTTCACACTAATGTAGGGGTGGCCAGCGGTCCGGTCCGGTCCGGAACCGGTACCGGAGTCCGGTTCCGGTCCGGAACCGGGCCAAAAAAAATTCAAACCGGTGGAAGTCCGGTCTTACCGGTCCGGTCCATGCCGGTTTCAAATATTCGAGCCGGATCGGAACCGGTTCCGGCGACCGTTAGTCCGGTCGGTACCGGTCCGGTCCGGCCGGTTAACGGTTTTTTTTGTTATTTTTTTTTTTTTTTTAGGCAAATAAAACTAAAATTTGAAAAACTTAACAATTTATTTAAACATCATTTGTGATAATTAGGTAAATTATATTTTTTAATAAAATAAATTAATAAAATAATTATGTAAATTATATTTTAAAATTTATTAATGTATAGTTTATTGAATGAGAAATAAATAATTGAACGACGTCTTCTAGTTTGTTTCTTTATCAGTGTAAAGTTTATGAAACAAAACAAACGTTTATTGAATGAGAAATAGATAATTGAAATGACAAAACAAACTAGAAATCGAAAAATTACAAAGATACTAAAAAAATAGTTAGGGGTGGTTATGGGGTGGTAGAGGGGTGTTTTTGGCCGTTTTTGGCCGTTGGACAACGGCTATGGGTCAAAAGAGCCGTTGCCCAACGGCTAGAAAGTGGCAGATTTTCTTTTTTTTTTTTTTAATTTTTTGACCGGTCCGCTCCGGCCGGTTCCGATCCGGTCCGGGCCGGTTCCGGTCTCATTTTTATCCGGTTCTCCCGGTTTTTTTTTCGCCACACCGGGTCGGTACCGGGATCGGGGGCCGTTAGTGGCCAACGGTCCGGTTTCAACCGGTCCGGACCGGTCCGAGCCGGTTTCCGGCCCGATTCCGGTCCGGTCCGGTCAAAACCGGACCGTTAGCCACCCCTACACTAATGTGTGAGGTTTTTGTTCAATTTGGAAGTGTCAACAATCTACTAGCTTTGACTAAAACTAGTACTAATATTTAGCTGAATTATCTATTGTTACACTGTCTTAATGCAATTTACACTTTGACATAAAATGTTTGACTCATGTACGATTAGTTAATTTGTGTTCTTTTTTATTTAACCATCGGAGGTATCTGAAGTTCATGCCCAGTATTCTACCAAAAATTTCTTAATTACTATACCATTTATTAGTTTCGATGCGGAGACTCGTTTATTTTATTGAATTATAGTGACTACATATAATCCATATTTTTTGATAAATTTGATGTCAGGGTGTAGGAAAATGTCAAAGGTCAATGGGCCACTATGTACGATAGCACTGCCTTTTTCGTATACGTTTCTGGTTTTTTGTCTTTTTCTTTTCCACCAAGGTAAGAAAATAAACTCTATGTACAAAATAGGAGTACCTACTTTTTCATAACATGAACTCGATTCCAGCTAGATAGCACCCGAATAAGAATATTATTCACGATTTACTTATCCGTATCGCAATTACTATTGGGTTAGGTGAAAAAGTCAAAATGGATCCGCACACCTTGACAGCTTAACACCGTGACTTCTTCTACCCTTTTGATTTCAAGATTATTTTTACAGATCTTTCTGAAAGACAGACAAACTCTTTTTTCACAATATTAATTAAGAAAATACTTAACTAATTTTTCGAAAAAAAAAAAATCTTTTACAGCAATAATTTACTAAATGGAAAACCATATCCGGAGACTGAGAGTAGAGACCCATGCTGGGAGCAAAAGGGTTAATTGGAAAAGAAGCTATGGATGCGTGGGTGCCTGAAAGCATTATGTCTTGAGGGATACATGTAACTACATGCTTTACTCAAACGAATTAACAATAGTTAGCAGTTCAAAATCAAACTCATGATGTAAATTGGAAAAGAAAGCTATGATATGTAACACTGATAATGAAGTACTAAGAGTAAGTCATTAAGAACGTCGAAAATCCATCAAACTCTTAAAAATTCCATTGTTCAAAGTTTCCTTGATGCAATTCTCCGTCTCAAAGTAATAATAATGGGTATGGAAATTTTTTTCTATAAAGGGTAGATCAATCATATTATAATCATTTTATATTAATTATATATAGGTTAAAAGACTTATTACAAAAGATAAAATAAAAGAGGTACATATAATATTGTAAACCACGAGGAATTCAATGTAACGAAAGCAAACTTGAAGGCGGTCTCTAAAATTAAACTGTAAATTTGCCTCGAAACTTCATTTGTCTTCTTACCTTTACTTAGTCCAGGAATGGTTTTGGTTTGGCTTCGGGGCAACATTTAAATCAAAATAAGCAAATATTATAACCACAAGCGAATTTAATGTTACAAACTATACCTATCTTGAAAAATATTCTTGCTTTTCACTTAAACCAAAAAAAAAAAAACAAAAAAACAAAAAAACAAAAAACATTAACTATTTTGACTACAACAGCTTTAGCAGTGTTATTACTTTCCTTTTTTACCGTCATAATTTTCAGCCATTTTGACCTCCCTTTCATATTCTTTTTTTGCTCATATTCTTCAGCTTATGAAACTCTTTTTTGAAGTAAAGATTTTCCAACTATACTCTTAATTTTCTCACTATTTTTCTTTTTTATTGATATCACACAACGTATTGTTAGATTATACTTTACTTTTAGTAAATCCGTACCGTTGACATAATTAGTAGAATTAGAATAATAATCTAGAACTATTAACCCTAATTTAGTGTTTTTTCCTTCTGGTACAGTAAAATAATAATATAAGTAGAAGAAATGTAGACGGCTTATACAAAGAAAAACTCAGATCAAGTAGAAGTAGGATAATACAACGTCAATTTTATTCCACCGTAATTGTCAACTTTACAATTCAAATGAGTACAATGAATAACAAATCAATAAAACAGAAAAATGGAAGTAACCAAAAGCTACAAAGAAACAAAGCACGTAGGTGAAATATTAGAATAGCACCGCAAGAATTATGTGGAACCTAACTTTAAAGTCTATTAATTAGTTGATAGCACTGCAAATCCTTCTTATTATTCCATTTTGGCCTGTAAGAGGCCTGATATCTCCCATCTTGATCATGGCTGAAGCAAAATCCGACGAAAATGCTCGTGGACTAGTAGCATATTCATCGACAATAGTGTCAGTTGATCTTCCGCTAAAAAGAACTTGATCTGATTGAAGAAGACCCTTCCTTTGCTTTAGGTTCTTGAAATAATTATTATCAAATGAATTTGGTGTCACCAAATCAAGGGCTGCCATATTTCCATTACCACTTTCTTGAGGGCATTGACGTCTTCGCGTTTTTGCAAAGCCATTATCAATATCAGTTCCATTGCTATAAATCCTATCACGAAATAGAAAACATTGTGCTTGACCAATCGTATGCGCCCCTGAAAGAGACATGAAGGAAAAATATTAGTCGCTGATTTCAATTTTTATCTGGAAGTTTCAAAGCATACATGTGTGTAATATTAATGAGGTGTACCTGATAAGACAACCATATCCCTTGTGCTAAGTCCCTTGCTTGCAAAGCTAGAAATAAGTCTGTCTAGAGTGTCAAAAGGACCTGGAAGATCAGTTTCAGCAATAGATTTACTTGCTGTAGTTGAATCTCTCCTCCCAAGTTTTACTGACCAAGAAGGACCACCCACCTAATTCATATATGAATCGATGTCATGTTAGCATATATGATATTGCACATAACATCATTGTAATGTGATGAAAAAAGCATTGTGTAGCTGCTTTACATACCATTGCTGAGGCATCTCTTGCTGCAAGTGCAAGTATGTCTGCACATGATACAGTTCCAGGACATAGTTTCTCCACCTCGCTCTTTGCAGTCTCTATGACATCAAATCCTCTTGCAGATCCAAGATTTGGCAAAGCAGTCTTCTCACTTTCAATTGAAGGAGCCTCATCGAGTAAAACGGAAGCATCACAACCCTAATTTGTGACAAAAACAACATTATCGTAAGCCTTTTAATGCAATATGCTATGAATGTATGAAACCTATTTATTTATTTCTTTTCAAACATTTTTTAGGATAATAATTACCTGAACAAAGCAATCATGGAAATGGAGACGAATGAGTGATGCAGCCATGCGACGCTCTCGAGAGATTGCTCGCCTAATGCTAGTGCGAATAGTGTTCAATGCATTAGGGCAAGTTTTATCGTAAAATGTTGGAGAAAGCTGTGCATGGCAATGCATGCTTGAAAGCAAAAGAAGAAAAAATATAGCAGTCATTGCTGCAAAAGAGTGGCACGAAGTATTCATTTAGACAATGCAAAATATGTATACTGAAGAATACTAAGTAGAAACTTTGGCAAGAAATAAAACAGGCCTTTTGTAAATTGGGTAACTATAAGTAACACTGAAGATGATGGAGAAATGGAAATAATATTGGTTTCTATTTATAGGCAACTGAAACTCGTGAAAACAAGCCCTCTTTGGCTGTTGGCTGCAATATTATATTAATGCCGCGTCATTTACTTATTCCTAGGTTATGTCATGCTACGAAGTTTCATGAATTGAATTTATTATGTACCTATCTTAGTGGCTGAACGTCATTTTCCAATAACATAGATTTGGGCATTACGTTGAAAGTCAAAGGTCAACAGGCTTTAGCATTATAATACCATCGAACTTTAGTTTATATAATAAGAAGTAGTGAATCTCAAGCCAGCTGCAAGCACTGTAGAATATTATGCATGAGGGTGATACAATACTCCTGAAATCACTAAGTCTAGCAGAAAGTCCAAAAGTTTAATTTCTTTATACAAGAATAGGATGCTATATGAAGTTTTCAAGTTTTACATTTGCAGTCCAATATAATTAACGGAGCAATTTCCAACAAAATTATCCGATACAATTATGTTATTGGAGTGAATGTATATGAAGAATGAAATGCCCTTAATTTAAAGCATATTCCCTTCTTATTCCTCCAGTTTGTTTATTCAGAACAATGATCGGCATTCTTTCAGACGGTACTAATACTTTAGTTGGCTAACTAAAATTTATTCTTAAAAGAAATTACAGAAAATAATAATTTACTAATAAAGAAGGAACGATAATATTCTTTGAAGCTCTCTCTGTACATATTATGATTATTCACGTGAAAATTTAACACCCATTAATAATTGAAGGAAATGATTTAAAATTTGTGAATATACATGTGTATTTCGTGGTGTGTCTTAGTTACACATTTATAATATCACTAGTCTCTCGACACGTGCTTTGCACGTGTAAACCCATCAATAAAAGTTTTCTCGCATATATACTCTGAAAGCATATTATTGTGCTACTATAAAATAGAATCATAACTTAGAAAAAAGAAACTGTTGTTGTGTATATCCAATTATCCATATACCAGAAACATAATACATCATGGTTTATGTACTTTATGTGTCTATTTGCTTTTTGGTACTAACTGCAAAGCTTTTCTCCGATGTCCAGAGCTACTTATGTCTTCCCAGCACCTAACAATCTGCTTCAAGCCAATTCTTACGCTCCACCAATATTAGACTCATGATATTGATTCTGATTCAAATTTCTAATCAAATGCTATAATCTTGAGAATTCTTCCTCATATCTCAGATCCCTTTACATTTACTAAGACTATTTGAATCTTCCTTAATCATATGGCCATTAATAAGCTTCTTTCATGAAAATGTTCCATGGAATTGGAAAGTTCATGCAGAAAGAAGTGTAGATGTAAACTATGGCAATTATAAATAATTTACAAAGCATGCAGTTAATTACATAAGATACACTTGCTCAATCCAATTTAGATAAGGAACTCCACTCATCTAATTGTTCAATTCGGTAACCGCGTAATCAAAGGTACGTCATCATCTAAATAAAGTATTAATGATAGATCGATTACTTCTTGACAACCAAGTTAGAAAAGCATTAGGCAATAAGTATCAGAAATTCCTAGCCAACTCGAGGTGGTTGAAAGGCTCTCTGCTTCTTTCATTTTCAATTGCAGATATAATATCTCTAACATAGTAGACTGTCCGGGCTCCTCCATACTAATTTGTCATAGCTACAAAATTAGTTCGAAAATGACAGGAATAATTTCTTGGGAAGTTATATATGTTCAAAAACATACGAAGCTGTTCTCTTTGGTGT
The DNA here is from genome assembly GCA_037355625.1 of Petunia x hybrida. Taxonomy (NCBI): domain Eukaryota; kingdom Viridiplantae; phylum Streptophyta; class Magnoliopsida; order Solanales; family Solanaceae; genus Petunia; species Petunia x hybrida. The sequence continues at coordinate 7,639,130 of JBBBVM010000035.1, forward strand.
CCTAAACTTCATACAAAATTTTGGCTATTTCTCTAATTTAATTTGCGTTAGAATAAATATTAAGAGCGTACCATGGATGGATCAAGCCACATATATAATATAGAAAATAATAACTTTATCGTATTTCCTTCTCATTATTACTGTAAGTAATTTGAGCACCAAGTTATTGGCTGAGATTCATATACATAACATGTATTATCCATATGGAAGAAGAAACATGAGAAGATGTAAGTGAGAAGGGGAATAAACCTGCCTACTACCCGACATGGAGATGGATGCAAGTGGTTATGAGCCATCTCCCGGTCCTGTAGTCTTACGATGGTTCACACTTGCTCTCTTAATAGGATCACCCTTGATTGACAGATGAGTGAGCGATAATTCCTAACAATATGGTAAGACAAAATATTTCTAGCCAAAAGCTTCCACGACGTTGCAAAAGTCTCATAATGCGCTTACAAAAATTTCCTTGAAAAGAATAGCCCATAGATTGATGGAGAAGAGAACCAATCCATGGTTGTTTGTTCTTTGATGGTGTGAGTCGGTTGTAAGTTAGTGAGATCAATTTTATGATTCATAGATAACACGGCAAGCAAGGGAACTCCATTACAGTTCTTCTGTCGAGGCTAATGTCTCGCCTGACATCTTTTCGAAGGTTGCTGCTACCTTTGTCTCACTCTACAATTAATGAGTAGCGGTTGAGTTATAGATCATCACATCTGCTGAGATATTGATGTCAGTTGAGGCAAGGTTTCATAGTGAAAGATTGTGTTTCTTATTAAGATGAAGAGGGTGGAGAAACGGTGGCCTCAAGGCGCCTAACACTGATTGTCTGAGGTCTTTTTTTTATGGCTTTTAGGATATTTGTGTTATTTAGGAGGGTATTTTAGTTTTATGACTTTTGCTATTTTTGAGTCCATACTTTTATAGTAATATGATATGCTAATCATCGGCATCGAAGTTCATGTCTGTACTTATTATACTTACGCCAATTTTCTAGTTTTACTTATATCTTTCCTCATAAATTTATAATACATGCAAAATTGAAGACTAAACTGACAAATTTAAGTACTACATTCACAAGGTTGGATTTTCCAAGTGCAGCTAGGTTGACGAAGTACTTCTCAATATATTTATTAATGTTCAAGAATTTTACTTAATTCTTTCCATGATTTCAATATTAATACTTCTGTCAAACTGCAATCTGAAGTTGTTAGCTGTTTTAGTTTGCTCTTGAAATTTTTGACCGCGAATCCCTGACATTACTTTGACCACTCAATGACATCATCTAGGGATAGGCACTAAACCAAAAAATTAAAGTACCGAATCGAACCGAACTAATCTGATACTTCGGTTTTTCGTTTGGGGTTCGGTCTTGTAAATTTCTAAAGTTCGGTCTTCGGTTTCGGGTAACCTGGTACTTCGGGTCCCAAAGCCCCGAAGAACCGAACTAGTTTTTTTTTTTTTAACATCGAAGTATATATATGAACTAACTTATATGCAATTATTCTAGTAATTTGAAAGTTACATTCACTCCTGCACAAATAAATAAAAATATGGGATGTCAATATCCATGTTCTTAAAAAAAAGATATAGTGTTCAAAACTGTCTTAATCACTATATATCCTACGCAATGTTGACCCATTGATTTATATCATGTTGAATGTCTCCCGCCAAATAGCATCGGAGTAACACCTTAAGCTATAAGTATGTATTAAGTCTATATATAACTTACAACATCATAGTATCATAAAGATGATGACCATTATGGGCGGGGTGCAACTCTTGAGATACTGGCAACTGAAAAGCACTTTAATTTTTTGTGATAAAATTTAAAAATTCTTTTTGATAAAGGAAAATAAGAATGGAATCAAATGCTTCAATGAATCCTTAAAGGAAACTTCACAATATCAACATGGCCTTATGCCCGATACTCATAATCCTTCCATTGCATGCATATAATTTAAGGATCAATTTTTTTTGGGCTAGAAACTTTGGTGCAAATTAAAAAACTGGAGTACTGAACCGAATACTGAATTAAATAAACCGAACAGAACCGATCTATAAAATTTATAGGTTTTTCTAAACTTTCAAAATACCGAATACCGAAATGCCGAATTTAAATTTCAAAAAAATGAACCAAACCGAACACCAAACGCACCCCTAATCACTCATCATCGCAATTTAAAACAATTATATAAAGTGTTTTCTATCAAGAAGATGATGCCAATGGCCAATGTGTACGAATGTGCTGGAACAATTACAAAGTATTTTGCAAATTCATTGTCAACCAGTACAATTTTTACGAAATTATTCTGAACACCCTCTGAAAGTTTTATATATAACTATTATACTACTCCAAACTAGCAAAAAGTCTTGAACAATAGTTTCTCGCTAAACTAGTCTGGAGTACAATAATTTGGTAGTATTTTTTTGCGATTCCTAATATATATGTACAAGTTTGGAAAGTTACTAAGCACCAACTAATATATTTTTGTATTGGGTGAAAATCGGCTCGCGATGATTCGCCCCGGTCGCACAATCTGACAACGACCGAGCACATAACAACAGGCCAAAGACCGAAGCAAGTAAGTGGGTCGCCGAAGTCACACGTCAAGGTCGTCACCGAAGGCGAGCCGTAAGCTGAGCTTCGGTGATGTCTACCTCGAACGAACAGCAAGGCCTCCTCACCGAGGTCACATATAGGCACCTCGGTGAATAGCCTCGGTTCCAGCAGCTTTGCAGCCCACTACTTCAGCCCACTAACTCCTTCCATTAATGCCAAGAACGTGGGTCAACGCACAACTGATAGTGGAGAACGTGAGCAAGGCTCTTAGGCCTATAAATAGTACTTCATTTTATATCATAGGGATCAAGAAATACATACTGAAACTCTGTCCAAATCTGTACTCACTATCATATATTGAAATCAAGTTATCCTTTTGCATTTACGCTTACTTCTCGCATTTATTTAGCTTTGATACGAAGTTTTGCTTCTATTCAAACCCAAATTCGATTTGTGACCCTAAAACTGGTTTAGGCTCATACAAATTGGCGCCGTCTGTGGGGATATAAGCAGAATCGCTTTGTTCCAAAGTTCAACGTCCTTTTTGCGTTTAATTTCATAGTTCAACGTCGACATGGCTGACAGTAGTGGAAACCATGACGGACAGACTGACGTTCCGTCGAACCAACAGTCTCAACCTCCAATGACGACTGAAGCTTTTCAGACTTTCGTCATTAACTCGCTGAGAGCCCTTCAAGAACGGCAAGATGAGCAGGCGCACATCAACGCCGAATTCCGCGCCTCGTTGGAGGTGAGGAACGGTTCCGCACCGAACGGCACCCAGCCCTCGGTTCCTGGCGGAGGCATCCCGACTTTCGCTCCTACGGGCGTGATAATAGGGGGACCTCCCAACGGGGCCGTGTCTGGGGGTTCGGGAAATGTACCAGGCACAACGCCACACTTCGGGACGATCCCCACCGTGGCAGAAACAACATCCTCGGTCAATGTGGAAAGGTTGACCAGAGAAGTGGAGGCACGCATCGAGGCGCGCGTAGAAAAGCACCTCGAGAACGTGCCTGGGATAACAAAAACCGAAGACGAGCTTGATATAGATCAATATAGGGAGTTGCCCTTCAAGCCCGAAGCGGCTCCAGCCCCGACTCCTAAGAACTTCAAGCTTATGTTTTTAAAGAAGTACGATGGGACAACCGATCCCAAGGAGCACATGAGGGAATACATGGCAATGGTAAAGAGCAATGACTTAACGGCGATAGAGCTCGAGTCAATATTCCTAAAGAAATTTGGCGAGTCCTTAGAGAAAGGAGCACTACGCTGGTACATGTGTCTACCAGCAAGGTCGATTTCCACCTTCAAGGAAATGACCAACGCCTTCGTAAAGGCCCACACCGGAGCTCAGAAAATCCTCCAAAGGAAGGAGGATATCTGCGAAGTCAAGCAGAAGCTCGGTGAGCCACTCAAAGAGTTCCTTGCGCGCTTTCATGCTGAGCGCATGGAACTACCTCGGATGGACGATACTCTAGCCATCATGGCATTCGAAAAGGGTATCAATGTGCGCAACTCTGACACCGCCGCTGAGTTGCGAAAAGAGCTTCAGCAATACCAAGTGCTGACCTGGGATGACTTGCACAAACGAGCCTACTCCAAGATAAGATTGGAGGAGGCCGAATTTAAGAGCCGAGGTTACAACTACAAGAACCGAGGAGAATCCTCGCACCGCGCCGAAGCGTCGCGAGGAAACTCGAAGGGGAGGTACGAGCCATACACCTCTACGAGGCAACCTATCAGCCAAAGGTTAGGAAATTCCTTTGGAAGCCTGCCCACAAGTTCGCACATAAGCCAACGGCTCGGGGGGAAGGTTCACTCCAACTCGAACCAGAAAAACTCCTCGGTCCCAGCCTCGGCTACGAAGAAAGATTTGCCCCGGATCCCTGACTATAGTTTCAACATATCGACCTCGGATTTGTTCCACGTAGTCAAGGGAACCCCTGGGTTAAGAGTGCCCAAGAACATAAGGACTCCGGCGGATAAGAGAGACCAAAACTTGCACTGTGAGTTCCATGCTGATTACGGTCACCGAACCGAGGATTGCAAAGCTTTGCGCCTCGAGGTGGCCCATTTATTGAAAAAAAGAGTATTGGCCGAATTCCTTACTGACAAGGGAAAGGACAACTACTCCAAGAACTGAGGGGATGGGCATCCACCTCGGGCTCTGCCCCTAGAGAAAGTTGTGAACGTCATCACCGGGGGTTCAGAGGTGAACGGGGTGAATTTCGCGGCTGCAAAGAAATTCTCCAAACTGTCAATTACGATGGAGAAGAGAACCCAAGTGGGAGGCTCGGGCAAAGAGATCGTGTTTGATGACGATGACCGTGATGGGATGATGTTCCCCTACCACAATGCACTGGTCATCATGCTGAGAATCAATGACTCTGATATCAACCGAGTCTTGATTGATCCCGGTAGCTCGGTCAACATAATCAGCTACGGGGCCGTTAAAAAGATGTGGCTCAAAGGGGAAGTCATCCCCAAAGCAACGGTGTTGACAGGTTTTAACAACTCCACAGAGAAAACATTGGGTGAGATTACACTCAAAATATTTGCTGAGGGAGTTAGCAAAGAAACATTGTTCCAAGTGTTGCCCGAGGACATTGCGTATAATGTGATCCTCGGTAGGCCATGGATCCACTCCATGGAAGCCGTTCCTTCCACGCTGCATCAAGTGATCAAATTCCCTATACCCTGGGGGGTTCGGTCGATAAAAGGGGAGCAACGAGTAGCGAGAGAGTGCTACTCGGTTGCCTTGAAAAGTGGAGTCGCCCCGAACGGGCCAAAGAAATAGCAATCAACGCAACTGGGGTCAAGCGAGGCGGACCTCCAAGGTGAAGTAGAAAAGATCCCGGTATGCGTTCAAGAGCCTCAGAAGCAAAAGGCCGAGGACTCCACCATTGAGGAGCTGGAGTCTTTCACCCTATTGAAAGATTTTCCAGAGAGAAAGGTATTCGTCGGCTCGGAGTTGGACCCGAAGTCGAAAAAAGCAATTATTGATGTTTTGAAGTCCAACAACGATTGCTTTGCTTGGTCTCACTCAGACATGATTGGTATCGATCCGGAGATCATGACCCACAAGCTGAATGTGGACCCAAAGTTCACCCCGGTGAAGTAGAAGAAGAGACCTCATACCGGGGTCAAAAAGAAGGCAATCGAAGATGAAACCACAAAGTTGCAAGAAAATGGTTTCATAAGGGAGGTAAAGTACCCCGAATGGCTGGCCAATGTGGTTTTCGTACCAAAGAAAAATGGCAAGTGGAGGATGTGTGTAGATTACACCGATTTGAACAAGGCTTGCCCCAAAGACTCCTACCCATTGCCGCAAATTGACAGGTTAATAGACTCCACGGCTGGACACAAGCTGTTAACCTTCTTGGATGCATATTCGGGCTACAATCAGATCCTCATGGACCCGAAGGATGAAGAGAAGACCTCGTTCATCACAGACCGAGGTACTTTCTACTATAAGGTGATGCCCTTCGGTCTGAAAAGCGTCGGGGCGACTTACCAAAGGTTGGTGTGTCGCATGTTCAAGGAGTATATTGGAAAATCTATGGAGGTCTACATAGATGATATGCTCATCAAATCGATCCGAATGGAGGATCATTTGAATCATCTGAGGGAAGCTTTTGCTGTTCTGAGGCAATATGGTATGAAATTGAACCATGAGAAGTGCGCCTTCGGTGTTGGATCAGGAAAATTCTTGGGATTCATTGTCTCTGAACGAGGGATCGAAGCTAACCCAGATAAAATCAAAGCTATCGAGGAGATTCCCGAAGAGCTGACCGGGGTGAAAGAAGTTCAGCGCTTGACTGGCCGAGTCGCCGCCTTGAGTCGATTTATCTCAAGGTCCTCAGAGCAATGCCACAAATTCTTCTCCGTTTTGAGAAAAAACAATCACTTCGAATGGACACCGGAGTGTAAACAAGCGTTGAAAGATTTGAAGCGATACTTGGCTAACGCGTCGTTGCTCGCCAAGCCAAAAGAAGGTGAAACATTGCTGGTTTACTTGGCTGTTTCCGAGGTGTCAGTCAGCGCAGTGCTGGTTCGGGAAGAAGATGGCAAGCAACAGCCCATCTACTATGTGAGCAAGACACTCCTCGACGCTGAAACCAGGTACCCACACTTGGAAAAACTAGCACTTACTTTACTTATTACTGCTCGAAAACTACGATCCTACTTCCAATGTCACCCAATAGCGGTTGTTTCAACCTTCCCATTAAGGAGTATATTGCATAAACCTGAGTTATCGGGGAGGTTATCAAAATGGGCGGTAGAGTTGAGCGAGTACGACATCACCTATCAACCCCGAACAACCATCAAGTCTCAGGTCCTGGCTAACTTCGTAGCTGATTTTAGTGTTGGGATTTTGCCCGAAGCGGAAAAGAAAAACTCATTGTCGAAGGGAACAGCTTCGGGGCTATGGGTACTACACACCGATGGGGCGACTAATTCCAAGAGTTCGGGATTAGGCATAGTGTTGAAAGCACCCACCGGGGAGAAAATCAGGCACTCGGTTCGGTTCAAAAAAGTGACCAACAACGAGGCCGAGTACGAAGCGGCTCTAGCGGGCTTGGAGTTGGCTAAAGAGATGGGGGTGGAAAGAATCGAACTAAGATGTGATTCGCAGTCGGTAGTGAACCAGGTCCTCGGTGACTATACGGCTCGGGAGCCCAGAATGCAACTATACTTGGACCGAGCACAAAGAATCTTGGCCCAATTCTAAGAGTGGCAAGTTAAACAAGTGCCTCGGGAGGAAAATACCGAGGCTGACGCCCTGGCAAATCTGGGTTCGGCGATCGATGAAGCCCACTCGGGGGCTTATTCAGTGGTTCGGTTGTTGTCCGCACAAATGAGAGAGATGAAGTTGCAGGTCAATTCGGTGGACAACAGATGGGATTGGCGGAGTAAGTTCATCTCTTACTTCGACTCGGGGACTGTTCCCCAAGATAAAAAGGAGGCCAAAAAGTTAAGGACCCAAGCAGCTTCATATCACTTGATCGAGGGTAATCTGTACAAGAGGTTATATTGCGGCCCGATGGCCAAGTGTTTGGGTCCCGATGAGGCCAGGTATGTGATGGCCGAAGTGCACGAAGGCGAGTGTGGCAACCACTCGGGGGGAAAATCCTTGGTGCGTAAGTTATTAAGAGCTGGTTATTATTGGCCCACTATCAGTGCCGATGCAAAGGCCTTCGTACAGAAATGTGATAAGTGCCAACGCCATGGACGGATGATCCACCAGCAGGTCGAGCCTCTACATTCAGTGGTATCACCATGGCCCTTCATGAAGTGGGGGATGGATATTGTTGGACCACTGCCGAAGGGAAAAGGTGGTGTTCGCTTTATTCTAGTGCTAACTGATTACTTCACGAAATGGGTGGAAGCAGGGGCTCTCACCGAGGTAAAGCAAAAACAAGTAATCGATTTCATCAAGAAGAACATCATCTACAGGTTCGGTGTCCCGAGGGAGATTGCCTGCGACAATGGTAAACAGTTCATGGGGGCAGCCATCACTGATTTCTTCAAACAATGGGGGATCAAAAGAATTGCTTCGACTCCTTATCACCCAAGTGCCAATGGCCAAGCTGAGTCTTCAAATAGAATCATAATCGAAAATCTCAAGAAAAGGCTAGATGAGAAGAAAGGTCCTTGGCCCGAGGAGCTGCCAGGGGTGCTGTGGGCCATGCGAACAACGGAAAAGAACAGCACCGGTAAGACTCCTTTTTCACTCGCTTACGGTATAGATTCTCTTATCCCTGTGGAAGTGGGCGAACCCAGTCTTCGGTATGCCCACACCACCGAAGATGCAAATCGACAAGCTATGCGCATAGAATTGGACTTGCTCGAGGAGAAAAGGGAATTGGCTCTGGTTCGGCTGGTAGCCCAAAAAAGGCAGATCGAAGCATACCTTAATAGGAAGGCCAAGCTTAGAGACTTCAAAGTCGGCGACTATGTGCTAAAGGCTACAAACCAATCAACGAAGGAAGAAAATGGGGGAAAGCTTATTGCAAATTGGGAAGGACCCTACAGAGTCAAAGCAGTCGTTGGGAAAGGATCTTATCAAATTGAGGATCTGCAAGGCGAGCCTGAACCTCTAAATTAGAACATTTCCAATTTAAAGCGGTACTACTTCTAATCGAGGTAAATGTTCTCTTAACCTTTTTAAATTCACCCACAGCCCCGAGCCGAACAACGCTCCTATGGCCTCGGTCGAAATGTACTAACTTGCTCTTCGTTCCATTTTTGCTTGACCTTTTCAGGAAGCGAACCGAACGATTTCCAGTGCTCGGATCTTCATCAAGATTCACAACCGAACACTGGGGGGGAGTGAGAGGCGAGTTGATACCGAGGTCGACATCGAGCCTCCCAACCGCTTAGTACATTGTAATCCCGCCCGGCAGTGGCATATTGTTAATTTGTTTTTCATCCAAGGTCTGCTTCGACTTGGTTCCATGTAAATAGCTGATTTCTGGCTCGTTGATATTATCAATGAAATAATCTTGATTCCATATCTATTTGTTTCTATAATCTTGCACTCCGAAGTTGCACTTTAAATGCATCGACTCGAGGACGAGACGTCGTTCTAAGTTTGCATCGATTAAATTCAATCAAGTCTTGCAAGCAAGTTATTTATTATAAGATGTTCGGTACATGCAAAAACCAACACTTAAGATGAAAACACCAAAGTCATTTCATTATAGAGCCCGAAGGCTAAGAGTATTTACATCAAAAGGACCCGAAGGTCCAAAAAGTTATGCATAAAAGCCCGGAGGCTTACAAAAAGTTCTATCAGAAGTCTAAGCCTCGGGAGAATCACCTCCATCCTCGGAGCCCCTCTCGGCATCTTCATCATCCTCCTCATCGTCATCGCCGCTCGAGGCCTCACTTGATGGGAGTTCATCAATGATAGCTTGAGCCTCTGCCGATTTCACCTCAGCTTTTGCAATCTCCTCATCCAAGTTGAGCTCGCCGGCGCGGCACCGCTTGAGTAGCCTCGACCGAGATTTGATAATGGCCCATTGCTTATCCAGCTCGGCCCTCTTGACCTTGATCGCAGCCCTATTTTTACGATCAGCGATTTCGTCTCGGAGGGCTTCGACCTCGGCCTCTTTAGCTGACAGCTTGGAGTTCTCACCCTCCAACTTTTGGATACGAAGCACATGCTCCCTCAGCTGATCGTGATGTTTTTTGGCCATCTCCTCGGCCTTGCCCTTTGCTTGAGTCAGCTCGGCACGCAAACTCGCAACCTCGGCTTCCAACCTCGAGCGCTCAGCTTGGGACTCACCATCGAGGGCTTGAATCCTTGCCTCGGAGGAAGTTCTAGCCTCAAGCAAATCGGACTGAGACTTGGCTAGATCAGCCTTCAACCCAGCTATTTGCGCCCTGAGGCTGTCCTTCTGCTTGTCCCAAGACCCAGCCACGTGTTGAAACTCCTCGGCCCTCGCAATCTCGAGCTCGATGGCTCTCAACGACAGCACGAGCCCCTGGGAAAAAATTCGTCAAAAATCAGCGTGAAGAAACATCCCCAGAGAGGAAGCAAACATAGAAGATCGAATCTTACTCTAAGAGCATTGGCCGAGAGGACTGTGAATAGCTTAGCTGGGGGGTATGGTTGCACCACTTTATCCTCTTCGGGGCCGAGCAGGGGAATTAAGCTCAATATATCGCCTCGGGTGCCGAACAACAAATTTGAAGAAGTGGGTACCTCCAGCTTTCGAAAGGACCCAACCGAGGATGAAGTCCTCGCGGGTTTAGATTGTGCTCGAATCGCACCAGCCTCAGCTCTTCCCTCGGTGGCAGCAGCCCCAGCCTCTCCAACTTTGGCTTTACCCTTGGCCCTAGCCACCATAGCCCCGGTATCTTGCTCTTGATCCTCCAGATCCACAACCTCGACTGCCATTCGGGCCACAAGGTCCTCGGGAACGGCTTCATCAGGCTCGTCGATCAGCCTATGGCGCGGCTCCGCTACAGCTTCGGGCCCAGGAGAAGTTGCCCCCTCGGTGCGAGGAGCCACAGAACGGGAGGGCTTCTTGGAAGTCGCCCTCTTCCTTTTCACGCCTACAAGAGGTAACATGACTTCTTTTAATAAATGAAGAGTGAAGAGAAGCGAGGGTCAGCAAAGTGAGTGAAAATGGTGATTACCTTTGGAAGACCCCTGACCGGGGGCCTCCTTCAAAACTTTTGAAGGCTTCGCAGCCTTCAACTCCTTCAAATCACCCACCACTGAAGCCAGGTTTTCGTCTGACTCGGTCTCCTCTCCATCGTTCTTCTTCTTCTTTTCCTCCTTCTTTTTCTTACTTTTCTTGGTATTGACTGCGCGGTTTGGAAAACCTGATTCCAAAAGGAAAGAAGTTAGCGAAATGAAGCCAAAACTCCAAAACGACATACCAAATAAAACATCACAAAAGAACCTACCATGCCGTTTGCATTGCCAACCAAATTTGGCAGCCATATTCATCCACGTTCTTTCGGGGCGCTTACGAGCCCCGGTCATTGCTCTCACCCATTCAGTTAATCCCTCGGGGGGTATGATATCAACCTTGTTGGCTAAGAAATAATAGAGAAACGGGGTTAGCAAATATGAACGACCACCGAGGGATGAAATAAAAACGAAGGGATACTTACGTGTGTTGTTCCACTGCTCGGGAAAATCAGGTTCGGCGGACAAAACGCTGGTCTCCAGCAAGACGTAGCGATCGCTCCAGCCTCGGTCCCCGTGGTCCTCACTCTTGTGGAGGAGCGCGTATTTTCCTCGATTGTTCAACGCCACAACCCCGGCCTTGTGAAAGTAGGGATAGTAAAGGGAGATGAGATGCTGCAAAGTGAACTCGACCCCGGCCTGTTTGCTCATCCAGTCCATGCACTGAACGACTCTCCAAACGCCGGGGCCTAGTTGGGCCAAGCATAAGTTGTAGGCTCGGCAGAAATCATCAATAATCTTGTGCACCGGAAGGGAGAAGCCGAGGGTAAAAGGGTAGGTGTAAACGAAAGAAAACCCCTCGACGTGGTGACAAACTCTGCTCGTCGGGTCGGGAATGGCAACCTTCACCTCGGGCCCAAACTTGCACTCCCTCCGGACCCGCTCAATGTGGGCTTGTGTTATATGGGTCGGTGTCATGTTCACCGGTATATTCCTATTCTTTTCTTCTTGGTCGGCAGATTGGACCTGCAGTTTAAGGTCCTTGCCGTTGTCAAAATGGGAGGGAATAATTTGGTGAGGCTCGAGCTCCTGCTCAAGGGGAATCATCGGGCCTGAGGATCCCACCTCGGCGATATTTCCGCCTTCAACCTCGCCCATGGCATCATCGCCCTCGGCGTCTTCATCTCTGTGCGCGATGACGTCAACATCAGCCGCTTCCATGACATCACCACTTACGACGTCATCCTCCTCCTCTAGGCTGACATCCTCGCTCACAGCAGCGACGTCACGCCCAGCCCTCGCCTTTCGATGCTTGGGGCCACCAGCGCTAGAAGTCACCTCTCCGCCCCCCTCCGCCTCTATCACTTGTAGCGCGGGCGCGGTGGTGATAAAATCGCCGCCGGAAATAATGGCGGCGTACTGCGTGATCCTTGCCCTTTCGCAGGAGTCACTCGAATCTTGCCTTGAGTGAGTAGCAGACATGGTTAAAGCTTAAAGTTTAGAACTCTTGTAAAGATGGGAATCGATCAAAGTAAGTATGGAAGCTTGTGTTTCTTTTCTCTGGACACTGTTGTTTGCAAAGGTTGAAAGTGAGAAAAAGAATTTGTTGGGAAAATATATATAGGTGTGGAAGAGACAAGTGGCACAAGGTCATCATTGTGACGTTGGGAGAAACAAGAAAAACGGCGTGACCGTTTGATAAGCCAACGGATGAGTGACACGTGTTGATGAACAGTAACCTGAAGAGACGCGAGCCGTTGACAAAATTTGAAACGCTTGGATAAGATCAAGCCACGTCACTTTCCCGCGGGACTTCACTCCACTCCTCGGTGACCTCGGTATGTAACCGAGGAGTGGGGGACTATCTGTATTGGGTAAAAATTGGCTCGCGATGATTCGCCCCGGTCGCACAATCTGACAACGACCGAGCACATAACAACAGGCCAAAGACCGAAGCAAGTAAGTGGGTCGCCGAAGTCACACGTCAAGGTCGTCACCGAAGGCGAGCCGTAAGCTGAGCTTCGGTGATGTCTACCTCGAACGAACAGCAAGGCCTCCCCACCGAGGTCACATATAGGCACCTTGGTGAATAGCCTCGGTTCCAGCGGCTTTGCAGCCCACTACTTCAGCCCACTAACTCCTTCCATTAATGTCAAGAACGTGGGTCAACGCACAACTGATAGTGGAGAACGTGGGCAAGGCTCCTAGGCCTATAATTAGTACTTCATTTTGTATCATAGGGATCCAGAAATACATACTGAAACTCTGCCCAAATCTGTACTCACTATCATATATTGAAATCAAGTTATTCTTTTGCATTTACGCTTACTTCTCGCATTTATTTAACTTTGATACGAAGTTTTGCTTATATTCAAACCCAAATTCGATTTGTGACCCTAAAACTGGTTTAGGCTCATACAATTTTTATCCCTATTACTTTAAACTTCGCATATTCTAATGAGTAGAACAAAAAAAAAAAAAGGAGTACTTCATCTGTTTCAATTCCTGTAACACAATTTGATTCAACACGAAATTTAACTAAAAAAATTTAACTCACGGTCTTAAATAAGTCAAATCATTTGCGTGATTATAAAACTTTTGATGTTTGCAGTTTTGAATATGTCATAATATTGTGTAGCTATAAAAATTTCTCATTTAAGATAAAATTAAAAATTAAAATTTTTAAATTTTTAAATATAAAATATGTCATCACTTTTTCTGGAATGCATTAGTAAAAAGATTTGTCATATATCATTTGAAATCGAGAGAATACCACTAGCTATTGGTACTTTTGACTTCATTGGTTAGACTTCAAAATAGGCTGGTGGGTGAAACACGGGTGTAGCAGCTAATAATTTACGCATTACTATTTCAAAAGAATTCACCTTATTTGAATAGTCAACATCAACTCTTGTCAGTTTCGGAGTACTCCTATCAAGTTGGGTGCCTTCTGGATTTTTTTAATAATAAGCTGCCTTTACAAAGATTCTTTGTTTGTTTGTTATTTACAGATAACGCCTTGACGGTGGAAAAAAAAAATGCCTCGACATTGATTCTGGTTAGGTTTCTTGGATCGTTCCTTGCTCCCTTCTCACATATCATCTTGTCTTTGACGTTGTCCTTTTATACTCTTCCACTTTTCTCTTACCTTAGCTTCTTTTTGTTTTCTCCTTTTCTATTCTGGGATAGTGGAGGGTAATTTTGATCGGTAGCCATATTTGGACGCGCTCATTGAGGACTATCTATCGTTTCAAAATTTATTGAAGAATAGTCAAAAATTTGCGCGCACACTTAAGTTTCATTAGCGTTGGAAAAACACTCCAGACTAATCCCATAACAAAACTTGTTCAAAGCCCAAATATTTTGTTATGGGACTGAAGAAGTCCCATAACAAAATAATGGGACCTTGAACTAACATGTTCAAAGGTCCCATTATTTTTATGGGACTTTATCCCATAACAAAATAATGGGAATGGGATTTATGAATAAATCCCATTATTTTGTTATGGGACTTTATATATAAAGCTTCAGTCTCATAACAAAATAATGGGGCTTTGAACAAAACTTGTTCAAAGCTCCAGTATTTTATACTGGGGTTAGTTTAATGAAGCTTCCCAATTTAAATACTGAGACTTGTCTTGACGGCTACAAATCAATTAGCGCGCGCCAAACCGCCCTTATGCCAAATTTTTACGATAGTGGAGCCGCTTGATAGTTGGTACTACTCGAACATTATGTTGATCCATTACATAAAAGGCCCCTTAGAACAATAATTTAACCCCATGATCAATTTGTGTCGCGCTAAATAAAAACTAGCTAGTATTTTAAAACTTTTAGAAGACTAGTCAAGATTAAAAGTAAGAAAAAAATCAAGTATTTTATACTGAGATTTTGAACTAAAATTTTAAAATCTCAGTACTTTGTATTGGGACTTGTTCAATATGAAATCTCAGTATAATGTATTGTTACTTTGAATAATTTAGTTCAACAGTCCCTGTACAAAATACTTGGGAATTGTTTAATATGAATCTTAGTATAAATACTTGGACTTTGAAAATTTTAGCTCAAAAATTCCAGTACAAAATACTTTGGTCTTCAAATATGAAGCTCCGATAAAATTTTCTGAAACTTTCAACTAAACCCCGACAAATTTTATTGGATTTTGCATGGGTTTAGTTCAAATCTAAGACTTGTGTTCTGTAGTTAGCTTTAAACAAAATAAGTGTATTTAAAATCTGGCTACTTAAAAGTTTGTAATTATAGACTGATTCTTTTAAGTGGTGTGAAAACTGAATAGTCATCAAAATTACCTTTACTTACCGGGGAGCAAGACTTAAGCCTTTACGCCCCATGAATCTTTTTTTTTTAATAATTAATAAAATATCATAATGACTTTAAAAAATTAAAAAATACATAAAAATTTTAAGAAAATTAAAAATGATCAAAGAGGCCATATAAACAAAAAATCTACTAACATTTCTTACGAGTATATAAATTGAATAATATTAAAAATTTTATGAAATGAAAATAAACTAGAAGACCTTAAATCTCAAACAATTTAAAAGTCACAATTTATTAAAAACGAAAAGTGAATAGTCAATAAATTTTTATTATTACTATAATTTAAAACGTTAATTCTTATATATAAAAATAAAATTTTCTTTCAAATTGCAAAAATTGAAGTATAATAATATTGAGAGACAAAAATAAGATGTGAAGACCAATAACAAGTAATGATACAAACTACGAGTATGCATTTTTATATTAAATGTACAAATAATATTCACACTCTCGTTATTTAAGCAACACTTAATTTCTCAATTCCTATAGATAAATATAATTTTAAAAGAATTTTGTAGGTGAACGATGTTATTTAGGGAGTTTGATATATGATTTGCATAGATTCTACTAGGCAAGTCCCGAGTGTTGAGCTTTAAGCATGCTCTGAGCGCACGATCAGGCACCTGAGGCATAAGCTCCACAGAATCAAGTCCCGCCTGCAAGCTTCAGGGCGTTTTACAAGTGTTCCGCGCCAGAGCTAGCCCCAGAAAAGCCTTTTTAATACAGAGCCTTTGAAGGAGGCTAGGAAATTGCATAATTTTGACACCAATGGTTTGACTTTTTTACTCCTGTAACAGCAGTTTAGCAAAAATGACATCCGCATGGTTTAATGAATAAATTCTATGACAGAAATACCCATATGAATCTTATAATGATGCATGTATCCACGTCCTCCCTTTCTCTTTAAGTACTGCCACTTGCCTTTGATCCCTCTTTTTTAGGCAACGCTTGTTATACTTGAATCTCTTCTCACATTCTTCTCACCCATTCAATATCTTCTCCACATTCTCCTATATGATTTGGAGTGTTGCCCATCACTTAATTATTTCTAAAAGACAACACTTGTCGATTGATAACTTAAAATGTTGCTTACAGACAAGCGAAGACCATTTTGCTAAAACCATCTTAAACGGAACAAACTTTCACAATCAGTCTATTTTGGAGACACCATGTAGAAAAAAATTGGATGTGATTCATTTGACGTCTAAACTATATCCAGACTCCAGGATGTGATTCTTAGAAATTGTCAATGAGGCGCTCAATAAACACGTTTTGGATATAGGTGAAGGTCAATAGATCAAACCCATAATTAGCTGTCTAAATAAAGGATCAACCCAAGTTCAGTGTCCACCTACGTATTTGGCATTTTTCTTTTACTTTGACCTCACTGATGATCTTTTTTTGAAATATATTGTCATCATTAAATAAACTTTAAACTTGTTTATACACTATTACACTAAAGGATCGTTTGGTATGAAACAGGTTATATAGAAATTGTAATACAGGGATTACCAACACACAGGTTAATAATATATGGATTAGTAATGCATGGTATTATTTTTCACTTGGCGTTAGATTCATTGTATTAAAAATTAAATATACATTGTATAACTTAAAATTGTGTTTGGTATAAATCTGTATAAATTTTTGTTTACAATATGCCCTCGAAAATTTATAGGAATTTTCTATCTTACTTGAGCGATATAAACTGTCTTAGTTTACTAGATACTTTTATTTGCCTGCTTTTGATTTTTTGGTTTATTTGGTTACCTCATTTTTTCGTGTTTCTTTTACAACTTAGAAAATGTATCCTTATTCCAAGAAGTTTGACTTTGCCGATCAGCCGATCTTGCATTATCTCCCAAAAGAATTGACAACAGAATATGACAAACCTCCCTGAGTATGATAGGGCATTAGATAGGTAGAGATAACTAGTTTCTTATCTTTAATTTGGCGTGAGCTTTGAAATATATGGTTATGGTTGCCTGGGATGTTCTTTTTGCAGGTTCTTTAATAAAATTTCCTTACCAAAATGCAGGTTCTTATCATTAAGTTTTTCTAAAAACGGATATATACTCCATTTGATTTTAGGAGAAAAGAATAGCCTCAAGGGCAAGTTTGTCATTTTAAATGTTTAGTCCATGTATGGATTTCTATTCCATATAGAGCTTGGAAGTTGGTCTGCTAAATTGATGTCCTATGCTGGCAAACTACAACTAATCAAGTCAATGGTTTTTGGCATCCAAATTTTACTGGGCTCAGATATTCTTACTACTTAAGAAGATCTTGAAGGCTATAGAAGAAGTAATGGACTGGAGCTGTTAGCATCACAAGGAAAGCATTGATTTCCTAGGAAAGAGTTTGCCTCCAACGGTCTGCAGGACGTTTAAATGTGATAAATTTGTGCCTTTGGAATAAAGCAGCTATCCTAAAGCAACTATGGGCAATAGCTTAAAAAAAAGAACTGCTTATGGATTAGATGGGTCCATACCTACTATATCAAGAGGACAATAGTGGATGCTTGCAACACACCTAAAACTGCAGCTTGGTTGATCAGGAAAATCAAGGATACTAAGCAGGTTATCATGCAACACAACTGCTTGAATGGTGAGCTCATGGGAAGGCTTGAAAAGCTTCAGAACTCTGATGAAACATTCTCCCTAAAAAAATAAAAAGAAAGAAGCTTACCTATTGCTACTTCCACAACATTCCATAGTACCTTGGAAGAGCTTGACCCTGCAGTATACTATACACCCCAGACACACAGGTTCACAACCTGGCTTGCATTGCAACAAAGGCTGGCAGCCGGTGACAGGTTACTGAAATTGGTGTTCAAGTGCCCCTGGACTGTATATTTTGTAAGCATGGAATGGAAACTTTTGAACACCTGTACTTTGATACAGGTCACTGGTGCATTACGGCAGAGACTACTGAATTGGATGGGATCCCACAGGAGTAAAGGTAATTGGGTAACTGAACTGCAGTGGATATGTGCAATGACCAAAAGAAGAACTGGAATTGGATCAATTGCTATGTAGTGCATATTATCTGGAGAGAAAGGAACCAACTCATGTTCAAGGGACTAGATATTATGTTGATAGTCTGTCGAGAAATTGCTACAGTATTCACATACACATGTTAGAGGCCAAAGTGTTTGTAAATGGAAGCAGTTATTAAAACTACTCAATTCAGTTCCTTAGGTTCTTATTCGATGATGTAATGAATAGAGAGGAAGATAGTGTAGGTAGCGTAGTTAAATGTCTGAAGTAGAGGAGTAACTGGTTAGCACTTACCCGGTTTTGTAATGTTCAGTTTTGATTAAATGAAATTATATCTTACTAAAAACAAAAACAAAAAAATACTACGGCAATTTCAGTATATCTATAATGGATCTGAAGAACTGTAACCAAACTTTGGATAAGCCATGAATAACTTTTATACCATGATTATCTATGCCAATACATCCTACCAAACGTGCCCTAACCGTTCTAATTAATCAACTCCAGGTTTCTATGTTATGGTCCCTTGATATAGATCTAGTTATGGGACGATGCAACACAAAATCAGAACTAATGGGGAGGGAATTAGGAGTTTGGGAAGAGGGTTTCCTCCTGCGACCTATGGTGCGGATTCGTTGAGAGAGAACCTGCAATCTCTTGAGTTAAAGTACTCAAAAACTGAAATAATTTTCTGCTTACCTTTCATTGAAGTAAAATAGAGTTTAAATACAATACTGAAAAGATAACTACCCCTAAACACAAGGACATAACTTCCTACTTTTCCTATAGATAAGAATCTGGAGGAAACTGCAAATAACTACTACAAGGAAATAGGAAATATGTCTACAGATTAGCTGTAGACTACTACTTAGAAATCTAATAAACTGACTATGTTTTAAGACATAAGGACTGCTAACATTAAGACTAGAGGACTGCTAACATTACTCCCCTCCTTCAAATTCCGCTTGTCCTCAAGCGAGAAGTTTGGAACGCGTTGTGCATAAAAGTTTGCTGCCAGTGATACTTGTTAAGATTATAATGGTTAATTTCCCTCTTGTTCAACAGAATCTTCCTCTTTATCGTTTACAGATTCAATCCAAAATAATTTCTTGCAGTGATGACCTCGGGTGAATGGTTCATCACAGTTGAAACAAAGTCCCTCAAGTCGTCTTTTCTCCATTTCAGATCTGGTCAATTTCTTAACAAATCTGGTGTGTTGTTGAGGTGAGAAATCTGCCATCTTGGATCTACAACCATCTGACAACTGCGAATGAATGGGTTGTTCCTTGCGTTCATAAAGCCGGGAAAGACTCAATGTCGTAGCCAAATCTGGTGGATTATGCAACTCTACCTCAACTGCTATAGAGTCAACAAGACCACTTATGTAGAGTTCAATTTTCTGTCCTTGTGTAAGAGTACCAGCCCGCGAAACTAACTGCTCAAACTTTTTTTGGTAATCTGCCACAGATCCAATTTGGCATAACTTGGCCAATTCTCCCAACTTTTGACTTCTAATTGGTGGTCCAAAACGAAGATTACATTGACGTTTGAACTCATCCCAAGAAGGTTGAGGCATATCAGTCTCTAGTTGAAGAAACCAGAGTTGTGCAACTCCTTCCAAATGAAAAGAAGCAAGTCCAATTTTGTCTTCTTCTGGTGTTTACTGGTGTCGAAAGAAGTGCTCACATCTATTCAACCATCCCAAAGGGTCCTCTTGGCCATTAAATCGTGGAAAATCCAACTTTGTATATTTTGGATAAAAGGAACATCCACCTGTTTCTGATCCTGAACTTCCAGCCACGCTTTACCCTTCCAACTTCGATTGTGAACAACATTTTCAGTTGATTCAGCGTCTGCTTTTGGATTTGCTAAGTCCTTTGTTAGTGCATCTAAGCGAGCATTAATGGCTTCCTGTCTGTCTGGCCAAATTGGCTGCACGTTCCTCTTGGTACAAAGTCACCAAATGTGCCAATTGTTGCTGAATTTGATCTCCCATAACTCCCGTCTCTGATACCAAGTTGTTATGGTCCCTTGATATAGATCTAGTTATGGGACGATGCAACACAAAATCAGAACTAATGGGGAGGGAATTAGGAGTTTGGGAAGAGGGTTTCCTCCTGCGACCTATGGTGCGGATTCGTTAAGAGAGAACCTGCAATCTCTTGAGTTAAAGTACTCAAAAACTGAAATAATTTTCTGCTTACCTTTCATTGAAGTAAAATAGAGTTTAAATACAATACTGAAAAGATAACTACCCCTAAACACAAGGACATAACTTCCTACTTTTCCTATAGATAAGAATCTGGAGGAAACTGCAAATAACTACTACTACAAGGAAATAGGAAATATGTTTACAGATTAGCTGTAGACTACTACTTAGAAATCTAATAAACTAACTATGTTTTAAGACATAAGGACTGCTAACATTAAGACTAGAGGACTGCTAACATTCTAAGTATACTTAACACTGTAGAGTTTTAATTTGCACGTCTTCTACATGTTTTGAATGTGCAATTACTCACGTCAGAGTATATAACATGTATTATAATAAAAATTGCCCCATATTGTGATTGAGATTATAAAAGTACTGATAACTGTGAGTGAATCATGATGAACGCATGGTTTTTAACCATTTGAGAATTTCTGATGCCCAAAATCGGTGTTGCATGTATATTTGAACTGGTGGATTGCAAAAAAGCGGAGAATGAACCCACCTTTTTGCCACTCCAACTTAAATATCAAGCTTTGCTAGCAGTAAAATTTGAAGCTACGACATGCGAATCATTTTATTGCTGAATGTATCCTCGTCTCAAGTTGTTTACTTAGATATAAAGGCAAAAGCAACATATTCCTCGACTGAAGGATTATATGAACCTCATTGTCACGTGCTTCCAGCCCATACATTCACTACAGGACCAAATAGCTCTCTAAAAGAAAGTCAGTATCCAAGGTCTCTTTTTCAGAAAGCATATTCCCTATGTAAACTGAAAACTGAAAAGTACCACTAGATATAAGATTTATCGTAGAAAGCATATTCGAAATGCTGCCCAAGCAGGTGTTTCCATACACAACCACAAACATAACATCTTATTTTTCCATTTCGTTTGATCATTCAGGTTGGACAAAAGTTGCCGACTCATACAATAATCAAAACTTAATTACCACTAAACCTATGATGCAACATATCTTTAAGTCAAGGATTGTAGATTACTGCCTGCACGAATAAGCCCACAATAATAAGCCATTTGCTAGCCCCAAAATTGGCATGGATCAAGAGATATGACCAGCGTCCTGACCACCAAGATGCTCCCCCTACAAAACCGGTTAAAGTAAATGTTTTGCTCATATATATATGTGTGTGTGTGTGTGTGTGTGTGTGTCAAGCAGCAAAAAAAAAAAAAAAGAAAGATACTTCACTTGGGTATTAAGGAACTCGAACAAGCTTTTTCTGATGTTCCCTTTTTTTTTAGTTTCCTTTATTTGAACTTTGGGGGATGGTGAAAATCTCAATCTGAGCACACAGCTGAAGCTCAGCTAACTAGAATCCACACAAATTTAAAACAAGGACAAAGATATAAAGAGGACTGCCTAGAGGCTAGAACCAAGCCCTTTGCTACTATATCCACATACTGAAAGCAAGGTAGAAACAGGACGTACAAAGATCTTCTCTAGATCATCTGGTCGAAGCAGAGAACCTAAAGTATCTTGTTAGAGAAGCAGAGACGTGCACTGCTCATCTCACTGAAGGAATGTAACATAATTCATGGTTCCAGTGCTGGGAGAATGAAACAGAGAGGAAGAAGAAAGAGAGAACTTAAGGTCCGCGTTCCACACAGCAGATAATAGATACAAACCTCATTAGACAAGAGGCCCAGCATTTTAGCCTTATAGGTGTGGCAATCACAATGACAAACTGAAAGTGAAAACATTGAGCAACTAGCACAAGCTTTTAGATGCTAGTTATGACAACCTATCTGGAATTACCAGGGACTCAGGGAGCATCTCACAAGGATTGTATTTTTTAATCTGGTGATACAGAAGATTTAGAAAAGAGATGCAGGGTAGAAAGAAAAGATCACTTAGGAGCGAAAGAAACTTCAATAAAGAGTACTCCCTCTAGCATACCAATCTACTACTTATCTTTGACTGTCCATCACAATGAGTGGCACAAAGAACAGGAAGAGAAACCCGCAGTGACCAGAGAGGAGGTCTCAGAAGAGGGTGTGGGCGTAGACATGAGAAAGCTTGTTTGAAGCTCCTGTCAGGTTTCATTATGAGATTCTATTAGGCATCACTTAGAATTTTTTAGGGGTATATTAATAGCATCTGCTTTTGTCCAGTCTATTTCGAGCAATACTAAGAAGTTTACCCCTTGCCATTTCCATGTCCATAAAGTTGATAAAGGCATCCATATGCAAATTCGGATTCTTGAAACAAAGAATGACGACAAGAACTTCCTTGATGGAAAATACAAGAACCGACCATAGCTCCTAGCTGAAAACTTGAGAAAGAAGAGGCACACAGAAGTTGGTTAATGCTTCAAGTGCAGATGCTCGGGCAAAGACATGGACTATTTCATATCTGCTGATGCATTTATCATGTGGCAACAAACATGGTGAGCGTACTAGACTAATTTGCAGTACAATGACCGACTCCAAGCACAGTTAAAGATGTGTTACACAGTTGAGCCTATAGAAGAAAGAAAAAAGATGCGGGGCATGGGGTGAGCCCCTCCAGCTCTCATATAGGTCCTTTCGAAGTAGGGAAATTGGGGAGCTTTTGAGGAGTTGGACACTTACTTTTACATTTGAGGAACGGTCTTATTGTTTTAGTTAACTTTGGGTGCACCCATGATGTCCGACTAGTTTCAGTTGATGTAAAGACAATACGTTCTGTTAATGTATAGGCAGCTTTGACCAATTAAGATTGGTCTCTCGTAGTATAGATTGACTGCTTTATCATTTTCTTTATCAAGTAGATCGATGCTTTATCACTACTTAAAAAAGGATCAGAAGATTGACTTTCTTTTCTAGAGAAACAAATCTTATTGCAGGCTCTTCTACTTCTAGTATACTGCTAGCATATGGGAGTTCTCTCACATCAGTTAAATTACTAAATTACAAAAAGAAAAAGGAACCACTCATAGCTCCTGATCCTAATACTTCCAGAAATTCCAAAAATGATGATTTTATAATTAGTTATCTATATTCTTCTCCATTTTTAAGAAAGAACAAACTTGTTGGACGTATAAGTATTTCCTATATTACACCCACATAACATACCACTGTGCTAAAAAAGTAAAAGTTTTGGCACCAACAGCAGGGCGTCGCTGAGAGATTAATACTCTCCCACAGGTATAAAGTTTATTTCGGAGATATAATACAAGTTCAATAATATATTCAAGCATTTCAAACCGGTAAGATTCAAATACATCAAGATAAGAACACATCTAATTAATAACACGATGCAACTGCTTTACAAAGCAGTCAATAATAACTATTCTAATTGTAATTACTATGGTAATCTTCATGCAGCGAGAGCATGTCAATGCATCAAAAACAAGATTTTATTTCCTTTACCCTGCACTCCTTCGATAGAGAGCAAATAGTTCTTTTGTAGGAAGACATTAATCCAGAAATCTATCTTTTCCATGATACTTAGCAAAAAGTTGGCCACTGACAAATTAATACTTGTTCACAATACATTAAGGAATCCAAAATAATAACGAAAATAACATTAACTAACCTGAAAATACTTTTAGCTCTTAAACTCATTTATATTCAAAGGTAGGTGGGCTAGGAGCATCAAAGCTCTCCAAAACCTGGGTCTTGCTACCACTGCTTGTCGCAGTCTCCTCCTTCTTTCCACCGCCGAAAAGCCCTCCGAACCAGGAAGATGAGGAAGAAGAGGATGGTGCTGAAGATTCAGACATCATGCCATCAATGTGTACTGGAGCTTGACCAGGAAGCTGCCCCATTGATTGACCAGGAAGCTGCCCAGGTGGATACCCAGGCACACCACCTGGGACATTTGGTAGTGGCTCATCCATTGGTGGGAAATTCTGAGGAGCACTCATGACTTTATTCAACATAATTCCAGCTCCCTCTATCAATGCAAGTAAAACTCCGCCAAACACTGCTGACCTAGAAGCAGCACCTAATCCCTGCCGCATCTGGAGAAAGCCACCAGTTGCTGCACCAGCAATAATTGAGTTCCAAGGATCTTCTTTCTGACGGAGATACACCATTGTACAATCAAATGTGGAGAATAGACCACCCCACACAGCAAAACTACCACCAATACGAGGAGCATTCATGCGCACTGCCTGTGTGCCACCAACTAAGCGCTCACCTTTTGGCGAGTTGTAAATGCCCTTTATGAAGTGAAAGGCTGCTCCTCCAACAGCACCCATACCAAATGCTCCACCAACATCATCAAGTATACGGTCAGGGCAAGGTTCACGAGAGGTCTCTGGCGTTCCCATTGTTAAAGGAGACGAGCACTTACTGGGAAGAAAAGGTTAAAGAGGATGCCACCAACCAAGCACACTTGATTTTACTTTCCAAAAAGTTAGCCGTTTGATATAATGACCAGCAAAAAAAGACAGATTAGAATGCAAAGATTTCACCTGCATCAAAACAGTTCTAATCAAGATGAGCCATCAATTTGAGCAACACCCCTTCCAGGAGCTGTTAAGTGAAAATTGCAATGAACATTGAAAACAAACAACATTCCTAGCATGAACACATACTGCGCGTCGAACTCCTATTAAAAGGGACTTTTTTTTTCTTAAAGCTCTCAGAGTCAAAATTCAGCGTATGTAGCAAACATACTCAAGCTTACACATAAAGAGGGTTAATAACTTCTTTCCCAGCTACCAATCATCTAGCCTGTTTCTTTTTAAGCCAAAAACATTTTTCCCATAAAGATTAATCTATAGGTTTTCTGTAAATAAACACCCACACAATAGACAGTACTTGAAAACACATCTAAACTTTAAAAATCGCTCTTGGACTGGATATCCTTTTCCTTTAAAACAGAAAAATCCACAAGAACCATTTACGGTTCAAAACCCACACCTCTATCCTTCTCCACTTAAATACCACGCTTTTGCCCATGACACGCGCCTAACCCACACATCAAATGCTGCAGTCATACCACTAGACTAAAGCTCTCAGCACCAATAACTTAAGAACAGAGAACATTTCAGTTAGCTAAAGAAGTCAAAGTTATAAACTTTGATACACCAACAATACATTAAAACTATGAGTTTTCTGAAACAGATGTTATTTTGATTTCCCAAAAACAAAAATCATTTTCTTTCAATTAAAATTATCCCTCCTTCCTAAAAAGTATAAAAACACACAAACCCAACAACAACAATATACCCAGTGCAATCCCACAAGTGGGGTTCGGGGAGGGTGAAGTGTACACAGACCTTACCTTTACCTGTAGAGAGGCTGTTTCCCATAGACCCTCGGATACCCAAATTACTAAAAATAACATTCTTCACTACAAAAGCTGAGATCTTTAACTAGTAATTTATCATAATTAAACTATTTTTACAAAACGAGTTAATAAAATAGAGATCTTGAAAATTGAAAATTAATTAATAAAAAAGAAGGGATATTTACCAGAGGTTCATGGGAGAGACGGTAGAAGGGAGGCACCGTCCCAGGTTGTAAGAGAGACGTAGAAAAAGTGAACAAAAACCTAGAACTACTAGAAAAATAAGGGCAACCGGTTAATTGTTTTTATTTTTTTGTTTTGGCTTTTTAATCAACTAAAGGGTCGTTTGGTACAAAGATATGTTATACAGGAATTATAATATATAGTAGACTAGTAGTGCAAGAATTAATAAAATGGGGTTTACTTTTGTTTGGTGGTACATTGCACTAAAATTGGAGATGTAAGTTAACATTTAAAATGTTTAATTTATTAAGTTAAAATACAATTATATCATTTGATGTTTGATTTTAATTGGCTTCTCGAGAAAAGAGAATGATAGTTTTGTCCTTTTGCTCCTTTGGATAAAATGAATTAATTATACCACATAGGATATGGGATAAAATAATACCCCAATTCATGTATAACTTAATACATGGATTGCTTATACATGAATGAAAAAAGTAACCAAACAATGGATTATACAATTGTTAACTTTATACCATGATTTATTAGTCATATCCCCATACCAAACATCGACTTAAGAGTTTATCATTTCTTGTGTTAAAAGAACAATATTATGTCTAATTTGATTTTTTAACTAGAGAATATTTGTCTAGTTAATGTTAATTATCAATATTTTTATGTGCAGTTAATCAGATATGTGCAGACGTAGAAATGTGCATCCTTATTGTCCTTATTGCCAGCACCAAATTCTATCAAGGCGAATGCGAATGTTATATTGGGATCTATGTTATACGAAAAAGAAGTTAAAATACTTGAAAAAGGAATCCATGGACTTATTATCAAAAGCCAGTTATTTAACTGAAGAAGATAAAGATAATATCACAAGTATCTTGTATAGAGCTGTTGATAGGATTAAGGAGATAGATATGGATATAATAGGAATCCACAGTATCTTGGATAATTATCCTATGTTTTTAGCCTAATAAGCTTATGGATTATTATGTGCAGATTATGCGCCCCGGTTATGGAAACCCAACCTCTAATAGAGGTAGGGGAAACAGAGGAAGAGGCACTGGTAGAGGTGCTGTGATCGCCCAAATGGGAAAACAAAGGCTCATAGCTGAGGATTTGACAGGATCCTCCTCTTCAAATAATAAAAATGATGATACCGTTTCATATCTTCAGTATCAACAATTTCTTGAATGGAAAAATTCCCAAGGAAAGCAAAATGAGGTAAAGGCTAATATGCCAGAATCATACGCTTCTGTTATACTAGAGGATGACAATGAAAATGTTCAATCATATGTCAAGACAGATTACAGGGAGTTAATATTATTCCTTGAAAATCGAGACCTTCAATGGAAGGATGAGCCATGGAAATTAATGGCAAGATATTTAAATAATGCATCATACACAAGCTGTACTTATAAGTACAGGGTTCATTTTGAGATGATACTCTCATGCACAGGATCATGCGAAATATCGCATTTTTATCCAGCAAATACAAGAAAAGTTTATAACTTTTCTAAGATAATAATCAAACATATTATATTACCAGAAGAATGGGGTTTGAGTACCCTAACTGAAAGGAGTTATACTCATCCTGAACAGAAAGTTCCAGTAAAATTTAATTACTGGGATTATGTTGAAAGCTTTCATAAAGCTTTATTATACGAGAATGATAATAAAAAACATTCTTGGTTTATAAAAATATGCGCAGAAGTTTATAAACAAAGCAGCATACCAAATTGGTTTTCTCAAAGGTGGATTACTTATGGTCCTACCATTAAAATATTGCCAGAACCATTACTCAGTTTATATACTGACTGGTTGGAAGTATCTCCGAAGATTCAAGAATTACAAAAGAGTAATACTCTAATCAATGGAAGTTATTATATGAACTTCTTTATTGAATACTCTATCCCATGGATTATGAAATGGACTGTCGAAGTGGATTATACTCCACAAAACATCCCTGCATTATACAGAAATTTTCATACAAGATTTTGGAAGAAGATGATTCAAAAGACGGCTGAAGGTCATATGCAGTGCCAAGATACAATTGATAAGATAAAACAATCAATTGATGAATATAAGCAGGCTGATCATATAAAGCAACAAAATGTCCCAAGTCCGTATCAGCATATCATTAATAAAATTCAGATGAAGAAAGGACTGATGACTAAAGCAGAAATTTTAGCTTCTTATTTTGAAGAAGTTAAAAAAGATTTAATAAAAAATCTTGATATGGAAGTTCCTTCAGATGCATCTATGGCCTCTGCAAATAACACAGAGGATGAAGAAGAACAGTGCTTAGCAGGAGAATCTCAGTCTATTACCGATAATGATATGGATGATTATATTGCAAATATCATAAAGCAAGTAAATGAGGAAGAATCTTCCAAGAAGACAAATGCCAAAGGAAAGGACAAGATATAAGGCATTATTGAAGAAATTTTCAGCTTTCATAAAGTAGCTTTTATAAAGTAGCTTTAATAAAGTTACGAAATTATTGGCCACTTGTCGGCCATGTTTTTCATGTTTTCTTTCTATCCGGCCATTTTTAAAGTTTTGGGCCATGTTAGCTTTGTTTTATTCTTAGAATTTGTGTATAAAATAGGAGCAAGCTTAGTAGAGAGGAACAAGCTTTAGAAAACACCATTCTCTCTCTATTAGAAAATCTCCCATTGTAAAAATTTCCTATTATATAGAAATCTTCTATTGCTGATCGCAATTCAAGGTATTCATAGTTCTTTTAATCTTGTTTAATTTAATAATTTTATTTTCTTGGTATTTGGCCTAAATGATAGGCTAAATCATTAAGTGTTGAGCTCTATCACACTAGGCTATTGGGGTAAAATGATTCTAATAACATATTAAGATTAGTATCTCAGCAGGTGGTGGAATTAAAAGTATGGTTTGATAGACAACTCAGGCGGAAGGTTGAATGCCAGAACCAAGGTTCTGTTGTTTGCCCGCTTAGCCGAGGATGGCGTTTAGGGCTGTTGTTGAACCTAATTTTGGGTTCAGCCACTCCTTGCCAGGGTTGGGTCACCAGTAAATCTTGTTATCCCCATGCTGCCTGTGATTGTGATCCGTCCCCTAATTTGGTATCAGAGCCATGGTGCACAGTAGTAATAGGTGATGAGTTCAACACTTATTTTTCTAATGAATATCATTAGGAACAAAACTACTGTTAAAAACAGTAGAAAAGAAGAATATGATATGCCACAGCATTTAGATTTACTTAATAAATGGACTATTCCTAAAGTTCAACCTAGGCTGATATACCAGCTAGGAACCTTTGAGAAATTGGGTTTAAAACAGGTAGTTAAAACTACTGAAGAAACGATCACGGTTGATAGCGATCATGCTACTTTTAATTTATTGTCTGAGCATGATTTAATACCGTATATGCATACTCATAGATTCATTCATATTGGTTTAATTCAAGTTGCTTTTAAACCTTTGACCTTAAGAGGTTTACCTGAAAGTTTTATAGCTGCTCTCAGGGATGGTAGAAACCATAATTGGAAGAAATCCCTTATAGGGATTGTACAATCAAGCTTGGCTTATGGCCCAGTATATTTTAATGCCTATCCAAATTTACAAATATCATTGTCGGATGAAAATGCTTTAAAAGCTTTTGTTTTAAATGTTAAATTACATGGCTATGATTATATGCCTAATACAGAGGTAATATGTATATGTTATAGGATTTATTTTAAGCCACTATATACTTTAAATCCTATGTGCAAAATTATGGATTTTAAAAATGAAACTATTTTGATAGAAACTAATTTTGGTAAGTCTAAAATTACTACCAGAAGACCTATCAAATGGGATGAAATAGATTTCCCTAGAGAATGGGTCATGGAGGAAGTGGTTCCTCCAAAAGATTTTAAAAATACAGATCTAACTGGAATTGAGCAAACTCCAGAAGGAAATGTAAAAATCAGGTTTGAACCTGAAGATGTTATAAGTAGGATGGATATGAGATCTGACATATCTAGTTTTCAAGGTTTATCTAGATCTAATTCTTTACATCATTCTCATATTTCTCCTATTGATTATATTGTTCAAACTCCTTCTAGAGCTTCTACTTCTCAGTTAAGAGAGGAAGCACCTAGATATCATACTTTAAAAATTGATAAGAATAATATTGTTACTCCTGTTGCTCCTATAAAAGAACAACAGATAAATGATGTAGACATAACTGCATCTGAAATGGATTTTGGTGAAATTTAATGGATTTTAAGTCCACAATTGATTTTAGTCGGGGATCACCCGCAAGAAAGAAAATATCTGATGATTTTTATAAACCCAGATGGGAACTATTTAGGAAATGGTTTTTTAAAAGTTTTAATAAAACGGAACAAAATGATTTTCAAGAAGAATTTTATAAAGATCTTGAAAAGGTTAATAAAATTATATCTTTTATTCCATGGTTTATGGAAAAGTATGTAGCAAATAATATTGCTGTTTTAGAAAGACAATTTGAATTATCAAATGGTAAAATCATTGATGCTGTATTACTTCCACAGCAACCTTTTAAAATAAAGGAGGGAAAAATGATTGATTTTGCAGCTTTTTCTGCACTATTCGAAGAAAATACTTTACAAATTACTGTTAAACATATTAATATCATGTTGAAACAGCAGAATTATACAAATATTTATGTTTATATATTAGGTGAACAAATTGCATCTTTGCATGATAAAGTAGATAAATTATTATCAATGAGCAGTAATACTGCTAGTACATCAGGAAAGGAGAAATTGGAAGAGCCACCACGAGTAGCCATTCCAACCATTCAACCTCCTCCTGATGTTGAAAATTTTAAAATAAAACCGGATGCATCTAATATAGAAAATTTTTTAAATGAAAAGTTTAAAGAGTTATCATTAAAACCTCTAATTAATACAGAGGAGAGTGATAATGAATTTTCTGATAATGATTTTCCTAAATTGACTTATGATCAAATTAATAAATTAAAGTCTTCTTATAATTCAAAATTTGCTGAAAAGCCAAGGCAAATGATGTTTTATTACCCTAGGCCTACTCCTCAAGATGTACTATTCGAAGAGCAGGATGATATTTATGCTCCTAATAGCTTCAGTGGTAAGCAAATATATGAGTGGAACATTGATGGTCATACCAACAGGCAAATGTATATTGTTATACATAGAATGATGATGTATAGCACTATCTGTAAAACTAATGGTAATAGTGATAAAACTGTTGCCAATATGATTGTTGCAGGTTTTACTGGTCAATTAAAAGGCTGGTGGGATAATTATCTTACAGCTAACCAGCGAGATAAAATTTTAAATGAAGTAAAAAATGAACCAGGAACATCTACAGCTGATAATTCTAATGCTGTTTATTCTTTGGTTGTTAATATAATTGAACATTTTTCAGGTAGATGGTCTGATAATAGTGAGACTATCCGAACTCTCTTACAAAATATGAGATGTAAGACTTTAACTTCATTTCGTCTATATAAGGATACATTTCTTTGCATAGTCATGGAGTTACCAGAGTGTAATAGCACTCATTGGAAATCCAAATTTATAGATGGACTCCCTAACCTCTTCGCAGAAAGAGTTAAAAAAGCTCTTAGACAAGGGGGAATTCATATTAATTATGATGACCATACTTATGGAAGTTTAGTTGGCATATGTATCCAAGAAGGACTGGCGTTATGCAATGAAATTAAGCTGAATCAAGAGCTCAAACACCATCGTCTTAATGAAAGACAACAGTTGGGTGAATTTTCTGGACAATTCGGAATGGATGATCCACGAACCAAATCAAAGTCGCATAAGCTTCATAAAAGCAAAACTGGTAAGAAATATGATTACCAGGAACGGAGACAAAAATATTTGGAAAGACGCACAGAAAAACGTGCAAAAAGGAAAAAGGCTTTTAAAAAGCGGAAGGATATTATTAGATCAAAGAATCCACCAAGTTGTTATAAGTGTGGAAGATTTGGTTACTATTATAAAGATTGCAAAGTGAAAGAAAAGATCAAAGCTCTTAATATAGATGAAGATCTGAAAGATTCTTTGTGTTAGATTTTATTAAATTTCGAACCAGAGATATCGGATCCAGGTGAGAAAAATATCCCTACAAAGGAAGAACTTAATAAGGTCTTCCAGGATGAAAGTGATATCGTCACAAGTTCTGAGGATGAATGTGATCCTTGCAAGATTGGACAACCTTGTAATAATGAGGAAAATGATGAATTTTATAATTTATTTTCTCAATTTAGTCTTAACACTTTGGATAATGATAATCTAATAGAATTGTTGAAGATGGTGCAGGATTCCGAAGTTCGATCTAAACTTATAGATCAAATCAAGGGAAATTTCGAGCATAAGGAACACGAAGAATTGAAAAAGGGTTTCTATGCCCCTATGGATAATACTCCATACACCATGAAGGAAGTTAAGAGACTTCTGGAACAAAGAAAAATGAGTTATAGTAGTTCACCTACTACGTCTCAGGATTTGGAAAGAGAGGTTTATAACCTTAAACAGGAGATTTATAATATCAAGAAGGAAAATAAAATATTAGAGCATAGGATTTCAAAAATTGAAGGAAAAGGTAAAGATGAAACCCCTACCCCTTCTAATTTTAAAAATCTTGATGAGAATATTATTAATATTTTTAGTGATATACAGGATGTAGGAAAAAGAGAGTTTCTAACCACTCTAGAAGTTTTTACTTCACAAAAGTTTTTTAAAAAATTACTCTTCTTATTGATTATAATTTCAAAAAAGAATTTATAGCTCTTGTTGATAGTGGAGCAGATTTAAATTGTGTTCAAGAAGGATTAATTCCTTCACGATATTTTCATAAAACTACTCATAGTTTAAGATCTGCTAATGGTGAGAAGATGCAGATTGAGTACAAATTGCCAAAGGCTTCTATATGTACAAATAAGGTATGTATACCTCAAAGCTTTGTTTTAATAAAAAATATGTCTAACCAAGTTATACTAGGAACACCCTTTTTACAAAAGATATTTCCAATTACTAGAATTGATAAAGAAGGGATAATAGGAACTTTTCAAGAAAAACCTATTATATTCCAGTTTATAACTGAACCTATTACGAGGGTTTTAAATCAGTTAAAAGATATGCTAGCTAAGAAAAGTCAGCATATCGATTTTCTTAAACAAGAAATTTATACTTTAACAATTGATGAGATTTTAAAGAATCCTAAATTAAGAGAAAAAATTGATTTTATAATAAATCAGTTTTCATTACAGATTTGTAGTGAACATCCAAATGCTTTTTGGAATAGGAAAAAGCATGTAGTTACACTCCCATATGAGCAGAACTTTTCTGAAACTAATAGTATTCCTACTAAGGCAAGACCTTGCCAAATGAATTCAGAATATTTGGAATTATGTAAAAAGGAAATAGATTCTTTATTACATAAAGGTCTTATTCGATCTTCAAAATCTCCATGGTCTTGTACAGCTTTCTATGTTAATAAACATGCTGAACAAGAAAGAGGAGTTCCAAGGTCAGTTATAAACTATAAACCTTTGAATAAAGTTTTAAAATGGATTAGATATCTTATTCCTAATAAAATGAATTTATTGGATAGACTTCATAATGCTATTATATTTTCTAAATTTGATTTGAAATCAGGATACTGGCAGATTCCGATAGCTGAAGCTGACAGGTATAAAACTGCTTTTTATGTCACAATAGGACAGTTCGAATGGAATGTTATGCCATTTGGATTAAAAAATGCTCCTTCTGAGTTTCAGAAAATTATGAATGATATATTCATTCCTTATAGCAATTTTATTATCGTTTATATTGACGATATATTAGTATTTTCAAATACTATTGAAATGCATTTTAAGCATCTTGAATTATTCAAGAAAATAATCATACAAAATGGTTTGGTTATATCTAAACCAAAAATGTTTTTATTTCAAACAAAGGTAAGATTCCTTGGTCATAATATTGAAAAAGGAAAGATTATACCTATTAATAGAAGTATTGAATTTGCTTCTAAATTTCCTAATATTATAACGGATAAAACTCAATTACAACGAATTCTAGGAAGTTTAAATTATATTGCTCCATTTTATGAGAATCTTGCTAAAGACACAGCTATCTTATATGATAGATTAAAAAAGATTCCAAAACCTTGGACTGATGCTCATACGAAAACAGTCCAAAAGATCAAGGAGGGAGTAAAGAATCTTCCTTGTCTTACATTGGCTAATCCTACTTGGCCAAAAATAATTGAAACTGATGCTTCTGACATTGGCTATGGAGGTATTTTAAAACAATACTCTCCAGAAGAAAAAATTGAATATTTAGTTCATATTTCATTCTGGTAAGTGGAATAATAGCTAGAAAAATTACGCAACTGTAGCAAAAGAAATACTTGCTATAGTAAAATGCGTATTAAAGTTTCAAGGTGATTTATATAACCAGAAATTCATAATAAAGACTGATTGTCAATCAGCTAAGTTTATGTTTAATAAAGATTGTAAACATGATGTTTCTAAACAAATGTTTGCAAGATGGCAGGCATTATTAGCCCCATTTGATTTTGAAATCCAATATAAAAAAGGAGAAAAAAATATTCTTCCTGATTTTTTAACAAGAGAATATTTGTCTAGTTAATGTTAATTATCAATATTTTTATGTGCAGTTAATCAGATATGTGCAGACGTAGAAATGTGCATCCTTATTGTCCTTATTGCCAGCACCAAATTCTATCTAGGCGAATGCGAATGTATTAGGGGACGGATCACAATCACAGGCAGCATGGGGATAACAAGATTTACTGGTGACCCAACCCTGGCAAGGAGTGGCTGAACCCAAAATTAGGTTCAACAACAGCCCTAAACGCCATCCTCGGCTAAGCGGGCAAACAACAGAACCTTGGTTCTGGCATTCAACCTTCCGCCTGGGTTGTCTATCAAACCATACTTTTAATTCCACCACCTGCTGAGATACTAATCTTAATCTGTTATTAGAATCATTTTACCCCAATAGCCTAGTGTGATAGAGCTCAACACTTAATGATTTAGCCTATCATTTAGGCCAAATACCAAGAAAATAAAATTATTAAATTAAACAAGATTAAAAGAACTATGAATACCTTGAATTGCGATCAGCAATAGAAGATTTCTATATAATAGGAAATTTTTACAATGGGAGATTTTCTAATAGAGAGAGAATGGTGTTTTCTAAAGCTTGTTCCTCTCTACTAAGCTTGCTCCTATTTTATACACAAATTCTAAGAATAAAACAAAGCTAACATGGCCCAAAACTTTAAAAATGGCCGGATAGAAAGAAAACATGAAAAACATGGCCGACAAGTGGCCAATAATTTCGTAACTTTATTAAAGCTACTTTATAAAAGCTACTTTATGAAAGCTGAAAATTTCTTCAATAATGCCTTATATCTTGTCCTTTCCTTTGGCATTTGTCTTCTTGGAAGATTCTTCCTCATTTACTTGCTTTATGATATTTGCAATATAATCATCCATATCATTATCGGTAATAGACTGAGATTCTCCTGCTAAGCACTGTTCTTCTTCATCTTCTGTGTTATTTGCAGAGGCCATAGATGCATCTGAAGGAACTTCCATATCAAGATTTTTTATTAAATCTTTTTTAACTTCTTCAAAATAAGAAGCTAAAATTTCTGCTTTAGTCATCGGTCCTTTCTTCATCTGAATTTTATTAATGATATGCTGATACGGACTTGGGACATTTTGTTGCTTTATATGATCAGTCTGCTTATATTCATCAATTGATTGTTTTATCTTATCAATTGTATCTTGGCACTGCATATGACCTTCAGCCGTCTTTTGAATCATCTTCTTCCAAAATTTTGTATGAAAATTTCTATATAATGCAGGGATGTTTTGTGGAGTATAATCCACTTCGACAGTCCATTTCATAATCCATGGGATAGAGTATTCAATAAAGAAGTTCATATAATAACTTCCATTGATTAGAGTATTACTCTTTTGTAATTCTTGAATCTTCGGAGATACTTCCAACCAGTCAGTATATTAACTGAGTAATGGTTCTGGCAATATTTTAATGGTAGGACCATAAGTAATCCACCTTTGAGAAAACCAATTTGGTATGCTGCTTTGTTTATAAACTTCTGCGCATATTTTTATAAACCAAGAATGTTTTTTATTATCATTCTCGTATAATAAAGCTTTATGAAAGCTTTCAACATAATCCCAGTAATTAAATTTTACTGGAACTTTCTGTTCAGGATGAGTATAACTCCTTTCAGTTAGGGTACTCAAACCCCATTCTTCCGGTAATATAATATGTTTGATTATTATCTTAGAAAAGTTATAAACTTTTCTTGTATTTGCTGGATAAAAATGCGATATTTCGCATGATCCTGTGCATGAGAGTATCATCTCAAAATGAACCCTGTACTTATAAGTACAGCTTGTGTATGATGCATTATTTAAATATCTTGCCATTAATTTCCATGGCTCATCCTTCTATTGAAGGTCTCGATTTTCAAGGAATAATATTAACTCCCTGTAATCTGTCTTGACATATGATTGAACATTTTCATTGTCATCCTCTAGTATAACAGAAGCGTATGATTCTGGCATATTAGCCTTTACCTCATTTTGCTTTCCTTGGAAATTTTTCCATTCAATGAATTATTGATACTGAAGATATGAAACGGTATCATCATTTTTATTATTTGAAGAGGAGGATCCTGTCAAATCCTCAGCTATGAGCCTTTGTTCTCCCATTTGGGCGATCACAGCACCTCTACCAGTGCCTCTTCCTCTGTTTCCCCTACCTCTATTAGAGGTTGGGTTTCCATAACCGGGGCGCATAATCTGCACATAATAATCCATAAGCTTATTAGGCTAAAAACATAGGATAATTATCCAAGATACTGTGGATTCCTATTATATCCATATCTATCTCCTTAATCCTATCAACAGCTCTATACAAGATATTTGTGATATTATCTTTATCTTCTTCAGTTAAATAACTAGCTTTTGATAATAAGTCCATGGATTCCTTTTTCAAGTATTTTAACTTCTTTTTCGTATAACATAGATCCCAATATAACATTCGCATTCGCCTTGATAGAATTTGGTGCTGGCAATAAGGACAATAAGGATGCACATTTCTACGTCTGCACATATCTGATTAACTGCACATAAAAATATTGATAATTAACATTAACTAGACAAATATTCTCTAGTTAAAAAATCAGGAAGACTATTTTCTTCTCCTTTTTTATATTGGATTTCAAAATCAAATGGGGCTAATAATGCCTGCCATCTTGCAAACATTTGTTTAGAAACATCATGTTTACAATCTTTATTAAACATAAACTTAGCTGATTGACAATCAGTCTTTATTATGAATTTCTGGTTATATAAATCACCTTGAAACTTTAATACGCATTTTACTATAGCAAGTATTTCTTTTGCTACAGTTGCGTAATTTTTCTGGCTATTATTCCACTTACCAGAATGAAATTGAACTAAATATTCAATTTTTTCTTCTGGAGAGTATTGTTTTAAAATACCTCCATAGCCAATGTCAGAAGCATCAGTTTCAATTATTTTTGGCCAAGTAGGATTAGCCAATGTAAGACAAGGAAG
Source organism: Petunia x hybrida (assembly GCA_037355625.1). NCBI lineage: Eukaryota > Viridiplantae > Streptophyta > Magnoliopsida > Solanales > Solanaceae > Petunia > Petunia x hybrida. The sequence goes on from JBBBVM010000035.1 coordinate 7,676,467, forward strand.
ATTCTTTACTCTCTCCTTGATCTTTTGGACTGTTTTCGTATGAGCATCAGTCCAAGGTTTTAGAATCTTTTTTAATCTATCATATAAGATAGTTGTGTCTTTAGCAAGATTCTCATAAAATGGAGCAATATAATTTAAACTTCCTAGAAATCGTTGTAATTGAGTTTTATCCGTTATAATATCAGGAAATTTAGAAGCAAATTCAATACTTCTATTAATAGGTATAATCTTTCCTTTTTCAATATTATGACCAAGGAATCTTACCTTTGTTTGAAATAAAAATATTTTTGGTTTAGATATAACCAAACCATTTTGTATGATTATTTTCTTGAATAATTCAAGATGCTTAAAATGCATTTCAATAGTATTTGAAAATACTAATATATCGTCAATATAAACGATAATAAAATTGCTATAAGGAATGAATATATCATTCATAATTTTCTGAAACTCAGAAGGAGCATTTTTTAATCCAAATGGCATAACATTCCATTCGAACTGTCCTATTGTGACATAAAAAGCAGCTTTATACCTGTCAGCTTCAGCTATCGGAATCTGCCAGTATCCTGATTTCAAATCAAATTTAGAAAATATAATAGCATTATGAAGTCTATCCAATAAATTCTTTTTATTAGGAATAGGATATCTAATCCATTTTAAAACTTTATTCAAAGGTTTATAGTTTATAACTAACCTTGGAACTCCTCTTTCTTGTTCAGCATGTTTATTAACATAGAAAGCTGTACAAGACCATGGAGATTTTGAAGATCGAATAAGACCTTTATGTAATAAAGAATCTATTTCCTTTTTACATAATTCCAAATATTCTGAATTTATTTGGCAAGGTCTTGCCTTAGTAGGAATACTATTAGTTTCAGAAAATTTCTCCTCATATGGGAGTGTAACTACATGCTTTTTGCTATTCCAAAAAGCATTTGGATGTTCACTACAAATCTGTAATGAAAACTGATTTATTATAAAATTAATTTTTTCTCTTAATATAGGATTCTTTAAAATCTCATCAATTGTTAAAGTATAAATTTCCTGTTTAAGAAAATCGATATGCTGACTTTTCTTAGCTAGCATATCTTTTAACTGATTTAAAACCCTCGTAATAGGTTCAGTTATAAACTGGAATATAATAGGTTTTTCTTGAAAAGTTCCTATTATCCCTTCTTTATCAATTTTAGTAATTGGAAATATCTTTTGTAAAAAGGGTGTTCCTAGTATAACTTGGTTAGACATATTTTTTTATTAAAACAAAGCTTTGAGGTATACATACCTTATTTGTACATATAGAAGCCTTTGGCAATTTGTACTCAATCTGCATCTTCTCACCATTAGCAGATCTTAAACTATGAGTAGTTTTATGAAAATATCGTGAAAGAATTAATCCTTCTTGAACACAATTTAAATCTGCTCCACTATCAACAAGAGCTATAAATTCTTTTTTGAAATTATAATCAATAAGAAGAGTAATTTTTAAAAAAACTTTTGTGAAGTAAAAACTTCTAGAGTGGTTAGAAACTCTCTTTTTCCTACATCCTGTATATCAGTAAAAATATTAATAATATTCTCATCAAGATTTTTAGTATTAGAAGGGGTAGGGGTTTCATCTTTACCTTTTCCTTCAATTTTTGAAATCCTATGCTCTAATATTTTATTTTCCTTCTTGAGATTATAAATCTCCTGTTTAAGGTTATAAACCTCTCTTTCCAAATCCTGAGACGTAGTAGGTGAACTACTATGACTCATTTTTCTTTGTTTCAGAAGTCTCTTAACTTCCTTCATGGTGTATGGAGTATTATCCATAGGGGCATAGAAACCCTTTTTCAATTCTTCGTGTTCCTTATGCTCGAAATTTCCCTTGATTTGATCTATAAGTTTAGATCGAACTTCGGGATCCTGCACCATCTTCAACAATTCTATTAGATTATCATTATCCAAAGTGTTAAGACTAAATTGAGAAAATAAATTATAAAATTCATCATTTTCCTCATTATTACAAGGTTTTCCAATCTTGCAAGGATCACATTCATCCTCAGAACTTGTGACGATATCACTTTCATCCTGGAAGACCTTATTAAGTTCTTCCTTTGTAGGGATATTTTCCTCACCTGGATCCGATATCTCTGGTTTGGAATTTAATAAAATCTAACACAAAGAATCTTTCAGATCTTCATCTATATTAAGAGATTTGATCTTTTCTTTCACTTTGCAATCTTTATAATAGTGACCAAATCTTCCACACTTATAACAACTTTGTGGATTCTTTGATCTAATAATATCCTTCCGCTTTTTAAAAGCCTTTTTCCTTTTTGCACGTTTTTCTGTGCGTCTTTCCAAATATTTTTGTCTCCGTTCCTGGTAATCATATTTCTTACCAGTTTTGCTTTTATGAAGCTTATGCGACTTTGATTTGGTTCGTGAATCATTCATTCCGAATTGTCCACAAAATTCACCCAACTGTTGTCTTTCATTAAGACGATGGCGTTTGAGCTCTTGATTCAGCTTAATTTCATTGCATAACGCCAGTCCTTCTTGGATACATATGCCAACTAAACTTCCATAAGTATGGTCATCATAATTAATATGAATTCCCCCTTGTCTAAGAGCTTTTTTAACTCTTTCTGCGAAGAGGTTAGGGAGTCCATCTATAAATTTGGATTTCCAATGAGTGCTATTACACTCTGGTAACTCCATGACTCTGCAAAGAAATGTATCCTTATATAGACGAAATGAAGTTAAAGTCTTACATCTCATATTTTGTAAGAGAGTTCGGATAGTCTCACTATTATCAGACCATCTACCTGAAAAATGTTCAATTATATTAACAACCAAAGAATAAACAGCATTAGAATTATCAGCTGTAGATGTTCCTGGTTCATTTTTTTCTTCATTTAAAATTTTATCTCGCTGGTTAGCTGTAAGATAATTATCCCACCAGCCTTTTAATTGACCAGTAAAACCTGAAACAATCATATTGGCAACAGTTTTATCACTATTACCATTAGTTTTACAGATAGTGCTATACATCATCATTCTATGTATAACAATATACATTTGCCTGTTGGTATGACCATCAATGTTCCACTCATATATTTGCTTACCACTGAAGCTATTAGGAGCATACATATCATCCTGCTCTTCGAATAGTACATCTTGAGGAGTAGGCCTAGGGTAATAAAACATCCTTTGCCTTGGCTTTTCAGCAAATTTTGAATTATAAGAAGACTTTAATTTATTAATTTGATCATAAGTCAATTTAGGAAAATCATTATCAGAAAATTCATTATCACTCTCCTCTGTATTAATTAGAGGTTTTAATGATAACTCTTTAAACTTTTCATTTAAAATTTTTTCTATATTAGATGCATCCGGTTTTATTTTAAAATTTTCAACATCAGGAGGAGGTTGAATGGTTGGAATGGCTACTCGTGGTGGCTCTTCCAATTTCTCCTTTCCTGATGTACTAGCAGTATTACTGCTCATTGATAATAATTTATCTACTTTATCATGCAAAGATGCAATCTGTTCACCTAATATATAAACATAAATATTTGTATAATTATGCTGTTTCAACATGATATTAATATGTTTAACAGTAATTTGTAAAGTATTTTCTTCGAATATTGCAGAAAAAGCAGCAAAATCAATCGTTTTTCCCTCCTTCTTTATTTTAAAAGGTTGCTGTGGAGGTAATACAGCATCAATGATTTTACCATTTGATAATTCAAATTGTCTTTCTAAAACAGCAATATTATTTGCTACATACTTTCCCATAAACCATGGAATAAAAGATATAATTTTATTAACCTTTTCAAGATCTTTATAAAATTCTTCTTGAAAATCATTTTGTTCCGTTTTATTAAAACTTTTAAAAAACCATTTCCTAAATAGTTCCCATCTGGGTTTATAAAAATCATCAGATATTTTCTTTCTTGCGGGTGATCCCCGACTAAAATCAATTGTGGACTTAAAATCTATTAAATTTCACCAAAATCCATTTCAGATGCAGTTATGTCTACATCATTTATCTGTTGTTCTTTTATAGGAGCAACAGGAGTAACAATATTATTCTTATCAATTTTTAAAGTATGATATCTAGGTGCTTCCTCTCTTAACTGAGAAGTAGAAGCTCTAGAAGGAGTTTGAACAATATAATCAATAGGAGAAATATGAGAATGATGTAAAGAATTAGATCTAGATAAACCTTGAAAACTAGATCTGTCAGATCTCATATCCATCCTACTTATAACATCTTCAGGTTCAAACCTGATTTTTACATTTCCTTCTGGAGTTTGTTCAATTCCAGTTAGATCTGTATTTTTAAAATCTTTTGGAGGAACCACTTCCTCCATGACCCATTCTCTAGGGAAATCTATTTCATCCCATTTGATAGGTCTTCTGGTAGTAATTTTAGTCTTACCAAAATTAGTTTCTATCAAAATAGTTTCATTTTTAAAATCCATAATTTTGCACATAGGATTTAAAGTATATAGTGGCTTAAAATAAATCCTATAACATATACATATTACCTCTGTATTAGGCATATAATCATAGCCATGTAATTTAACATTTAAAACCAAAGCTTTTAAAGTATTTTCATCCGACAATGATATTTGTAAATTTGGATAGGCATTAAAATATACTGGGCCATAAGCCAAGCTTGATTGTACAATCTCTATAAGGGATTTCTTCCAATTATGGTTTCTACCATCCCTGAGAGCAGCTATAAAACTTTCAGGTAAACCTCTTAAGGTCAAAGGTTTAAAAGCAACTTGAATTAAACCAATATGAATGAATCTATGAGTATGCATATACGGTATTAAATCATGCTCAGACAACAAATTAAAAGTAGCATGATCGCTATCAACCGTGATCGTTTCTTCAGTAGTTTTAACTACCTGTTTTAAACCCAATTTCTCAAAGGTTCCTAGCTGGTATATCAGCCTAGGTTGAACTTTAGGAATAGTCCATTTATCAGAGAGAAAGCTCTCTGACTTCTCTTTACAAGTGATCCACGCTCAATCCAACACCTAGATTGGTGAGGGACGATTGTCAAAGATATAATACTCGAGAGAATTGAGGTCGAATTCTACGAGGAGCTAGCACGTGTTCTATTGTAGAATGAATAAAGTCAAGTTCTAAAGTTCGTTCGAGTATTCCTAAGTAAAAAGTGGATGTTGTTTATAACTTAAAGTAAAGCTATCGATTAAATTAACATGTAACAATAATAAAATCGAATAGGTCGTAAGCAAGTAGAGAAAGCTAGGGGTTTACCCATTCAAACAAGACTCTAATAACCTAAACAATCTAATCATACAATTTCCATGGGTAATGATTTAGTGGTCGAACTTTCACATTTAACCCTTTAAAATTGTTAGGAATAGAGAAGGTCTACCAAGTTAAGCCCGTTAGGATCAATAATGAGGCGCTTAAAACCCTAGTCCAAAGACCCGAGCGAAAACGGCCCTTTTTGGTCATATCCTTTAGATGGGGTAGGCTCGTGAGCCAATATAACTCAATTTCTCGCTAGTATCTATAAACCCACACCTTCAATTCTGTTAGGGTAATGAAAGCAAAGTAGGGTTTTGGTCAAGTAAGGCCTCACCTTAAACCTTTTTTATTAAAATAACAATAGAAACTAGATTAACATTAACCGATAAATTTTGTAAGATTAAAACAAGTATTTAAGTTAAAATAATCAAGTCATCATAGATAAATCCCCAGTATGAGTTTAGCTACTCATACTAGGGTTCAACACAATCATGGAACGGAATGGAATAGTAAGAATCATGTAATGTATTAGATGAAAGAGTGAAATTCTTACAAAGATTAATGTAAAATCCATTGCTTGCCTTGCAAGTTCACAAGAATATTCAAAAGTAAGATGAAATAAACGATTTTTTGCCTTGGAGGCCTAATGGTCTATTTATATACATGGGTTTGAAAGCTAATTTAATAATTACAAAAATGTCATTTCGTTATATTTTTCTACATTTCGTCGATCAATCGGCGGCCGCCTTTTGAAATTGGTGGCCACGAAAGACATACTGCTGACTTCCTCTTTGTCTTCCATCTTTCAGGTTCAGCGGGCGCCCATAAAGCGGAGGAATTGATCTTTCCTATTGCCCTTTCCCTGAGTCCACTCTAAGCACCGGCAAAATAGACGATGACACTGCAGCTTGCCGAATGGATTCAGCCAATGGATCGACGGCCGCCCTTTCAAATCAGTGGCTTGCATATTCATTTGCCTTTAGCATTGAATTCTTCATATCTCTTGCTGGTGCTTTCTTCAATTCAGCTTCTCATTCGGCGAGGATCGATCTACTTCGGTGGCAGCCTTGTCTCCAATTTTTTCACTTGTAGCCAATCTTCTTTTGTTTTGTCCAATTTTCATCACAATTGGCTTTCTAACATTAGATATCAAGTATTCCTACAACATGAAGATTTACATAAGATTTGCGTATGTATAAAGGCTAAAAGACATAAAAGCTAGTCCAAAAAAGTCCAATATTAGCATAATATACCAACGGATCAACAAGAGACACTAAGCAATACATTTAATCAAATATATCGATTCCTTACCATCACTAACATTATGAAAAATAAAGTGGAGATGACTAATCAAAGAAGATGACCAGCTAGCGTAAAGTACTCATAAACCAAAGGATTGGACTGTTGAAACGATAAGTTTTCGAGATATGCTCATACATTATTCAAATATCGCTTCTAGTCAAATTCCTAGTTTTCTAACCAAATCCTTTAAAAAATTTGACTTATCAGATGAATCTGAAAATAGCTCTAAACACCCCTTCTTCATCACCATTACCTTTGAAGATAAAAAGAGATCGATACCTCATGGTGCCAAACATTATTGTCCGAGTACTAGGGAACCGTCTAGGTTATAATTTTATAAAAAATAGGCTTTAACCCTCTGGCACTTAACTGAATATCTAAACCTTAATGATCTAGGCGAGGATTATTATGTTATAAAGATTTTTAAAACAGAGAACTGAATTTTTTTATTTAAATGGCCCTGATTCTTTAGCTGGCAATACGTTATGGTAAAAAATGGAAATCCTGATTTTTAGTTTCTGACACTCAACCAAATTACCCTTCAATTTGGGCAAGACTTCCTAAGCTACTATGAAATATTATGATGAAGTTATCCTCGGGAAAATTAGTACTACTATTGGAGCTCTTTTTAAAAATTGACAAATGTATTATTCAAGCCAGTAGAGGAAAATTTGCCTATCAATGTGTCTTAGAACATCTAGACAAACCTTACCTGAAAACGTTTTAATTGGGCAAAATTTATAACAAATTTACTATGAAGAGAGTATTTTATTATGCCAACACTGCAATTTCCTAAGACATACTCAGTTTACGTGTAGACGCCTCAATTCCACCACTAATCCAGCGCCAAAAGACAAGGTGGGGGTTGACATCTAACCCATAGCCCAAATTCTTCTGATGTTAGCAAGGACAATGATATGTCATGGCACACTATCAGTTATGGGCGAGAGAAACAGAATTCTCATTGTATTAGTAGTACAAAATAAATATGATTAGGATAAAGATCGACCCTCCAGGGTTAGTATTAGCAGGAAAACTTAGAAAATTGAAGAAAAAAGAAAAAAAGAAAAAGGGAAGGACATTAAGTTAGCATTTGGACATAGATTTGGTTGAAACGTGAGAATTTGAGTTTTTGAAGTTGAGTTGAAAAATAATTTTTGAAACTTGAAGTTGTGTTTGGACATACATTTTACTTAAAAAAAATTGAAGTTTGTGAGTGGGAAAAAATATTTTCCCAAAAATTTCCAAAAACTGGTTTAGTTTTTGAGAATTTGAAATCTTGGTATCAGAATTTGGCCAAGTTTTATAAACAAACAAGTTTTTCCCAAAAAAATCCCAAAAGATGCTCCCCAGTTTTATAAACAAATGGGAGCTTAGTGTTATGGAACACAAAGTGTCTTGGGGGATTGGCATGGCAGGACCCCTTAAGTTTTTTTTGAATGGAAAAAGGCTCAAGTTTTAATTATGTAGTATAGGGTCGTCTAATCATTAATGGCATTAAAATCTTGTAACTACCTAACCTTCTCACCCCAAAATTTTTTATGTTACACAATGGTCCAAGTATAAAAGGCCATTTTTTTGCCAAAGTTGGCCATAAACCTAGATCTACGCAGCCTTCCCCATCTATTCTTCCCCGTTTTTCCCTCCATTTTTACCATTTCATTTCCCGCTCATAATTCCACCATAGCTGCATTGCGGAGCTTCTTCCTACATCAGAATAATCTTGTTCTCCATATTATTTACTCAATATCATCTCCAGTTTTACAAAATACAAGCTCAGACCACATGCATTTAGGTTATATGACATTTAGTTAAATATGTCAAAGCTGCTCGTTGCTTATCCAATAAAGGGAAAATCTTGTTCCTCTAATTGTAATCTTGTCCATTCAGTCATATCTTGTAAGTTTACTAACTTTAGAACATGATTTTACCTATTTTTTCTTGATTCGAGGTTGATTCGAATGCAGGTTCTCCAAACATCCTGCCAGCAAATCCAAACATCTTTTTAGATGTTCTTATGGTCGTAACAGCAATTCCAAACATCTTGTTAGTGTTTTACACGTGGTATATAAATATTGAAATTTTCTCATCAAATTTTCGGAACACACTAGCAGGATGTTTGGAGCATCTTTTTAGAAATTTGGAACATCATGCATTTATGAATGAAAAACTGTATTTAGATGTTTATAACTTCTACATACGATGTTCCAAACGAAAAATGTGAAAGTTTGGAACATCTTGTATAAATATTATCAATTTGATACTTATAATTGGTCATTCCAATTTATTGCAGGTGACCATCTACGGGTGAGACTATATTAGGAGTTAATTATCAAGGTGAATGGGTAGATCATTCTAAATGTTATGCTTGATTTCCGAAGATGAAAAAGTCAAGACTCATTCTTGTGCCCAGAGATGTTATGTATGATGCTCTAGTTAACAAAATCATCAGAAGTTGGGGGATATGAGATAATCCGAGGGACATTTGCATTACTTACATGCTGAGTGTTGCCGCAAATCAAAACACTCATCCCGTTACAATAAGAAATGATGATGTTGTACGGCTTTATATGGTTGGTGTTGATTGTAATGGTGGTAGGCCCACTCTAAAGGTAACTGTGGTTTCTAGGCCGGAGGAATGTGTTAGTTCTAATGACCAAGAAATGTCAAATAGTGGATGACATGATTTTAGTCAGCGATTGGATGACGTACCTGAAGAAGTAGAAGAAGACAAAAGAGGCGAAGAAGAAGACGGAGGAGGCGAAGAAAAACATGTTGAGGAGGATCCTGCCATGTATACCCATACCCCTGTGGTTCCAACACAAAGTAGCCAGCTGAAATTTCACTTCTTCGATGGTACATGTTTTGAAACAGGTATGACTTTCACCAATAAAAAAGAATTGGTTACCCAATTGAAGTGTGTTGCAGTTAAATATCGTTTTAATTACAAAGCATTGAAGAATACGGAAAAGATTTTTAATGCTAGATGTGAAAATGTGAATTGCAAGTGGTGGATAAGAGAAATGAGGTATAAAAGTAATGATATGTTTTACATTACCGCTTACAATAACTTGCACACATGCGGTGTCCAACATCCTTCTAGTCATAATTCACACGCCTCTGCTGAGATAATTGGTGAGTTCATAAAGAGTAAATATATAAATCGAAAAAGTCCAACCACAAAAGCTATTAGGAAGTCCCTTAACACTGATTTGGGTTGTCAGGTTAGCTACTGAAAGTGTCTTAGAGGCTGTCAATTTGCAAAGGTTTTGACACGGGGAACACATGAGAAATGTATTGAAATTCTAGATGCATGTGCTTATATGGTTAGGAGTAAGAATTCATGAAGCAAGACAGATTTGAGGTTTTCTAGCACTGGGAAGTTTTTGATTTTTTTTCTCTCTTATGGAGCGTGGATTAGGAGATTCACTTACGTAAAAAAAGTCCTAGCCATTGATGGTACATATTTGTCTAGCAAGTATGGAGGGGTGTTGTTGTCAGCTGTTGTTCAGGATTCAATAAGTCACATCTACCATGTTGCTTTTTGTGTTGTAGACAAAGAGTGTGACGCCTCATATGGGTACTTTTTTGAACAATTACTCACCATAGTCCTAGATAGTGAAGAGTTGTCCATTGTTTCGGATAGACATCCGACCATCGCGAAGATGGTCTCCCAAGTGTATCCTTCTGCTCACTATGGAGTTTGCATGAGGCGCCCTGGTGAAAACATCCGAACAAATTTTTAGTTTGGATCAGATCTTCATAAATATTACACTGGAGCAAAGGCATACCGGGTAGAGGAGTTCAATGATTTTATGGATGACATCAGAAATATTTGTTGGAGGGTAGCTGATTATCTTGAAAATTTTGGTGGCTATCATAGATGGACCAAATTACATTTCCCAAGAAACAAGTAAACTATCAATAACAATGTCTCATATTATTGCCATGTTTTTCTGCTATTCTGTTCCAAACGTCCTTCTAGGTGTTTCGAACATCCTAGTGATGTCTTGAACATCTATTATTATGTTTACTTTTTTCCTTAAATGATATTCCCAACATCCTTCTTATCGTTCTGAACGTTTGTTTTAATGTTTGGAACATCTGTTTGATTATTTTAATAGTTTATTTTTACATAGGTTTGCAGTTATGACATCAGACATAGTTGAGTCCATTAATTCCATATTGAAGTATCAAAGAGAATACCTCATTGCTGCCCTCTTTAAAGATATAGGTAGGAACTTCGCAAAATAATTCCACACGAGGGCTATGGAGTTACTCAACCACCCAAACATACGTGTCCCAGACATTGAAACTAAAATAAGAAAGAATATTGAATTGGGAGATAAGCTAGTTGTCTCTAAGAGGGGTAATTATGGTTTCGAAATCATTAGTCCATAGTTTGAGGCAGAGGTTGATCTACATAAGAGGACATGTACGTGTATGGAGTTTGATTTTGATCAGTTACCTTGTAAACATGTTATGGCAGTGATTAGGAATTGTATGGTGATGAATATGGAAGTAGAGTGTATGATTACACTTCTGGATATTACACAACACAAGCATACATCCTTGCCTATGCAGAGCCTGTCAATGCAGTACCACCTGAAGAATCATGGGTAGTCCCTCTTGATGAGGTAACTTATCCAGTGCCTCCGCCCTCAAAGCCAAACAAGCCAGGGATGAGAAGGGTTAACCGGAGTCGATCTATTGGGGAAGGTCTTCCAAAGAGGAAAAATAGATGTGGCAACTGCAAGAGATATGGTCACAAAAGAACTACATACCCCATTGGTCGTAGTGAAACTGGAGCTACAAATCAGCCTACAAATTGAATTTGTGAATTGGACGCTTCGTCCTACTTGTAAAGTTTGAACAATTTCATTTATTTTTTGTTATTTGAATTGTATAATGGACTTTTCGTCCTACTTGTATAATTTATGTTGTCCATAAATTTTATTTTGCTTTACTGCAGTTTTAATTTATGTTGTGCACATATTTGATCTAATAGTTCGCAACAAATTGAAGTCGTTTAAGATATTACAATCAGATGTTATGAACGACTGCTCAATATAAAATCCTCATTAATTTTCTGAATAGTAAAGAAAATCTTTAATGTCGTTCAGAACATCTTGATTGCAACCTCCAACCCCAACCCCAAACCCCAAATCCAAACCCCAACCCTAACCCTAACTTGGAAACTAAATTCGTTCGAAACATTCGAACGTGTGCTCCAATATGTTAGCTAAACATTTTGAATGCTATGATTCTGTTAGAGTGATAAATGAAGATGATAATCACTATACATGAACAAATATACAAGTTAGAGTAACAAATGATGGTGATAATCACTAGAGAACAAAAATACAAGTAAGAGTAATAAATAATGGTGATAATCACTAGACGTGACCAAATATACAAGTTAGAGAGACAAAGATGATGATCATCACTATACATGAGCAAATATACAAGTTAGAGTGATAAATGATGATGATACTTACTAGACATAACGAAATATACAAGTTAGAGTGACAAATGATGATGATAATCACTAGACCAAATATACAAGTTATAGTGACAAATGATGATGATAATCACTAGACATGACCAAAAATACAAGAGTGTTAAATGATGGTTATAATCACTAGACATGACCAAAAATACAAGTAAGAGTAATAAATGATGGTGATAATCACTAGACATGACCAAATATACAAGTTAGAGTGACAAATGATGATGATCATCACTATACATGAATAAATATACAAGTTACAGTGATAAATTATGGTGATATTCACTAGGTAATATGTATGACCAAAAATACAAGTAAGAGTAATAAATTGTGGTGACAATCACTATACATGACCAAATATACAAGTTAGAGTGACAAATGATGATGATCATCATTATACATGAATAAATATATAAGTTAGAGTGATAAATTATGGTGATATTTTCTAGGTAATATGTATGACCAAAAATACAAGTAAGAATGATAAATGATGGTGATAATCACTAGACACGACCAAATATACAAGTTAGAGTGATAAATGATGATGATCATCACAATATATGAACAAATATATAAGTTAGAGTGACAAATGATGATGATCATCACTAGACATGACCAAATATACAAGTTAGAGTGACAAATGATGGTGATAATCACTATACATGACCAAAAATACAAGTAAGAGTGATAAATGATGGTGATAATCACTAGACATGACCAAATATACAAGTTAGAGTGACAAATGATGATGATCATCACTAGACATGGCCAAATATACAAGTAAGAGTGATAAATGATGATAATAATCACTAGACATGAAAAAATATACACGTTATAGTGATATATCAAATGTTTGGAACATATGTTAGTTGTTCCATTTTTTAACAAGGTGTTCCGAACATCTTCATTGTAGATCTATAATTGTTCAGAACATATTGTAGTAATTTGGATATTTTATTGGTTCGTGCAGACCGACAAAAGTTACAATCAAAATTTACTTGAAAACATAACAAGTGCAATAAATTGAACCTAAACTATTAACCAACACTTGATCCAAGTACAGAATATGAGAACAATTAGCACCATGCACGACTTCTACATCTAACTTTTTGCGCTGTAATCCTGCATCTTTCCTTTCTTATTCAACAACTTTCAACTTCTTTAATAGATCCCATATTACTCTCTTTGCTTGATCTGACATCTCCTCATCGTGCCATCTGAAGTAGTTGCAGCCCTTTCCCTACCAAAAAAAAATAAAAAATACAAGAGTTGAAGAACTTTCACACTAAAATTTTTACAAACCCATCAACTAACCTGTCCAGATTTGCACACATAAAACCTCCTTCCTAGGTTTGCTTAAGTCGGCGATGTTGTTAACTTCACATAATCTCAACATCCACAAAATGGTACTACATTGTCGCTATTAATGGATCTACTAGATATTTTAATATAACGGATGCTGGATTTATTTTTGTAATTCGGTTTGAATACGAATGAACGGATATATAATGGTGTTGGGTAGTATTTTTTATTACCATTGGTATATAACTGTTGTTCACGCGTCCAATAAGTGTTGTTCACGAGGTTGGGCCACATAAGCAAAAAATGTTCGGAACATCCTACCCAATATAAGAGCGTTCCAAACTGTAGGGTGAAGTTCCAAACATTACATTCAAAATTTGAAAGCTACACAGAACGACTACGATGAACATTTTCCTCGAATACCAAGAAGTACACAGAACGGCTACAATACACATAACGGTTAGAGGTTGCATCAACAGTTCCAAACAAACGTTTTGGTTACTACTTTACTCCTATAAATACTCAACACACAATCAAACCATTGCAATCTATATTCAAAATCTAACAACAACAATCAAAACATTGCAAAATAGCTCGTCGACCAAGAGCAAGAGGAGCAAGAACAAAAAGAGGATCCACTTTAACAGGAGCATCCACTTCAAGGCAACATGAAGAACCAGATTCACCACATATTGAACAGTCGAACGATATTTTGGAACAACTTAGGGCAGAAGTGTGAGGATGGAAGTTCAAGTTCGAAAGTTTCTTGCATGACTATAAGAAGGACGTTCGAAGGACATGAGAAGGGTAAAGAAAATGCTTAAAGGGGTACTTGCTGATAAGGGACTGCATTACCTTGACTACTACTCATCACCATCTTCACCCTAAGTTTGAATGTTTATATGACTGTCTATCATGTAAATTCTTTTTTAATGTTTATTATGGCAGTCGTTATTTAAATGCTAATAATTAGCATTCTTTTTGTAAAGTGATTAAATTTTCTGATCAATCAAGAATATATTTGCCTAGTTCTGGAACATTAGTGTATAAATTTTAGTCGTTTGGAACATCTGTGGTTATGCATGGAACGACTTTCTGTCGTTTTAGAACATCTATTAGTTTATCCTTTAAAATTATATTCTTACTCTATCATTTTCAGTTGAATGCTGAACAATTGACATAACAAAAATACACTGCTAATAAAACATATAGGTGTATGCCATATAAACTGCTATTAAGTAATTAACCATGCACTTCTTGGCTAACAAAATAAAAGTTATCCATACATAATTACATAAGCACATTATGTTCGAGACTTTTGAAACTTTCGTTTCCAACGAAACAAGAATGTTCCGAACGACTATCTCAAAATTTTAAATGCACAACGGTTACAATAAACAGTTGCATCGTCATTTGAATAGTACACACAGTTAAGTTGCATCAAAAGTCACTTCCAAACAGACTCGTCGATTCCAATTTTACTCTTATAAATACCCAACACACAATCAAACCATTTCAAACGACATTCAACAAATAACAACAATCACACCATTCAAAATGGCTCATGGACCAAGACCAAGCGGAGCATCAATAAGAGGAGCATCGAATTCAAGGCCTAGAACACCTTCATCAACATATTCATATTATGAACATTCGAACAATGTCTTGGAGCAACTAAGGGTTGAAGTGTGGAGATGGAAATACAAGTTCGAGGATTTCTTCCATGATTACAAGAAGGACATGAGAAGGGCGAAAAGAATGCTTAGAGGGCTGCTTGCTAATGTTGAACCCCAAAAAAAATAACCCTGACGGGCTAAATTTAGGAATATCAACTGAATGGACTAACTCTTTTGGAGTTTTTGGAGTCGCCACCCAATTCAGGGAAAAATAGGGAACCAAATTAAGCAAATGCGTGCAAAATTCCATTTTTGGAAAAAGGCAGGTCTTTCAGAGATTCTAAAGTAAGAGGTTTTGTTAATTTCGAAAGAAGGTTTTTAGGAAACTTTCGAAATTCCGTTAACAACGGTTAATCTGACAGGTTTCCAAAATATTCGCAAGTGCTCTTTTCTAAAAATTTATCTAGAAATAATTAATTGAAATACAACTTGTTTGTGAAAAATATTCAATTTGCAAGCAGTTTTGCTAAATGGCCCCAGTTTGCAATAAATAAAATAGCAACTTCAGGATTAAATATAATGAACATAAAAGTGACACAATATACAAACAATCTAATATCATTAATAAATGAAGTATTTTATAAATTTATATACATAAATATCCTAAAGAAAAGGGGGATAAAGTTAAAGATAGAACTCGGGAAATTGAAAAAACTCGCGGGAGCCTTGAATTTCTAAAATTTCTAAAGGTCTCATTTCTTGAATGCTTGAGCCTGAACTCGATCCCAAATGACTTCAATGCAACTTAAGCCATCCCAATTGGAGTTTTAGCCAAACTCATCCCAAGGGTGTTTTCATGCCAAAGAAAAATAATAAAGAATTAGTAAAAGTCCAAAAATAAGAAGAAACTTGTTAAGCTTAGCAAAATGAAACAGAAGCTTCAGACACAACCAAACACTTTAATAACTCCAACAATCAAATCAACAAGGGATAGCGAAATAGAATACATCTTTTTTCAGTCATCTGAGTATATGGTCCAGACATTAATAATGCGGTAAATTTTTTTTTTTCCAAAGATTTTAAGGTATTTTTCTTTCTATCAAAAAAATATTCAAGTTTAATATAGTAGAACATTGTCTAATATTTTAAATTTTAAATTAATTTCATATTTGTCAATAAGAATTTTTACAATTATAACAAATATAGAGTATTGAAACAAATGACTAACATTTTGTTCACTTATATAGTGATGGGTTTGCCTTCACATGCAAATGGTGATATTTTTGAGTCCCCTATACAT
The DNA here is from genome assembly GCA_037355625.1 of Petunia x hybrida. NCBI lineage: Eukaryota > Viridiplantae > Streptophyta > Magnoliopsida > Solanales > Solanaceae > Petunia > Petunia x hybrida. The sequence continues at coordinate 7,692,776 of JBBBVM010000035.1, forward strand.
TGTGGCGAACAAGCAAATGGTGGGTGTACCTGCTCACAAGCACCAGATGTTGTTTTGTCAGGTGGTACGGATTCAAAATCAGCTGGTACAAAAAGAAGAGTTCAAGGTTATCGATTAGCCCACTCCAGAGCCTCCACTCCATAGCCGGCCCAAACTTATACTACTACTATTCTCTTTCTCAGTGTCTCCTCAACAATTATCATCTACCATGGCCGCGTTTGCTTCTGTAGTTCACACTTTCTCTAATCTCCAACGCCTCCCAACCCTAACAACTCCATCCAAAATTAACATTTTCACTTTCCCCAATACTACAAGGACCATGACCGCGTCTGCTTCTGTAGTTCACACTTTCACTAATCTCCCATGCCTCCCAACCCTAGCAACTCCATCCAAAATTAACATTTTAACTTTCCCTCATACTACAAGGTACAGAAGAACCAACACTACCACCACAATCACCTTTTCGCCTTTACGAGCAGCACAGACTGATAATGCTAATGGAGGTATAAAAAAGAAGAGAAACAACAAGAGTTTGAAGAAGTTTATCAGGAAAAAACATTCGACCTCATTGATTTCAGTGGTTCTGTAAAAGTTATTCCCAGTCCTTGGGTCCGCTCGAGCTCCTTTGAAACGACCGTAGGTAGTCCTTTCGAGAGTTAGGACTTTGATTGGCATGCCGATAGCTTTAAAAGCTTCTTAAGGTCCATTAAGACTTGTTTGTAATATTTGAGTTAAATCGGACCTCGTTTGGTAGGTATCAGAAAAAGGTTTTTGTTTCCGTTGTTGGTAAATCTTAAAAAGAGGTTTTCGAGCTCAATTTTGGAGAATGAGCTCCGATTCGAAGTCCAAAAGCGTCGTTAGGTTCGTATGGTCATTTGTGACCTGTGTGAACTATCGGAAGTGAATTCTGAGATCGTTCGGATAGTTTTCGCTAAAGTTCCAAAATTTAAGAATTTGATCTCTTTCCGTTTAATTCGCATCTTGAGTTTCGGAATTCCAATTCGAGATCCGTCTTAGCGAGTACGTCACATAAATTTTATATAGCTTGCTTGAGAAATTTAGGATCATTCCGAGTTTCATAAGGTTCCATTTTAATTTTCGTAACGATGGCAAGTTTTCAAAAAAAAAATAGAAGAGAAAAGAAAGATTAAAGAAAACAAAACAAAACAAAAAAAGGAAAAGATAGGTGGTGGTTAAGGCTAAGGGATAAAATCCCTTAGCTTACAGTAAACAAACAGAAACGAGAAACAAAAAGAGAAAATGCTGAGAGAAAAAATTAAAGGCAGAAAAGAGAGAAAGGAAAGGAAAATGAGAAGGAAAAAAATAGAATTTTCATCCCGAAACATCTAGGTAATGATGTTAACTCATTATTTCAGTTTATTACGTGTGTTTGAATATATTTTAATGATAGAAATTGGGATATTAGACATCGTTCTAATAAGTTAAATTGATAGTTTAAAGGGTTAATTGGACCCCAATAATAGAATTGATAATATATTCGAACTCAGGGAGTTATGGGCAATCCGTAAAGGTAATTTATTTAGGGTTTGGTTATTTGATTTTGAACCATGTACGTAGGCCTGGACTGCGTATCGCGTATGCGAATCGGGTATCTGGTTCCTAACTGGATTGTTCTAAGACGTAAGGAATGAAGACTTTAGCCTTATTTGACATATTTTTCTGCTTATTGAATAGAGCATGATCGTTTGTCAGTGAACCCAAAGGACAAAGCAGTTGTTGAGTAACAGTGCTAACTTTGAAACAAGGTAAGTGATTATATCTATTTCTTTGGTGGCCTTTGGCCTTGTGGATATTCTACCACGTGTTCGTTACGTGTGTAGCTGCCGATAAGCGTACTTATTATGCCTTAGCATAGAAGCATTGTACTCTGGTTTTAAGCTTGACATATACTTCCCGGTAGTCGATGAGAGTCCCGCGCCGGTGAAGGATCATTATTGCATATACTTCCCGGTAGTTGATGAGAGTCTCGCGCCGGTGAAGGATTATTATTGCATATATCTCCTGGTAGACGATGAGAGTCCCGCGTCGGAGATAAAGTTCGGGTACATGTGACCCCATTGCATCATCGTACATTTATTTCATATCTTTATATATATTTTGTGAGCTGTATGGATTTGTTGCATTGATTATCGGTGAATGACTTATCTGGTTGACTGTTATGGCTTCTGTTTCCCAGGAGTAGGAGTATTCCGCTCCAGTTGGTCATATACTGAGTGCATAAGTATTCCGCCTCAACTTTATATTATATCGGGTGTAGGTGTATTCCGCCCCAGGAGTAGAAATATTCCGGTCCAGGTTGTCATATACTGAGTGCAGGAGTATTCCGCCTTAACTTTATATTATATCGGGTGCAGGAGTAATCCGCCCCAGGAGTATGAGTATTCTGCTCTAGTTGGTCATATACTGAGTGCAGGAGTATTCCGCCTCAGCTTTATATTCTATCAGATGTAGGAGTATTCCGCCCAAGGAGTAGGAGTATTCCGCTTCAGTTGGTCATATACTGAGTGCAGGAGTATTCCGCCTCAGCTTTATATTATATCGGATGCAGGAGTATTCCGCTCCAGTTGGTCATATACTGAGAGCAGGAGTATTCCGCATTAGCTTTTTATTATATCTGGTGCAGGAGTATTCCGCCCTAGGAGTTGGAGTATTCTGCTCCAGTTGGTTATTTGATTGTATTCCCCTCGAATGCAGGAGCATTCTGCTTCAGGAAGGGATTAATGTGACCCTATTGCATAATATTTCATTTCATTTCATTTCATACCATTATGTATGTCGATTTGCTGTACATGACTGCTTCCCTGATTATATGTGCATTGCTTATTTTTTGGTTTTTGTTTGACTCTGTTTTCCTGGCTAGCGTAGCTATTTTTTAGGCTGCTAGTTTGTCCTCACTTACTGAGTCCTTATGACTCACTCCCTATCTATTTCGTTTGTTATCTTTTAGTTTCGACAGGTTCTGTTCCAGGACCCAGCACGTATCGTGAGTGAGGAGCAGGACGTATTTAGTTGTCTATGGTGAGCCAGCTTGTTCTTTGAGGCCACCAGCTGTAGATATTGTAGTTTATCTTATTTTTGCTCCCTTCAAGAGATGTATGCATCTTTTTGAATTCTTAGATGTCTGATCTGGAAACCTTTAAACCAGTGTATTTTTAGGTAGTTAACTGTATTATTCAGACAGCTTGTATATATATCTGTCCTTTGGAGTAGTCTTGTATTGTTAAGGTTAGATTTATTTTGTTCTCGGAATAATTCTACGCCATTTGTATCGATTCAGTTAATAGGGTTCGCCCGACAGGTCTAGGGGAGGTGGTCGGGTGCCCGCACGGCTTAGGCTAAAATTCAGATCGTGTTAGTTGGTATCAGAGCTCGGTTTAGAGTCTTTTCAGATTATGACAGTGTCTAATAGAGGCTATGGTGGCATTTAGGCAGTTTCCTTTCTTTCTTCCCCGTCGTGCGTGAATCTTCTTATATGAAGTTAGATATCTTTGCTAATTCATTCGCACTAAATGGTGAGAACACATGCGACTGCTCAGTAAAAGATGGAGGAATTAGAGCAGGAGAGTAAGAGATTCTATGGCTCAGGGTGTTTCCATTGTCTTGATCCTGGGCATCATATGAAATATTGCCCTTATCTTTATTAGCAGGGTAGTAGTCGTCCTTTCTCTCACCCTCCATCGCCTATGCAGCGGCAGCCTCACAGTGTCCGTTCTTGTTCTCAGCCTATTTCTATTCTTCCTTATTGCATGGCTCTGTCATAGTTGAAGGAGCTGAAGGAATAGTTGCAGGCTTTTCTTGCTAAGGGGTTCATTAGGCCGAGTATTTCTCCATAGGGTGCCCCTGTCCTGTTCATGAAGAAGAAGGATGGGACTATGCGGATGTGTAATGATTATTGCCAGCAAATTAAGGTCACCATCAAGAACAAGTACCCCTTGCCTCGTATTGATGATTTGTTTGATCAGTTGCAGGGTGCCAGATTCTTTTCTAAGATCGACTTACAGTCTGACTATCATCAGTTGAAGATTCGGGAGTCAGATTTCCCAAAGACTACTTTTAAGACTCGTTACGGCCATTACGAGTTCCTAGTTATGTATTTTGGGCTGACTAATTCCCCTGCAGCCTTTATGGGTCTCATAAACTAGGTGTTTAAGCCGTTACTCGATTCCTTCGTCATTGTCTTTATCGAAAAAATTCTTATCTATTCTCGTAGTCTCGAGGAATATGATTATCATTTGATGGTGATTCTTAAGACCCTCCATGGTCGTAAGTTGTATGCCAAGTTCTCGAAATGTGAGTTTTGGCTTGATTCCATGGCATTTTTGGATCACGTGTATCCAGTGAAGATATCAAGGTTGATCTGAAGAAGATTGAGGCGGTGTAGAATTGGCATTGTCCTACCTCGCCGACGAATATTCGTAGCTTCCTTGGATTGGCAGGTTATTATCGGAGATTTGTGAAGAAGTTCTCCACTATTGCCGCTCTCCTGACTCGCCTGACCCAGAAGGTGGTTCAGTTCCGATGGTCCGATGAGTGTGAGGCGAGCTTTCAAAAGCTCAAGGCTTTATTGACTTCAGCTCCAGTGCTATCCCTTGCTTCTGGCACTGGTAGATTTGTAGTCTATTGCGATACATCCGGTGTGGGTCTCGGTTGTGTTCTTATGCAGCACGAGATAGTGATTGCTTATTCTTCCAGGTAGCAGATGCGGACGATGTAAGCGGTCAATCAATTGAGACTATATATAGTCCGCTAACTAGGGGAAAGAGAAGTACTAAGATGAAAAGATATAACTAGATTCCCTTTTTATGATCTAGAGTTGGCAGCTGTGGTCTTCGCTCTGAAGATTTGGAGGCACTATCTTTATAGCGAGCCGTGTGAGGTGTATACCGATCACAAGAGCTTGCAATATCTTTTTTCTCAGAAGGATCTTAATGGCCGACAGCAGAGGTGGCTTGAGTTAATTAAAGATTATGATCTTACCATTCGCTATCATCCTGGGAAGGCAAATGTTGTAGCAGATGCTTTGAGCAGGAAGTCTATGGGCAGCATGACTTTTCTTTATGCTTACATAAGACCTTTGGCCCGAGAGTTGCAGTCCCTTGGCGACTCCGGAGTGAAATTTCTTAGCCTAGGCTCCACCCGAGTCTTGACATGTATTATAGCTGAGTCTTCCTTAAAAGTCAAATTAAGGAAAGACAGTTTGAGGATCCTCATTTGCAGGAGTTGCATGGTTGTGTCCTAAGTGGAGGAGTTCGTTCCTTCGAACTTGACTCAGATGGTATTCTTCGGTTTTTGTGCTGCCCAATAGCATGCATTTTAACGGTAGATAAATTTTTTGAATATAGTGATATCCATGTCTTATAGCCTGCAAATGTGCAATTTCATGGATTAATTTCCATGTACCTTTTCTTCACGTAACTCGGTTGTGATAAAAAAGTTTGTAGTATCATTTAAAAGTGATGGAATCAACCTATGAATTTTTGCATCCAGAGCTATATGCAATCTAACACATAAATTACACCTACCTATGTACCTTATTGAAAAAAAGAATTACGTCTACCTGTGTGTTTTACTTTACTAATCATGGTTTTGTAGTTCCTTCTATCTTCTGTTATGGATTGTGGTATGTATTTGGCTTAGTAGATTAGCTTCAGTGTACCTAATTCCATTTTAATTCCCATAAAGTGAAATACTCTCGTGCAATACAAATAAAAAATTCTCGCTAGTGACATCAGCTTTATTCGTCAAAAAGTAGATGATTCGTGTCTGTCAACTGTAGCTTGTTTTTTGTATCTTATTGGATTCCTAGACGACGACAACAGTAATCTTGAATTTAACATTTAAAATAAAATGTAGGGATTATCTGAGTGGCGTTGGTCCACTACTTTATATATCCAAGTGGGGGTTGCAACTTGCCAACTTGCACTACTACATTTACTGCTTTGGATTTGGATACGTGCAATTCAACTGGTATGTCGTCCCCAACACAAATAGTACTACAGGACAGTTCAAGCAACTCCAATCTCTACCATCTTCCGTCATTTACTACTGGTATCATTTTACTTCATAAATATATAGTAAGAAATTATACGCGCCATCGATCAATTTCATTGCCGATGGTCTATTGGAAACAACTTCTCTATCTTATTCAAAGTAGGGGTGAGGTCTGCATATACCTCATTCTCCTCATACCCCACTTGTGGGATATTACTGAGTATGTTGTTGATCGATCAATTCCATTACCACAAAAATAATTAATTGCATATAACTTAATTGAATAGATAAGGAGAAGGAGCAGCTATGGAACTGCTTGCCCTTATACCGTGCAGCACAGAGGGGAGATTACAATGGTTTTACAAGAGAAGCTCAATATATATGGCCATGTTTAGAATACGATGAAGCCATATCAAGATCCTTGTGTATGAAGATAACAAGAAATGGGGACACTGCACTTCACGTACTTGTTGGTTCTGGAAAGTGGTTTAGTTCTTTAAAGCAGGATCATATTCACTTATCTCTGCTGACAGCACGTAACAAAGATGGTCATACTCCCCTTTGTATAGCTGCAATGGTTGGAAACATTGAAGCAGCTCAGAATTTTCTTGAATGGAATCCGGTATTGGGAGCTTTGGATGACACCGTTGGGCCTCCATATCCTATCATAGAAGCCACTAGATATGGTCAAAAGGAGATGGTTTTACTTTTGATTGGAGAAATGGCCAAGAAGATGGAAGGTTCCCCACCAACTAAAGAATCAATTGTTTCCCTCTTTCTCCATCTGCTAGTAGTGGCTGGTTTTTATGGTAAGACATACACTTATCTAAAAATATAGTGTTATTTGTAGTATTGTGTACTACTAGTACTTTAGCCAGTTGTTATTTATTATACATAGTTACACTTACTATAAGCAAGATTTTTCGTAAGTGGTTTCGACATCAACATTTACAGACTAAGAAATAAATGATACTGAAATGCCATCATGCTATTTATTACTTACTCTATCAGGGACTTTAGGCCCATTTTCTTTAATAAAATCTTATGCTAGTCATGGTAAAGTTTCCATTCTGTGCAACCTCTATTTGGGGAAAAGAAAATTATTTTTGAACAAAACAAAAGAGTAGGCAAATGACACATTGAACCATAATGGACCAGGAGAAGTCCTTTGTCAAGTGCTGTTATATTTATTATATCATTGTAATTTTTACATAATATATATCTATATGTAAATTCAGCGGTGTCACATGATATCATTTCGTACAATGAGCATCTGCCTGACTGTATAACTGATTACCTGTAGTTAGTTTTTAGATTACTTGATAGTGTAAAAATACTAAAGAGAAAAGAGAAGGTTTGAAGTTGTTGCTTTGTTCTCCTTTGATGTACTTTTATATGTAAACGGATATTTAAAGAATGTAAAGACTTATTAAAGCATATTGGTACAACAAGATACTGTTAATAGACTAGTACCATGTATGTATGCATACTCCACACCTGACACATCTTTACTCACCTATCATTTTTGGAAGAATAACTTGTTTAGTCTTACTTGTCTGAAACAGATGTGCTGTTAGCTCTAGTCCGGCATCATCCTAGTTTGGCCCGGGCTGAGTTTTATGGTGATGGTGATGAATCCCTTTTGAGCTTGATGGCTGGAAAGCCTTCTGTATTTCGGAGTGGGACTCAACTAAGCTGTTGGCAGCGGTTACTTTATTCTGGTTTTATTCTTACTAATTAAGTTTGTGTTATGGCACATGCAGTTAATACTTTTTTCTGTTTATATCCTTTCGTAGATTTTAAAGCTTCCTATTTTTCTAACTAAAACTTTTAGATGGGATGAAAATAGTAAGTTGCATACATCTTCAGTTTAAAGAAATTTTACCTATCTGGGTCACATTTGTCTGTTGTAGGCCTTATTTCCAAGATTACAAATTCAGTTATTGGTGTCTATGTATCAATATATACCCTTTCCTTTTAAGATGATATATATATATATTCATATTGATATATATTCAAATTAAACAAGTAAGTAAAAGTGCAGTAGACATCCTTTTTCTATCTGGTTCTTTTTTTGAAGAGACATCCATATTGTTTAGGTCATCTTGTGTATTTACTTGTATAATCTCAAAATCTAACTACCTTCTGTTTTCAATGAAGTTGTACCGACTATACTAGATAGAAAGTTGGCATACATTGAGAAGTTCCTTACTGTTGGCCAGTCGTCAACCACAATATTTGTGCCCTCTAAAGAAGAATTGCCTGCAGAGCCCAAAAATGTTTTAACCGCAAAGTGTTTCGTGAAGTATACCCCGAAGTGTATCATCACCATTCTAGCAGTGGTACTTACATTGATTGAGAGGTGCAAGGATCGCATTGATGGTTTGATCGACAGTTGTGTTGGTAATTTATCTCTTTACACCTTTATGCAAAATGTGTTGATGATGACGAACTTGCTTGTACAAAGTATATGATTCAGCAAGTTGGAGATGATTATACTAAGTATTCAACTTAAAAAAAAATTAATCATCTCCGAAAATGAAATTCAACAGAATTGTATTCAGAAATCAAGAATTAACTTTTGTCAAATAAACCTGGTAGTAAATCAACCTGCTCCCACTTTTGGGATCATTTGAGTGATTTGTGTGTTCTACTTTACAGGGTTTTGCTTTACATGGTTTTGGAACATTATAAACAAGACAAAGGTTCATTTTTTTCGTGCAGTAATTGAATTTCGAGAAACAGGTAAGTTAATTTTTGTTGTTATTATGATATCAGCAATTTAAACTCCATGGGGGGGGGGGGGTAACTTTTTCATTATCAGCACATACCAATATTGTGTTTAATATTTCGGTTAGCATTTTTTAAAATGTCATTAGCACTTAATGGATTACAAATGGAATTCTTCGGCAATAGCTTTGTTTTCCCTGAAAATCTTGGAGATAAGATTTATCTTGATGTTTTCTTACAGTTCTATAGTGGAATGAAATGATCACTTAAAGTTTCTTAAGAAATTTATTACTAACTGATAGGGTGCTTTCTATTACGTTGTTTTAATCAAGTTTCATTTTTTGCAGTAGCACCACTCAATCGCATTAAGGATATAAAATCACTGAATGAAGAAACTCTTGATATTGTAAAACGTATCTGCGAAGAACTTATGAAGCAATACTACTCTGAGGATATTGAGCCCGTCCTTAGAAAGGCAATCCTTTTGGCAGCAAGTGCAGGAATTCCTGAAATCATAGAAGAGATTGTAAAATGCTACCCGAGTGCAATTTGGTTCACTGATTCTGAAAACCATAATATATTTCACCTTGCAGTGATAAATCGCCATGAGAATGTGTTTAACTTTATACATGAATTAAGTTCATATAAGTATTTGGTAACTGCCGATCGTGAAGATACTTCTGGAAACAATATACTGCATTTGGTGGGAAAGCTAGCACCTCTTTCTCTTACCCGACTCAATCTTATATCTGGTGCAGCTCTGCAAATGCAACGGGAACTACAATGGTTTCAGGTAATGAACTATACCATATAAGTTGCACCAAGGTCACTGACTCACTATATATCAAATCCCAATACATTGGTTGGACTAATATCATTCCTTCTTAGGTTTTTCTCTGTTGGAATTATATACTTAGAAATCTCTTCATTTGAAAGCTAAGATAGTTATAGAATAGTGTGAAGATATGTACGTTGATACTAACTCAACCGTGTTGAAGTGACAATTAAACGAGCAGTGACTCCAATCATTTCGTTCATTGATATAAACATAAAATCCTTAGTTCATTTTCTATAAGTCCATTAACTACTCATTTGAAAGCCTAAGATAGTTCATTAAGTTAATTAACCTTTTTGTTTATATTGAAAATCCTTACATGTGAGTGGCCTGCTAAGTGATAAACCTGTGAAGTAGGCCTTCTAAAGGATAAGCAATGAAGTCACTGCTCAACGGAACAGCTATTCGAATGAGTCATAAAGTTAGCTCTATGTTTTATTTCTCTTCTTGAAGTAGCTGCTTTTTAATGCATTAATAATGCAAAGCATGTTCTCATTTAAAATAATATTCATGGCATGCTATATACTCTCTCCTTCCCAATTCATGTGCTATATACTCTTTCCCTTTTAATTAGTCCCAGAAAGAATAACACATCTCTATATTTAGTAACAATTCAACTTTAAATTTTGCATTTTACCCTTTGTGATCGTTTCAACACTTGCATAACACAGCTACCACTAATGCCACAGGAAGTGGAAAAGTTTGTTCAGCCAATTTGCAGAACTAAGAGAAATTCTAATGGAAAAACTCCAAAAATGGTGTTCACTGAGGAACACAAGGAATTGGTCAAAAAAGGAGAGAAATGGATGAAAGAAACATCAAATTCATGCACATTTGTGGCATCCCTAATAGCAACTGTAGGATTTGCAGCAGCCATCACCGTGCCTGGTAGTAATAACCAAGAAAGCGGTATTCCACTCTTCTCCAATGAAGCGGCCTTCACAATTTTTGCTGTTGCAGATGCATTTTGTTTGTTCTCTTCTGTTGCTTCTGTTATGATGTTTTTGTCTATCCTCACTTCGAGATATGCAGAAGAGGACTTTCTTGAACGACTTCCAAAGAGATTGATTCTAGGCCTTGGTACTCTGTTTATTTCAATGACATCTCTGATGATAGCATTTGGTGCTACAATATATCTAGTTTTTGGTCAGAAGAGAGTATGGATACTCATTCCAGTAGGCTTAGCAGGGCTCATGCCAGTAATCCTCTTTGAATCCTTGCAATTTCCTCTGTTACTTCATATGCTTATGTCCACATATGGCTCAAGCATTTTTCGTAAGAAAAGCTTATGTTGATTTCACTAGCAATTACAAAGGAAAGAAACTGTAGCTTTAATCTTCTTGTATTTGTATCTGAAGAAAGGAAATCTAAAATTCTGGCTAGATCTTTGATTACATGTATAATGATGCAAGTTTATCCTCCCGTATTTGTCTTGATTCATCAAGTGTCAATCAGTGAATTATGGTACACTTTTTTGGTAAGATCTTTTTAAAAATCCATACTGAACACTTATTTCCATTTCAAACTCCAGTAGACATTTTTATAGGATCCGTTTTTTTGAACCCAACCAAGTTATTTGGCTACTAAAGTCCGCAAGTTATGTCATGTATGAAGTATCATTATAGAAAGTTCAGGTAGTTTAACATCAGAAGGCCCCAACTCAAAGTCTCTAGACTCTCCACTGATTTTACAACATCAATAAACATGTAATGTAGATAAGTACAGATATTGTTTGTATTGCAGAGAATGGCGAGAACTGAAATCTCTAGGCATAACCTTTTGAGAATTGAAACCCCTGATTTCGAGATCTTAACAAGAATAGATCGCGAGCATGGCCTGCTTTGAGTTTTTTTGGGTAAAAGGATGACCAATGCAGTGTAGATTGTTTCCAATCTCCAGTCGAGAAACATTGTCGCATTGTTTCTGATCTCCAGTTAAGAAACATTGTGGTAGAACTATATACGTTGAGTAAATCAAAGCCATGTGAATCAAGATATGCAGAAAGAATGTCTAATGTATTATAAACAAATGTTTGTTTCACCACATTACAAATAATTAGACCTATGAATCTAATATAAATAAGGATATGAAAGGTCCATGAAGCATGACCATGCAACAAATTTCTACAACACAGTAACCTTGGCTGTACTGCTACAAGTTTTCAACTCTGAAGGATAAACTTCACCTTTGCCAATGGCAGACATAAACATCCTCCCGCCAAAAATTTTGCAAAACAAAAAGGAAAAGGAAAGCAAAAGATATGGTTGTAAGTTGTAACACTAAGTTAAAGTGTATTTTTTTTTAAAAAAAAAGAAGTGTTCTACTTCTGTAGCTACTTCTCAATTTCTATGTCTTGAAGAAGGCGTAACCACATATGGAGAAATAGATACTAATCAACAGCAGTCTTGCTTTTTCGAGCAGCAATTGGATTGGCAAAGCTATCAAAGATTGGTTTGGTAATTGCAGCAGTAGAAATTGCCTGAAAATCTGGCTTCAAATTCCACTTTGACGTTGGCCACAGAGAAGATAATGTGCCACTATCTGAATCCTGCAAACTTGGTGTACTTGATGACTTCTTGACACTAGCAGTTTCGTTCAGAAGAGAATCATTCAACCCGATAGGGATAGGATTAATTGAACTTGCTTCAGTATCTGGTCCACATAGAGTTCGACTAGCTGACTTAGGTCGTAAAGCCAAACCCTTGCCAGCAACAGCAGAAAACCCACTGCCACTGCTGTTATCTTCCTTCAACAGTACTTCTTTGGTGCGGGAACTGAAGTCACTCTCAGATTTTTGACGGCTTCTCGCAAATTTCCCAAACCATCTATCGGAGCCATTCTCTCTGCTGTCCTGTGACAAACGATCACGCAGAACTCCATTCTCTGACATATTATTAGCTACACTTTTACATTTTCTATGAAGACCGAGTGGTGGATTAGAATGAGGAGTTGACTGGACAAACGGTCCATCTTCTAAATAATGTGATACTCCTTTCCGATAAACAGCCATTTCAAAACCTTCAGACGCAGCTCTCTGATCTGCCGGTTTAGGATCATAATAACCTTGTAAGCAGCTCACAGCTGGTGAAACATTTGGTCTGGAAGAAGATTTCAATCTCAGGGATTGAAATGAACAGAACAAATCAGAGTATTGATGGTTCAAAGGGGTCTGCTCGGAGCTGCTAGGTCTGTCAAGAAACCAATTACAGTTACCACACAGCTCTACAGATTGTAAGCATATAGATTTTCCAAGGGACTACATCCAACCACAGGTTCTAAATTGTTAAAACATCAAAGATATGGTACTCAAGAAACCAATGAGACAGAGCTGACCGAGTTACAGCATAAATATTCTCATAGATGCTTAACATGGCCATTGGACATATCAACTTAAAAGAATAGCAGTCAGTATGACACTGTTATGTGGAAACTAGTCATTGAGAGATAATGTAACCTTAAAGATGAGTTATCCTCTTAGCTTCTCTAATCCATAATAGTGTAAAACCGTGGCAATCACATTATCTTGCTAGCTTTACCGACTTAATTCTAACTCTCAGGAAAAAAAATCAGAAATATGTACCAGAAGACATATAGAACAGGTTTTCTGCATCTCTGTGAGAGCCTAATCCCATCCTCCATGAATTGTTAGATTACATTACTATATTGTTTTCAAGGGATATTGTAGACATTTTTCCGCTTAAATGTTGAATACTTGCTGGGGTCGAGGCAAGAATCAACTTCGAAACCAAACAGTTTGATGACACAAGAAATTCTTCTTGTGGAAGTTCTTCTTTTATTCTTTTATTTGAACAAGTTCTTGTGGACAATGCAAAGCTTATCAATATTCTTATTATCTTCTTTTGTTTTTCTTTGGACAAGGACAAGCTTATCAATCTAGAGAAAATAGTTCTGCACTTGAAAGGCACACTTCTCCTTCAGAAACCGAGGGCGTTGTCCTGGTAGATGCACTTTATTAAGTCACTAGATAGAAAATAGTTTTTATAAGTTTGTTGGAGATAAACTGCACAAATGCAAACTAAGTCCACAAGGGACCCCTAGCAATCCTACAAGTAGTAGTCCACTAAGCAATAAGTACTAACGATATACCAATGCAGAGCCCATTTTTTAGTGCTCAAGATGGCTTGACATTCATCAAGTCATTTTGGGCGAAAATATATCAATCAAAATAAAAACTTTTTTAGAGCCAAAATGTTAATAGGGCGATCTTGACTTGAGATTGAGGAGTAAGTTAGCTTGAGGTCAAGCTCAATTATCTGCGGTTAGAAACATTCTAACGTGGCAGAGTGATTGCTTTTGAAAAAGATTATGCACTAAATTTTAAGAATATTTTAGGAATAGAAAATCATGTGCACTTTACATCAAGAAATTCACTCATGACCAGCTTGGTTATTTTCTACAACACCTGTACTTAAGCTTTTTTTTTTTCCTTTAATGAAGACTAGTTAGTTAATGTCATCCACAAACCAGATTACCAGACAAGTTTAAACATCAAAACACATTATAATAATGTTGGTACACAGGTTATTCAATGTCATCCACAAACCAGATCACGCAAATAAGTTTATACACAAAAAGATATTCTAATAACTCCGATGCACAAGTTATTGAATGTCATCCACAAACCAGATCATCAAAACAAGTTTATACACCATAATGCAATTTGAGAGGAGAATGATGGTTTTTTTTTTTAAAAAAAATGGAAATCTCTAACTCCACAATGTTTCCAAGATCCGCTTAAGGTAAATGTACTCATTTGAAGCTTTTCTCAACCAGGCCCATACAGAGCTCCTTCATAAACAAGCCATACTTAGATATCTAAGTAAAAAAGGGTCATTTTTGGCTCCTACTGAAGACACAAATAAATACAAACATATAGAACCAGAAGCTGGTATGACTAGGTCCATGTAGTGAAAGATGAATTAAAAAATGAAAACAAATATGGAGTATATAATGGTTTAAGCGAAATATCTAAATCATTGATGTAAATGTAACCATGAATACCAAAGCTTAAAGCAGCTCAATTTGTAAAGAAATGGAAGGAACGAAAACGAAAGAGAGGAAAAGCTCAAACATGTCTAGGCCTTTTTTCAACCTCAACATAGCATCTAAGTTTATAAAGGCATCTCTAGGTAATTGTGGTCAGATCTCCATTCCATCTTATATGGAAAGGTAATTATGCAAATGCGACCTATGAATTATGCAGACTCTGTGCACCCATACAATGACCACTGATTTCCTGATGGAGTTGAATGCTGCTAAGAACCGTGTGAAATACAGAACCTTATATGATTTTCATGCCCATAAGAACAACAGAGAAACAAGCAACGTACACTTGTGATAGACTCACAGGTAATGAGTCCCTCACACGTAAATAAGCGATTAACATAGATCTAAAACAGAAAAATGAAAAAGACAAGAAGCAACTTTCCAGATTAGCAAAGTAGTTGATCTAACATAAAGGTTTTATTATCAGCCGCTAGAGGAATTATTGTGAAAGAGACACTGATATGAGATTCTAAAGTAGGAAAAGTGGTATTACCCTTGGGTGTCTTGACCACTTGACACTATGGGCGATGGTGGATGCCTCCCAGGTAAAGGTATTTGAAGTGTCTTTCGAGCAAACATTTGTACATCTGAAACCAGCCCATTCATCCTCTTAATATCAGCTACCTGTCGCATTAGAGACCATTGTACACAATGTTAAAGCCAGGTGCAAAATAACAGAGAAATGCGATAGAGTCATAGGCATTGGTACTCTTTGCATTGCAATAAAAATGAAGCAACTCATGTTCACAATTACATTAACTGCTTACTTTAGCATGTCACATAATGGAATAAGTTACATCTTATTAATATGGCCAACCCCATCCTCGCCAAATCTCCTTTATCACGACTAAGTATTGAATTTGCTGCCTTACTGACTCGAACACAGATCACTGTTGCCATTTTCACATGGCTATCATTCTCTTGTCAATGTCCAGACATCTTTTTTTTTTTTTTTCCAGTAAAAATGATATTTTGGCAAACTAAGGCGTCTCGACTAATCAAACCGGCAGCCTATTACAGCCCACAAAGAGAGATACCAGGTAAAATCCTAAAATCCTATGAACCAAAACCATCAAGCTTGTTCACTCAAAAATCTCACATTCCTCCAATTCTTTTCTCTTTTTTGATAACCGAGAAATCTGCGAGGGCCAGCAGCACACGGTTCGAAACTCTCAGTGGATAATAGGCCCACATTTCTACCCTTAATGACGCGCGCCTAACTCCGACATTTGTGCACTTACCACTAGACCAAAGTGGTGAGGGACGCATTCTTTCTATGATCAAACAAAACAACAAGCACAATACACATGAAACAAAATCTAATATAAATACATAAATTTTACACATTCTTGTTTCAAATATATACTAGTAATATATAACAAATTGAAAAAGGAAATTACCTCAACACCATATCTGATAGCTACACCAGGAAGGGTATCAAATTTAGAAACATGGTGTTCTATATAATTATTCAATCCTCCTACTCCACCAACATTACAACCATTGTTTTCCATATTCAAAATCTCATCTCATACCCCAAAAATTATTTTATATATAAGAAAAAAGAATCTAAACCAATTTCAATTTACACATTTTGATCAAAGAACCATCTATTAAATATCTACATATCAATAAAGATTGTATCTTTGATTACCAGCCCAGAAAAAAAATCTATCCCAGTTTCAGTTACACATTTTGAATCTTAAAAAGTACAAGAATTTATATAGGAATGCATAAAGATTAAATCTATGATTGGAAAATAAAGAAGAAATGAAAAATGAATAAAAGTTTATTAGATCTGCTGAAAATTTGATGAATCCTTTGTTTGGAAAATTTAACCACCTTTTATATCTTCCCTCTATAAAAATTCTTTGTACTTAAATAGTCAAGTACAAAACTTTAAGAGATTAAAAATATTGGACATTGATTTATTGATATTTTTGAATTATTTAAAATAGTAGTACTATAAGTTAAAATGAATTGTATAACTTGTTCAACTCATCAAATTTCTTTTCGTAATAGAGTAAATTACATAAATTACAATGTACTTCTTCCGTCATATTTTATGTGTCATAATTTGAATCATATAAACTTTAAGAAAGAAAGAAGAGTTTTGAGAAGTGTGGTATAAATTAAGTCATAGATATTTGTGTTATTTTAATCAATTCATTAAGAATAAAATAGTAATTTTGAAGTTAAATTGTTACCAAATTTAGAACATTATTTTTTAAAGGAAATGCTGGCACATAAACTTGAAGAAATTGAGTAATTGGTATTGAACCAAAATTAAATTAGATCGATATATAAAACGACATGTTCTTACTTGGTTTTGTTTGGTTTTAACTTTGAAAAAAAAGTACATAAAAAGAAAGGAACCAATTCGGCTAATATATATGTAGATTAGGAGTTATTATGCTCTGTAACTTGGTTTGGTTGGTTTCAATTCTGAATAAAAAATAACATACATAAAAAAGATAAGTCGATGGAGAAATATTATGTTCTTTAATTTGATTTGGTTGGGTTTTAATTTTGAAAAAAATACGTACATAAAAAGAATGAACCGATTCGACAATATATACATATAATTGATAGAGAATTATTATGTTCCTTAACTTGTTTTGGTTGGATTTTAACTTTCGAAAAGCATATACATAAAAAAAAAAAAAAACCAATTTGACTATATGTGCATATAATCGGTTGAGAATTAATTTTTTTGTTATTTTTCCCTTAATCGGTTGAGAATTATTAATTACCACCCCTATGTCATCTCGAGATTGAATATGACTCAAGTAGTCTTATTGCATAACATGGGATTTAAATGACTTACAGTGACTTTACTGTTCATTAAAGAAAACTTTACACCACATGACTATCCTAATTGCTTAATTACAAAAAATAACGATATTTTTACACTATTTACATAACATAACAATAGTTTTTCATATTTGTCATTTCCCCTCCCCAAACATAAAACCCTAATTTTTTTCTCTCTCTCTCCTTCTCTCCCCTCCTCCACCATCCACCCACCTGCCGCCGCCACCCCCTCCCAATGCCTGTGACCGCCGATCTGCTCCTCCAGCAAAAACCATCGCCGATGGTGCTGCTTCCGAGACCGTTCCACTGCTGCTGCCATCGTTCCCCGTGTCTGAATCGTTGAGGCTGCTGCAGTGCAGCGGCGTCGCTCCTCTACGGCGGCGCTGCTGCACTGCAGCGTCGTTGCTCATCTACGGCGGCGCTGCTGCACTGCAGCGGCGGCTTCTCCAATCTATGTATTTTTCGGCGCGTTTGTGTTTTCCAATCTGCTTCTTTTTTTTTTCCCTTTTGTTCCGTATATGTATGTATATATGTGTATTTTATAAAATACATATTCAGATCTCCTTCTTTTTTTCTTTTTTTTTTTCTTTTGTATGTGTATGTATACGTATGTTTATGTATATATTTGTATTTCGTATATACATATTCAGATTTGCTTTTTTTTTCTTTTTGGTTTTTGGTTTTTGGTTTTGTATGTGTATTTATTTGTATATACAATGTATAAGACTGTATATATGTGTATGTGTATGTTTTGGTTTTGAATGTTCGTTGTATGTTTGTGTATTTTTTGTATTTCAAGTGTATGGTATTTTTTTTGTATAGTTTTGTATTTTCTATAATTTTGTATATAAGTATTTATGTGTATGAGTGTGTTTTTGTATGTTTATAAATTTTTTTTTTCAGATTTAAAAAAAAAACCAAAAAAAAAGACTTCCGCCAACCTGCCACCGGCCGGCGGTAGGCTTGGGGAGGTATAAATCTTGCATTTGTATGGTTTAATGGAGGTTTGTATATGAAATGTAAAAAAACTATTGCTATGTTTTGTAAAGTAGAAAAGTATTGTTATTTTTTATAAATATGATGTTAGGGTTGTATATTTGTGTAAATCTTGCTAGATATCAATACGACAATATTCAAAGGAAAAAAGGACTTGAAAAAAAAAGTTGTTGCTACTGCAAAGAATGGAGATGCGGGGTATCGATCCCCGTACCTCTCGCATGCTAAGCGAGCGCTCTACCATCTGAGCTACATCCCCATTTGATGTTATATTGAATGGGCATGAATATTCAATCTCAGTCTCAAGTACTCTTCAGAAGAAACCCTTGATATAATAGTAATTAACTGCTAAATTTGGTTTAACATTGCTTTAATTAAAGAAACTTAGTGCAGGAAGGCAGTTTGTCTATCACTTCAAGATGCCATTGTATTAATCTCCTATTGTGTTCTCTCTTGATGTTTAATCTCTAAGTTTTTTCTTTCTATATATTTATTTAGATACCAAGGTTGTAACATTCAAAATTTGGCCATTAAATTTAGACTAGAAGTACACAAGACGGAACAAACTATTTATCTAATTTGGTTCATGCACTTGTGAGTTGTGTCATAAACTATATATTTGGAGGAATAACAAATCATTCCTTTTATTTTATTTTATAGAGAAGATTTCCAACCTGCTTAATTTAATCAAATAATCGAATATCAATTTCACTAAAACAAATCAAAAGACGGTCCAACATATAGTGGTAGTCATGTGCTTATTGGTTTTGTTTACTCGAGTAGTTAATGGAACATTTCTTTAATTTTATTAGTAGCATGACTAATAAGTCATAACCAACTTTCAACTATCAATAAATGAATTGTTCCTTTTTCCATATTTGATGCTTCTTTTATTTCCAATATCAAAGTTCATTTTATACTTCATAATATCAAAAAGCTTGTCAATTCAAGAAATCTGCAATATTTTTCCTCCAAGAGAATCGCCACGGCAAGCCCAAAATGATGCAGTAGTTCATGACTTGGAGTCGATTTATTCTACTGCATAATGATGGTAGAGTGTAAAGACTAATAAGAACTGAGATAGTTGCTCCACGCTTTGATTCTCAAACTGGTGTTGAACCAAAAGATATTGCGATTACACCAGAAAGAGAGGTATAGCTGCATGGCTTTACAAGTTCAAGAAGACTATAAATATTTACGAGCTAAACCAAAAACTCCAACAACAACAACAATATACCCAATTTTGTCTCACAGGTGGGATCTGGAAAAGATGAGATATACGCAGACCTTATCCCCACCAAGATGGAAATGTAGTTTCCGATAGATCCTCGGCTAAAGAAAACATTTAGAAAATACGTTTGCAAAACAATACGGAAATATCATGCTAAAGAGAAGATAAAACTACATCACATCCAAAATAACAGATAACAACAAAAGATATAAAGATGAGGACTAAGATGAAAATAGTCCATATAGGCACATTACTACATCTAATAAGAAGAAAGACACTCGACTACTATCTAACATTCTACCATAGTCTTCGACCTCCACGCTTTTCTATCTAGGTTCATGTCCTCGGTGATTTGGATCTGGGCCATGCCATGTCTAATCACCTCGTTCAACTCAGTTCTTCTTCGGTCTACCTCTACCTCTTCGTAGACCCAGCACTTCCAACCTCTCACACCTCCTTACCGGGGCATCCGAACTCCTCCTTTTCATGTGACCGAACCATCGTAACCTTGCTTCTCGCATTTTGTCTGCCACTGGGGCCACACACACTTTATCACGAATGACTTCATTCCTAATCTTATCCAGCCTAGTATGCTAACACATCCATCTAAGTATTCTCATTTCTGTCACGCTCATCTTCTGAATGTGTGAGTTTTTGTTTGGCCAAAACTCTGCCCCGTACAATATAGCTGGTCTAACGACCACTCTATAGCATTTTCTCTCGAGCCTAAGAGGCACTCTCTTATCACAGAGTACACCGGAAGCAAGTCTCCACTTCATCCAACCTGCTCCTATACGATGTATGACATCCTCGTCAATTTCTCCATTACCTTGGAGGATTGAGCCAAGATATTTTAAGCTCCCATTCTTGGGAATGACATGAGAATCGAGCCTCACTTCCACATCTGACTCATTATATGCATCACTAAACTTACATTCCATGTACTCTGTTTTTGTCTTGCTTAGCATGAAGCCTTTAGACTCTAAAGTCTGTTTCCACAACTCCAGCTTATCATTGATACCGCTTTGTATCTCACTTAAACCAAAAACTCCCTCTCCTTATTTACTTTCATGCATGAGCTTTTTTTTCCTACTTAAACACCTTATATTATTCTCAAAGTTATCAACAATGAGTCGATTCGTAGCCAAAGAAAATTTTATTTTAGTCTTGATTGACTATATAAGAGCCCCGGAACACCCTCACCCAATTGGTTATGAAGATTGTTGGGAGGAAATTAAGTGGATAACTTCTCATTTTGATGGAAATGGTCTAAGAAGATTGGCTAAACGCCCACGTTGACTAATTTGGGCGCGTTTTCTCGTTAAATAGATAGCTAGCTTCTCATTTTGATGGAAATGTTCTAGGAATATTGGATAAACGCCCATGTTGACTAATTTGGGCGCGTTTTCTTGTTCAGAGATAGCTCTGGTGTAAATATTTCTCATAACATGACCATGAGGATGCAGTTTGGAGTTATGAATGGTTTAGACTTTTGTCGACTAATTCTAGTTCATCCATTTTTTGGGAAATGAAGCAAAAGACAGGAAATGAAGACGAGATATTGATAAAATGTGACTTTTCGCGCATCCTGTAATCTTTTTCTGGTCTGTAGTAGATTTTTTTTTCTTTTCAATTTTACCGTCTCTCTTTATTTTTTCTTTTCTTTGGGTCTGCCTGAATATTTTTCCTTGTTTTGCTTCATTAGATTCTTTTTTAAACTATAATTTTGACCTATGTTTTTTCCACTTTTTCTTATTTTCTTAGCTCCCTTTTGTTTATAAAACTTGGGAGTATTTTTTGGAAAAAACTTGTTTGTTTATAAAACTTGGCCAAATTCTGATACCAAGATTTCAAATTCTCAAAACTGGTTGGAAACTTTTGGAAAAAATATTTTTTTACCACTCACAAGCTTCAATTTTTTTTAAAGTAAAATGTATGTCGAAACACAACTTCAAGTTTCAAAAATTATTATGGCTCTAGGAGTGCCAAAACGAGTGAATATGCTCTTTTTAAAAAATGTCGTGACACTTCTAGCTTCATTGTTTGGTAGAGCCACCGCTTCTACTAATTTAGATACTGATATGTTGGTATTTTGTGCTTAATTATAACTCATTCCGACTAGCTTTTAGCCTTTTAGTGATATTATTTGAATGAATCTTATGTTAATCTTCATGTTTCAGGTCTTTAAAAGAATTGATATACAAAGCCGAAGAAAATATGCAAAAAAGGTACATACAAGTGCACTTTGGCTACAAAAGGAAGAGCATGAAGACAAGGCAGCAATTGGATAGGTGGCTTGCCGAAATTGTAGCTCAAAAGGCCAACCATCCACCAAAGAAAGGGATAGTTCACAGCAGCCAGCAACTCAAAAGGCAGCCCGCCGATCATAATGCTAAACACATCCGGCGGCCTGCAGAATGAGCGGCGATGCCGCCGATGCTCACATAAAGATGTTGAAACTTGCAAAGTTGAGGAGTTGACCGCAGTGGAAAGGGCGCCCCGCCGAACCTGCACCGCAAAAGGAAAGGCACGCTTAGCAAAAATATGAAAGCGGCGAGCCAACAACCAATTGGGCTGCTCGCTGAACAAAAGGCGGCCTGGCATAAAAACAAGAAAAATGAAAATTTTGTAAATGATAGCATAGTTTTGAAACCCATGCCTATAAATAGGCTGTTATGCCTCCGAGAAAACAGACCTTTTTCCGCTTAGAATATTACTTGAAGGCTTTTTGAATATTCTTGGAGTTCAAAGAGGGTTTCTACTTGAATCTTTGTAAGAATTTATTCTTCAATCTAAATTCTTATATGATTCTTGTCATTTCATCTTACAATATGTGTGTGTTAGACCTTAGTATGAGTAGCTAAACTCATACTAAGGGTTTATTCATGAAAACATGATTATCTTAGCTTAAATTTTATACTTAATCTTATAAAATTAATGGGTTAACATAAATCTAGCTCTCCATCGCACTTTCTTAACTAGGGTATAAGGCACGACCGTACTTGAACCTAACCCTACTTTGCTTTTATCACCCGAAAGGGGTTGAAGGCGTAGGTTAATGGAGACTAGCAAGAATTTGGGTTACATTGGTTGCGACCTACCCCATCTAAAGGGGTCGGCCTAAAAAGGTCAACTCCGCTCGGGTCTTTGGACTAGGGTTACTATCGCTTCATTATTGACCCGATAGGGCTTGATGAAGTAAAATCCTCCCTATCTCGAGAGGATTTTGAGGAATACATTAGAGGTCCGACCATTAGTGTTACCTATGAGATTTGTAAAATTAATGCAAGCATTTAGTTAAGAGAACCTTGTTGGAATAGATAAATCCCTAGCTCATTCCCATCATTTACCCCATCGTCATTATTTAGTTTACTTTACATTAATTTCTAATTTTAGCTGTAGTAAAACACTTTCACCCTTATTTATTAGGAATTTATGGACAACGCTTAGGACCCGTTATCATTCAACCTATGTCTAATAGATTACTTTGCTAAGCTCCCTGTGGAATTGACCCCAACTCTTGTTGGGTACTATTACTTTTGACGACCGCTCCATCATCCTTAGAGGTGAGTGGATTGAGCGTGGATCAAATTTTTGCGCCGTTGCCGGGGAGCTACAGTACATCTATTAGGTTGAGTATTTCGTGTTCTAGTCTTCTTAGTTGTTCCTATATTTTACCTCATGCTTTGTTTTACCGTGTGTAGGTGAATTCAAGTATGAGAAGGAATCCGGATAGAGCTATGAGGAACCCCCTCTACAATCGTGCTAATGAGGGAGTTCCATTTCCAAATGCTCCAATTGCTCCGAATGATTATTATGAAGAGTGGTGCAAGCAAACCCGAGGGAATTGATAGACACAAAATGCGGAAGAAAACGACGAGAAAAGTAAAGATAGAAGCAAGACAAATCTTGCTTCGATTCGAAAGAACAGTGAGGAACCTGTCTCAAAGCTCGATCGAAGGGAAATCAAGACGCACCTATACTATGCAACAATCCTCAAGAAAGACCCGCTTCTTGCAAATTGAATGATCAAGAAGAATTTGTTCAAACGAATAACACCGATTGACACAAGTTCTTTAAAGGCCCACGTCGGGGAATGGCTCCATCGGAGACTCACAATAGCACTTGCTATGTTTTTCATAAACTAAAATCTGGATCCTTTACAATGAAGTAAAACGGACTATTTATAGACTATGCTAAGGATAAAGTAGTAAATAGTCACAAGTGACCAATAAAAACAAGCCACGCAGGGCTGAGCTAAGTTTGTGTTCGGCAGCCTTGACTTCGGTGCGTAGTCGCTTGCTCGAACTCTTGTCCTCGGACGCTCACTTGTTTTCGAGCTCAATGTCCTCGGTCACTTTGCCTTCGGGCTCAAATCTGAAGATAATGCCTTCGGTTCTTGAGCCCGGCCACTCAGCTTCGGGGAGATGGTGTTCCTTCGGCCAGGCTAAGTGAATGTGCACATCGTGCAGCAGCTTGGCTTGACTTCGTGTCATCGGTCTCCTCGGTGGGTCGAACACTTGATCAGCACGTGTTCGGGCTGCATCA
The DNA here is from genome assembly GCA_037355625.1 of Petunia x hybrida. Lineage (NCBI taxonomy): Eukaryota > Viridiplantae > Streptophyta > Magnoliopsida > Solanales > Solanaceae > Petunia > Petunia x hybrida. The sequence continues at coordinate 7,717,009 of JBBBVM010000035.1, forward strand.
AAGAGTCTGTGGATGATTATGATGACACTTCTTTTAGTGAGGAGAGTTATGGATTTTATGAGTGGAAAATACAGCCTCAAATGATAGAATTCCTCACGGTAATGCTCAAGCCAATGAGAGAGTTCATGTTGGTAGTAATGATGGTGTTGCGGGCAATGCAAACAGAAGAGGCAACAATGTTAATAGAGGAGGCCGTGGTGCTCAAGCCAATAGGAGAGCCAATGGCAATCGGGTAAATGTTCGAAATGACAATCAGAACCAAAGGAATGAAAGGGGTGGTCGAAATGATAATCAACATGTTCAAGAATTTGAAGATTCGGTGGAGGAAGTAAATTTGGATACTTTTGCAAGTTCCATTGTGCCACCATCAATTCGTGGGAATGTGACTTTTAATACCCCACAAGTAATTCTTCATGGACTTGATCAAAATGGACTTTTTTGTAGAGGCAAGCATGATGACCCAATAGAATATTTGAGGAATTTTGTGCAAACATGTCATCTCTACAAATCGGCACATTATACGGAAGAGTCTTTGCGCCTAAGAGTCTTTCCCTATTCTCTACCGGGGAAGGCCAAGGCATGGTTGAATAAGCTACCAAAGAATTTAATTTACATTTGGGAGGAACTTGTGAAGCAATTCTTGACAAAATTCTTTCCCAAGGGCAAGCAAGCATCGATGAGAGACAAGGTGTATATGTTCAAGCAAGATCCTACCGATTCATTGTATGAGGCATGAGAAGCTTTCTAAGAAGTTTTGCTACATTGCCCAACTCATAGTTTTGAAGATGATATTCTCTTACAATATTTCTACCAAGGGCTCAACAAGAACAACCAAGCGGCCGTGAACAAATTATGTGGAGGTGCTATCATGGACCATACTTTTCAAGAGATCAAAGAAATTCTCAACAAAGTTGCCAAAAAATCTCAAGATTGGCAATCAAAAGGTCAAAACCCAAATGGTGAAGGAGGAATGAACCAAATGATGATGAAAATATTTGAAGATCAAGCGGAACAAATGACTCAAATTATCACCAACATTGAGCTTCTTAGAGGTGTCAAGGAAGAAAAGGAGAAAAAAATGAACAAGGTAAAAAATCTTCAAGTTACTAATGTCGGGCATCAAGCGGCTCCAATTGGGTATGTCAATCCCGGAGGCCAACCTCTAACCCTTCTTCAAAGAGGGCAAGAGGAATATTTTCCGGAACAATGCTTCAATGTCCAAAATGAGGAAGAAGCCAACTTTGTGGCTTTTCAACAAGGTGGTTATCAAAGGCCTTATCAACAAGGCCAATGAAGGCAAGATCAAAGAAGACAAAATTGGAACAACAATCAAGGTGGAAGGGGAGTTGGTGCTTCTCAAAAATATGCACCAAGAGCTCCTTACAAGCAAGGTGAGAATGAAGGGAGAAGTCAATCAAAATTGGAAGAAATGATAGGAGAAGTACTCAAGAATCAAGAAAGTTATACTGGTGACATCAAGGAGATTAAGCAAACAGTCAATGCTCATAGTAATTCCATCAAGGCTCTTGAATCTCAAATGAGCACCCTTTCTCACCAAGTGAATCAAAGGCCTCAAGAAGCATTATTAAGTGAGACGTTAGCGAATCCTAAGAGGAATGTGAAAGATCATGTGATGGCAATTATGACAAGGAGTGAAAAAATATGGGAAGATCCTAAATCAAAAGAAGATGAGAATGAAGTAGAAATGCAAATGGGAGAGAAAAACAAGGAGGAGGATTTACACCAAGATAAGGCAAATGATGTGGAAATAGAGATTTCAAAGGATGAAGTTGATAAAGAGGCAATCCCTCACGAACCATTCTCCGAAGTCACTACCTCTCAAAAAGCCAAACCAAACAAAACTCCACCACCCAATCAAAGCCTTCGTAGTCCAAGCTCTATGCCCAAAATTCCACTTCCTTTCCCACAAAAGAGAATGAAACAAAAACAAGCATCTCAAGCTAAGAAAATTTGGGATAAGATAGCATCAACATCCATCAACCTCTCTTTAGTTGACACATTGAGCCAAATGCCAATTGTTTCAAAGTTAGTGAAACATCTTGTGACCAAGAAGAATTATGAGGACTATGAGCCAAGCAAGGTGACTCATCAATGTAGTTCAATTGTCTCAAAGCATATGGCAAGGAAGATGGAAGACCCCGGAGCCTTCACGGTTCCATGCATAATTGGAGGGACACATTTCCCTAAAGCTCTATGTGATCTTGGAGCTAGCATCAATTTGATGTCGTATGCGGTCTACAAGAATTTGACTACCAAGGAAGTTCTTAAGGCTATAAATATGAATATGCAAATGGCCGACCGCTCCATGAAGCAACCAATTGGAGTTGTCACCAATGTTCTAGTGAAGGTGGAGAAATTTATATTTCCCGGCGGACTTTGTGATTCTTGATTGCCTGGTGGACTTTGATGTCCCCATTATTCTTGGACGTCCATTTTTTGCTACCGGGAGAGCACTTTGTGATGTGGAGAAGAGGGAGCTTACATTTCGTTTCAATGGTGAGAAAGTTGTGTTTCATATATGCAAAATATTGAAACAACCTATGGAGGAGAAAACCACCCGTTCTTATGTGGATATGGTTGTGGAGGCACTTGTAGAAAAAGAGGATGTTCTAGTGAGTCAAGTGGATGAATTGGCCGCGGTGATTTGGAACATGGATATTGATAGTGAAGAGAGTATTTCTGAATGTGTGAAAGCATTGGAAGGACTTGGCATTAAACCCTATGTTCCCAAAAAGCTTTCCCTTGATCTTGAAAATCGAATCACTTCTCCCACAAAACCCTCAATTGAAGAACCTCCAAAACTTGAACTCAAGGTACTTCCAAGCCACTTGAGATACACTTTCCTAGGCCACAACTCCACTCTTTCCATAATCATCTCTTCCCACTTAACCAAAGAACAAGAAGATCAATTAGTAGGAGTGGTGAGAAGAAGAATTAAAGCAATTGGGTGGACTCTTGCGGACATACGAGGAATTGACCCGGGAGTATACACTCACAAGATTCTTCTTGAAGAAGGATGTAAACCAACGGTTGAATATCAAAGGAGGTTGAATCCTCCAATGCAAGAAGTTGTCAATAAGGAGATCATAAAATAGTTAGATGCGGGGGGTGATTGTTCCACTTTTCGATAGTAAATGGGTCTCACCCATTCAATGTGTGCCTAAAAAGGGAGGGATGACGGTAGTTCATAGAGAAAAAGGTGAAGCTATATCAACTCGAACCGTGACCGGTTGGCGAGTGTGCATGGACTACCGTAAGCTCAACAATGCAACAAGAAAAGATCATTTTTCCCTACCCTTCATTGACCAAATGCTTGATCGTTTGGTGGGCCGAGCTTACTATTATTTTCTAGATGGATATTCGAGGTACAATCAAATTTCAATTGAAGCAAATGATCAAGATAAGACAACCTTCACATGTCCTTATGGTACTTTTGCATTCCGCAAAATGCCTTTTGGACTTTATAATGCCCCGACTACTTTCCAAAGGTGTATGCTTGCACTTTTCCATGACATGGTGGAAAATTTCTTAGAGGTGTTCATGGATGATTTCTCCGTAGTGGGTATTTTTTTGAAGATTTTTTGTCTAATTTGGAGAATGTCTTAGAGATGTGTGAAGAAACTAAACTTGTGCTCAATTGGGAGAAATGCCACTTCCTTGTTCAAGAAGGAATTGTTCTAGGGCACAAGGTGTCCAAGAAAGGAATTGAAGTAGATCATGCAAAGATTGAAGTCATCTCCAAACTTCCACCTCCCACAACCGTCAAAGGAGTGAGAAGCTTCTTAGGACATGCGAGATTTTATCGCCGCTTCATCAAAGATTTCTCCAAGATTGTCAACCCATTGTGCAAGTTGTTGGAAAAAGATGCTAAATTTGAATTCAATGAAGCATGTTTGAAGGTCTTTGAAGAATTAAAATTGAGATTGACGATCGCACCGATGATAGTGAGTCCAAAGTGGGATCTTCCATTTGAGCTCATGTGTGATGCTCGCGATGTTGCATTGGGAGCCGTGCTTGACCAAAGGGTTGAGAAGATGTTTCACCCTATCTATTATGCTATCAAGACCATGAATGGAGCTCAACAAAATTATACGGTGACGGAAAAGGAGTTGTTAGCCATTGTCTTTGGCTTTGAGAAATTTTGATCTTACTGGATTGGATCTATGGTCATTGTGCATACCGATCATTCTGCAATCCGATACTTGATGGCCAAGAAAGATTCAAAAGCAAGGTTGATTAGATGGGTACTTTTGTTACAAGAATTTGATCTTAAGGTACTTGATAGAAAGGGAACCAAGAATCAAGTGGCGGACCACTTATCCATTTGGAGGAGAAGGGTCGCCCAAAAGAAACTCTTGATATCAAGGATTCTTTCCCGGATGAGAGGCTATTAGCGGTATCTTGGGAGGAAACTCCTTGGTATGCGGATTTATCCAATTATGTTGCATGTGGAGAGATCTCGGAGGATTTCTCATTCAATTAAAAAAAGAAGTTGATCAAAGATGCACGACAATACTTTTGGGATGATCCCTTTCTTTTTAAAGTATGTGTCGATGGAATGATAAGAAGGTGTGTTGCTGAAGCCGAGCAAGGAGCTATTCTTGAAAGATGTCACTCCGCTTTTTATGGAGGACATCATGGAGGTGTTAGAACGGCGGCAAATGTATTTGAATGCGATTTCTTTTGGCCTACTTTGTACTAGGATGCTTATGAATACACAAAGTGTTGTGATCAATGTCAAAGAACGGGGGGAATCTCAAGGAGATATGAAATGCCCTAAAATCCCATTGTGAAAGTTGATCTCTTTGATGTGTGGGGAATCGACTTCATGGGTCCTTTTCCAAGTTCTTATGGTATGAAGTACATCTTTGTGGCGGTTGATTATGTGTCAAAATGGGTTGAGACAATGGCCTTACTGAACAATGAAGCTAGAAGTGTCACCGCCTTCGTCAAGAAAAGCATTTTCACAAGATTTGGCACCCCTAGCACCATCATAAGTAATGGGGGTACCCACTTTTGCAATCGGGCCTTTAGCTATTTGTTGAAAAAATATGGGATAAGACACAAGGTTGCTACACCTTATCATCCCCAAACAAGTGGCAAAATGGAAGTGTCAAATAGAGAGATCAAGCAAATTCTAGCCAAGACAGTTAATGTGAATCGGACGGATTGGCCGAAAAAGTTGGATGATGCTTTATGGGCATATCGCACGGCATACAAGACTCCTATTAGGATGTCACTCGGTTAGTCTTTGGCAAAGCTTGTAATCTCCCCGTGGAGTTGGAGTATAAAGCTCTTTGGGCATTGAAAAAGCTCAACATGAATTGGGAAGAAGCTTCCAAGTCCCGAGTGGAGAAGCTACATGAACTTGAGGAAATGAGGTTTCTTGCATATGAAAATGCAAAGCTCTACTAGGAAAAGATGAAGATCATCAAGGACAAGAAGATATGGAATCGAGAATTCAAGACAGGGGACATGGTGCTATTGTTCAATTCAAGATTGCATTTATTCCTCAAAAAGTTGAAATCCAAGTGGAGTGGACCTTTCAAAGTGGTGGAAACATCACATTATGGATGGGTCGAGTTGCAAGAAAAAGGAAGTTCTACAACTTTCCGAGTGAATGGCCAAAGAGTAAAGCATTACTTGGGATGTGAAGCCGAGCCTAGGAAGGTCGCTTGCATCTATTTCATGGATCCTTGAAGGTTGAGGTAACACAGTCGTGCCGCGACGTTAAATCAAGTGCTTCTTGGGAGGCAACCCAAGTTTTACTTATAGCAATTTTAGTTTTAAACATGTAGTTAGTGTAAAAATTTCATGTGAAGCTCTGTGATGAATGCACTTGATCTTGGTTGGAATGGTGTTTATGTAGGGAATTGTGAGGATTGAAAAGTGGGAAAAGTTGAAGAGTGGGAAAGGACCGCCGACTAAAGTGCGGAAGAAAAAGGGCGGTCCAACCAAAAGAACTGCGGGCCGCCGGTGCATGCAGTGAGCAAATATTTCTTGCGGAGTGAAAGATTACCCAGCCTTTCATTAGGCGAGTCGCCCATTCAACTCTGAAGAACAGTCGGCAGGCCAACCCAGTTGTGCACATTTGGAGGACTTAAGTCCTACACGCATTCACTTCGGCGACCCGCCGAATGAAGTGCGAGCTGCCTCTCTCATGGGCCTGACGGGTTTTACCCGACTATATAAGGCTCCAAGGTAAGTTTCTTTCATACTTTTCTCCCCAAATGTAAAAACCAAGGTAACCACCACCGGAAACTACTGTTCCGACGCACCAGCATCACAACCAACCCTCCAAATCACACATACACACTCGATCTCACCATCCTACCGTTAATCCCTCAGGCTGATTTGAATTTCTTCACAGATCCAGTAAGAGTTCAACTCTTCACTTTAAAAATTTTCTTGTTTTATATGTGGGATAGTTAAAAACTTCATGTTGGGGGTGGGGTCTGGTTGATTAAACTTATTATCCCTGATTAGGTTGATTTTAGGATTTGTTCTTAACTTCCATTTCATGAAATTAGAACCCTAGAGTGTGTAGTTGTGGGTTTACTTTACTCTTAGGTGAAGAAATGAGAAGAAGAAGAGAGTGAAAGTAAAAATAACCAAAAATTGAACTTGAATGACACCATGAACATACCTTATTTGTCTTGAGATCTTCAAAAAGTTATGAACTTTGTATGATTCTTGGTTGACTTTTCATGAATTTTGGTTGAAATCGTGGTCTCGTTCTTGAGAGAAAGTTTGAGAGACGTGAGAAGTTGAAAAGACCACTTAGGAGCGTGTTTGGAGGTGTAAGGGGAAGTGAGAACTGGAATAACTTGGAATCTGTGCACTGTAGAAAAACTGGACCTAGGATTCGGATAGCCGCCGATAAGGTAAGATGCCGCACAATCAAGTGCCGACAACACTCGGCGTGCCATCAAAAGAAAGTGTGAGGCCGCTGGTGTGATCAGTGAGCTCAAAAAAGAGGCAAGTTAAGCTTGCCAATCGCAGGTAAAAGGGTGACTCGCCGACCCCTTTGGTCAAGAGTTATGCGAGTCACCTAAGCCAAAGTGCGCCTCGCAAATGGAAGGGCGAAATGAGTAGGCGGGCCTACATTTTCAAGTGCGGGCCGCCGACTCTCGCAGAGAGTTAAATTTTTCTGTAGCTTGAGATAAAGCCTCGCACTTCATTTGGCGACCCGCCGGTGCTTCTCAGCACTTGCTTCTGCGGGCCGCCTCTTCATATCTTCGAGTCCGCCTCTTACTCTGCTGCCCTCATTTTCTTTTGCACCCTGTGAATTGTTTAAATTTCCAGAGTGTTCCATTCCATTCCATGAACTTCATATGCTAGTTTAGGATAATCGTAGCTTAGTTAGGAGTAGGATAATGTAACTGATTTAGTGACTCATATTGCACTTGGAGTTGATTTTGTCCAGGTAATAAAATGGCACACCAAGCACCATATAAACGAGCAAGGAGAAACACTCCACCACCACACAGTTCTTCAGAGAGTGATCCTTCTAGCAATGATTTATCAGATGATGAACCATGCGAAGCAACCTTCAGTACGGATGGAGAGCATGAGGTGCTCTTCTATGAAAGAAGAGTAGTGCTAGACAGAGTGAGGGAGCTCAATCCAGCATTCTACAAGGCTTTCCGTGAAACAGGATGGAGTAACATCTTCACAAGAAGGTTGGGAGCAGCAGTAGTAGAGTTAGTTCTGGAATTTTATATTTCACTGAGTGAACAACAAGAACCAGAATGTGTGCTTAAAGTCAGGGGCACAAGAGTGGAAGTATCGGCAATAGCATTTAATTAACACCTCCAAATCCCAAACTTTGTTCCTGAAGAATACATGGCTAAGTTGGAAATGAGAGAGAAATTGCAAAGAAGGTGGTTAATTCCCATTATTGGGCGAGAAAGAAGGCCAGAATGGAGTAGAGGTAGTGCAACAATTACAACCCAAGATCTTAACTTCCAAGCCAAGGGTTGGAATGCCATTGTGAGCTCAAGAATCTTACCGACAAGAGGGAGCCACATAGTTATCCTCTGAAGAGCAATTATCATTGGCTGCATAATGAGCGGAATACCAATAATTTCAGAGCTGAAATGGTGTAGGCAATGTTTGATGCTGCAAAAGCTGGTGATGGATATTTCCCATTTCCCAATACCCTAACAGATTTCCTAATGGGGCAAGGGTGTGAAACTTTGGGTAATGATGACTATGCATTTTCAAGAAGGGGTTTCGATTTGTACACCACTGAAGATGAAAACAACCCGCTTCACCCAACACCTGCTACACCCACTCATGGGACAACATCACAGGCTGATCGACCATCTTCTTTAAGAGCTCATCCACCTCAAGTGCATCAAGCAGAAGCTGCTATTATAAGCCTTACTCGTGAGCTCGAGGAACTACAGGGCAAGATGCAAGAGTTTGGAATCTACTTGTGCAACATGCCAAGGATGCAACCACCTCCACCTTCTTCACGAAAGGTCAATTCCACCAAATTTGACCAACTAAGTGAAGCCATCGATGCACACTCAAAAGAAATCTTGAAAATGAAAAAGTGCATTCATGTGTTTGCAATCACGCATCGGGACATGGCTGACAGCGTGAACATAGTGTAGAGTGAAAGGGAGCAAAGACAAGAAGGGTTGAACCATCCAACAGCCCCAGAATCTACGTACCAAATGAACATGAGGAGAATGCAAGAAGATGCGCTTGGAGATTTAGGTGTGCTCAGAAATAGGGAACTTGACGAGGAGATCCAAATGGATATAGCTAGAATGGCCTGAATGGATGAAGCAAGGAAAGCAAGAGCAGGGAGAGGGCAAGGCAGTCGACAAGCCCCAAGAAGACATGTTGAAGGCAAGGGCAAGGAAATTGTCCAAGATGGATAGGGAGTTCTTCTCTCCCTCTTTGGTTACCCCATGAATTTTTGTGCTACTTTGTTTAGTTGCTTTGGGACATAGCAACTTCTCATGTTGGGGGTGGAGAAACTATATTTTGTTTGAATATATCCTAAACTATCTTTATGTTATGTTTTTTTTTATGTTGACATGGATGTTTAATTTAGGATGTTTATTGTAGGTTGTGTTTATGACGTTTATATTCGTGTGTCATATATATTCTTGTCTTTAGTTATGTCTTTAAATTTATAGTGTAGTTGTGTAGTTGTTGTTAACATCATATCATAAAAAAAAAGAAGAAGAGAAAATTCAAAAACCCAAACAAATTGAAAAATTTCAAAAAATCCCAAAAAGAAAATTATTCAAAAGGTACTCCCGTGAACTACGCTTGGGATGTTGACTCCTTTCCTCTGATTCGCACTTGTTGCGATACGTAGGCAACCCTTGTGAAACTCATTTTTACTTGGGCCTGAAAACAACAATCACCCATTGTAAATACAATTTTGTAAATAGCTTTGAATTGGTAAATAACCTTCTTGGTTTTCTTTGACTCGGTTCTTTTTCCAAGAATGCAATTCTTTTGAATCGGGCACTTTTTAGAACTCTAATCATAGAAGTGCCATCTTTGTTTCGTGACTTGTTTGATACCAACACATTAGGAGCACACATGAGAAAGTTTGTGGATTGTTTGTTGAGAGTCGCACCTATAACCTTTAGGTTCTTGTGATGACTTTATGCATGTGTAGTATAGGTTAGATCCTCACCTTAAGTGTTGGAAAGTTGATGTTCTTGTCTCTTGTCCCGTATGCTAGTGAGGCGAGTTCTTACTCAAAAGCTTGTTAATTGTATATGCATATTAGAACTTGGCTTGTGTGTCCTTGAAAATGAATGAAGTGTCAATTAGTGGTTGGATATTATGATAGGCATTTTTTTGACCCATTTGAGCCTTTCAAGCCACCAAATGAAATTAATCCTCCGTTAGCCAACTTTGAGCCTTAATATCCTTTCTTTTTGATAGCCGTGTAATTAGCCCGAGCCAATTCTAAGTGCTTAATAGCACTAACCTTTCTCTTGGCCCTACCTCCTTGAGGTATTGAAAGACGTGCAACTTAGACTAAAGTCTAAGTTTTGGGGAGGGGAACAAGGAAATGAAAGGTATGCAGCTCTTCTAAAAGGAAGATGATTGTATAAAGAAAAGTTGTAAAAGAGAAAAGAAGAAAATCAAGAAAAGTACAAAAATAGCAAAAAAAATAATTCAAAAAGGCAAAAATAGAAAGAGAAGCAAGTGAAAGAATAAGAGCCACAAAAGCAAAGATCAAGAATGAAAATGGGAATAAGAGCTATAATGTGAAAAGAAAGCTCAATGTGAAAAGTTTGCAAAGATGATGTAGTACCCAAGGAGGGAATTTAGTTACTTTTTTTCCAAATTATACCCTAGCTTTATCCTAAAGCCTACATTACAACCTTAGAAGACCTATTTGATTCTCCATTGATTGACATGAAAGGAAATGACAAGTGACACTAAGGCCAAGCCTATGACATTGTATGTGCTTAACTTGCAGTCATTTTTGAGAGTGAGAGTTGAAATTTTGAGGTCCCTTTTGTTTGCATTATATTTAGAGATAGGGACCCATTCTTTATGGTGAGAGCATTAAGGGACTTGAGAGTTGAAGGTGCAACCAAGAAAACCTTAGGTGAGTTGAGAAAGCAATTGTGCTATGCATGCTCTAGTCCCCATTAGAAGTTTTAGTAGATATAGTTGCGACTATGACTCTTGTGGATTGATTGGTTGAATTCTCATGTGTGAAATTAAGTGTGTAACAACCAAAGTCATGAACTCCTCTTTTAATCCATTCCCTTTTTGGATCTCAATCCCGGTGCTAAGAAAATGAAACATGAGTTAAGTTCTTAATGTTTCTTTAGGGCAAGCAAAAGCTTAAGTTTGGAGGAGTTGATATGTTGGTATTTTATGCTTAATTGTAACTCATTTCCGACTAGCTTTTAGCCTTTTTAGTGATGTTATTTGAATGAATCTTATGTTAATCTTCATGTTTCAGGTCTTTAAAAGAATTGATATATAAAGCCGAAGAAAATATGCAAAAAGGGCAAATAGAAGTGCACTTTGACTACAAAAGGAAGAGCATGAAGAAAACGCAGAAATTGGATAGGTGCCTCACCGAAATTGTGGCTCAAAAGGCTAACCATCAACCAAAGGAAGGGATAGTTCACAGCAGCCAGCAACTCAAAAGGCAGCCCGCCGATCATAGTGCTAAACACATCCGGCGGCCCGCAGAATGAGCGGTGATGCCGCCGATGCTCTTAGAAAGATGTTGAAACTTGCGAAGCTGAGGAGTTGACCGCAATTGAAAGGGCGTCCCGCCAAACCTGCACCACAAAAGGAAAGGCACGCTTAGCAAAAATATGAAAGTGGCGAGCCAGCAACCAATTAGGCTGCTCGCCGAACAAAAGGCGACCTGACGTAAAAACAAGGAAAATAGCAATTTTATAAATAATGGCATAGATTTGAAACCCATGCCTATAAATAGGCTGTTATGCCCCCGAGAAAACAGACCTTTTTCAGCTTAGAATATTACTTTAAGGTTTTTTGAATATTCTTGGAGTTCAAAGAGGGTTTCTGCTTGAATCTCTGTAAGGAATTTATTCTTCAATCTAAATTCTTATATGATTCTTGCCATTTCATCTTACAATATGTGTGTGCTAGACCCTAGTATGAGTAGCTAAACTCATACTAGGGGTTTATTCATGAAAACATGATTATCTTAGCTTAAATCTTGTACTTAATCTTATAAAATTAATGGGTTGACATAAAATCTAGCTCTCTATCGCACTTTCTTAACTAGGATTTAAGGCATGACCGTACTTGAACCTAACCCTACTTTGCTTTTATCACCCGAAAGGGGTTGAAGGCATAGGTTAATGGAGACTAGCGAGAATTTGGGTTACATTGGTTGCGACCTACCCCATCTAAAGGGGTCGACCTAAAAAGGTCAACCCCGCTCGGGTCTTTGGACTAGGGTTTCTAGCGCTTCATTATTGACCTGATAGGGCTTGATAAAGTAAAATCCTCCCTATCCCGAGAGGGTTTTGAGGAATACATTAGAGGTCCGACCATTAGTGTTACCCATGAGATTTGTAAGATTAATGCAAGCATTTAGTTAAGAGAACCTTGTTGGAATGGATAAACCCCTAGCTCATTCCCATCGTTTACCCCATCGTCATTATTTAGTTTACTTTACATTAATTGCTAATTTTAGTTATAGTAAAACACTTTTACCCTTATTTATTAGGAATTTATGGACAATGCTTAGGACCCTTTATCATTCAAACTAAGTCTAATAGATTACTTTGCTAAGCTCCCTGTGGAATCGACCCCGACTCTTGTTGGGTATTATTACTTTTGACGACCGCCCCATCATCCTTAGAGGTGAGTGGATTGAGCGTGGATTAGATACACAGTCAATGGATACCAAAATGTATTTCATTCCACAATAGCTTACAAATGGGCCGATGAAATCAATACCCCACACATCAAATAATTCTACCTCCATGATAGGATTTTGAGGCATTTCATATTTCCTTGACACGCCCCTGGCTCTTTGGCATGTATCAAAACCTTTCACAAACGCATGAGCATATTTATAGATGGTAGGCCAATAAAACCCACACTCCAAAATTTTTGAGGCGATTCTAATTCCACCATGATGCCCACTATAAGGTGAAGAATGACATCCATTTATAATCTCCTATTGGTCAATGTCCGAAATGCATCTCCGAATCATTCCATACGCACAAATTCGAAACAAGTAAGGTTCATAGCAATATTAATGATGAGCATCCTTCATGAGATTTTTTCTTTTATTGTATGAATAATCATCGGGCAAATCTTCACATACCACAAACTTGGCAGTCTCCGCATACCAAGGTACTTTCTCCAAAGATACCGCTAGTACCCTTTCATCCGGATACTATCATTAATTTCACCATCTTCACGAGGTCTCCCCTTCTTCTAGTCTTGACAATTGGTCCGCCACTTGATTCTCGGTACATTTTATTTCCTTCACCGCAACATCAAACTCTTGAAGAAGTAGAATCCACCAAATCAAATGGGGTTTGGAGTCCTTCTTACTCATCAAATAACTATTAGACGAATGGTTGGTATGCACAACTACTTTGGATCCCATCAAATAAGATCGAAATTTCTCAAATGCAAACACCACCGCTAAGAATCCTTCTCAGTAATTATGTAATTTAATGGGGCACGATTCATGGCGTTGCTTGCATAATAGCTAGGATGAAATTCAATCCTTTGACCCAACTAGGCACAAAAAGCCACATCACTTGCATCACATATCAAGCCTTCTTCTCAATTCTTCAAATGCTTTTAGGCAATCATCATCAAACACAAATTTGGCCTCTTTTTCAAGCAACTTGCATAAGGGATGAATGATCTTGGAGAAATCTTTTATAAATCTTCTATAAAAACCTGCATGCCCAAGTAAACTTCTCACTTCCTTTACGGTGGTAGCAGGTAGAAGCTTAGAGATCACATCTATCTTGGCTTGATTCACTTCAATGCCCCGCTTGGATATTTTATGCCCCAACACAATTCTTTCTTCTACCAAGAAATGACATTTCTCCCAATTAAGCACCTAATTTGTTTCCTCACATCTTTCAAGTACCAAGTCGAGATTGTGTAAACAATCATCAAATGAATCTCCAACCATGGAAAAAAATCATCCATGAATACTTCCAAGAAGTTCTCAACCATATCATGAAATAAAGCAAGCATGCACCTTTGAAAGGTAGCGGGTGCATTGGAAAGGCCAAAGGGCATCTTCTTGAAAGCACCCATAGGGACAAGTAAAGGTTTTTTCTTAGTCCTACGCGTCAATGGAAATTTGATTATACCCGGAGTACCCATCTAGGAAACAATAATAAGCCTTCCCGGCCAACCTATCCAGCATTTGGTCAATGAATAAGAGGGGAAAATGACCTTTTCTTGTAGCATTATTGAGCTTGCGATAATCCATGCAACCTCTCCACCCAGACACGGTCCTAGAGGAAATGACTTCACCCTCCTCATTATGCACCACCGTTATACCCCCCTTCTTAGGTACAAATTGGACCAGAGACACCCACTCACTATCAGACAAAGGTTCTACAACACCCGCATTCAACCACTTTATGATCTCATTTTTAAATACTTCTTGCATGGCTGGGTTCAACCGCCTTTGAAGCTCAACCGAAGGTTTGTAGGCTTCTTCAAGAATAATTTTGTGAGTGCATACGCCCGAGTCAATACCCTTAATATCGGCTAATGTCCATCCAATAGCCTGAATTCTCTTATTCACAACTTGTAAGAGCTTCTCTTCTTGGGATTGGTTCAAATGGGATGAAATGATTATGGGGAGAGTGGAGTTAGGACTAAGGTAGGCATATATCAATTGACTTGGTAAGGTTTTGAGTTCAAGGACGGGAGGGGGGGGGGAGGTCTTCAATGTAAGGTTTTATTAGTGGAACTTTTCGATTCTCTAGATCAAGAGAGAGCTTCTTTGGAGAATATGACTTAGTACTAAACCCCAAGGACACATTGCTTCACACTTTCCTCATCATCAATATCCATATTCCATAACACGGAGGCCATTTCATCAAATTCCTTAGTTAAGTTCTCTTTTTCAACCAATGCATCAACAACTACATCAACATAAGAACATGATGCATCTTCAATAAGTTTTCTCATCGATTTGCAAATGTGAAACACCACCTTCTCTCAATTGAATGTAAATGTCAACTCCCCTTTCTCCACATCACACAATGCTCTTCCCGTAGCCAAAAATGGTCTTCCTAGAATGATTGGCACATCATAGTCGATGACACAATCCAAGATAACAAAATACGCTGGGAAGATAAAGCGATCTACCTTCACAAACACATTATCAACCACCCCGATTGGCCTTTTTATTTAACGATTGGCCATTTGAAGGTTTATTGAGGTTGGTCTTGGTTCTTTTTCTCCCAATATTTTGTAAACAGCATAGGACATAAGATTGATGCTTGCTTCCAAATCACATAGTGCCTTTTCAAAGTGTCTTCCCAATAGTACATGCTATAGTAAAAGCACCGGGGTCTTGTATTTTCATGGGTATAACATGAGATATAATGGCTTGCTGGTTTTAAATTTCGAAAACCTCTTTTTAGTCACCAAATCTTTCAAAAATTTTACCACATCCGACATTTGCCCGAAAGCATCAACAAAAGGAAGGTTGATAGAAGTTGAGGCAATTTTCTCTCTCACCTTCTTTGCATGATTGGCTCTTCTTAAACTTTTATTTCTTTGTGGAGAAGGTGGAGTGGGCTTTGGAATAGTGGTTTTGGTAGGAATGGCTTCCTTGAGCGGTAGAGGTTGTTTGGTGGCTTTTCGGGTAGTAGTGGATTTTTGAAGTGGAGTTTCTTCTTCTTCAAGCGGAACCTCTTGTTCTTGAGAGTTTTGGGGCTCCTTCTCAACTTTCACTTTTTCCTTATCTTCTACTTCATTAAGCAATACCTCACCTTCTTCTACAATTTCTTCAAGCCCAATTTCTATATCATCATCTACCATCTTAGGATCATCCCAAGTTTTTCAACTTCGAGTCATGATAGCCATTATTTGATCTTTTAAATTCCCCTTAAGATTCACTAACGTATCACTTGGTAATGCTCCTTGAGGCCTTTGATTCACTTGATGAGATAATTGGCTATATTGAGATTCAAGTGACTTGATAGAAGTCGAATGTGATTGCACGGTTTGCTTGATATCTTTTGTATCTCCCGAATTGTCTTCTTGAAGCTTCAACATCTTTTCAATCATTCCTTCCAACCTTGAATTCTTGGGATTATTTGCACTTTGTTGAGATTCATTGGAACTTCTTTGATTGTCATTTTACTCTCTCCCTTGATTTGTCCCACTCAATCTATGGGTGTTACTCCATTGGTTTCCTTGTTGATTGTATGACCTCCATTGGCCTTGAACTTGATAGCCTTGTTGATTATATGGAGGTCTTTGGCCTTGATAAGCATTGACATAAATTGGCCTCCTCATCATGCTTTTGGCCACCTTGACTTGCATTTTCCCTTCTTGACCTTGAGGTACAAACCCCATAGGAACATAACCCAATGGAGCATAACTCATAGGATAAACTTGATATGAATAATTGAGACCATGATGAATTTCTTTGGAATGTATGTCAATAGCCTTCACTTGCTTGTTGGGTTCTTGATTTTGCTTCAATTGGCTCTTTGCGAGCAACTCCACCGTCATCACAAGCTGAGCCATTCTTTCTTCTTGAGATTCAATTACTTTTGCGATTACATCATTGTTAGGATCATAAGTGCCCGACCTTCTCACTTTTAACTTCCATGTTTTTGATTGCTTTGTGACCTTGTTGATGAGATTGGATACTTGTTAGAAAGTACCCTCCATTAAACCTCCTTAAGCCACATGGTTTATGGTAGTTTGATTGTTGTCATCAAGACCTCTATAGAAAGTCTCCAATAGAACTCTATCCGGAAAACCATGATGGAGAAAAATGTGAATGAGTTTTGGAAACCTTTCCTAAGCTTTATGCAAGGTCTCACCCATATTTTGTTGAAAGTAGTAGATATCATCCCTTAAATCCACAAACTTGCCCGGTGGAAAGTGCTCATCAAGTAAGACTTTACCGATTCATCCAAATTGTGAATGCTCCTCTTTGGAAAACTATCCAACCCTAGCTTTCCCTTTTAGTGAGAACGGGAATAGCCTAAGGCAAAAAGCATCATCGGTCACCCTGACATGTCTATTAAGAGTGCAAATTTTAAGGAAAGTTTGGAGATGCTTGTTGGAATTTTCATCTTCTTCTCCTCCAAACAAACCTTGATTGTCAAGGGACTTCATAGCGACCACAAGCATTTGAAAACTAGTAGTGGCACCTTGAGCTTGAGCATTCAGTTGTGCTCCATCTACTTGCCCGCTGGTGGGTCAAGTATCTCTACATTGTCTTAAACACCAACATCCTCCACATTATCATTAGGTGGTGGAGGAGGTGGCGGGTCATCTCCTTGTTGATTTGCTACACCTCCCACATTATTTGGTGGGTTTGAAGCCTTTGAACTCCAAGCACTACATCAAAAGAACCTATGGGTAGTAGTAAAAATTCTGTAGTGAACTCTGCTCCTTGCAGTAACCAAGATAGTTGACACCCTTTATTCACATTCTTCATACTACCACTAGCTACGACTACTACCTAAGGACCAGTAGTGGATGTAGCCTAACTCCTCTACCAATCTGGAATCTATGAAACTGTGGAAGCTTCCACTGTCTATCAATATGTGCAATAGTTCTCTTGCTCAGTAGCCAGTTACTCTCATGGTTTGGAATCCCAAGGATCTATTTAGAGCATGAACTAATATTGCCATCTATTCTAAGGGTTGTTCCACCTCTACCACTGGATCACCACCTTCATCCTCATATTCATCCCCTTGTTCTCCTTCTACTTCAATGATATATAACTACTTAACGTTTTGGCATTTGTGATCCACTATGTACTTTTTATTGTAGAAATAACATAAGTCTTTTGCTCTCTTATCACTCATTTATTCCATATTTAGGGTTCTCCTACTTGGATTTTTGTACTAATTGGTAGTGTCATTTAATTTTGTTATAAAGATATTTTGGGGGTGGGTAAAAGTGGCTTGGATGGATATCTGTTGGACCAAGAAACGAATTTGTGACCAGGGAGAGCATGTCTTTTTGGCAAAGGCAGAATATGGGTTTATTAGAGGTAATTCGAAAACTTTGCACCATAACCAACTTTAGCTGTTGGACTCAGAAAACTCTTGTACTATAATAAGCTAACTTTCTTAGAATATACTTACTCCATATTTATTTTTACGGTTGGTACTTGCAACATGTTAACTATATTCCTTAGCATTTTCTTCATTGAGGGATTTTTGCATTCTAGCCGGTTTATAAGCTTCATATAATGATTGAGGGTTTGCCATTCTTACTGCTTTGTTCAAGTTTGGTTTCACCCTCACAAGAAACAACTCAATGCATTTTTTGGTTCAATGTTAACTCTAGTAAGGATTCTATCCACCTGTTTTATACTCCTTTACCCTACCATTTTGGGTTATTTGCTTTAATTCTTCCATATGATTATCATAGTTAGACCCAAACCTTTCTATTAATACTAAAACATAATCACTCCAAGTAGGTGGTGTAGAGTACCTTCTAGTTCTCATGAAAGCTTGGTGCCACTGTATTGCATCTCCTTCCATGTGCACAACTACAATTTTAACTCTTTGACTTGAAGATATATCATCAATTGTAAAGAATTGATCGACCTTGTATAGCCAAGATCGAAGATCATCTCCAGAGCACCTTGAAAATTCTAATTTTGATAATTTGGAGAAGTATGCGTTATTAAAACTTGTAGACCTTTTTCCTTGAATAGGTGTATACCATCATCATGTTATTCTGATTCTCTGTCCATAGACGGGCTAGATTCTCTCCTCCCTAATTCTTCTTCTCCTCTACTGAATGTAGAATTCCCAATTACTACTTTAATTTTGCTACTAGTGATCATGTTTCTTCAAGTTAGATACTTCCCCACAGATATCCCCCAACATTTTCTGCATCATTCTTTGATTTTACCCATTTCACTTGAAGAACTGTGATTCGATCTTGTATGTTTTGTCATGATTGCCAAGGAGTGTCTGGCTCTGATACTACTAATATGAGAAAACCAAGAGTCACAGAAATTTGAGGCTTCTTAGCTGCGCAGGAACTTGCAGAAAAGCTCGAGTGAAACAACTTTAGTAATGGAAGATGGAGTAGAATTGAAAATTAGAAAGATTGTAGTTCTTATTAATAATCTCTAAATTGTACATTACATGTATATATAGCTAAAGATTGGTATACACAACAAGTGACTAACTATGTATCACATATTGGAATATTATCTCTAACCGAATTAACTGAAAAGATTCCTTCCTAACTCTAACTGCTTTCCTGACTTGGCTTATTTAACCGAACCAACTGACTTGTCATGCTTATTTAACTGCTATTGCTGACTTGTCAATCAACTTGGCGTATTCATATATCACAAATAAATGAGAGCCAAGTGAAAAACACAACAATGAGGCTGTGTGTTCGAGTCACTAAGAGAGAAAAGTCATTGTTTAGCTCATGATAAAAGAGGTTTGGAACGTGTTAGCTTGGATAAGCTTGGAGTTTTGACTAATGACTAAGGAACAGATCTAAGGACATGTTCCTTTGGATCACTGCAGTTGAATAAATTATTTCATAAAATCAATTAAACGGGAAAAGTAATTGTTATCCTAAAATCTAATGTCTATCTTGATAATTATGCAGGGATGCACGTGATAAGAAAAGATTGCATAAGATTGGATAAGAGCTAAAGGATTTCGGTTAACCTAGAAAGGAGTCTAATTAGGACTCAAACTCTTGGAAGCTTTGGAGTTCTAATTGCTCAAGACTTCTTAGATTTCGAAGCTATAAAAACAGAAGCATCTCAGCTGTTGAAGAGTGCACAAATACAGAGAGAGTTGAGCTATAGCATTGAAAGAGTCTTCATTATATTTGTATATTCATTAAGCTACAGGGATCTAAGTAAAGAACCTGTTTCTTAGATTGAGTCTTGTCAGAGTTCAGTCTTAGTTCATCTGTAGTAGTATCTATCGAGTTGTACTATTGAGTTCAAGTGTTGTACTTGGAGAAACTTCACTGGTTGAGAAAGGAATCACTATAGGATTAGAGTTAGTCCTAGGTTAGTAAAAAGGTAGTCTTGTAACCAAGTGAGTCTTTCAAATAGTGAAGTTAAAATCCTATTTGATAGAGTATGCCGTGGTTTTTGATCCCTAGTTAATGGGGTTTTTTACGCTAAAATCAAGTGTTCATTTACTTACAGTATATTTAATTCCGCATTCAACAAAGTAAAAGAATACATGGAAGAAACTGGTCCTTAAGTAATAAGTGGTGTGTCTTGAGAAATAACAATTGGTATCAGAGCGGGTTATCCTTGAAGAGGCTAACACCTAAGATTAGAATGAGTACATCACAGGAAAATAGTGAGGGTCAGTATACTCTAAGAGCACCTTTGTTCAATGTAAAATACTACTCATGGTGGAAAGAGAGGATGGGAGATCATCTTCAAGCCGAGGACTATGAGTCATGGGACATAGTCAATGAAGGTCCCATGATTCCAATGAAGAAAGATGCTAAATGAAATGATGTTCCCAAAACCAGAAAGGAATGCACAGTTGAAGACTTGAGGCAATGGGAAAAGAATGCCAAAGCTAGAAAGTGGCTTGTCTGTGGACTTAGTCCTGATGAGTGCACTAGGATTCAAGGGTATACCACTGCCAAAGAAATCTGGGATGCTCTACAGGTTGCTCATGAAGGAACAAGTCAAGTGAAAAGATCTAGAGGTACACTTCTTTTTGCTGAATATGAAAGTTTTAAAATGAAAGAAGGAGAATCAATTTCTGAAATGTACACTAGGTTTAATGCTATTTCATCTGAACTTATCTCTTTGGGAAGGGTTTTAACTGCCAAAGAATGGTTTAATCCTACTTGGGAAATTAAGGCTTGTGCCATTATAGAAAGTAAGGATCTTACCACACTGTCCTTAGATGAGCTTATAGGTAGATCTGATTCACATAACATAGATAATGTGTGACACGACCCGGAATCCGGTTAGGCCGTGCGGGCACCCGACATCCTCCCCTAGACTTGTCGGGCGAACCCTTACCAATTAAATGACACGATCCGAAATTCAGTTAGGCCGTGCGGGCACCCGACATCCTTCCCTAGACCCATCGGGCGAACCCTTATCAATTAAATTAGGAAAATAAATATAATTCAATTTATAAATAATAACAAGACTTAGAAAAAGTACAAACATAATGATATCTCTAAGCTGTAAAAAAGAAATTACAGCTGACTACCCACATACTAGGTTTAGGGCTATCCAGACTAGACATCCAAGAGTACAAAAGAAAACGGATACCTCTTGATGGGAGCAAAATGCAACTGAAATAATAAACAATAAACTGGTGGCCATCCGGAATAAAGCTGGCTCACCCTGACAACTGAAGTCTTCTTCGCTCCTGAACAACATGGCGAACTCAATCCTGGAGCGAACCTGCCGAAACGAAATAGATAGACAAGAAACAAACAACAAACAAGGGTGAGTCAAAAGGACTCAATAAGTGGGGGAGACTAGCCACCTCAAAGAATATGATAGCTAGCCAGGGAGAAAAGAAACAGATAAACCAAATTCTTTTTATTTAAATTATAAAAAGGCAGAGCCAGATAACAACCGGAAACACGTAAGAAACTGATAAACTCAACCAAGGATGCGTGTCAGAAACATATTAACAAATAAGCAATGCACATATAAGCAGAACAGTAGTCATGTACCGTAAGTATACACAATGGTATGAATTGAGATGAAATGAAATGAAGTGAGATGAAATGAAATGAAATAAAATATGATGCATAGGGTCACATGTGCCCGTAATCCCATCCCGAAGCGGAATACTCCTGCATTTGAGGGGAATCCAATCTGATAACCAACTGGAGCGGAATACTCCTGCTCCTGGGGCGGAATACTCCTGCACCCGATATAATATAAACCAGAGGCGGAATACTCCTGCACTCTCCTGGGGCAGAATACTCCTGCAGCCGATATAATGTAAAGCTGAGGCGGAATACTCCTGCACTCAATATCTGATATAAGAGCGGAATACTCCTGCTCCTGGGGCGGAATCCTCCTACCCTCAATATGATACAATAGAGCGGAATCCTCCTGCTCCTGGGGCGGAATACTCCTGCACCCAATATGATATGCAATGTAATGCATATGAATGACATATAATGCATATGAATGCAATGTGATGCAATGATAACCCTTCACCGACGCGGGACTCTCATCGACAGTCGGGAAGTAGATGCCAACTCACAGCCAGAGTACAATGCTCTAACCCTCAATACAATACCAACAACAGGACATAACATATAATATACTATGTAAATCCAAAGCTAAGGCGTAATGAGTACGCCTATCGGCAGCTACACACGTAAGGAACACGTGGTAGAAAATCCATGAGGCCAGGTGCCTCCAAAGAAATGGATATAAACACTTACCTCTTCCAAAAGTTAGCTCTGCTAATCAACAGCCGCTTTATCCTCTGGTTTCATTGCCAAACGATCCCACTCTATTCAATAAGCAGAAAAATATATCAAATTAGGCTAAAGGCTTCATTCCTCACATCTTAGGGCAATCCGGTTAGGAACCTGATACCTTATTTGCATATGCAATATGCAGGCCAGGTCTATGTACAGGGTTTATGGTCACATAACCAAACCCTAAATAAATTATATTTATATGTTGCCCATAACTCACTGAATACGAATATATAATCAATTCTATTATCAGGGTCCATTTGACCCTTTAAACTATTAATTGAACTTATTAAAACGATGTCTAATATTTCAAGTTTTACCGTTAAAACATATTCAAACACACGTAATAAACTCAAATAATATATTAAGATCATTACCTGAATGTTTCGGGGTGAAAACCCCATTTTTCTCCGGCTCTTTTTCTCATTTTATGGCATTTTTCTGTTTTATTTCGTCATTGTCGTTTTCTTTCGGTTCCTATCGTTCAACTCTCTCTGTTTCTGTCTTTTGATTTTTGATGTTCGCTAAGGGATTATTTGTTACACCCCGTATGCCTAAAGTGACGCATATCATTCTAATGACATGTTAAGAATGATTTAAGTAAGTTTAAAGTCATAAAATTACCATATATGATGTTTATATGTTGAATATAAAGATTGGGAAAAATCGAATTTAAGTTGCGGAAAAACCGACTAAGGAACTGCCTTGTAACGAAGCTTTTTCAACAATTAATTTCGTGTGTTATATGAAATCTTTTGGGAACATATCATATACCAAATTGAAGGTCTTGGAGTGTAGTTTCCAACACTTTTAACGGTTTATTCATACAACTTATAGATAAAAAGATATGAGTATCAGAATTCAGGCCAGAAAAAGGGCTATAAGCGCAAAAAAGGACTAAAACTGAAATGTTTGAAGTATAAAAGAGGAAACTCATCATTTTCTCGTCATTTCCAGAAAATTTATGATAGAAACAGTGTGCTCTTGGTTCTTAAAGGTATTTTGATGGTTTTGAAGAAAGAACATTGATCTTAGCTCGAAATTGAAGACAGATTGCGTCAAAACGCTCTACGCGATTAGGGTAACATTATGCTACCTTCAATTTCGTCTATAGTTTGAATTTTAGGATTACTTCATGGCTAAGTAAAGTACCTAAATTCTATTTTATAGCTTTTTTAAGCTTTAGAAGGTGTGGAATTCAACGGAGACAAGGTTTAGAAGCGAGAAACATCAAAGGTATGTAAGGCTAAATCTTTCTTTTGGCAAGACATGTATCTTTTAGCTTTTGAAGCTTTTATTAGTTCTAAACTTAGTTTTTCTTGTGAGAAACTTGTATGGTATCAAGGAAACCTTTTATATACTTAATCTGGTACTAAAATCCAAGGTGAAAGACGTCCGAATCAGCAAGACAAAACGTTTCAAAATCTGGAAAATTATTTTGATCTTTGGACAGTCGTTAGTGTATTGATCATAACTCCTTGTAAAAAATTGATATTTAGATTCTGTAAGAATCCCCAGAATCCTAAGACATATATCTAAAACTTTCATGAAGACCATGAGGTCTATATCTTTGATCTACACTCTAAAAATTAGGTTGAAAGTCAGGACAGTGGTGCTGTCCAAACATTCTATCTGCGGATTTGTTATGTCATCCAGTTGTCTCATCTTGATTATCCGTTTAACATGTTTATGTTATCAGTTTATCCGGGTATCCCTTCCCGTGTATAGTATAGTGCTGGTTTTATTTTTGCGGATCATCCAGTTTCAGAGGAAACTCTGCCGAAATTTTTATAAAAGTCAAAGAGTTGGACAAATTCTAAGTTTCAGGTTGTGTCTGTAATTCCATCCAGAGTTTTCTTATCATTCCTTTGAGTCCATATATATTGTTGCCACATGTGTTATGCCTCATACATGCTTATGCTTATATTGTGATCATGTTATGTGTGATTTGGAGTCCCCCATAGAGGCTGGACATTGGACACACAGTCCGGTCGCGTGTGATACTACCCGTCTGGGGGATACAGCCCATCTGGTTCAGGCGGGAGTTGAAACACCTAGTGTGACCGGGTGTCATTCACACACTCTGACCAGAGAGACTAGATATTACTGGCTGGGGGGGACATAGCCCATAACACCCGCCAGGTTTGTTATATACGCGTATATAGCCACAGTATGCACTACATGATTATACATGAGGCTAGTTCAGGTTTTCAGTTACCTGATTTGGGGGGGATACAACCCATAACACCAGATAGGTACTAGTTCAGATGTTCAGTTACCTGATTTGGGGGGGATATAGCCCATAACACCAGACATGTATCAGTTCAGATAACATTCCAGTTTTAGCTCAGTACCAGTTATCAGTTCTCAGTTATCAGCTACCAGTTCTTAGCGTCAGTATCAGTCGATAGCTATCAATTCCAGTTTCTATTAACCAGTTATCAAGCGTATTACAGTTATTTATCAGTATAGCTCAGCTTAGTCTTCAGTTCCAGATTCAGCTAGACTTCAGTTTATATTCAGGTCATGGTTAGTAAGTCTTCAGATTCCCAGCTATATTGCTATGCTCCAGCTCATATTTACATATTTATATTCCAGCCTTACGGTTTCATTCAGCTATCATATATTATATGCTCATGCCTTACATACTTGGTACATATCGTACTCACGCCCTTTTTCTGGGGCGCTGCGTTTCATGCCGCGCAGGTGCAGATAGATCAATGCTTGGACCACGTCAGTAGGCCATCCACCAGCTATTGGAGTCACTCCGCTTATTCCCGGAGTTACTTATCTTTTGATATGTGTACAGTCAGCCAGTTTGGGTATGGCGGGGCCTTGTCCCGTCCTTTGTATATTTAGTTCAGCACTCTTAGAGGCCTGTAGATATGTCCCTGTGTGGTTCTGTCAGTATATTATGTATGTCAGCTTGTGTTAGCCTTTTCATCTTTTTTCATTGCATAGTTCTTATCAGCTAGGTTTATGCTTATTCCGTTTATCAGTTATATTCATGGTTAGCAGATTATCAGCAGGATTAGTGATGATCGACACTTAGTGTTGGTCATCCGTCGTGGCCCTAGGTTGGGTCGTGACAAAAGTGGTATCAGAGCAGTTTAGTCCTAGGGTGTCTACAGGCCGTGTCTAGTAGAGTCTTGTTCAAGAGTATGTTGCACGCCATACTTTTGAACAGGAGGCTACAAGGCACTTCAGGACAGTTGTCTTTCTTTCTTCTCTAGATCGTGCGATAGAGCCACGATTACAGAATTCAGCCCTTTAACAATTGTGTTTTCCGCAAAGCGATGCTGCCGAAGTAACTAACAGCTACCTAGAAGGGCAAGGCTATTGCCGGCCAGGGATTTAGTAGAGTTCCACCTGAGGTGGATGAGAGTAAGGAGTCCAGACTTGTGGCTCTATCTGAGGCCTCACAGATCCCTTCAGTTCAGGGCGATATTAGAGGTACTGCAGCTGCCATACCTCCAGCTCCTCAGCCTGATAGTAAGGGACAGGAAGTGACGGATGCCATCAGATTATTGACAAGTGTTGTAGATTCTCAGACTAGACAGCACAGTGCAGATGCCCAGGGAGATGTTGGATCCAGGATCAATGATTTTATCAGGCTAGAGCCTACAGTCTTTACTGGATATCGTACAGGAGAGGACCCTCAAGATTTTCTAGTGAGGATAACTAGGGTATTGAGGGTCATGCACGTGTCAGACACAGAGTTAGTAGAGTTGGCTGCATTCAGATTGCATGACCTAGCAGCAGGGTGATATCAGACATGGGAGCTATCTAGAGGGCCTGATGCTACTCCGTCGACTTGGTAGGAATTCTTGGATACCTTCTTTCCTCTGTATATGCCTATAGAGACACAGAGAGCACGTGCTAATCAGTTCCTGACCTTGAGACAGGGAAGTTTGAGTGTAGAAGAGTATAATTATCGCTTTAATTTCTTAGCAAGGTTTGACCCTACTGTGGTAGCCAATATGGAGGATAGAATTCACAGGTATGTATTATGACTAGGTCTACGCCTCGTGAATGAGTGTATGACTATTGCTATACAGCCAAGTATAATCATATCACGCATTCAGGCGTTTGCTTTATCACTTGAGGAGAGGAAGTAGAAACAGAGAGCCGACAGGGATAGAGGGTTACATAAGAGGGGAAGATTGTCTTGTTCATTTAGAGAGACATCTGGAGTGAGTAGGCAACAGAGTGTTAGACAGCCACCAGCTAGTATACCTTCAGAGTCTCGTGGCTTAAGATCTGATAGACCTCCTCAGTCCAGATCTAGTCACGCATCACAGACTTCAGGATTTAAGGGTCGTGGTACTTCTCTACAGGCCGGTAAGACATATCCCAGATGTTTAGATTGTGGTAGACGCCACTTGGGCCCCTGTCAGTTAGGAATTGATACTTGTAATATTTGTCGCGATGCAGCCCATTTCATGAGAGATTGCCTGACTAGGGGTAGTAGTTGTGCAGCCCAGCCAGCTAGATCAGCAGTTGCTTCCTCAGCACCAGCACGCCATCAGGGGCATGTTCTTCAGGATGGCACCTGCATAATAGAAAGAACTTAAGGAGCAACTGAATGATTTGTTAGATAAAGGCCTCATCAGACCCAGCATTTCCATGTGGGGAACCCCGGTATTGTTTGTGAAAAAGAAAGACGGCTCTTTACACATGTGCATAGATTACAGACAGCTGAATAAAGTCACAATCAAGAATAAATACCCTCTGCCCATGATTGATGTCTTGTTCGACCAGCTCCAGGGTGCCAAGTGCTTCTCGAAGATAGATTTGCGATCAGGCTATTATCAGGTTAGAGTCAGAGAATATGATACAGCTATGACTGCATTCAAGACTAGAGCATGCGGAGCAACTACACACAGTATTGGGTACTCTTCGAGACCAGTAATTATATGCTAAGTTCTCAAAGTGTGAATTCTGGTTAGATTCAGTGGCATTTCTTGGCCATATAGTTTCAGCAGAAAGAATTAAAGTAGATGACTAGAAGATCGAGGCTGTGAACAATTGGCCCAGACCTACGACGCCAACTGAAGTACGTAGTTTTCTGGGTTTGGCATGTTATTACAGAAGGTTTGTAGAGGGTTATTCCTCCATTGTAGCTCCACTGACCAAATTGACACAGAAAATAGCTAAATTTGAGTGGTCCGATTCTTGCGAGCACACCTTCCAAGAACTAAAGAACAGGTTGATAACAGCTTCAGTACTTACACTTCCAGAGAGATCTGAGGACTATGTCATTTACTGTGACGCTTCTTGAATGGGTCTTGGTTGTGTTTTGATGCAGCACGGAAGAGTAATTGCCTATGCTTCTAGGCAGCTGAAAAAGCACGAGCAGAACTACCCTACCCATGATCTGGAGCTTGCAGCAGTCATTCATGCATTAAAGATTTGGAGACATTATTTGTACGGGGTTCATGTTGATATTTATACAGACTACAAGATCCTTCAGTACATATTTAAGCAGAAGGAGCTAAACCTACGACAGAGACGGTGGCTAGAGTTGCTGAAGGACTATGACGTAGACATAATTTATCATCCGAGTAAAGCGAATGTTGTTGCTGATGCCCTTAGTTGTAAGTCTATGGTTAGTATGTCTTATTTACAGCCAAAAAAAAAAAAGAGAGAGTTAGCTCATACACTCCACCACTTGGCCAACATGGGAGTCAGTTTAATAGATTCGGAGGATGCAGGAGTTACAGTTCAGACGCAACCACTATTTATCTAGTGACAGAAGTAAAACAGCATCAGTATGAGGATCCAGTTCTAGTTGAATACAGACAGATAGCCAGAAGAAAACCGAAGTCACCATACAGGGTTACTAGTGACGGGGTTCTCATGTATAATGATAGACTTTGTGTTCCTGATGTTGTAGATTTACGTGGATAGATTATATCTGAGGCATATTATTCCAGATACACTGTTCATCCAGGTTCGACTAAGATGTACCATGATCTTAAGCAGATTTATTGTTGGGACGGAATGAAGCGTGACATAGCAGAGTTTGTGGCTCAGTGTCCTAACTGCCAGTAGGTTAAAGTCGAGCATCAAAAACCTAGTGGCTTGTTGCAGGAAATAGAGATTCCATCATGGAAATGGGGAGCAGTGAATATGGACTTCATTACAGGCTTGCCCCGTATGTGGAGCAGGTATGACTCTATCTGGGTTATAGTTGATAGGCTTACTAAATCAGCTCATTTCTTACCTGTTAGGACTGCATATACAGCGGAGGATTATGCTAGACTTTATATCAAGGAGATAGTGCGCCTACATGGTATTCCAGTATCTATTATTTCAGACAGGGGCGCATAGTTTACAGCTAATTCTAGCGAACGTTCCAGACAGGTTTAGGGACACAGGTGAATCTGAGTACAACATTTCATCCCAAACAGATGGACAGGCTGAGCAGACCATTCAGACGTTAGAAGATATGCTTAGAGACTATGTAATAGATATTGGAGGCAGCTGGAGTGATCATCTACCATTGATAGATTTTACATATAATAATAGCTATCATTCTAGCATACAGATGGCGCCATATGAAGCTTTATATGGGAGCAAATGCAGGTCTCCTATATGATAGTTTGAGGTTGGAAAGTCTCAATTGATAGGTCCAGATTAAATCCAACAAGCACTTAATAAAGTCAAGTTGATCAGGGAAAGATTATTAGCAGCGCAGAGCAGACAGAAGTCCTATGTAGATAACCGACGTCGAGATTTAGAATTTCAGATTGGCGACTGGGTATTCCTAAAAGTATCACCTGTGAAAGGCGTTATGATATTTGGAAAGAATAGCAAGCTTAGCGCTAGATTCATTGGTCTATATCAGGTTATCAGGCGAGTTGGGCGTGTTGCCTACAAATTAGACCTTCCAGCAGACCTTCAGGAAGTCCATCCAGTATTTCATATTTCCATGCTCAGAAAAATATGTCGGAGATCCTTCTAGAGTTGTACCAGTAGATGATGTTCAGATCACAGAGCAATTAACTTATGAAGAGGTGCCAGTTTCAATTTTAGATAGGCAGATTTGTCGACTAAGGACGAAAGACATTCCTTTAGTTAAGATGCTATAACAAAGCAATAATATAGAAGAAATAACTTGGGAAGCTGAAAATGACATGAGAGCCAAATATCCACATCTCTTCACTACTTCAAGTATGTAACAGATCGTTGCTTAAGGCTTCTACATACTTCATTTAACATTCGAGGACGAATGTTCCTAACGGGGGAAGATTGTTACACCCCGTATGCCTAAAGTGACGTATATCATTCTAATGACATGTTAAGAATGATTTAAGTGAGTTTAAAGTCATAAAATGACCATATATGATGTTTATATGTTGAATATAAAGATTGGGAAAAATCGAATTTAAGTTGCGGAAAAACCGACTAAGGAACTGCCTTGTAACGAAGCTTTTTCAACAATTAATTTCGTGTGTTATATGAAGTCTTTTGGGGACATATCATATACCAAATTGAAGGTCTTGGAGTGTAATTTCCAAAACTTTTAACGGTTTGTTCATACAACTTATAGATAAAAAGATATGAGCATCAGAAGTCAGGCCAGAAAAAGGGCTATAAGCGCAAAAGAGGACTAAAACTGAAATGTTTGAAGTATAAAAGAGGAAACTCATCATTTTCTCGTCATTTCCAGCAAATTCATGATAGAAACAGTGTGCTCTTGGTTCTTAAAGGTATTTTGATGGTTTTGAAGAAAGAACATTGATCTTAGCTCGAAATTGAAGACAGATTGCGTCAAAACGCTCTACGCGATTAGGGTAACATTATGCTACCTTCAATTTCGTCTATAGTTTGAATTTTAGAATTACTTCATGGCTAATTAAAGTACCTAAATTCTATTTTATAGCTTGTTTAAGCTTTAGAAGGTGTGGAATTCAAAGGAGACAAGGTTTAGAAGCGAGAAACATCAAAGGTATGTAAGGCTAAACCTTTCTTTTGGCAAGGCATGTATCTTTTAGCTTTTGAAGCTTTTATTAGTTCTAAACTTAGTTTTTCTTGTGAGAAACTTGTATGGTATCAAGGAAACCTTGTATATACTTAATCTGGTACTAAAATCCAAGGTGAAAGACGTCCGAATCAGCAAGACAAAACATTTCAAAATCTGGAAAATTATTTTGATCTTTGGACAGTTGTTAGTATATTGATCATAACTCCTTGTACAAAATTGATATTTAGATTCTGTAAGAATCCCCAGAACCCTAAGACATATATCTAAAACTTTCATGAAGACCATGAGGTCTATATCTTTGATCTATACTCTAAAAATTAGGTTGAAAGTCAGGACAGTGGTGCTGTCCAAACATTCAATCTGCGGATTTGTTATGTCATCCAGTTGTCTCATCTTGATTATCCGTTTAACATGTTTATGTTATCAGTTTATCCGGGTATCCATTCCCGTGTATAGTATAGTGCTGGTTTTGTTTTTGCGGATCATCCAGTTTCAGAGGAAACTCTGCCGAAATTTTTATAAAAGTCAAAGAGTTGGACAAATTCTAAGTTTCAGGTTGTGTCTGTAATTCCATCCAGAGTTTTCTTATCATTCCTTTGAGTCCATATATATTGTTGCCACATGTGTTATGCCTCATACATGCTTATGGTTATATTGTGATCATGTTATGTGTGATTTGGAGTCCCCCATAGAGGCTGGACATTGGACACACAGTCCGGTCGCGTGTGATACTACCCGTCTGGGGGATACAGCCTCTCTGGTTCAGGCGGGAGTTGAAACACCTAGTGTGACCGGGTGTCATTCACACACTCTGACCAGAGAGACTAGATATTACTAGCTGGGGGGGACATAGCCCATAACACCCGCCAGGTTTGTTATATACGCGTATATAGCCACAGTATGCACTGCATGATTATACATGAGGCTAGTTCAGGTTTTCAGTTACCTGATTTGGGGGAGATACAACCCATAACACCAGACAGGTACTAGTTCAGATGTTCAGTTACCTGATTTGGGGGGGATATAGCCCATAACACCAGACATGTATCAGTTCAGATAACAGTCCAATTTTAGCTCAGTACCAGTTATCAGTTCTCAGTTATCAGCTACCAGTTCTTAGCGTCAGTATCAGTCGACAGCTATCAATTCCAGTTTCTATTAACCAGTTATCAAGCGTATTACAGTTATTTATCTGTATAGCTCAGCTCAGTCTTCAGTTCCAGATTCAGCTAGACTTCAGTTTATATTCAGGTCATGGTTAGTAAGTCTTCAGATTCCCAGCTATATTGCTATGCTCCAGCTCATATTTACATATTTATATTCCAGCCTTACGGTTTCATTCAGCTATCATATATTATATGCTCATGCCTTACATACTTGGTACATATCGTACTCACGTCCTTTTTCTGGGGCGCTGCGTTTCATGTCGCGCAGGTGCAGATAGATCAATGCTTGGACCACGTCAGTAGGCCATCCACCAGCTATTGGAGTCACTCCGCTTATTCCCGGAGCTACTTATCTTTTGATATGTGTACAGTCAGCCAGTTTGGGTATGGCGGGGCCTTGTCCCGTCCTTTGTATATTCAGTTCAGCACTCTTAGAGGCCTGTAGATATGTCCCTGTGTGGTTCTGTCAGTATATTATGTATGTCAGCTTGTGTTAGCCTTTTCAGCTTTTTTCATTGCATAGTTCTTATCAGCTAGGTTTATGCTTATTCCGTTTATCAGTTATATTCATGGTTAGCAGATTATCAGCAGGATTAGTGATGATCGACACTTAGTGTTGGTCATCCATCGTGGCCCTAGGTTGGGTCGTGACATTATTAATCCCTTAGCTACCGCCAACTCCATTTTATTTCTTTTGTCTTTACTTTTTCAATTTTCTGATATATTGTCGTACATTCTCTGTGTTGCTTACTTTTCAAACTCATTTCTGTTTTGCTTCTGCTTATATAAGCTAAGAGGCACCGCCTCCATTAATTACTTTTCCTTTTTGTCCTTTTGTCTTTTTCTTTTTTCATTTTCTTTTATTTTTTTTCTTTTCGCGATGAAAATTAAAACGGAACTCTACGATATTCGAAATAATTCCAACTTTTGCATACCCGTTATACAAAATATATATAGCATACTCGCTAAGGCGGATCTCAAATCGGGTTCCCGAAACTCAAGATGCGAATTTAAATGGAAAAATGTCAAATTAGTTAACTTTCGGCATTTTAGCGGAAACTAGCCGAACAACTTCGAAATTTACTTTCGAAAGATCACAAAGGTCACAAATAATCATACGAACCTAACGGCGCTTTCGAATTTCGAATCGGAGCTCATTCGCCAAAACCGAGCTCGAAAATATTTTTTTAATATTTATCGACAATAAAAACTGAAACCTTCTTCCGATGCCTGCCAAACGAGGTCTGATTTAGCTCAAATTTTACAGATAAGTCCTACTGGATATTACAAATATTTTAAAATTATTGGCACGCCAATCGGAGTCCTAACTTCCGAAACGACTGACCGAGGTCGTTTCAATGTGTTTCTAATAGATGGTTTGAAGCATTGCCTATTGAGTATATCTCAATTGTGTGACAAAGGTAATAATGTTAATTTTTTATCCACTGGTTGTACTGTGACTAACCAAACTTCTGGAGAGATTATTTTGCAGGGAAATAAGCATGGAAATATCTATAAGGGAGATCTATTGACAATAGCTGATGGAAGCATGAGTTGTCTGAGTTTAATGCAAAATGATCCCCTCCTATGGCACAAAAGACTTGGTCATGCTAGTCTTTCACACTTAAACAAGCTGGTTTCCAAAGACTTGGTGATAGGTCTTCCTAACATCAAGTTCAAGGATGAAAAAGTTTGTGAAGCTTGTGCCAGAGGGAAGCAGGTAAAATCTTCCTTTAAACCAAAGAAACAGGTAAGTACTACTAAATCTTTGGAACTGATCCATATGGATATGTGTGGACCAATGAGAACAATGAGCCGTGGTGGTAAGAAATATGTTATGGTGCTAGTTGATGATTATTCTAGATTTACATGGACTATATTTCTTGCATCTAAGGAAGAAGCATTTAATGCATTTTCAATTTTTGCTAAGAAAGCTCAAAGAACTCTAGATAGTCATATTGTTGCCATTAGGTCAGATCATGGAACTGAATTTGAAAATCATATATTTTTCAATTTTTGTAATGAAAGTGGAATTGATCATAATTTCTCTTCACCTAGAACTCCACAACAAAATGGAGCAGTTGAAAGGAAAAATATGACCTTAGAAGAAATGGCTAGGACTATGTTGTTATCTGAAAATTTTCCACAAAGTTTTTGGGCTGAAGCTATAAATACTGCTTGCTGCATAATTAATAGATGCATGAAAAGACCTTTGTTGGAAAAGACCCCCGATGAATTAATCAAAGGAAGAAAGCCTAATGTTTCACATCTTAGACCTTTTGGCTGTAAATGTTTCATTCATAATAATGGGAAAGATGCCTTAGGGAAATTTGATCCTAAAAGTGATGAGAGAGTCTTTGTTGGCTATTCTTTAAATAACAAGTAATATAGGGTGTTTAATAAGAAGACTATAAAAATTGAAGAAAGCATGCTTGTTAAGTTTGATGAATCTGACAATTTATCTCAAGAACAGGTACAAGAAGATGAGGTTTGGAATGCTGAGGCGTGATGAACCTAGTCCTCAGCAAATACAGACATTGGATGAGAATATTGTGAGAAGTGAAGCACAATGAACTGTTCTTCAAGATGGATATATAGTAAGTAGCACAGAAACAGGGGGAACAAATGCTGGTTCCACTACACAAACCTGTAGTGCTACTACATCAGGAACTGTTCCTCAGCAAGATGCTTCTGAGGATGGACTGGTACACAAGCCTTACAAGTATCAAGGTTCACATCCTATGGATCAGATAATCTCAGACAACGCTACTGGAATTCAAACTAGATCAGCAGCCAAGAATCACAATTTGTGTGCCTTTAGTGTCTTCTTATCTTTTATTGAGCCCAAAAATATAAAAGAGGTACTGAAGGATGCAGATTGGATCAATGCTATACAGGAGGAGTTGAATCAATTTCAAAGAAGTCAAGTTTGGCATCTGGAACCCAAGCCAAGGGACAGATCCATTATAGGAACAAAATGGATTTTCAGAAACAAACTTGATGAGGATGGTAGAGTAACCAGGAATAAAGCCATATTGGTCATTCAGGGTATAGCCAAGAGGAGGGCATTGACTATGATGAGACTTTTGCTCCAGTTGCAAGGTTGGAAGCAATAAGACTTCTTATAGCCTTTGCTACTTACATGGAATTTACTCTATATCAAATGGATGTTAAAAGTGCATTTCTGGATGGCTACTTAAAGGAAAAAGTTTATGTCAAACAACCACCACCAGGTTTTGAGAATGAACAGTTCCCTGAACATGTGTACAAGTTAGACAAGGTCTTGTATGGACTCAAGCAGGCACCAAGAGGTTGGTATGAACGTCTATCAAAATTCCTACTTCAACATGGATATAAAAGAGGTAAAATTGATAGCACATTGTTTTTGAAAGAAAAAGATAAACATCTCTTAATTGTTCAAATTTATGGGGATGATATAATTTTTGGTGCTACTTGTGAAAATCTGAGTAAGGAATTTGCAAATTTGATCAGGAGTGAGTTTGAGATGAGCATGACAGGTGAACTCAATTTCTTTTTGGGTTTACAAATCAAGCAAACTTCAAATGGAACTATGATCCACCAACAAAAATATGTTAAGGAATTACTTAAAAGGTTTGATATGGATAATGCTAAGAAAATTGATACATCCATTCCAATTGCCACAAAATTAGATCTTGATGAACATGGAATTTCAGTTGATCAAAAATTGTATAGGGGCATTGGTTCCTTGCTTTACTTAACTGCTAGTACACCTGACATTGTGTTTAGTGTTGGCTTATGTGCTAGGTTTCAGTCAGATCCTAAAGAATCTCATTTGAAAGCTGTTAAAAGAATATTGATATATTTGAAAGGAACGGGTTCCTTGGACTTTGGTATCCAAAAGATGAAAATTTTAATCTTGTTGGGTGTACTGATGCTGACTATGCAGGTTTTCTTGTTGACAGAAAGAGTACCTCAGGTATGACACACTTTCTTGGTGAGTGTTTGGTTTCATGGGGAACCAAGAAATAAAACTCAGTGGCACTTTCCACTGCAGAAGATGAGTATGTGGCAGCTGCCTCATGTTGTTCACAATTGTTGTGGATTAAACATCAATTACAAGATTTTGGTGTTGACATAGGAACTGTTCCTATCTATTGTGATAAGACTAGTGCAATTAACATGACTAAAAATTCAGTGCATCACAAAAGGACTAAACACATTGATATAAGATATCACTTCTTGAGAGACAATTATGAGAAGGGTTCAATTACTATAACCTTTTGTCCTACTGATAAACAAATTGCTGATATTTTTACAAAGACCTTAGGTAGAGATCTTTTTGAAAGGAACATGTTAGAATTAGGGAGGATTAAATTCACCTGAGTCTACTTATGCTTTACTTCAAATTTGGCTAGAAAATTTGGCTTAAAAATGATTCCTATCAAAGTTAATTTGAAGTTTCAGTTCAGTTCCATACTTAATTGTATACTCCTATGCCATGATTTCTACTAAAGTTTGCTAAAGTTTAATGATGTTACCCTTATGTTCTTAGAATTTAAGATTGAGCAATTTTGATTAAATTGGGACGAACACTGTTTTGATGATATCAGGTATGTACTCTATATTATTCAAATTATATTAAAGGTTAAGAGCTATAGATAACTTGAATTTAGGATGAATCCCACTAGGTAACTTGAACTTATCCGTTCTGCATAAGAGTCCCATCGAAGCAACAGTTCCCAATCCCTCTAGGTCTCTCACATCATAACGGCTATATTTGGGAGATTACCAAGAATTCCTAACGTGTGAAATACAATTACTGAGGTCAGTGTATCCGTTTTACACTTAAACTCCACTACCTAATTCACTCTATATAAACTCACACAATCATCACCTCTCTTTCACTTTGCTCTCTTCAAAATTTTCCAACATTTTAGAAAGAATAGTGAATTACCTCCTACGATGTATTATTGCCATGTCTCTCTCACCTAAAAACACCTCTTCCAATCCTACTTCTGATCAACCACCTGTCGCATCCTATTTTTACCCGAACCGGTTAAGGTTCGAAATAGGGCTCGACTTAGTGGGTAACTCACGGGTAAAGAGTTGGAGTCGCCACCTAACATATTTTTAACTAGGCGTATTAGGGCACCTATTTTGTTTCTAGCTAATTTTATAATTAACTCCGAAACTTAGTCTACGAACCAGAATTTTTAGGTAAGAGGTTCAAGTTAACTCGAGAGGAAGGGGTTAGGCACCTCGAGCTCCACCAAATGTGGTTACCGGCCGGACTTATAATTGGGATTCAAAATAAATAACTAAGCAATATATAGGTTAGAAATAATTATGAAAGTCAAACAAAACGGCTCTTTCTACTAATTGTTTTCTTCCTTAGAGCACTTCAATGAAATAAACCTTGCAAAAAATCAATTAAATTAGTTAGTATATCAAAATGCAATAATAATGATTAAATGAAAGTAATATGATTTTAAAGACGTTTTCGGGGGCGTCATTTTCAAGATTGTTCGTCCAAATATACCTCGCAAAAAATATGCAAATGAATCAGTACGTCAATAAATACTAGTAATAATAATAATAATAATAATAATAATAATAATAATGAAAAGATTTTGTTCTCTTTTAAAATGGACCGCCGTCTCTTATCCAATTTGACCTCGCAAAATTTAAAGAAAATGAGTTAGTGAATAATAATAATAATAATAATAATAATAATAATAATAATAATAATAATAATAATAACGAAAATGATAATAATAAAATAATAATAGTTTTAAAATAAAGGGGAAAGGGATTTTTAAAAGTGTCGGCTCAGGTGTGTATAAATCGGGCGGAGGTTAGAGACGTTGGTACGGCTGCAAACACGCTGGCCGGTCGTGTTGCCATGCCAAGTGCCGGTCCCGTCACTCCATCACCGGCTCGTTTTGTAATCACGGCTTATACATGTCATCATAGCCTTTTTTGTTTTATTTTAGGGACACGAGAATGAGATTGTTTATCCGTTCAAATCAGTAGGCCTCAAATAAATAATTATTTTTCTTGGCCGTAATTGATATAGCGTCCGTCAATTCATTGTATATCCATCACTTTCATGCGTAGGCCTCAAATTAAAATATTTTCATGGGCCAACGTGTATTGTACTATTGAGTTCAAGTCTTGTACTTGGAGAAACTTCACTGGTTGTGAAAGGGGTCACTATAGGATTAGAGTTAGTCCTAGATTAGTAAGAAGATAGTCTTGTAACCAAGTGAGTCTTTCAAATAGTGAAGTTAAAATTCTACTTGAGAGAGTAGGTCGTGGTTTTTGATCCCTAGTTAACGGGATTTTTCCACACTAAAATCACGTATTCATTTGCTTACAGTTTATTTAATTCCGCATTCAAAAAAAAGTAAATGAACATATTGATAAAACTGGTCCTTAAGTAATAAGTGGTGTGTCTTGGGAAATAACAAAACGGATGGTGTTTACCCTATCAAAAAGAAATTGAAAAAAAGATACTGTGAACTATGCGATAGTGGAAACTGAGTGAAGGCAGAAAAGGTTAGAGTTGTGTATTATTTCCCTGTGATAGATAAGTCAAACAGAAGAGGATATGTGGTTTGAATTTACTGGTGATCCATAAGCCTCTAACTGATGGAAGAAAATAGAGCCTCTATGCAGCAGTTTTTGTTCGTAGTTGATAAACTAAATCCTGCATCATAACTCTGGTGGATCCTTTAGTGCTTGTATATATGTTATGCAAAGCTCATTTTGGAATTTACTCTCGCCATTGCTGTCACTACACTGGATTCTAGAGCTTTGTGACTAGTCAACAAAGGCTAAAGCTTGTCTTTTGGCTATTATTAGAAACAATTTTTGTACACTTGCGAATTCTCCTTTCCGTCACTAGGACATATTATTGTTCGCACACGGTAACTTTTCTGGAAATTTCAGCCGATTTTTGTGAATATTTTGAAATCAAATACGAGGATGAATAGGGTTCTGATTCTAGAAAAGTGCAACTTCCACTAGGTGACATGCTAAAGCAAGAAGTTAATGTAATTGTGAACTTGAGTTTGCTTCATTTATATGCAACACCAAACTCACCAATGTCTATGACTCTATCACATTTCTCTATTATTTTGCACCTGGGATTGTCCCCTCCAAATAGATGATGGCTTTAACATTGTGTACAATGGTCTCTAATGCGACTGGTAGTTGATATTAAAAGGATGAATGGGATGGTTTCAGATGTACAAATGTTTGCTCTAAAGACACTTCAAATACCTTTAACTGGGAGGCATTCACCATCGCCCATAGTGTCAGGTGGTCAAGACACCCAAGGGTAATACAACTTTTCCTACTCTAGAATCTCATATCAGTGTCTTCTTCTCAATAATTCCTTTAGCTACTGATAAATCAGTTAGTCAAGCTTCCTCGAGACCAGATACTAAAGCAAGTTCAATTAATCCTATCCCTATCTACTACACCGAGTTTGCAGGACTCAGATGGTGGGCACATTATCTTCTCTGTGGCCTACCGAAAAGTGGAATTTGAAGCCAGATTCTCAGGCAATTTCTACTACTGCAATTACCAAACCAATCTTTGATAGCTTTGCTAATCCAATGGCTGCTCGAGAAAGCAAGACTGCTGTTGATTAGCAATTATTTCTCCGTATCTTGTCATACCTTTATCAAGACACAGAAATTGAGAACTAGCTATAGAAGTAAAACACTAAATTCTTTTTTTTTTTTTTTTTTTTGTTGGTGGTAAGGATATACTTTTACTTAGTGCTAGAACCATATCTTTTGCTTTCCTTTCCACTACAAGAAAATTGACCAATAACGACCAGAAATCTGGTCCTTAAAAGATCAATTCTGGTCCCTAAAACCTTATAGCGACCAGAAAATCTGGTCGTCGCCCCGTCGCTAATGCCTCCGTGGTTAAAAGTCAATAACGACGACTTCACGAACTGGTCCTTAAAAGGTTTTTACGACCAGCTATTATTTAGTCCTAAAATGGTTTTAAGGACAAAGATATCTGGTCCCTAAATACCCTTTAGGTTCACATTTTAGCTATATTTTTTGGTCCTAAAAACTCTTTTAGGACAAGAAAACCTAGTCGTTGAAAGATATAAGGACAAGAACACAAGTAGGTCCCTAAATGTTTATATGGACCAAAATCTGATTATAAGTATTAAATAAATCATATAAAAAACTTAAGAAAGATATTCTATCACAGTCAGACAAAATTATCATTAAATAAATATATATTAAATGGGTTAACATCCAACTAGTATTAGTGTACAACTGGTATGAGTCATAATTTTTGTACAACCACCTGAGAAAAAATAGCTACCATCTGTTACAAATGAAAATACAATGTTGCCTAAAACTTAAAAGGCCTTGCAAAATGATATCCAACTTGTCAACTCCTATGAACTCTTCAAAACTTGCATCAAACTGGCAATACATGTCTTCAAACCTGCAAAGGGTATAGAATAAATTTTCTTTAAAAAAGTTGGTTTAAGAATTTTCCTGTTAAATAAAGTTAAGCAGTATAACTCAACCATTCACCTGTAAAAGTTTTACCATTGTGATTATATACACCAAAATTTGAACAATAATATAAAATGGGGTGTAAAGATACAAACAATAACAAATTAGAATGCCACAAACATTATAAAAGCTTACATCCCAAGTATAAAAAGGACGAAACTAAACCAAAATTTGAGTAAGACTTCCTAACACTTCCTGACATGAAACTGAAATTTAACTTGGTCTTGACCATATAATGATCTAGAGCTCTAGTACTTATGATATGCTTTAAATAGTACCAATGAGCCAACGAATACAAGGAGGTAGCTCTAGGTTAAGTGGACAAAATCTTAAACTCAAGCTATATATATTTCAAGTACAAATAAAACAAAATTCAAACATTAGATAACTACTACAAAAAAACACTTAGATTGCAACCTCTGTAGTTATGATGTATCGGAAGATAACAAGTGCATACCTGAAAATAACAAACGAGGAACCCATGAAAATTGCGTACTTCTCTCTTTCAAAAACATGTTACCTTCATATAGAGTCCTCTCATGAATATTGCATACTTCTCTATTTCAAAAACACGTCAACAATGTCAACTCATAGCATCTAACTGACAAGTTTAACCATTTGTCACAATATCTTTAGTGCTAATAAGAAGATTTATGTAACAAGAACTTAGTTTATACTAAAGAGACCCTTTACTAGTAGCATCAAGATACCAAATCAATCAAAGCTCATACAATCTAAGAAATATTTGGCTCGTAACAACAAACTATTCATTACAGAAACACATGGAAAAAATGTGAAGAGTTTCAAAAAGAGATACCTTCCTAGATCCACAATTCTACATTAGTCTTCAAATCGTGTTGGTAGCTCCCCTTCCTTTACCTGCCAAAAATATACATTTTTTGTGTTGGATAACAAGACATGGGATCAGGTTTTAGATAATATATTTCTCTTTTGAGGTGTGAATATAACACCAATCTGCACAAGTAGATAAATCAGTACAATTTTTTTTTAAATCTTTTCCTCCACCAGTCATATTGGATTTTCAAAACATAGATATGAATTCCTACCAAGCACACACAATATAAGACAGAACATAATCAATGCATAAGTTACTAAAAAATACAAACTCAAGGACAGTGATAGGGACTGAACTCACCCAAACAATTCAGTGAGAGAGACTTCATTTGGTGCTTCAAGAATATGAAAGATAGAAAAGATTAAACTTGTAAACCTTCATATTAAACAATTTGAGAACTAGATATCGAGCAAATTACAAAAACAAATGCCCAAGACAAAAGAGCTTACACAATCTGGAAGGCTGAAACTTAATCCACCAACTATTCACAAATATAAGTCTCTGTTCAATTAAAAAAAAGCTTTCTATAGCTAATCTTCCATTCGTAACCCTAAAAATTGCAATGAAGAGTTTTTAAGAAGCATTTGTCTGAAACTCACAACAGGCCAATAAGGAGAACATTCACCTTGGGTTAAAACAAGAAAAATCCTACACTAGCGAGAAACTGGAATGAAGATATCCTCTGCTTTGTCAGATTCTAGCGAAACTGGAATTGCCATAGTCACAACGTCATAATTTAGGAAAAAGGGGAATGTCTTATCTCACTTTCTCCTTATGAGAATACCTCACAGACAAAAATATATAAACGAACAAATATGTATCGTTGAATACATTGTTAGGTCCACTGTCTTTATTCAATCACTATCAGACACTGGCACAAAACCTCAAATACAGAGTGGATAAGTTTATGCAAGAGGGCCACCGAACGAAAAGCTACAAAGAATTAAATATACCTCCACAAGCACATCTGCAATAAAAGTGTTAATCTCCAGGAATTTTTAAGAGGGTTTAGTCTAAAACTTACATACAAATCCGCTTTTCCCATATCAATAGTATCTTGTTTATCCACCAAATTGTAACTGGAATTAACAAAATCTCTAATACATATGGTATGCAAGCCTCAAGCCCATAAATTAGGCGGCCAGTAATAAAACTCCAAACTACAAGTACTAAAACATATGGCACACACTTCATTGTTGGGAACACGAACCAAATTGAGACACACTTCATTGTTGCATACTGCGCCATACTTCTTCAATTTTTGTTGAGATTGCTTCGATTCGACAAAGATGAAGAAGACATAGTTGTACCTGCTTCGATTTTCCTTGAGGGGTTTCTTATGTAGAATATGGATTCTTAGGTAGAAGATTAAGAAGACCTAGAATGTAGATAGAAATTCTGGAAGGGGATTTTAGATTTCATGGAAGAAAGACTTTTAGGGTTTTGAGAGACGAAGGGATTTTAATTGTACAGTGTTTTTTACTCTACTTTAAACTTTTTAAGTGTTTTTATTGTTTTCTTTCTTTCATACTTTTGGATGAAAATTGTAGCGGAGTCTTGTCCCGCTCAATTTTTGAGTACATAAGGACAAGATTTACATTATTTTTATGACGAGATTAATTTCCTTCGTCATTTAGAATTTTAAAATAGACAGTTAATGACCAGATAAATTATTGATCCATAAAAGTACACTTTTAAGGACCAGAATTTTACCCCGTCGCCAAATATTGGTCCCTAAAAGACCTTTTTCTTGTAGTGTTCCTTTTTCTTTTGTTGTAACAAAATTATGCGAATATTAGTAATACAGGTATTAGTTATACTTATATTAGTTATGCAGGAATAAGTAATACAGGTATTAGTTCTGGAGGTATTAGTTATGTGGGTATTAGTTAGACGAGAATTTAATAATGTGGAGATATTTCTTGTTGAGCTTTGACATATTACCAATTAATATAGATTATATATAATTAAAATATCTATTTATTCTTCAAGAAAATAAAATAAAATTACTATCTTGAGGGTTAACTTTGTCATTTTGGAATCTAATTTATCTTATCTATATCTATATCTATATCTATATCTATATCTATATCTATATCTATATCTATACTAATTGAGAACTATAGCCAAGTAATGTGACACCTCTCTTTGGCCAAGGATTGAATTTATCTTTGTTCTCTCTTTTTTTTTTTTTTGAGTCTGTTCTCTTCTTTTTGGCCTTTTTCCCACCTTTTCAATTCACTTCTTATTCCTGTTTTTCTATTGGCATTCTCCTTTTGTCCAATTATTTTTCCCTTTTCAGTGGCACATTTACTGTTAATTATTATGTTACATTATTATTATTATTATAATTTAAGCACTTCTTAAGGACACTAGAAGGGGTTGAATAGTGTCCACTGATTTTATTCGAAGAACCTGACTCTTACCAGAAAGAACCCTGTTCTGAATACAACGTCTTTCACACAAAAACACAACCACACACACAAACAGTAAACTAAGGGACACAGTGTTTTTACATAGAAAACTCCTTGCTCAAGGGAGAAAAACACGACCCACACTCTGGGATTTTGAAACCAATTCACTAATAAAAGAGCAAGTTTTTTATTACAAACTCTGTAACCAAGGGGCTATACTCTAGACCCTAAACACTCAACGAAACTAAACTAGCTTCATAAAATAATTGCTCAAAGTTCACCTATAACAATTGCTTGTAAATTAAGCAAGTAGGTACAACTAATACAACTCAGAACCTATGATAACTCTAATAAAGAGCCTATTAAGATTTACTACTTCAGCTCTGAGTTCTTCAACGGTTGTCTTCAGCAGTTAAGTCACCTTTGAATGTTATTGAATCGCCTTGTGTTTGCTCTCAACTCTCGTAGTGAAATAACTAAGTACGGCTGCCTCAATTACTAGTTTTTATATGGACTTTGTAACCCTAGTAGTGTTTCACCAGGAAACATTGTAAATATGACAAGTCAATATTTTCCTGTGATACTTTCATTGTTTAGCTCCAACTCTTGTTCATACTTCAAAGAAATAGCCCCGTCACAACTTCTTTTAGCTGACTAGGATGCGCAATAGCTCACGCGCCACTACTCCTAGTTCTGCATGGATTTGCATTCCATAATCTTTTCGATCAGTCGTGCCCTTCTCCTTAAAGACCAAGTTCTTCTCCAAAATACTATGTCCTTCGTTTGTCATACTTCAAAACATTCAGCTCAACAAATTCCCCCTTTTTGATGATGACAAACAAATATTACCAAAGAACCTGTACAGATAAAAATACATTTGAAAGAATTTAAGACAGATGAGTTAGGTCACAAACATCCCAACATTCCTTTCTTTCCCCTTTTAGCATCATCGAAAAGATTCAAATCCTGCAAGAACAAGTCAGTACAGTCCAATCTAGAGCCCAAGGCAACAAGTCAACATAAGTAACTACTATAAGTAATCTAAGAGCCCAACCAGAACCAGAGATGTCATAGAACAAACCAAAACATACAAGAGTAGTTCAAAACCAATCATCCAGGGCGTGACAAACACATAACCCAATTAAGTACAAAACCAGATAAAAATTGTCTCAAAAACATGCATCAAGGAAGGACAGGAGGGAAAAAAAGATAAGGATTTGGATAAGGACAAGGAAGGAAAATGGGCAGGCTTCAGTTCTTCAGGTTGAAGTGCTTGACAAGTGCCTCAATGTTCTTTAAATTTTTGGCCCTTTCTACCACCGACTCGGCCTCATGTTTGTGGCACTCAATCTTCAAGCGATCAATCTCTTG
Source organism: Petunia x hybrida (assembly GCA_037355625.1). NCBI lineage: Eukaryota > Viridiplantae > Streptophyta > Magnoliopsida > Solanales > Solanaceae > Petunia > Petunia x hybrida. Next base: position 7,761,513 of record JBBBVM010000035.1, read on the forward strand.
ATCCGTCACCTGTAACTGCCTCTTCAGTTCAGCATTTTCTTCATCTACCTCCAATACATGCTGCTCTAGTTCCTTCACAGCTGCAATAGCTTCATCAGGTCCAAAATCCTCACTTTCATTAGCTTGCTCTTGCTTAACTGGCATTGGTCGCTTGGTTGCCCTTCTTTCCTTGAAGAAATCACATTTCTTCAGCAAATTCAGACCAAACATCTGATGCAATGTGGCCTTCTTTCCATCTTCCAAGGGCACACCAAAATGCTCAAAGACCTGCTGCAGGATGTAGGAGTGCACTAAGGAATGTAGCTTTTGATCAGTATCTGCAATCCTTTTGATATGTCTGATGATCAGACCAGGTAGATTTATCCTTATTCCTCTATCCAGCAGGTCCATGTACGTTAAGTCCAGAGCACAAGCCTCACTATTTCTCTCCCCTCTAGGCAGCAAGAATCTGTGGACAAACTCAAACAGCAACTGATGTGCTGGTTCCATCTCCTTCTTCTCAACTACTCTTTCTTTTTTTATTCTTGTCTTCCCTGTGAATTTCTTCACCACACTTAGAGGGGTAACACCATCAGTCCTCTTAGGCCACTTTAACTTAATGTACCTGCAATAACCTTCAGTAGGTTCATCAAGAATGACCCCTAGCTCCTTCCTTCGAAACTCCAGCTCTACTCTTTTCACCATAGAGAACACCCTTCTTGCAGCTACCCTACAGTTAACATAGAACTCTCTGATCTCCTCAGCATGTAGGCACCTGACCTTATTAGAGAAAAGCTTCAGCCACCCTTGGTCTTCCACCTTCCTGACCAAGGGTTTCATATCATGCTCCTCCAGGTTACTCAGAATACTACCTACTAGTACTTGATGCCTGGCAAAGAAGGCTACCCTGTCAACCTCTTCCTCATCCTCTTTCTTTTTCTTCTTGGCATCCACCTCACTATCAGTTTCGGAATCATCTGGGTGAACATACTTCCCATCCTCATCACTTTCCACCTTCTCCTCAGTAGCAGTTTCCTGCTCCACTTCTTCCATCTTTTCTTTATTTTTCTTCTCATACTTATCAAACATTTCTACCCGCTGTTTCAAAGCAGACCTAGTAGCTACTCTCCTAGGAGCCACTGGCACAGCAGGTTCATCACCACCTTCATCAACACCGTGAGAGTCTTCATCACTGTCATCTACAAATCTACTCTTAGACACAATCTTTCCTCCTTTCACAAGCTTTCACCTCTTCCCCTTCATTGGCTTTGTTTCGCTCACAATCACCACTTCATCTTCCTCCTCCTCTTTAATCATTTTCTCATCTTCCTCACCAAATTTTCTTTTCACATTCTTCTTGGGGACTTTCACAGCTTTCTCAACAGAAGTATCTTTCACCTCTGTCTCCTCTTCTTTATTTTCTTCAGAATCTGTCCAATGAAGTTTTGCATCATCAACTACAGCAGGAACCGTGGAAGAACCAGGTTTTTTTTCTAATTCCTTAGTAGTTTCAGCAGAACTAGGTCATTCACATACAGGACCACTTAGCACAACCTCCACTAGTACCTTCTCTAAAAGAGCAGTCTTCGAACTAGGTCCGTCGAGTGGGCCTCTTTGAGACTCTACTGAATCCTCCTCTCTCAATCTCTCCAACACGTTTTCAACAGCGCTCAACCCCACCATTTTGTCTGTAACTTTGGGTACATGAAATCCAACCCCAGGTTCAAAAGTTTCTAAGGCAACCTTCCCTTCTCCCTCTACCACTTTCCCCTATCAGTTGTACTATCAGGCTCTACAGCTTTAACAATCTCATCCATACCTTTAACTAAAACCTCCGTACTAAACTTTTCAGGACTAATAATTGAATCTAAAGCAGTAGAACTGGCTTGAGTAGAATCGGGCCTTACCTCAACTGATTTTGCATCGGAAACCACCGGAGTCGATGACGGAATAGAGGGTTTTGCGGTGGTTTTCTTGGAAATCTTCTTTCCAACTTTCTTCTGAATTTTCAAGTGTGCCCTAGCTAGTCTTTCAGCAACAGTAGAGGCAGTGGGTTTGAGAGAGGAATCTTTGAGGTGTGAGTTTCTGAGGTTTTAGCCGGAGAGGCAAATGATGATTATGCTTGAGACATGATGAAGAATTTTTCTTGAGGTAGTTTTAGTGAAAAGAAGAGTTTTCTTGTTTTGAACTTGAGAGAGAGAAATAGAGAGAATGTAGTAGATGTTTTCTTTGTTTCAGATGAATAATGGAAGAAGAGATGGTGAAGAGATGTTCAATTTGATCTAGGGAATATGCGGTAATGATGGCAACATAAAAGTGGAACACCTTTTAGAGTTCTTGGGAAACCGGGGAAAGCTTTGGACATGACGGTTATGTGAGATGGTCATTAAGACTCCCAAAGTGAGTGGGGTAGGTTTGAAATCTAAAAATGTAACCAATAAAGGTAATTTTCCTATGAAATTGGGCGGTTACACAAACATGGAAGGTTTTCTTGATGCACGTTTAAGAATCAATCAATTCTAGTCATAGTACTTAACATATATAGCTATATAGATGTACCTGGACATGGTTCCTCTTGCTTACAGTGGTTCCTTCTACTTCCTCATTTGGTTCTTTCCTAGGAACTCATTAGAACACTCAAGTAGTACTTAGTTGAACAAGTATACTTAATAAAGTACAGAGACAGACTGGACTGTAACAACTTAAAATTTCAAACAGGAAATTGAACACTTAACTAGCCAAACCTTGGGGATCAACTGCTGGGTCATCCATGTATTTTGGTCATCCCTAACTCCAACATGTTCCTCTCAAATTTAACTTTGTTCAAGGCTTTGGTGAAGATGTCAGCAATTTGATCCTCAGTCCTGCAAGAATTCATGGTGATTAGACCACCCTTTTGAACATTATCTCTGAGAAAATGATGTCTAATATCAATGTGCTTGGTCTTTTTATGTTGGACTGGGTTCTTGGCAATGTTCACAACACTTGTGTTATCACAGAAAATAGGCACAACTCCACATTTATGTCCAAAGTCCTTCAACTGTTGTTTGATCCACAGCAACTGAGAACAACAGGATGCAACTGCTACATACTCAGCTTCCACAGTAGATAAGGCTACTGAGTTCTGCTTCTTTGTAGCCCAAGAAACTAAGCAAGGACCAAGGAAATGTGTCATCCCTGAAGTACTTTTCCTATCCACCAGATGACATGCATAATCAGCATCAGCAAAATAAATCAATTCAAAAGTACCACCCCTGGGGTACCATAGACATAAATCCTGAGTTCCTTTCAAGTATCTCAGAATTCTCTTCACAGCTGTTAGATGTGATTCCTTTGGCTTGGACTGAAATCTAGTACACAGTCCTACACTGTACACAATATAAGGTCGACTAGCTGTGAGATAGAGGAGTGAACCTATAATTCCTCTATACTTAGTCTCAATTGTAGAAGAACCTAGTTCATCCATATCCAGCTTTATTCCAGGAGCAATAGGAGTACACATCTCTTTTGCTCCTTCCATGTCAAACTTCTTCAAAAGTTCCTTGACATACTTCTATTGATGAATCATAGTTCCTTCAGGGGTTTGTTTGATCTGCAATCCTAGAAAGAAATTGAGTTCTTCCATTATGCTCATTTCGAACTCACTGCCCATCAACTCAGCAAATCACTTGCATAACTCCTCATCAGTGACTCCAAATATAATGTCATCAACATATACTTGAACCACCAATAAATCCTTTTCTTTCTTCTTCAGGAACAGTGTGTTGTCGATTTTTCCTCTTGAAAAACCATTTTCAAGTAAGAACCCTGATAACCTCTCATACCAAGCTCTAGGTGCTTGCTTCAACCCATTAAGAACCTTATCAAGTTTGTATACATAATCAGGGAATTCACTGTTCAAGAAACCTGGAGGCTGCACCATATAAACTTCTTCATTTAGGTATCCATTCAAGAATGCACTCTTTATATCCATATGATATAATGTAAACTCCATATATATAGCAAAGGCAATCAATATTCTTATGGCTTCCATCCTAGCTACTAGTGCAAAGGTCTCATCATAATCAATTCCTTCCTCTTGACTGTAGCCTTGGACTACCAGTCTAGCTTTGTTCCTTGTCACTATGCCATGTTCATCCAGTTTATTCCTGATCACCCATTTAGTTCCAATGATTGATCTGTCCTTTGGTTTGGAACTAGATGCCATACTTTGCTTCTCTCAAACTGATGAAGTTCATCCTGCATAGCTAAGACCCAGTCTGGATCTTCCAAGGCTTCCTTTACATTCTTCGGTTCTATAGATGATAGGAAGGCAAAGAATGCACTGAAATTTTTCAGGGAAGATCTAGTCATTATCCTAGTATCTAACTCAGATAACACATTCTCCAGAGAGTGTGAGCTTTGATGTTTCCACGTTCGAGGTTGTATGTGGTGAGAAGAATCTTTAGCGTCAGCTTGAGTGGGTTCTTCCTGATCATTTGATTCATCTTCCTTATCTACTGTTCCCCCGACATATTGACTCCTTGTTCCTCCTGAGTTAGATTTCCATCTTCTTCACAAGGTTCCTCCTTTTCTTCTGAGTTCTCCGAGTTACCTGCAGAATCTTCTCGAGCAAGACCAATGGACTGATCATCTCCTTCCTTTTCAGCAATTGCCTTGTCTGACTCGTCAAACACCACATACATGCTCTATTCCACCGTTTGAGTCCTTTTGTTGAACACTTTATATGCATTGCTTTTGGTAGAGTAACCAAGAAAGATTGCCTCATCACTTCTTGCATCAAATTTTCCCAATGGTTCCTTGCCGTTGTTGTGGACAAAGCATTTACACCCAAAAGGCCTCACGTGTGCAATATTCGATTTTCTTCCTCTGAGAAATTCATAAGGGGTTTTGTCAATAATGGCCCTTATGGAATACTTGTTTAGCAAGTAACGTGCAATGTTTATAGCTTCAGCCCAAAAATTTCTTGCAAGACCACTTGATAGCAACATGGTTCTTGCCATATCCTCCAGAGACCTGTTTTTCCTTTCAACTACTCCATTTTGGTGTGGAGTTCTTGGTGTAGAGAAATTATGATCAATACTATGTTTCGTACAATACTCAGAGAATTTTGCATTTTCGAACTCCGTGCCATGGTCAGATCTGATACTGACCAATTCTAGGCTCAACCTTTTCTACACAACTCCAGCCCAGTCCTTGAAGCTATCGAAAGCTTCATCTTTAGATGCAAGGAACAAAGTCCATGTATACCTTGAGTAATCATCAACAATCACGAACACAAACCTCTTTCCTCCTCTACTTCTGACTCTCATGGGTCCACATAGATCCATATGTATCAACTCCAGTGGCTTTGACGTACTCACCACCTTTTTGGATTTAAAGGATGATCTCACGTGTTTCCCCCTAATACAAACATCACACATCTTGATGTCTTCAAATTTCTTGTTTGGCAACCCAAGAACAAGTTCCTTCGATGCTAGCTTGTTGAACTGTGACAGACTAGCATGTTCCATCCTTTTGTGCCACAGTTGAGAATCACGCTTTTAGACATTCAAGCATGTTAAATTATTCTCAGGAAGTAATCCCAGTGATGCTTTGTACATATTATTCACCCTTTTTCCTTTCATGATAATTTCTCCACTCTGTAGGTTCTTCACCGTACATCCTACAAATGAGAAGCTAACTTCATTTCCTCTATCACATAGTTGAGAAATACTCAGCAAATTGTGTCTGAGACCATCAACACAATATACATTTTCAATTGCATGACCTAAGGATTTCCCAACTTTTCTAATTCCCACAATCTGACCACTCGTTCCTCCACCGAAGGCTACACTGCCTCCTTGAAATGCTGCGAGTGAGAGAAAGTTTCTTCTGTCTTCAGTCATGTGCCTTGAACAACCACTGTCAAGAATCTAGCTTGAGTTGTTCACTCTCACTCCAGCCTGCAAAACAAATCAAGGATAACTTTTAGGAACCCAGACAAGCTTGGGTCCCTTCTTATGAGAAAATGGATGAATCAAATCTTTCTTAGCCCGTTCAGGTAAAACAATCCTCTTATTTTTGGCCTTTGCCTTGCTTGCAGCCATGCACCTTTGTCTGTAATGTCCAGTTTTGCCTTAGAAGGTGCACAACATGTTACAAGGCAAACCCACATACTTACTCTTTGGATTATATGGAGGCAAGGGTTTCTTGAATCCTAGCCCACGTTTCCCTTTGTTCTGGTTTTCAAGAACCCAGTTCATTGCCTCAGAGGATTTGTTCCATTTTGTTAATCTGGTAAGCTCATAATCAGTTTTTTCAACCTTTTGTTTGAGAACTCTATTTTTCTCAGTTTCCTGATATATGATCTCATTTGTTCTCTTGAGCTCATCCTCAAGAAAGATTTGAACTTCACTGATTACTTGCTTGCCATTAACATTTTTTCTTTAACTGATTTAATTCAATTTCAAGTTCTGAGATCTTAGAGTTTGACACAAGAGCCTGACCTTTTAGAAAAGCATTAATTTCTTTAAATTCAACATTTAGCTCTTGAAAGCTCTTGCCTCTTGCTCTTAGATCACTTATATCATCAGTTATTTTATCTTTCTCAGCTTTTACTTTTTCATAACCCTTAATTAAGGTGGCAGTTATTAGAATCAGATTTTCAGTTGAGTATGTGTACAAATTTTCTTTTAGTTCAGAAAGACATACCTCAGCTGAATGAGCAGCTTCTTCTCCATCGGTTGCCATGAATACTGATTCCTTCTTCTGGTCATCTTCAGTATAGATCTCTTTCAGCTTCTCCCAAATCTCTTTTGTAGATTTGTACTCCAACACCTTTGCAAATACATTAGTCGTCATCCCGTTTCTCAAGTATAACATAACTTTGGCATTTGCTTGCAACCAATCCAAATCTTGAGGATCGAGTTCTTCTACCAGCTTTGGGACCAAGGATCCATTTGCTACTTCCTTCACACGTAAATGAGGTCCTCGTTTCACAATCAAATAGAGACTGTAGTCCATCGCTTGAAGAAAGACTTTTATTTGTTTCTTCCAGCTTTTATAACTTGTTCCATTAAACACGGGTAGCTTAAAAAGATCTCTTCCTCCTCTGAACTCTCGAGGATCTTCTCCATCTGAGTTCTTACCAAACAATCCCATCAATGCTAGTGGAGACTCATCCTCAGATTCATTTTCTTCATTAGACTCACTGTCAGTAGGTCCCCATGTAGCGTAGAAGGCTTCCTTCTTCTTTGTTCTTTCTGATCTGAAGTTTGGCGGTTGTCTGAATTTCTTCTTGTCTTTATCATTATCTTTTGACGCCTCCTTCTCCTTCTCCTTTGTAACTCTATTCTTCATCCACTCAATTTCCCACATTGGGCAATCCATAACTGCATGGTCCTTCTTGAAACACTTAAAAGACCCTGAGTAATCTGGATTGTCGACTATGTTCTTTCTGCCAGTGTTTTCTTTGTTGTTCCTTTTGAACCCCTTGAACTTTCCTAGATTAAGCTTCTGTCTTAAAGCACTGACCATAGCTGCTTCAACTGATTTCAAGTCAACGTACTTCTCAGATTCCTCAGTTGATTCAAGTGCAAAAATCTTGTCCTTCTTGGGCAATGGTTTACTCTTTGATTCCTTCATCATTTCATGTGTTTTCAAGCATCCAACCAGTTCTTCAAGCTTGATAGACCTAAGAGGTTTGGACTCAATAATAGCAGTCGTTTTGGGTTCCAGACATTAGGAAGTACATTCAGAACCTTGTCCACCATTTCAACTTCCGGCAGTTCCATATCTAGAGACCTCATCTCGTTTGTGATAATGGTCAGCCTTGTCATCATGTCTTGTATTGACTCCTCTCCCATAGTGAATAATTCAAATTGTCTATTCAGCATTCTTCTCTTGGAGTCCTTGACTTCCGTTGTTCCTTCATGGCGACTTTCAGGGCATCCCAAATTTCTTTTGTTGTCTTGTAGGATGAGACCCTATTGAACACTTCTGGACCAAGCCCACAAATTACCAATCATTTGGCTTTGTGGTTCTTTTCAATCATCTTGTAGTCAGCCTCATTGAACTCCTCTTTTGTTTTGGGTTCTTCTCGAGCAGCAGCTTGTTCACTAACAATTTTGGTTGATATCAAATTTCCTTCATAAATAATCAACCAGAGTTGATAATCTTCTGCACAAATATAGTTCTCCATTCTGCTTTTCCATCAAACGTAGTATTGCCCATTAAACTGTGATGGCCTCAGAACCGACTGTCCTTCAGTAATGGTAGGTGGTGCACTCATGATTAGATCCTTCTCAAGGTGTTAACCTTATAACGAGAAGACCTGCTCTGATACCACTTATTATACTTTAAGCACCTCTTAACGATACTAGAAGGAGGGGTTGAATAGTGTCCACCGATTTTCGTCGAAGAACCTGACTCTTACCAGAAAGAACCCTGTTCTAAATACAACGTCTTTCACAAAGAAAACACGATGACACACACAAACAGTAAACTAAGGGACACTGTGTTTTTACATGAAAAACACCTTGCTCAAGGGAGAAAAACCACGACCCACACTCTGGGATTTTGAAACCAATTCACTAACAAAAGAGCAAGTTTTTTATTACAAACTCTGTAATCAAGGGGCTACACTCTAGACCCTACACACTCAACAAAGCTAAAATCTAGCTTCACAAAATAATTGTTCAAAGTTCACCTATAACAATTGCTTCTAAATTAAGCAGGTAGGTAAAACTAATACAACTCAGAACCTATGACAACTCTAATAAAGAACCTGTTAAGATTTACTACTTAAGCTCTGAGTTCTTCAATGGTTGTCTTCGGCAGTTAAGTCACCTTTGAAAGTTATTGAATCGCATTGTGTTTGCTCTCAACTCTCGTAGTGAAATAACTAAGTACGACTGTCCCAATTGCTAGCTTTTATATGGGCTTTGTAACCCTAGTAGTGTTTCACCAGGAAACCTTATAAATATGACAAGTCAAGATTTTTATGTGATACTTTCCTTGTTTAGCTCCAACTCTTGTTCATACTTCAAAGAAATAGCTCAGGCACAACTTCTTTTAGCCGACTAGGATGCGCAATAGTTCACGCGCCACTACTCCTAGTTCTGCATGGATTTGCATTCTATAATCTTTTCGATCAGCCGTGCCCTTCTTCTTAAGGACCAAGTTCTTCTCCAAAATACTAGGTCCTTCGTTTGTCATACTTCAAAACATTCGGCTCAACAGTTATTGTATAGGAGACTTGATATTGATTCTGATATAATGCCTCAATGTACGTTACTTATCTTTTGCAATTACTCAATGTTTACTACTCACTTATTGTGATTGAGTCTCTTTAGTGCCTATCATTATTACTTCTATAACTTTAAAGCCATGACCACCATTTTAGTTAAACCGAATATGGCATCCAGCAGTTCCTTCGAACATTCCTGCATTTTCTCAACAACTCCAATGTACAGGTCAGTTCTTTCAGAAATATTTTTACCCGTTCTTTATCTTTTTGTAAATTTTTAGCCTAACCACATCTTTACTTGGGAAGTAATTTTATTCACTCTATTTTTGCTTTTTGGTCATTGATATATTTATTTTGCCTGATAATAAGCATTTTCAAATGCTTTTTTCTTCTCTTTCATGTCTCTGATTTGGTGGATGTAATTTTATTTACCATGTTTTTGCTTTTTGGTGATTCATTGATATGTTTTTGTTTTAATTAATATTATGATTTTTATTTGATGTTCTCTCTTCTTAGTTTCATTTCCTTCTTTTTGAAAGGTGTGCAGGTGGAAAGTCCTATTTTGATTTCTAATGAAGTTTTCTTCAAGTTAAAAGTAGGTTCGGCAAGGTATTATAGGTTCTGACATCAACTGTCTTCTCTATCTTTTTTAAATAATTTAGACTTCTCATTCCTCTATATTGGAATATATAAATAACTTGAACAATTAAAAGTCTTTGTTGGTACAAATCCACCAAGACGTCTCTTCGTTTCAGCTCAATATAATTTGAACGATCCTGATAGAAAACTTATGTGCCTCTTACTAGAATCAAGGTAATCATTTTTCAGTGATTGTGCTCTTTTATCTCTGCAATTTGATTCCATCCTTCCTCAATAATGTACATCTCCCTAACTGACATTCATTAATCACTCATCATATTTCCACATTTCTTCCGCTCATTTTATGTGATTGATTGTGTGTGTATGTGTGTGTAAATAAATAAATAAATTATACTCCCTCTGTCCCATTTTATTTGTCTACTGTTTCAAGAGTCAAACTTCTTAAATTTGACCGTAGATTAGGATAAATTTTTTTTTTTAAACTTTTTTTAAATAAAATTCACATATTTGAAAACTACATGAAAAGTACTATAAGTCACAATAAATTACAACTCAAAATATTAAAAAGATATATATAAAGATTATGGTCAAAGATAAACTCGTTTGACTCTCGAAATTCGAACTATGACAAACAAAGTGGGACGGAGGGAGTACCTAAGCAGTTAGATGGCTAATCTTTTATTTCAAAAGTTTTCTTATATATTGAGATTATATCAAATTTTCATTAATATGAATAATGATGCATTGATGCGGTGTTAATTTTCATGCCTATTCATGTGCATCAATGTGTTTTTATACACTATATATAATCCAGAAGCGACTTGAAATATATGTATATTCGCACCTTGCTTATTCTTTTCTTGGTAAGTTGGATTGGATTGTAAGAGGGATGAGCAAAGACCACGATATGCGACAATAGTAAATATGAGATTTGTTTACTGTTTGTTGTGTCTAGGCTATGCAAAAGTCTATGCTGAAAATATATGTGATCTTCATCAAATCAAGAATCGCATATTTCTCTAACCACTACTATTCTATTTTGAGAACACATGTTGAACATATGTTCGGTTAGAAGATAGCTATTACGGAGTACAATCTATTTACATGAAATTGTTTGATATTTGAGATCTTCTCACATGCATGAATATTACTCAATCAAGATGTAAGTTTTAATGTAAAGAATTGATTGATAATTTGCTTAAAATTTGATATACTATTTATTTATTTTCTATCTTTTTTATTTTTTGCATTAATGTTATTTGTTGTTTTTTTTTTAAAGTACAATTTTGGTTCCTTAGTTTTTCTGTTCTCCCGTCTAAGATGTTTTCACAAGGATATGAAAGATAATAAAATAAAAGAAAAGAGGGGAAAGAAAGAAGTTAATTAATATAGTACTAGTTTATTAGTTGTAGAAATCTGAGTTTTCTGAAAAATGAGCTTATGTAGGGACGTGAGAAATTAAAGAGATATTGAGAAATATAACAAGAAAAAAAAAAAGAACTGTGACTTATAAAAGAAAAGGTTAAATAGAGTGTTGAAAAAAAATTGAGAACGTTCTATGGTGTAACTCAATAGAAACAACGCAACTTGTGTTACCAATTATTCCTTTTATTTTACTATTTTACTTCTATACTATTTGTTTCATATTTTTTGTTATTTTGAATAGAAAAACTTTACAATCATGTTAAAAACAAAGACAAGTAACGATGTATGCATATAAAAGTGAAAAGTTCTGTTAAATGTTCTTTCATTTTTTAAAATTTGTTAATAAAAAATACAACTCGACATGTATAATTAATATTTTTTCCTATACATTAAACTTTTATCTTTTTCGTCTCAACTGAGTTACTAAGGTGAAGTGAGAATTTAGTTGATAATTTAGTTCAAATTTGATATACTATTTATTTATACTACTCACCATATTTCATTGTATAAAAAATCATAATGCCTTGATTGTCATACCATTCATTTTCATAACACCAAACATTTAATATGTAAGTTATGGCACTACCTTATGTGTGTTCCTCCACCTATATAAGTAAATCATATCTTTCTGAAAGTAAAATAAGATAATTGCTTCTTTTGATTATTTTATATTACGTCTCTTTTTTTTTTCTTTTTTTTTTTAAAAATTAGCAATAGTAGAGAATATATGCATGTTTCTTTGTAGATATCCGTTGCTCAAAGGTGCATGCACGATGATTTCATATTAAGTTGCTTCTTTAACTTACGTAAAATAATCTAAGAGTAAACATCCGTTATGTTATTCTAAAAATTATATCAATGAGTATGTAGTTATATACTTTAATTTTTTAAAGACCGCGCGAGCGCGGTCACATTTACTAGCATATTGCTAATACGAGTATTCTTATTTCAGACTCTATCCTGTATAAAATAATACATAGATTCCCACATAACTTAAGCGGGTATTAGCTATGCAGAAATAAAGAATTACAACCAAATATCGTATAAAGTTATGCTAAGTTTTATGTGGAGGTGAAAAGTGTAACCAAACATTATATAGAACAATGCGGGTTTTTATGAGGGTATTATCTTATGCATGATGCCAACTATGGGTGGCCAGCGGTCCGGTCCGGTCCGGAACCGGTACCGGAGTCCGGAGTCCGGTTCCGGTCCGGAACCGGGCCAAAAAAAATTCAAACCGGTGGAAGTCCGGTCTTACCGGTCCGGTCCATGCCGGTTTCAAATATTGGAGCCGGATCGGAACCGGTTCCGGCGACCGTTAGGCCGGTCGGTACCGGTCCGGTCCGGCCGGTTAACGGTTTTTTTGTTATTTTTTTTTTTTAGGCAAATAAAACTAAAATTTGAAAAACTTAACAATTTATTTAAACATCATTTGTGATAATTAGGTAAATTATATTTTTTAATAAAACAAATTAACAAAATAATTATGTAAATTATATTTTAAAATTTATTAATGTATAGTTTATTGAATGAGAAATAAATAATTGAACGACGTCTTCTAGTTTGTTACTTTATCAGTGTAAAGTTTATGAAACAAAACAAACGTTTATTGAATGAGAAATAGATAATTGAAATGACAAAACAAACTAGAAATCGAAAAATTACAAAGATACTAAATAAACTAGAAATTCGAAAATACATAATTGAAATAGATATTCCCTCAGCCATCTCTTCAAATTTTCAATCACGCGGAATAAAGCCATTTATTATATCCCATTCGGTTCTGTGGTTTTTTTTTAAGTGTTGCCTAAACTTTCCCGTACCTCCATTGTTGGGTCCAGTGTAAATTTGCCACTCTTTGTTACAGATGCTACATTTAGCTTTCTGAGATTCAGTATCTTTCGTAATAAGTTCCCACACTATAGAACGACGTCTTTGTTCAGGAGGAGCGGGAGCAGCGGGAGCTTGATTTTCAGCCATTCTAATTATTTTAAATTTGGAAGAAATTTAGAAAATAGCCTTTGAGAGTAATTTGAGAGATAAATAGATAGAAAATGGTAAATTGTGTGATATAATAATGAAATAATAGGGTATATATAGATAAAAATAGGTTGGGGGGTATGGGGGGCGTTTAGGGGGGGTGATAGGCAAATATAGCCGTTTTTGGCCGTTGGCCAACGGCTATATTTGAAAGAGAGCCGTTGGGCCAAAATGCCGGTCCGGTCCGGTCCGGTCCGGCAGTTCGGCCCAAATAAGTTTTTTTTTTGTTTTTTTGTTTTTTGTTTTTCCATTGAGTTTTATTTAAAGTGGTGGAAAGTGGAAAGTACTTTGAAAAATATTACAACAAAATATTATTTAGTTTTTACTTGTACATATTAAAGTTTAAACTTAGAATTAAAAAAATTGTAGTATTTTTTATAATTTGAACTTGTAGTCTTGAATTAATTTGTTAAGTTCAATATTCAAACTTTGAATTAATTTTAGTAAATTCAAATTTTGAATTAATTCTTTAAGTTCAAAATTGAATATTTGAACTAATTTACAAACTAGTAATTAATTGTAGTATTTTTTGCGCAAACTATAAATTAAAAATAAAATGTATGAAGACAATAGTTGTGATTGAATTCCAAGACTTGGAGCAATTTTATTGAATTGTTTAAGATATAAGTAGTGCAAATTACATCTAAACAAAAACTTGTAAATTCAAAATTCTTATTTAGAATATTACATTCTTTTAAACATATTAGCTAGTTTCTTGAGGACACTTGTAGGCTTTTCTTTTGGAACTGGCCGTTGTTGATCTTGTTCATCATCTCCTTCTGGTTCTTCGTCTTCTTCTTCTTCTTCATTGCCGGTTTGACTCCCTTCACTTGTTCCGTCGCTCAAAATTTGATCGATATATGCTCTGCCCCTTTCCTTAGTAAGTTCTGGTAGACCAAAGTTTCTTCGCTCTGCTCTTATCCAATCCCTGAATAAAACTCCTGTCTCCATTGCCTCCTCTCTCAACGAATATCTGTGATCTCCAATTTGAAATCTTCCTTGGCTGAAAGCGCTTTCCGATGCAACTGATGAAGCTTGAATTGTTAATATATCCCGGGCCATTTTTGCAAGAATTGGAAATTGCGATTCTTGATTCTTCCAATAATCCAACAAATTCGCAGTTCCAAAGTTGTTAAGTTTCTTTGGATATTGAATTAAATACACTTGGAACTCGCTATATTCCTCTCCGTACTCGTCCTGTTCTGAAAGCAACTTTTCGTCAAGTCCCCCAAAAGTGCGCATTCCTGCTCCTGCCTGTGAAGAACTTTGCCCGGTGGATAGTATTGGTTCCGTTGGCTCTGCAGTGTCTGCCCAAGCTCTATACTTTGCAAAAACAGCCACGGTATCTGCATAAACTTTAGCAACAGCCTCGTCTACACTTGGAAACTTGTTAGTAGCAATTTCCTCTGGAGTAATTTCTAAATTTGCATATACTTCTCTAACAAGTCGTTCAGTTAACTTAATTTTAAAAGCAGGATGCAACACAGAAGCAATGTAAAAAAGAGGAGGAATTGGAAAAAAATATTTTCTAAACTTTTCAATCATTAACTGTATAGCCTGTAAGTAAACTGCATATTGTTTATACATTTTCAATAATTCCGATATTCCAGCTATATAATATAACATGGTAGGAGTAGTTGGATAATATTGACCGGAAAATTCTAAAGTAGCTTGATAAAATTTATGTAAAAACTGAAGAAGATGTTGAACAACTTGCCAATCCTCATCTTTAAGGTGATAGATTTCCATAAAATGTTTATTATACATTTGAGAAATAGGCAGTCTATAGTCATAAGCGACAGTCAATGCATCATATAAAGTGTTCCACCTAGTACAAACTTCCTTTGGGACTCTCCTAACTGGCATTCCTAATTCTACACATTTTCTTTCCCATTCTCGTCTTCTATCTTGTTTTTTATTTCTAAAAATATAAGTAATAGCTATCTGCACCTTTTTAATAATGTCGTTAAACAAGGTAAGACCATCTCTGACTACTAAGTTGTAAATATGACATGCACACCTAACATGAAAAAATTCAGGAAAAGGAGGGTTCAAAATAGGTATCAAGTTCCTAAGTGCGTCTGTGTTGTTTGTAGCATTATCTACCGTAATACTAAAAACTTTGTTAGACAAACAGTACGTACGACAAATTGATGAAACTTTGTTACAAATATAATTTCCCGTGTGTGGTTCATCAACAATTTTATAAGCAATAATACGTTTTTGAAAAACCCAATCAGGATCTATCCAATGACAAGTCACAGTAATATAATCACATCCATTAGTAGAACGACCCATATCCGTAGTAAGACATACTCTAGTGTCAAAGTTATCAAACATATATCGCAAATAATCCTGATATTCGTTCTTAAATTTAATAATATCATTTTTAACAGTAGTTCTTGGAAAACCTCTAAAAGAGGGATTATATACAGCCTGAACATAACGAACAAAACCAGTAGAAGAAGGAAAACTATAAGGTAAACCCTCGAGGGCAACTAGTTTAGCAATTTCTTCCCTATCCTTTTGTTTATCATAAGTAAGAAGCCCTCCTGTTAAATGGTTAATTCTTGCTTGGGTACCCGAAGATTGATCATGCGCTACTCCCTGATGTTCGGTCCCTAAATATATACCACCCGCCCGCGTTGCCCATTCTTTAGGATGTTTCTTTTGTAAGTGGGCCCTAAGTTTACCCGTCCCACCCTCATTACCCCCAGTTCTAAAAACCCACACCTTATCACAAAGCCCGCAGGAGGCCGTCTGCGCTGAAACATTCTTTGTTGCAAAATCCCACACATCAGATCTATCCTTACGTTTAGCCGGTATTCTAGTAGGAGGTTCAGGAGGCAAGTCAGACTGAACTTCGGGTGGACTAGCTTGAAATTCAGGTGTTTCTTCTAAATTAACCCCCCCGCTTTGATTCCCATATCGTGTTTCTAACATTTCGTGATCAAGTATGGTATCAGCGGTAACATCATGATAATATTGAGAATCATCTATGTGGGTATTCCGACTAGAACTACCAGCAATTTCTTTACCCCTATTTCCCCCTACGACCACGTGCCCGCCCCCCACTACTAGTTCCAATTGAACCTCGTTGAGACATAATAATAGCAAATAAAATAAATATATATGACAAAAAAATAATAAAAGAGTAGAAGTAGGAACGACCAACCAAATATAACCGTATAATTGAGGTGAAGTTGAAACTTGAGCCTCCACTTCAATTAATTAGTTGAATACTTGATAATCGAAAAATTACAAAAATAGCCAAATTGATATTTTCAACCACGTAGCGCCTCCAATTAACCCAATACTTGATATTTATAAACTTCACCAAGTAGCCAAATATAACTTTGATAGAAACTCCAAATAGAACTTGATAAAGTAGCCAAATTATAAATTTTTAACAAATAGCCAAAGTAGAACAATAGCAATATTGTAGAAAATTTTAGAGAATTAGAGAGAATTGGAAGATTTGTGTGAAAAATATGATGAAATAATGGGGTATTTATAGAAAAAAAATAGTTAGGGGTGGTTATGGGGTGGTAGAGGGGTGTATTTGGCCGTTTTTGGCCGTTTATGGGGTCAAAAGAGTCGTTGCCCAACGGCTAGAAACGGGCAGATTTTCTTTTTTTTTTTTTTTTTTTTTTTGACCGGTCCGGTCCGGGCCGGTTCCGGTCCAAATTTTATCCGGTCCTCCCGGTTTTTTTTCGAGGCACCGGTTCGGTACCGGGATCGGGGCCCGTTAGTGGCCAACGGTCCGGTTTCAACCGGTCCGGACCGGTCCGAGCCGGTTTCCGGCCCGGTTCCGGTCCGGTCCGGTCAAAACCGGACCGTTAGCCACCCTTAATGCCAACCAAATGACCCCTAATTCTTTTTTTTTTTTTTTGGTGGTAAGGATACACTTTTCATTAGGGGTCATTCGGTTGGGTGAATTAGCACATAGAAAATGGTATACATTATTACCGTGTTTGGTTTGAAACTCTCCCATTATACAATTAAGCATAAGACTAATACCACGTTTGGTTGATTTTCTGCATTTGTCGCATAGTTAATACCCGAATAAGTTGTGTGGAAATTTATGTATTATTTTATGCGAGTTAGAAGGTGGAATTAGTAATGTGGGTATTAGCAATGCATATATTAAAATTTAAAATGAAAAACTAACCCTCTATAATAAGAATATTTTTTAATTTATTTAAGGGAGTAACTAAATTTAAATTATAGTATTGTATATTAATTTATAATATATTAATCATTCAAGATATAATCCCTACATTGTAATACATGCATATCTGATACCCGCATAACTAATTCCCTCATTACTAATCCCCGCACTGCTAATACCCGTATTACTAATATACCCATATTGCTAATATCTGTATTGCTAATACCCACATTACTAATACCAGCATAAAATAAATTTCAACCAAGCGACCCCTTAATGCTAGAACCATATCTTTTGCTTTCCTTTCCTTTTTGTTTTGTCTAAATTTTTGGCTGGCGGATGTTCATGTCTGCCATTGGAAAAAGGTGAAGCTTATCCTTGAGAGTTGAAAACTTGTAGCAGTACAACCAAGATTACTGTGTTGTAGAAATTTGTTCCATGGTCATGCTTCATGGACCTTTTATATCCTTATTTATATTAGATTTATGGGTCTATTTTTTTGTAATGTGGAGGAAAGAACATTTGTTTATAATTCATTAAACATTCTTTCTGAATATGTTGATTCACATGGCTTTGATTTATTCAACATATATAGTTCTGTCACAATGTTTCTGAACAATATATGGAGTGCAAGTTTAGTGACGCTCCCGAGGAGTCAGAGGTGGAAGTGAGGCTTGATTCTCAAGTCATTCTTAAGAAAAGAAGCTTCAAATATCTTGGCCCAATCCTCCAAGGTGATGGTGAGATTGATGATGATGTCACACACCGTATAGGAGTAGGTTGGATGAAGTGGAGACTCGCTTTCGGTGTATTATGTGATAAAAGAGTGTCACTCAGGCTTAAAGGCAAATTCTATAGGGTGGTCCTTAGACCAGCTATGTTATATGGTGCAGAGTGTTGGCCAGTCAAGAACTCTCACATTCAAAAGATGAATGTAGCGGAAATGAGAATGTTTAGATGGATATGTGGGCACACTAGGATAGATAGGATTAGGAATGAAGTCATTCGTGACAAGGTTGGCGTAGCCCCAGTGGCTGAGAAGATGCGGGAAGCGAGGCTCCGATGGTTCGGTCACGTAAGAAGGAGGAGTGTAGATGCTCCAGTTAGGAGGTGCGAGAGATTAGCAGTGTTGGGTCTACGCAGAGGTAGAGGTAGACCGAAGAAGAACTGGGCCGAGATGATTAGACAGGACATGATCTAGATTCAGATCATCGAGGACATGGCCCTAGATAAGGGAGCGTGAAGGGCGAGGATTAGGGTAGAAGGCTAGGTTGTAAGAGTCTATCTTTTTTCTTTATTAGATGCAGTAGTATGCTTATATAGGTGATCCCATTTTACTCTTCGCCTTTATATCAATTGTTATTATCTGTTTGTTGGATATATTTTAGTTTTAACATGCTTTAGCTATTACTTGTTTTCAAATGTGTTCTCGTATATGTTCTTTTTCCTAGCCGAGCGTCTATCGGAAACAGCCTCTCCACCTTGGTGAAGTTCAGGTCTGTGTACATCTCACCCTCTCCAGACCCCACTGGTGGGACACAATGGGTATGTTGTTGTTGTTGTTGACAATGTTTCTGAACTGTGGACTGGAAACAATGCCACAATGTTTCTTGACTGGTCATCTTTTTACCCGAAAAAGCTCAAAGCAGGCCATGCTCGCGATCTGCCCTTGGCCCTTGTTAAGATCTCGAAATCACGGGTTTCAGTTCTCAAAAGGTTATGCCTAGAGGTTTCAGTTCTCCCTATTATCTGCAATACAAACGATATTTGTACTTATCTACATTACATGTTTATTGATGTTGAGAAATCAGTGGAGAGTCTAGAGACTTTGAGTTGGGGCCTTCTGATGTTAAACTACCAGAACTTTCTATAATGATACTTCATACATAACATAACTTGCAAAAAAGGGATCCTACAAAAAATGTCTACTGGAGTTTGGTTTTAAAAAGATCTTACCAAAAAAGTGTACCATAATTCACTGATTGACACTTGAAGAATCAAGACAATATAAGGGAGGATAAACTTGCATCATTATACATATATTCAAAGATCTAGCCAGAACTTCAGATTTCCTTTCTTCAGATACATATACAAGATTAAAGCTACAGTTTCTTTCCTCTGTAATTGCTAGTGAAATCAACACAATCTTTTCTTACGAAAAATGCTTGTGCCATATGTGGACATAAACATATGAAGTAACAGAGGAAATTGCAAGGATTCAAAGAGGATTACTGGCATGAGCCCTGCTAAGCCTACTGGAATGAGTATCCATACTCTCTTCTGACCAAAAACTAGATATATTGTAGCACCAAATGCTATCATCAGAGATGTCATTGAAATAAATAGAGTACCAAGACCTAGAATTAATCTCTTTGGAAGTCGTTCAAGAAAGTCCTCTTCTGCATATCTCGAAGTGAGGATAGACAAAAACATCATAACTGAAGCAACAGAAGAGAACAAACAGAATGCATCTGCAACAGCAAATATCGTGAAGGCCGCTTCATTGGAGAAGAGTGGAATACCGCTTTCTTGGTTATTAGCACCAGGCACGGTGATGGCTGCTGCAAATCCTACCGTCGCTATTAGGGACGCCACAAATGTGCATGAATTTGATGTTTCTTTCATCCATTTCTCTCCTTTTATGACCAATTCCTTGTGTTCCTCAGTGAACACCATTTTTGGAGTTTTTCCATTAGAATTTCTCTTAGTTCTGCAAATTGGCTGAACAAACTTTTCCACTTCCTGTGGCGTTAGTGGTAGCTGTGTTATGTAAGTGTTGAAACGATCACAAAGGTTAAAATGCAAAATTTAAAATTGAATTGTGTTAGTCTTTCTGAGACTGGTTAAAAAGGAAAGAGTATCACATAAATTGGGACGGGTGGAGTATATAGCATGCCATGATACATATTATTTAATTTATTTTAAATGAGAACATGCTTTACATTATTAATGCATTAATACTTAAAGACGAGAAATAAAACACAGGGCTCACAATATGACACCTGCGAATAGGTATTCATTCCATTGAGCAGTGACTTCATCGGTTATCCTTTAGAAGGCCTACTTCACAGGTTTATCACTTAGCAGGCTACTCACATGTACGGTTTTTTCAATATAAACAAAAAGGTTAATGAACTTAATGAACTATCTTAGTCTTTCAAATGAGCAGTTAATGAACTTATTGAAAATGAACTAAGGACTTTTTGTTTATATTAACCAATGAAGGAAATGATTGGAGTCGCTGCTTATTTAATTGTCACTTCGACACGGATCAAGGGCCATATATTCACACTATTCTATAACTATCTTAGGCTTTCAAATGAAGAGATTTCCAAGCGTATAATTCCAAGAGAGACTTCAAATTTCACCCAAGGAAACTTAAAAAGGAATAATATTAGTCCAACCAATGTATTGTGATTTGATATATAGTGAGTCAGTGACTTTGCTGCAAGTATATATAGTTCATTACCTGAAACCATTGTAGTTCACGTTGCATTTGCAGAGCTGCACCTGATATAAGATTGAGTCGGGTAAGAGAAAGAGGTGCTAGCTTTCCCACCAAATGCAATATATTGTTTCCAGAAGTATCTTCACGATCAGCAGTTACCAAATACTTATATGAACTTAATTCATGTATAAAGTTAAACACATTCTCATGGCGATTTATCACTGCAAGGTGAAATATATTATGGTTCTCAGAGTCAGTGAACCAAATTGCACTCGGGTAGCATTTTACAATCTCTTCTATGATTTCAGGAATTCCTGCGCTTGCTGCCAAAAGGATTGCCTTTCTAAGGACGGGCTCAATATCCTCAGAGTAGTATTGCTTCATAAGTTCCTCGCAGATACGTTTTACAATATCAAGAGTTTCTTCATTCATTGATTTTATATCCTTAATGCGGTTGGTTGGTGCAACTACAAAAAATGAAACTTGATTAAAACAATGTAATAATAAGCACCCTGTCAGCTACTAATAAATTTCTTTAGAAACTTTAAGTGATCATTTCATTCCACTATAGAACTGTAAGAAAACATCAAGATATATCTTAAATCCAAGATTTTCATGGAAACAAAGCTATTGCCGAAGATCTTAAAACTCGTTCAAATAATTTTAAGAAGACCCGTTTTGGGTCAAGTAGCATGTGGGCATTTCATAAATAAATAATTTGATATTTTAAAAAAATTAAAATATTTATTGGATTCACTTTTAATAAAAAGAACTAAAATAAAGTAGTCTTAAGAAGACCCATTTTGGGTCAAGTAGTATGTGGGTATTTCATAAATAAATAATTTGGTATTATAAGAAAAAGTATATAGTGTTACATAGACACCAATAACTGAATTTGTAATCTTGAAGATAAGGCCTACAACAGAAATGTGACCAAATAACGTAAGATTTCTTTAAAATCTGACGATATATATAACTTATTATTTTCATCCAATCTAAAAAGTTTAAGTAGTTAGAAAAGTCAGGTAGTGTTAAAATCAACGAAGAACATAAACAGAAGGAAGTATTAACTGCATGTGCCATAACACAAACTTAATTAGTAAGAATAAAACCAGAATAAAGTAACCGCTGCCAACAGCTTAGTTGAGTCCCACTCCGAAATACAGAAGGCTTTCCAGCCATCAAGCTCAAAAGGGATTCATCATCATCACCATAAAACTCAGCCCGGGCCAAACCAGGATGATGTTGGACTAGAGCTAACAGCACGTCTGTTTCAGACAAGTAAGACTAAACAATATCAGGTGTCGAGTATGCATACATACATGGTACTAGTCTATTAACTGTATCTTGTTGTACCAATATACTTTAATAAGTCCATAGATTCTTCAAATATCCATTTATATATAAAAGTAAATCTAAGGAGAACAAAACAACTTCTTCAAACCTTCTCTTTTCTTTTAGTATTTTTACACTATCAAGTAATTTAAAAACTAACTACAGGTTACAGTTAGGCAGATGTTTGTTGTACGAAACGATATCATGTGACACTACTAAATTTACATATATATTATGTAAAAATTACAATGGTATAATAAATATAACAGCACTTGAGAAAGGACTTATCCTGGCCCATTATGGTTCAACGTGTCATTTGCCTACTCTTTTCCTTTGTTTTGTTCAAATATATTTTTCTTTTTCCGAAATAGGGGCTGAACAGAATGGAAACTTTACCGCGACTAGCATAAAATTTGACTAAAGCAAATGGGCCAAAAGTAATAAATACAGTGATAGTTATAAATAACATGATGGCATTTCAGTGATTCATTTATTTCTTAGGTTTGTAAATATCGATGTCTTACCAAAAATCTTGCTTATAATAAGTGTAACTAGGTATAATAAATTACAACTGGCCAAAGTACTAGTGTACACAATACTACAGATAACACTATATTTTAGATAAGTGTATGTCTTACCATAAAAACCAGCCACTACTAGCAGATGGAGAAAGAGGGAAACAGTTGATTCTTTAGTTGGTATGGAACATTCCATCTTCCTGGCCATTTCCCCTATCAAAAGTAAAACCATCTCCTTGTGACCGTATCTAGTGGCTTCTATGATAGGATATGGTGGCCCAACGGTGTCATCCAAAGCTCCCAATACTGGATTCCATTGAAGAAAATTCTGAGCTGCTTCAATGTTTCCAACCATTGCAGCTATACAAAGGGGAGTATGACCATCTTTGTTACGTGCTGTCAGCAGAGATAAGTGAATATGATCTTGCTTTAAAGAACTAAACCACTTTCCAGAACCAACAAGTACGTGAAGTGCAGTGTCCCCATTTCTTGTTATCTTCATACACAAGGATCTTGATATGGCTTCATCGTATTCTAAACATGGCCATAGAAATTGAGCTTCTCTTGTAAAACCACAATAATCTCCCTTCTGTGCTGCGCGGTATAAGGGCAAGCAGTTCCATAGCTGCTCCTTCTCTTTATCTATTCAATTAAGTTATATGCAATTAATTATTTTGTGATAATGGAATTGATCGATCAACAACAACTACATGCCGAGTGATATCCACAAGTGGCATCTGAGACCTTACCTCTACCTTGAGTAAGATAGGGAGGTTATTTTCGATGGATCCTCGGCAATAAAATTGATCGATCACACATATAGTTTCTTATATATTTATGAAGTAAAAGGATACCAGTACTTAGAGTCGGAGGATGGGAGAAATTGGAGTTGCTTGAGCTGTACTGTAGTACTACTTGTGTTGGGGACGACATACCAGTTGAATTGAAGCAAAAGGAGGTATCCAATCCAGTAATAATAGAGTACTGAAATTGGCAAGTGGATATATAAAGCAGTGGACGAACGCCACTCAGATTATCCGTACACTTTAAATGTTACTATTCAAGATTACTATTGTTGTTGTCACCTAGGAAGCCAAGAAACTAGAGAGAAAAGAGGGGAAAGGTCCCCATAAGTTTCAATAGAAGGATAGGGGACAAGACCAAGTCAAAGGTGGATTAGTTTAAGTGGGGGTTGAAGTGTATTAATTAAAAACTTGTGGGTACAAAAACGTACAACTTTTCAAAAAAATTCAAATTTTTCATTTCCTCCTTCCCACCCACTTTTACACTCTCTTTCCTTATTCAAATCATTTCAAAAAATTATTTCTCTCTCTTCTCTTATCTTCTCTTCTCTTCTCTTCTTTCTTCCTCTTTTTTCTTCTTCCTTTTCATTCTTTCTTCTAAATTTCTTTTCAAATTCCATTTTATCACCATCCATATTATTTTTCTTTCTTCTTTTTCGTATCCATTTTGTTTTTTCTTATTCTTCGTCTCCGTTTCATTTTTTTTAATTCTAGTTATTTTATACATTTTTTCAGATGTGTAAACATATTTTCTATATGTTTATACACTTTTAGAGATGTTTTCACGGCTGAAAAAAATGTGTACACATCTGACGAGATGTATACACATATTATTATATATATGTGTACACATATAATAATATGTGTACACATATATTATATGTGCACACATATTATTATATGTGTACACATATGACAAATATGTGCACACATCTGACTGATGTGTAGACATTCTTTTATTAGAGTGGTGGAGGATGGTGGGGTGATGGTGGAGGGTGGTAGAGAGGTGGTGGTTGGTGGTGAGGGTGGTAGAAGGTGGTGGTGGATGGTGGAGGGTGGTAGGTGGTAGGAGGTGGTAGTGAGTGGTGGAGGGATGGTAAAAGGCGGCGGTGAGTGGTGGAGGGCGGTGGTGGGGTGGTGGATGGGCGGGGGAGGGGTGGGGTTGGATGGGGGTGGGGGCCGGATGGGGTGGGTGATGAGAGGTGGGGGCTTTGTGTAAATAGAAAAACTTGAAGGGCTTTTAAAATGTTAGTAATTAGTACTAATCTTAAAAGTGTCCCTTTCACCTATTTTTTGAGACTTGAGTCCTAAATAACTATTTAAAGACTTAGGAGTCTCTCTCACCCAAAAATCCCAAGAAACTAAGCTACAGTTGACAGATACGAGGGGCATTAGCATGGCAGGACCCTCTAAGTATTTTTTTGAATGAAAAAAGGTTCAAGTTTTAATCATGAAGTATAGGGTCCTTTGATTATTAATGACATTATAAGCTTCTAACTACCTAACTTTCTCACCCTAAAGTTTTTTATGTTACACAATGGTCCAAGTATAAAATGTCATTTTTTTGTCAAATTTGGCCATAAACCTAGATCTATGTAGCTCTTCCTTCTCTCCTCTTCCCCATTTTTGCCTCTCAAATCCTTATTTGCATCATTCTTCTTGTTTCTTCAATCTACACTTCGTCTTATGATTGTTTCTTCAATCTAAGCAATCCTAAATAAAATATAACACATACCTATTTCTTATTTTTCGTTAAGAAGATTTGTGAATGATCATCATTATTTAATGTTTAAGTTTTTGAAATGGGTTTTAAAAAATTAACCAATTTTTTGTACAATTTTCATGTGGGTGTTGTTTAGAATTGTTGGGAATAGTAGTGAGAGATTGAATATAAAATTTGAGACCATTTAGAGTTGATTTGGACTAGATTTGGTTAATTTTAGACTAAAATCGATGTTGAAATTTTTTCTCAGGGCGATGAACATCTATTAGGATGCTCGGAACATCCTGAACATCTTGATCGGCAAGATGCTTCGAATATCTAGAGAGATGCCGTGAACATCAAGAGATATGTTACTAGTTAATATTCTGCCAGATGTTCTAAAAATCTCTCATGATGTTTAGCAAATATATATTTTACTCGTCGAACTATTGTACAAATTATTTGACACCTTTTCATTTGTTGTTTGCCGAAAATGGTTTGTAGTTGGTACTGACAAATGAGAAACACAACTATTTATGTAGCAAAGTGAATTCAAGAATTCAAGGAAAGTCTACCTTCTCGGAGCTAGGTGCATTGTGGTAGTAGACGTTTGTATACTTCATATTGTCAATGGTTTTGCTAATCATATACTCACATATTAGTATAAATATCTTAGTTCTTATTGCCTTGTTCTGCTAGAGCCAAGACAAGGTTTAAAAAATGATTTTTGATTTATCAAGACTTAAAGCATTTTTTTTGCATCCCAAGTTGATGTTAAGTTGTTGGTAAAGTATGAATTTAGTCTCCTCATATGATAATCCTTGCCTATGCAAACCCTGTCAATCTAGCTCCTCCAAAAGAATTACGGGTGATACCTCTTAGGGAGGTAATTTTTCCAGTGCCTTCACCTCCAAGGCTGACCAAGGCAGGAAGGAGAAGAACTAAGCTAATCCATTAGTTGGGGAAGTACTTCAGAGGAAAAATAAATATGACATCTGCAAAATATATGTTCACAAAAAGAACTACATGCCCCATGTGACGTAGGGGAAATAAAGATACAAGTCAGCTTGTAAATTCTTGAATTTGTATATTGGATGTTCGTCCTATTTGTAAACCTGGACAAATTTATATATGTATATTTATTTGTTGTTACTATCGTTAATTTGCATACTTATTACCTTTTCGAAACATAGTTATGTCGTTTAAGTCATTTGCATAAGATGTTCCAAACGCTGGCTCAATTTTAGACTTGCATACTTTCCTGAATCTTTAGAAACTTCAATAAAGTCGTTCCGAACATCTATACCCCAAACTTCAAACCCAAACCCTAACCCTAATTCCTAAACCTTAACCCGAGAAGTGAATACGTTCGGAACATCCTTTTCAAGTTCGGGTTTAACATTTTTGTTGTTCGGAATGTATAATGTGTTTATCTTCTAGATTTATCACTTTAACTCCACCAAGTGGTTGATAATCTTGTAGTTTTATCATTATAAATTGTATATTTGGTCTTTTATTTGATATTCATCTTGATATATCACTGTAACTTGTATAATTGGTCATTTTAAATGATATTCTTGTAGATTTATCATTATAACTTGTATAATTGGTCATGTTAAGTGATAATCATCTTGATATATCTTTCTAACTTGTATAATTATTCATTTTATGTGATAATCTTTTACAATTATCACTCTAATGTGTATAATTGATCATGTTAGTTGATATTTTTATAGTCTGTCATACTAGATTGTATAATTGGTCATTTTAAGTGATAATCTTTCATAATTATCACTCTAACTTTTATAATTGGTCATTTTAGTTGATATTCATCTTGATTTATTATTATAACTTGCATATTTGGTCATTTTAGTTGATATTCACCTTGATGTATCACCATAACTTGTATATTTGGTCATTTTAAGTGATTGTAGATTTATCACTATAACATGTATAATTGGTCATTTTAAGTGATAATCATCTTGGTATATCATTTTAACTTGTATAATTGGTCATTTTAGTTGATATTCATCTTGATTTATCATTATAACTTATATATTTGGTCATTTTATTTGATATTCATCTTGATATATCACTCTAACTTGTATAATTGGCCATTTTAAGTGATAATCATCTTGATATATCACTTTTACTTGTATAATTTATCATTTTAAGTGATAATCATCTTGAGCTATCACTCTAACTTGTATAATTGGTCATTTTAAGTGATACTAGTTTCTACGAACGTGTGTTGCACGTTGATACCATATAAATTACAACAGTAAAAACTTAGAAGATATAATTGTTGTGAATGTAAAATTGAAATAATACTATGTTTTGTTATAATATGAATGGAGGAGAAATACTATGCGATGATCCCTTGATTAATATAAACATATAGAGTAGTAGACAAAAATAATTTTTCCAAATTGAAAATGTTGAGAATTCAAATCAAATAATCCTTCAAATAATCAACCACAATTAACTTGGGGAAGCAAATCGAAACTAAGTACCTTCTTTTTATGTGCATGTACGATCTAACTTATGGCACATATCACTTCTCTTACCATCTAAGTTTCCTGTTGTGGTGTAGTCATCTTTTCTAGCAATTGTCGTTTGATATAGTAGTAACTATGAATTTATCTTATTCATCACTTGTCTTGTTTTACCGATCCCAAAAAGTCCTTTTTAAATCCTTGTTCCACTCCTTGAGATAAATAAGATTGAATCCTCCAGCTATTTTCCTTTTCAAAGTGTTGGGACAACTCAATCATCCTTTGAAAGATCCATAAACTCTGCCAACTATTTTCCTTTTCAAAGTGTTGTAACATATATCCATGCATATTCGAATAAGTTCTGGTTTGATTTTAAAGGGACAAACCCCATAAATAGAAACATATGAAATATTCGAAGATATTAAGAAGTAATTAAAAAGCATTAAATGGTTAGCTTGATTTAAGACAAAAGGGAAGAAAGAAGAGGAGAAGAAGTACTCACAGGAGAATAGGTGGCATTTATCACTCGTGCGATCGCACCTTATGCATCAACCATTCTGAAAATATTCACCAGACACTTTATTTTTTTAAGGTCACTTCTTTAGCTAGCGTTTGGACATAGATTCCCAAATAATTTTTGGGAAACACTTTTTTGGTGAAGTTTGATATGAAAATGAAAAAGTGTTTGGACATATTTTTTGGGAACAATTTTTTTGGCTCAAAAGAGCCTTTGAGCTCTTATGAAAATGAAATTTGATGTGTAAATGTTAGTTTTTGGCTCAAAAACAGCTCAAGGCCACTTTTTGAGTTTTTGGGACTTTTTGGGACAAGTTTTGCTCAAAAAGCATAAACAAACACTTTTTGGCCCAAAAACTCCCAAAAAATACCTCCAAAAACTATGTCCATAAACGATTCTATAGAAAAAATCATCATTTTTTCCTGAATGATATATCTGTGACATATCTCTTTTGATTGAGAAAACGTTAGTGCCATCAAGAAATTTGCAAAACAAAGAATCTTGAAATTTTCATTAACCTTGTGTGCACTTGTAGTTACTTCAAAATAATATAATCAGACACTAAGTCAAGTATATTAAAAGGTTTTCCAACCTATAATTAATTATTAATAATATTTGAGATCATCAGATGATGAACATTTATCATAATATTTGTCAAAGACAAGATTCTATAAATCACAAAGAACAGATAATTAAATACTGAGTACAGTAAAGAAAGTGGAACCCAAATTTGCCACTTTCTTCTTCAATCATCACCCTAAAGTTGAAATATTATTTGAAGCTCATTGATGCCAAAATATTACATTGTGTTAACGGCAAAGAAAGCCGTTTCATCTACTTCACCAAATGGTTCGGTCTTCATTTGGTTATAAATAACTTGCTTCTCACTTGACAATCATTCCAAAAAAACCTCAAGAAATTCTAAAATAAACTGTCAAGGAAGAACAGAAACATGAAGTTGTGGACGATTAATTCCAATTTCGGAGTATGGCTAGCTATGTTTCCTTCATGTAGTGCCAAGTGCAAAATTGTCATTGCTTTGTAAATCGAATCAATATTCTCACAGATTTTCTTATATAAGACTATAAAATCCATAGTGGAAGGGAGGATCCATGGTTATTCATCAGTCAAGAGAAATGTTTACCTTGTTTATGGGGTCTTCAAGCCACCTTGCATTCTAGATTAATTTCCAGGTCTATGGCAGATTGCTGCAACAAACTTGTATTCAGAACTTGGATGTCAAATCGTATTCGGCACCCTTGTAGTCAGTCGGTTGCCAATAGCTAAACTTTTGTCTAATAGGAGTATTGTTTATATCAAAATACTTCTCCACAAAACTGAACGTTGCAACTTTTGAAGATGTGACAACACTTCACCCGGGACTAATGTCAATAGTTGTTGTAGGTTTTTTTTTAAAGGTTAATTTTAATAGTTGTAAGGGCTTTTTGGTAATCTAACTTTTGATCTTTTTGAGTACATGCTTTTATAGTAATATGATATGATATGATTCTTGTAGAATTATCATTATAACTTGTATAATTGGTCATGTTAAGTGATAATCATCTTTATATATCACTCTAACTTGTATAAATGGTCATTTTGAGTGATTATCTTTTATAATTATCACTCTAACTTGTATAATAGATCATATAAGTTGATACTCTTTTAGATATATCACTTTAAACTGTATAATTGGTCATTTTAAGTCATTTTAGTTGATATTCATCTTGATTAATCATTACAACTTGATTTATCACTATAACTTGTATAATTGGTGATCTTAAGTGATATTCTTTTAGATTTATCACTATAACTTATATAGTTGGTCATGTTAAGTGATAATCATCTTGATATATCACTCTAACGTGTATAATTGATCATGTTAAGTGATTATCTTTCATAATTATCACTCTAACTCTTGTAATTGATCATGTTAGTTGATATTCTTGTAGATATATCACTCTAAATTGTATAATTAATCATTTTAAGTGATAATCTCTCATAATTATCACTTTAACTTGTATAATTGATCATTTTAGTTGATATTCATCTTGATTTATCACTACAACTTGTATATTTTGACATTTTAGTTGATATTCATCTTGATTTATCACTATAACTTGAATACTTAGTCATTTTAAATGATTTCCCATGGAACCTATGCATATAGAAGAATGCCATTTGGTTTATGCAATGCACGTGCTACATTTCAGTGATGCATGTTTGCAATTTTCTCTGACATGACTGAAAAAAATTTAGAAATTTTTATGGATAATTTCACCATTTTTGGTAAAACATTTGAAGATTATCTCCACCATTTGACATTAGTTCTTAAGAGATGTGAAGAGACAAACTTGATTCTTAATTGGGAGAAATATCATTTTATGGTTACTGAGGGAATAGTTTTAGGACATAAAATCACTGCTAAAGGGATAGAAGTTGATAGGCTAAAATTGATCTTATAGGAGGATTTCCTCCTCCCACAACTGTTAAAAGCATTAGAAGTTTTTTAGGCCATGCAGGTTTTTACAGACGGTTTATAAAAAAATTTTCAAAGATTTCAAAATCTCTGACTAACCTTTAGATGAAAGATGTCAAGTTTGATTTTTCAGGTGATTGTTCTGAAGCTTTTGAACCCTTAAGGAGAAATTATCATCTGCCCCTATAGTTGTATCCCCTGATTAGAGCCAACCTTTTGAGGTCATGTGTGATGCTAGTGATACAGCTGTTGGGGCTGTTTTAGGCCAGAGAAAAGATAAGATTTTTCGTCCCATATACTATGTCAGTAGGACTTGGAATGAAGCTCAGCAGAATTATGCCACAACAGAAAAAGAACTATTGGCAGTAGTATTTGCTTTTGATAAGTTTCATTCTTATTCGATAGGAATTAAGGTAACTGTTTTCACTGATCATGCAGCTTAAAAATACCTCTTAACAAAGAAAGATGCCCGACCTAGATTGTTAAGATGGATTTTACTTCTCCAAGAGTTTGACCTTGAAATAAAAGACAAAAAGAGAACCGAAAATCAAGTATCTGACTATTTGTCTAGATTAGAGAACCCTCCTTCTGAGTCTTGTGAAATAAAAGAAGAATTCTCTGATAAACATATCTTTTCTGTTAGCTCAGTTGTGACTCAACCACCCTAGTTTGCGGACATTGCAAATTACTTGGTTGGAAAGTAGACACCCCAAGATCTCTCTTACCAACAAAGAAAAAAAATCATATCTGATGCTAAGTATTATCTGTGGAGTGATCCTTACTTGTTTGAATATTATACAGATAATATTATTAGAAGGTGTGTGCCTGAAGAAGAAATGAGCAAGATTTTGTATCGTTGCCATGATGGAGCAATTGGAAGATATTATGCTGCAAATCGGACGGCCTTTAAAGTTTTGGAGGCTGGATTCTTCTGGCCAACACTTTCAAGGATGCTCTTGTGTATGTTGCACAATCTGACAAGTGTCAGAGAACAGGTAACATCACTAAAAGAGTTGAAATGCCACTGCAATCAATTCAGGTATGTGAGATATTTGATGTCTGGGGTATAGATTTTATGGGACTGTTTCCTTCATCTCATTCACTTGAATATATCCTCGTGGCTGTTGATTATGTTTGGCGATGGGTTGAAGCCAGTCCCACAAGAAACAATAACGCTCGAAGTGTGTGCAATTTTCTCAGAAAAAATATTTTTACCAAATTTGGCACACCACGAGTTATCATTAGTGACCATAGCACTCACTTCATGAATAGATAATTTTCTTCGTTGCTGTCAAAATATGGTGTAACTCACAAAATAATAACACCATATCATGCTCAAACACAAGGGCAAGTTGAGGTATCCAACCGTGAATTAAAAAGGATACTTGAAAAAACTGTTGGAATCTCAAGAAAATATTGGGCTTTAAAATTAGATGATGTATTATGGGCATACTGAACGGTATTTAAAACGCCAATTGGAACATCCCATATAGATTAGTCTTTGGAAAAGCTTTTCATTTGCCAGTCGAACTAGAACACAAAGCTTTTTGGGCATTAAAAGCACTGAATTTTGATTTAACATCTGCTGGTAAAAATAGATTTTTTTCAGATTAATGAATTGAAAGAGTTGAGGCTGGAAGCTTATGAAAATGTCAAGATTTATAAAGAAAAAACAAAAAAATGGCATGACAACTTGATCTGATAAAAAAGCTTCAAAATTGAAGATCAGTGATGAATATAATTTATTCATGTATTTTCTTATATAAAAATATAAATATTTTAAATAAAAGCATGAATAAATATATTTAGCTCTCCTATATTTCCTAACAAATCTTGCAGTGAAAAGAATACTTGGAAAGAGATATATATCATGAATAAAGCAAATAACAAAGGAAGAAGAGTTTTACGTCAAAAAGTCCATGACATGTCTTCCACACTATGCAAGAAAGTTGCTACATATCTTGGCTATTATATTTGCTTCTTATATGGAATAATACATTTAATAGAAGAATGTTGGAATTAAAGCAAAGAAGAAGCAAGAGAAGATTTCCACGTATTCATACCAATATGCAAGAAATTGTTTCACATATCCCTCACTATGGCTCATTGTTGTTATGCAAGATCTTGTTACACATTTCATCAATTGGCATTACAACAAGAAATGAAGGAATTCTCCATCTATAAATAGAGGACAATTCTCCCATAGTTGAAGCACCAAGTCATAGAATAGCTATTAGTCTTTAAAGTTTTCCTTTCTCTTGTCTTTCTTTTGTTAGTAGTAAAATACTCCTAGTTTTAAATATAAGTCTTTTAAATTCATTTTTTATCTTTTCATACTCCATAATGGAGTAATTCCTTTTTATTGAGATAGTTGATGAAACTTGATATATTTATAATACTTATCTCAGTTTTAATTTTGGCCTGAAATTATCTATTTCATATTTTACACTGTGCGGGAATATTAGTTTTATTATTCTTTACTATCACTCTTACATATTTTTATCTCGCGGTTATTATCATATTAATTTTTTAATTTTCACGGAGCAAAACTAATATGTGATAACTGATGAATAAAATAAGTAGAGCGAAAGTAATTTTTAGTAATCTACCATTTCAAGTCCGTAGTCTTGCTTGCCTCAGTTTTAATTCTCACGGAGGAATTGTTGTAGGCAAGATTATTGATTTTTAGTAAAAATATTCTCACGAAGTTTTCACTACTTTTTAGCACAATTCAGGCAAGGATATTATTTTGGTTTAACTGTCACTTGTAATAACTCAATTAATTTACATAACCTCACGGAGTGTTATTAATTGATTATTTTCTTGTGAGAAAAATATAATTGAATTAGAAATAAGCAATTATTCTTTAGATAAATACATGTCAAAATTGAGGTTTTTATTACAAATATTATCAAGTGAATTCAATGATTCCCAACTTCTTTTTAAATTAAAAATCTTCCACAAGTTATTTTGTTGTAGTTAAAAGTTCAAAAACTCACTTTTCATTAATTTGATTCTCTCAAATAGTATTCGAATTATTACAGGTCAGTAGCATAGATTTCTCAATCTCTGTGGGATGATATCTTAAACTATACTATAATTTGACAAAGCACGAGCAGGAAAATCCTATACACTTTGGCCTCGTCAATCAGGTACTTTACAATAGCCGACTCATGCTATTTTCTAGAAATTATAATCTAGGTGGACAGGTCCTTATATTGTTACATATGTCACTCCATATGGGGCAATTAAAATTCAGCAAATTAATGGAGGAGATAAGTTTAAAGTCAATGGCCACAGGCTAAAATTGTATTTTGGAGGACACTTTGAGCAATGATGTTAGGCCAAAAATGCATATATTTTAGTATTAGTTACCTCATATTTTGGTTCTTTTGTGGATTATTTTAGCATTAACAATAGTATTTTATGCTTATATTGGGTGTTTGAATGTGTAGGAATCAAGTGGTATGAAAAAGTGTTAAAATTTGATGATTTGGAGACAAATAAAGTGAATTTACAGCGTTGTAAGGTGCCAAGGTCGTGGACTAGCCATGAAAGGAATTTGAAGACGAAAGGTCACGGCCCAGCCATCGTAAGGCCATGATTTAGCCATGAAGTCGAAAGCAGAATTTTCAAAGCTCACGGTCTAGCCTTCGTAAGGCCATGATCCAGCCATGAAGACAAAACTTTTGGCGAAAAGTGACGAGGGGCAAACTTGTCCACGAGTTTCACACAAAATATATAAGATTTTCTAATATATTTTCATCCCCCATCTTGACCTGGAAAGGCTAGACCAATATTGTTGAAGCACTTTGGAGCTTGGAAACACATCAAATTCATTGGAACTGAAGAATCAAAAGAGTTTTTCTCAAATTTTCTTATTATCTCTTCCTATGGGTGTTGTTTTGACTCTGAATTCATTGTTGTTTAGTACAATTATGAGTAGCTAAATTTCTATTCTAGGATTTTGGTGAACCCGTTATTGGGGCAGTTTTGAGTAACTCCATAATTTAATTGATACAATATTTTATTTATTTGGCTATATTTATATTGAATTCAATTGTTAGGCCTGCAATTGTTTGCATCCTTTTTGCTTCAATGATCTTGGGAAAGACGTTTGGGTCAAGGTCAGTCAAATAACAGTACTTCAGGTTATGATAAGGGATTATATAAGTTGATTTAGAGTCATTATAGGGATATCGTGATTCGACTGTGGCCTGAAATTGGACAGTTCTTAATGGTCTTGATTAATTTGGGAAAAATAGTTCAAGAACTGTGTTGTTAGTAGTTGGGAAACTCTAGCAAACAAGTTTAAGTTCAAGGCCAATAGAATAGTATCTTGTGCAAGTTTGGAGTGAATTCAGGACTAAACCAGTAACTGAGGAATTCATTATCCTAGGCTTTTTAACATCTGAAAGTTCAATTTTTATCATTCTTAGTTGATCTTAGTTAATTGTTAGTTAAATTAATAGTTCACTACTTGAAACATTATTGTTGAACTTTGAATCTTTGGCTATTAAAGTTACTAGAACTTGACGTTGCTCCCTGTGAGATTCGACTCTGGACTTGTTAAATCGGGTTATATTTGCAGCGACCGCTTATCCTTTTTAGGACGAGTTTTGGGCGTGATCAAATTTTGGCGCCGTTGCCGGGGAGCAAACGGTTCAAGTTTTAGTAGATTGAAGTTGTTGATTCTTTAAAGTTGTAAGTGTAAATATTTTTAAGTTTAAATTTGAACAATTCCTTAGCTCTTGTACATATTTGTTTGTTTAAGAAACATGACACCTGGGACTGAAAATATTTTGGATGATGGCTATTCTTGTTTTGGAAATCCTTACGCATATTTTGACGGATTTCTCCCTTGGAAAAGTTGTCAAAATGCTACTTTTTGTGGTTCTTCTTATATGTCTTACCCTTCCCCGATCCCCTATTATGATGATTCTTCCTTTGCTGGTGACAGTGAGTTTAAGAATAGGAGGTGCTTACTTGAAGTAGGAAGTGAGAATCAACAAGTCATGGAGGAATTTTGGGACAATAGCCTAAAATATGACTTGACCTTTGAGATGATAGATGAACAAAAAGGGCAATTCCAACCATTCAATCCTATGGTAGAGAATGTTGTCGAGATTGAGAAAAGGACACTAGAGTCAAGAGATGAAGTGCAAAATGTTATATTGGAGAATTCTAGTGTGTGCAAAAGTGAGGATATTAAAAATGAAATATTTTTGAAGTTTAACTGCGTTAGCCCTCATTCGAAACACTTTTCGACGTTGAGTTTGGATGGTGATATGGATGTTGATCCGTTGGAGCCCTTAAAGGAGCCTAAGAAGGCAGAACAATGTGTTTTCTTACTTGAATTTGTGATGCCAAAACGAGAAAATGACATGCCTCGATCAAAGGCCAAGACATGGATAATGAATATTTCGGAACTTGGTTCACTTGAATTTGCACCACCCCGAGAGCATGATCATAAGCTTGAATCCAAATTGGGGAGGCAATTCATCTTTTCAAAGTGAAGAGAAAAGATGTGATGTTGGGATGCGCCATGCCACGACATTAAATAAGGCGCTTGTTGGGAGGCGACCCAACTATTATTACTTTTTTTTTAGTTTAGTTATTTTCTTTATAGTATATTACTCTGTGTGTTTTCTTATATTGCAGGCTCTTGTAGTTTTGAGTCTAACTGTGCGCTGCTTGTAATTCTGTGTTCTTGTCTAGGAGAAGTCTGAGTATCCCGTGCTCTATGGAGGTTGAGCCTGCAAGAGATGATGATGGCGTGTAGGAGTCTCGTAAATCTGTGGATCAGATGGCGCCACATATAGTGCCAGTTCTTCGGGCTTACAGCCCCAGGGAGTATTTCTTCCCCCTTGGTTTATATGTTGTTGCATTGAGGACAGTGCAACTTGTTAAGTATGGGGTGGGGAGTACTTTGTATTTATTCAATGTTTCTTTTATAATAATAATCTCTTTGCATTTTCTTAGCCTTGGTTCTTTCCCATTGAGTTATTTCAGCTAAACCAGGTATTTTGTAGGTTGGATATAAAAAAAAATTTAAAAAAAAAAAGAGAGAGAGAAGAAAGAGTTGAGAAAAAGGAAAAATGGAAATGATGCAGAAAGAGAGAGAAGTAAGGACTTTGAAAAACAGCCTTTAGCTAGAACTACCTACATATTTTGAACTTC
This sequence comes from Petunia x hybrida, assembly GCA_037355625.1. Taxonomy (NCBI): domain Eukaryota; kingdom Viridiplantae; phylum Streptophyta; class Magnoliopsida; order Solanales; family Solanaceae; genus Petunia; species Petunia x hybrida. Next base: position 7,798,434 of record JBBBVM010000035.1, read on the forward strand.
CTTTTTGAGTTCATAATTAGGTATTGCAAGGTGAAACTGAAATGATCCTTGAGTTCCATGTACAGTATGTGGCGAGCTTATTTTTTCTACTTCTCATATTTCATGTTAAGTCTAGAACTTGCCCTCCTTGTTGTTTGAGGCGAAATCCTAGGTAGTCTTGATTTTTAGGATGAAAGTAGGCCTTCTTTGGCCCACCAGTGACTAAATAAGCCTACCTAATGAATGAATTCCTCAGTGTCTCAGTATGAGCCTATTGACTTTTTCTTTGGCAACCAGAGTTACAAGCCCTATCCCTTTTTGCTATTTACCTCTCTTGTTATCCATCTTCCTTAACTACTTTAAGTTGTGTGATTGGTAAGATGGTGGGTTATTCATAAGAGTTGTGTACTTGAGAAAAAAGTTGCAAAAGAATGAAGGTAGAAATACTTGATATTCTCCTCATATACAAAAATGTGAAAAGTGAAAAAGAGAAAGAAAAAAAATCAAAAAGCAAAGAAAAAAATGAAAAAGAAAAGAGATGAGTAAATTGATGAATAAATGAGGAGAAAGAACGGTGTAAAAGAAGGGACACTTGAGCTTAGAAAGTGGATATGGATAAGAATCTTGGGAAGTGCTACAATTGTATGAATAGGTGAGGAAATTAGTAGTGAGTGATGCTTAAAGTGTTTAGGGGAAGAATTAGTCACTATTTATCAAAAAGTGTACCACACCTTACCCCAAGCCAACATTACAACCTATGAAAAGTCCTACTTGACTTTTGATCAGAACTCCTACATTAGTGGAGAGCAACAAAATGGGCAAGCCTACGGTACTTTCAGTGAGACATGAGAAATTTCTGTGTGAGTGTGAGAGTGTTTATTATTTCATATGCCACAGATTTTCTTGAAATTATATATTGTGTGTTTGGTGGCATCTTCTTGTTGTGCGGAACATTGGAACTTGAGTGATCTATAGGTTTCTATTTTCAAAACTTGATTATGACCAAAAGAAAGGGTGTTTGAATTTCATAGGTGAGTTCGGTTAGGTTGTTTGTCATGAGTTCTTATCTAATCTTGATGTCTTGCCTGCTTTCTATGTTCTTTTTATTTGCTGGAGGACGAGAAAAATCTTAAGTATGGGGTGGTGATGTTAGGCCAAAAATGCATATATTTTAGTATTAGTTACCTCATGTTTTGGTGCTTTTATGGATTATTTTAGCATTAACAATAGTATTTTATGCTTATATTAGGTGTTTGAATGTGTAGGAATCAAGTGGTATGAAAAAGTGTTAAAGTTTAATGATTTGGAGCAAAATAAAGTGAATTTACAGCGTTGTAAGGTGCCAAGGCCGTGGATTAGCCATGAAAGGAATTTGAAGACGAAAGGTCACGGCCCAGCCATCGTAAGGTCATGATTCAGCCATGAAGTCGAAAGCAGAATTTTTAAAGCTCACGGTCCAGCCATCGTAAGGCCATGATCTAGCCATGAAGGAAAAATTTCTGGCGAAAAGTGACGAGGGGCAAACTTGTCCACGAGTTTCACACGAAATATATAAGGTTTTCTAACCTATTTTCAGCCTCCATCTTGACCTGAAAAGGCTAGACCACCATTGTTGAAGCACTTTGGAGCTTGGAAACACATCAAATTCATTGGAACTGAAGAATCAAAAGAGTCTTTCTCAAATTTTCTTATTCTCTCTTCCTATGGGTGTTGTTTTGACTCTGAATTCATTGTTGTTTAATACAATTATGAGTAGCTAAATTTCTATTCTAGGATTTTGGCGAACCCGTTATTGGGAAAGTTTTGAGTAACTCCATAATTTAATTAATACAATATTTTATTTATTTGGCTATATTTATATTGAATTCAATTGTTAGGCCTGCAATTGTTTGCGCCCTTTTTGCTTCAATGATCTTAGGAAAGACGTTTGGGTCAAGGTCAGTCAAATAACAGTACTTCAGGTTATGATAAGGGATTATATAAGTTGATTTAGAGTCATTATACGGATATCGTGATTCGACTGTGGCCTGAAATTGGACAGCTCTTAATGGTCTTGATTATTTTTGGAAAAATAGTTCAAGAACGGTGTCGTTACTAGTTGGGAAATTCTAGCGAACAAGTTTAAGTTCAAGGTCAATAGAATAGTATCTTGTGCAAGTTTGGAGTGAATTCAGGACTAAACCAGTAACTGAGGAATTCATTCTCCTAGGTTTTTAACATCTGAAAGTTCAATTTTTATCATTCTTAGTAGATCTTAGTTAATTGTTAGTTAAATTAATAGCTCATTACTTGAAACATTATTGTTGAACTTTGAATCTTTGGCTATTAAAGTTACTAGAACTTGACGTTGCTCCATGTGGTATTCGACCCCGGACTTGTTAAACTGGGTTTGATTTGCAGCGATCACTTATCCTTGTTAGGACAAGTTTTGGGGGTGATCAAGCAACAACCATCAGTAACCATGATAGACAGATGAGTTTCGCAGTTATTACGTCGAGCTGGCGACGTTAAACTCGGAACTAAGGTTTCTTACCCGTAGCCATTGAGGGTGAAGCAATGGAGCCTCATAAGTCCAACATAGATCTGACTAATTAACTACATACATAACCAATTAATCTGGTCAATATCCAGATTATTGTACAACCAGAACATATCATGAAGGCCTCTACAAAAACAGAGTCACCTAGACTGGAGTAACTACATGGTGATTGGTATGCCTAACTTACTGGTTGGTCAACCATTTAATTGTGCGATTTTATGTTGGCACAGGTAATTTTATGGTTTATATTCAAACCAGGACCTCTTGACTGTTAAGGTGTTATAATAATCAGTCGATTACACAAAGAATATGTGTGGTCACAGTTTCTTTCAAGCTTTCTTCTGTGATTGTAAATTTGAAAGCCAAAAATATTTTTATATTTTAATTGTTAAGAAGTATTTTTTTATTTTAATTATCCTAGTTTTAATTTTATTTTTTTAAAAAAAACTTACCTTTTACTCCCTTTTCACTCGTGTTGAAACATGTTTTCATTCAGGAGAATGAAATGTTCGATTGTGGGGGAGGATTATTCTTATTTATATATTGCTAAATATAATATCTTCTTCTAAGACTTTTTGTAGGTATTTAATTAATAACATAAATTCTTTACATTTTGCTCAATATTTTTTTTTTATTTTTCACCATATGCTTTTCCATATATGATTTTGATTTTTTGAAAACAGTAGCAAGCATCTTCTACTCAGGAAATCATTGCCATTGAGAAAAGTTATGATCACAAAAGTAGGAAGATAACTTGACTAGAACTTGTTCTAAATGTTTTTCGATGCGAAATAATGGATGACATTGATTTTTGAAAAATGAATTTAGGTCTTCTTTGATTCCCAATTCTAGCATCTTTATTTTTATCCAAATATACATATTTTATCTCTTAGAACCTTTTTTTTAGCCTTGATCCTAATTTTTGTCAAACACCATATTTCTCTTAGAAAAAAAAAAGAGAAAAAATATATATATTAGTAATATATATGTATATATCTCTATATATACTCATATAAACACACTTTCTTCCAGCTGTTAATGAGCACATATTGATATCAACAAGAGGAAGAAGTACCAAAAAAATAAAAATAAGAAAAGAAAAAAGAGAGTATATGATTGTTAATGATATTGCAAAGGCATGGAATGTAAAAATGAGGAGTGCTTAAAAAAAAGTATGGAAATACTAAGAACCAAGAAATGTTTTCTCAAAGTTGGAAGGAGAAAAGTCACTATAAATATATCCTTACCCTACCAACCTATAGCCTGACATTACAAGCCAAGAAAAGCCCTAAAAGATTTTAAAAATTAGTGTTGTATCTATATTAGTGGAGATAAACATGAAAAACAAGCATATGGACTTGGCTATGATACTTACTGTATAAGTGATCGTAAATCTATCAATTCTGAAAGATTCAAGGGGCGAAGAATGCAAGGTTTTGTTAATCAAGTCAGCATTCAGACATAACGTAAAGGATTTGGTGAATTTAGAAAGGATAAATGCATTGAACATAATGCGAGATATTTATTTTGAATAAATTGCATATCCTACAAAAGTCGTAATTTTTGAAGAGAATGCTTTAAAAAAATAATTCTTTTTACTCGAGCACGATCAAAATTTCAAGTATGGGGAATTTGATGGATATAATTTATTCGTGTATTTTCTTATATAAAAATATATATACTTTAAATAAAAGCATGAATAAATATATTCGATTCTCCTATATTTCCTAACAAATCTTGCAGGGAAAAGAATACTTGGAAAGAGAAAATAAAGAAGCTAGAAAATGAGAAGATATCTACATATCAACATCAATTGCAAGAAATCTATGACATGTCTTCCTCACTATGCAAGAAAGTTTCTACATATCTTGGCTACAATATTTGCTCCTTATTATACATCTTTTTTTATATGGAATTACACATTTAATAAAAGAATGTTGGAATTAAAACAAATGAAGGAGCAAGAGAAGACTTCACGTATCCATGTCATTATGCAAGGAACTTGCTAAACATCTTCATCAATTGGCATTTCAAGACTTCACGTATCTATGTCATTATGCAAGGAACTTGCTAAACATTTTCATCAATAGACATTTCAAGATTTAATAAAGAAATGTTCTTCTATAAATAGAGGACAACTCTCTCGTAGTTGAAACGCCAAGTTATAGAATAGCTATTACTCCTTAAAGTTTTTCTTTCTCTTTCTAGTAGTAAAATACTTCTAGTTTTAAATATAAGTCTTTTAAATTCTATTTTTATCTTTTCATACTCCATAATGGAGTAATTTCTTTTTGTTGGGATAGTTGATGAAGCTTGATATATTTATAATATTTATCTCAGTTTTAATACATACTTGGCTTAAAATTTTCTATTTCACATTTTACACTGTGCGGGAATGTTAGTGTTATTATTCTTACTATCATTCTTACATATTTTATCTCGCGGTTATTATTTCTCACGGAGCAAAATTAATATGTGATAACTGATGAATAAAATAAGTAGAGTGAAAGTGATTAATAGTAATCTACCATTCCAAGTCCATAGTCTTAATTGCCTCAGTTTTAATTCTCATGGAGGAATTGTTGTAGGCAAGATTACTGATTTTTAGTAAAAATATTCTCACGAAATTTTTACTATTTTTTAGCACAATTCAGGTAAGGAAAGTATTTTAGTTTAACTGTCACTTGTAATAACTCAATTAATTTACATAACCTCACGGAGTGTTATTAATTGATTATTTTCTTGTGAGAAAAATATAATTGAATTAGCAATAAGCAATTATTCTTTAGAGAAATACATGTCAAAATTAAGGTTTTTATTATAAATATTATCAAGTGAATTCAATGATTCCCTACTCTTTTTAAATTGAAAATCTTCTGGAAGTTCCTTTGTTTTAGTTAATGTTAATTAAAAGTTTAAAAACTCACTTTTTATCAATTTGATTCTCTCAAATAGTAGTCGAAATATTTCAAGTCTGTAGCATAGATTTTCCCATCACTGTGGGACGATATCATAAATTATACGAGAATTTGACAAGTACGAGCAGAAATTATACACTTTGGACTCGTCAAAGGCATTGAGAGTTCTTCTATTTCTAAAGCATTTCCTCCATTCCACTTCCATATTTTCACCCTCGGACTCATCACTTTCTTGAAATTGAGGTTGTGCTTGTTCTTGTTCTTGTTCATCCTTCCCCTCCGCTTCATTAGCCTCGGTTTCCATGGGCACTTGCGGTTGAGCTTGTGAGGAAGAAAATCTTGCTTCTTTTTCTTTCTTAATTCTCCCCGTGTTTGCTTGTCATGTTGGCTAAAGGTATGTCATCTCGTTCATCATGATTGGAGAGGGGTTAATCTTGTTTCCTTTTTCCGGCTTTTCTCATTGTTCCTACAACACATAAAAATTATAGTTAGTAATGCCCGAGTATATTACACCATGAAAGCAAAAGGAAAAAATAAAGCAACAATGCAATACAAGGGGAGGCGGCCCGCCCAAGTGATGAGGTGGTCCGCCTCTGTGATGTTGAGGCTGCAGGAACCAGGGCCGGGCGGTCCGCCTGGCAAGATACTGAGGGGGGTTTTTCAGAGGCGGTCCACCCAAGTGCAGAGGCGGTCCGCCTCTCCAAAGTCCAGAGAATGTGTATTTTATGCCTTAGCCAAGTTTTCAAGGTTCCAAGAGGGGGCGGTCCGCATCAATGATGAGGTAGTCCGCCCAAAACAATTCAACCATTTCACGGCTATTCAATCTATCCTACGAGCTACAAGCAAGATTATCATGATTTTGCGGGTTTCAAGTCGCGATTCAACCCAATCGGCCATTAAAACCCTCCCCCAACTAGTGGGTTTCATGATTGAAACTCCTTTAGCAACTTCAAACAACCAAGAATAGGCATAAAAATATTTAAACTCTAAAGAACAATTCAAGCTAAACACAAACAACTCAACTTCAAGATTCTTATGTATGTTCTGACATGAATGATTTTCAAGTACTCTCGAACAATCAACCTACTTTCAAAACTCCTAATCATGCTCAAACAATCAAAACAAGCATACAAGATTATGATGTCAAGTCAAATTCTAAGTTCAAGCGCACATTAGCAATTTTTCTTGAATTTTCGCTTCCCCTAACTAACGGGTTGTCACACTTGAGCGTTCAAAACATCAACATGGCATTCCCCACAATCTACAACAATCCAAGCAACCAACTAGAGCAAGTTCAATTCATAGGTGCAAGATTCAAGTTCAAACATGAATTTTCAATTCTTGAATTTCAATTTCGCCCACCAATTCAAGTTTAAAGCATCAAAATGGCTTTTCATGTTTGAATAAACATAGCACCAACAATTTTAAACAATCTCAAGCACCCAATTCTAGATGATTCAAGTCATGGGTTCAAAGTTTCATTCAATTTCAAGCTTTTCATGTAGAACCCTAACTTTTCAATTTCCTTCAAATTCAAGATATAGCATTCAAGTACAAGGATCAACTATTACACCAAATTAAACTATTATTAACTACTCCTAATCCTAAAAATATGATTCTACAAAGTTAAAGGACTTTAAAGAAAAATTAAAAAATTTGTGCACATACCCGAATTCTAAGTGAACTTTGAATATTGAAAGTGATCTTGGAGTGATTTGTGCGTGTTGTTAATGATTGAAAGTGAGATTTTTAGATTGGAGGTGAAATTTTCGGCCAAGGGGTACTTTTTTTTTTGTTAAAATTGTGAAAGAATGAAAAATGGGAAGGTTGGGGATGCTTTACGCCTTAAACCCGATGGGTCGGGTTCCCTTACCCATTTAGGCGGTCCGCCTAGTTGGGCAGGCAATCCGCCTAGGCCTGTTGACAATCTTTTCTTCACTTTACGCACACACACTTACTTGGGCGGTCCGCCTAATGAATGAGGCGGTCCACCTGAGCCATACTTTAGCCAATTTTTTGCAATTTTCAAGTTTCCAACTCTTTGAACTTTTTGGGGTGCCCCGCTTGCCACAGAGGTGGTCCCCCTCAAACTGCTCCAAGCTTTTCTTGGCCTTTATCCATCACTTTTCAACTCTCGTACTCACATACACTTAGATACCTGCACAAGTAGCAACTAATTACACTAAAAACTTGGGTTGTCTCCCAAGAAGTGCCTACCCTCCTCCTCCAAGCGGGACAAGTGGTCTGCCACTTGGTTTTCAGTCTCTTTTCGATCAAGAACTTCAATATCAAATTCTTGGAGGAGCAACATCTATTGGATAAACCTTGCCTTTGAATCTTTCTTTACCCATTAATATGATTGGTATGAACAATTGTCTTCGATCCCACTAAATATGACTGAAACTTCTCTGTCACGACCCAAAATCTGGATCCGTGATGGCACCTAAACGATATTGCCTAGGCGAACCAACAGAAACAAAAATGCGGAAATAAACTGAAAGAAGAGAAACATGATGAAATATATATATAAAATTGGAATCCAAAAGAAGGTAGACACCCCTATCTACTATACCCAACAAACACCAATGGAGCATCTATAGAGTGACTCAATCGAAATAAAATACAACAGAAGTGAAGTGGAGTCTATCTCTATACAACACTGGCGGTACGCCACCGTGGACTGTACGGTTGGCTCACCTCAACAAAATAATACAGCAGCCTCGAACGGTCGCTACTGTCTCGATGGCTATCTAGAAGAAGTACCTGCACATGTGGCAGAGTAAGTTATGAGCCGAAGCCCAGTAAGATCACTGACAGGCCCGCTAAATCACTCTTGCGGGACAAGTCGCAAACATGCATCGCAAGCAACTAAGCACGTCGTTTCTACGTAAATAAATAGCGCAGTCGCACATATTCACAATATAATTATCCAAGTATATATAATTATATATATATATATATATATATATATATATCCATACGTATGTACCTATGTACATACAGATAGCATATGTCACATACACATTAAGTTAGCCAGTAGTCTCAGAATATCATACACAAGTCAAAGAGGATTATGCCCACCCAACGTAAGGCCTAGGTCAATCAAACAGTGGTTTGGAGGTCCCATCTCTACTCCCACGCCGACTAACCTAAACCTACGGTAGGCTAGCAACACCGCCAACGGACGTAGGCAACAATACATTCATCACTCAATATCAGCACGCACCCTGTGCGGCTCCGTCTATAGGCCATAACGCCATTGTCAACATAAACAACATACCAGTGACCCGTAGTCACTGTCTCAATCATAAGGAGGTAGACCAATGACCCGTAGTCGTTGTCTCATCTCATCTATATACGACCACACCACACCCCCTGTCAAGTGTGTCGTGTCTCAACAATCTAGTGACCACACCACACCCCCTGTCAAGTGTGTCACATCTCAAATATCTAGTGACCACACCACACCCCCTGTCAAGTGTGTCACATCTCAATAATCAAGTGTCCACACCACACCCCCTGTCAAGTGTGACACATCTCATAGTATAGGCGACACCACACCCCCTGTCAAGTGTCCCTCTAACCGTATTAATATCCACGACATTAATAACAATAACAGAAATAATAACAGAAATATTAATAACGATAATATTACACAGTCACTGTAACCAAGATTGGTTATGCCAGCTCAATGTAAAGCGGAGGTTAACCCGACGACGGTTTGGAAGTACAATCCCTACTCCCGTGTCGTCTAACCAAAGGTTACGAGGAGTCAGCACTACACAACCCGTCATGATAACCATACAAGTACCAAATTCGTACATAAGGCGGCAGAAACCTCGACAAGACATAATCAATGATATGCCGGTAACATCCTCGGCCATATCCCCAGGTCCTTGCTATCTAATCATGACATAGCAAGCAATCCCACAATATAAGTCATCGCTATCTCAATGTAGCGTCTAGACCGGCACATACCTCGGTCAACTCAGTTACTCACTATTTATGATCAAATAATAGTAAGCAATCCCACAATATAATTAATCGCTATCTCAATATAGCGTCTAGACCGGCACATACCTCGGTCAACTCATGTCTTTACTATTTATATTTAATTAATAGTAATATACCTAGCCAACGCTAGTCAATTCATATTTAACACATAGCCCTAAGCTAATCACATAAGAGTACCCGAAGCGTACTAGCATGCTGGACGTATCCACAAGCAAAGTAGAGGTCAAGTCTCACTTACCTCGAATTCCGGTTCAAAGCTAGGAAGCAATCTCCTTTCCTGCTCTTCTTGTCCTCGGGGAACCTTCCTCTAAGTCTATCAAGACAATATAGCACTCATTAGTGCTCAATTATAGAGAACTAAGCTCATATACGACTTAGGATAAAATTACCAAAATACCCTCGGGTGGGACCGAGCCCAAAATTAATAAAATATACATTTCCGGACTCCCCGCACTACCGTGAGTCCAAATATGCAATTGGGTTTCTCATACGAGCCTTGCTCGTTGATTTTCCCCAAATCTTAAAATTTAGGATTCTAACTCATTTCCTATGAATCAAGCTTTGATTCTCATGATATATGATATGAAATGAGTTATGGAGGCTTACCTTAAGATTATACACGTTTTGAACCTTCCAAAATCGCCTCCAAATCGCCTCCTTTGAATAAAAATTCGGTTTCCCGAAATCTGTCCCGAAATGACCCTTTTATAGCAGTTTTTTTTACCACTGTAACAGCCTCTGTTCCAATAATCATAACTTTTGATAGGAATGTTCAAATGTCCTGAAACCAATGGCATTAAAACCAAAACTCAAAGAGCTACAACTTTCATGTTTTGAGTTTTTCCTAATTCCTTACGGATTGGCCGGAAAAATACCATTTTTCCGGCTGCTCGCAACAGAAACAGTAGCAGAAACAGCAGTTTCGCACCAGAAAAATCCGAACTGTTTTGGGTCCAAACGGGACCCTACGAAGCTCGGAATGACCCCAAATTTTGCACACAAGTCATAAAATACTTGGGTGACATGCTCGTCCAGACGAAACTCAATTCGGACCTCCAGAACTCAAAAAGTGGGTCCCACGGCAAAGGTTCAATTTTCGACTTTGTCAAAATAGCGAAATTTAACCAAACGACCTCGGAATCCAATTCCGAAAGTTGCTACAAGTCACAAATGACTATACGAACCTAACGGAACTTTCGGATCTCTCATCGGAGCTCATTTGCTCAAATCGAGCTCGGAAACCTCTTTTAACTCACGATAAGCTGAAGGAATGCTCTCGGCGCAGGATAAGCTGGAACTGCTAACCTACACCTAAAAGCTATGACTCAGCTGCGTAAACCCACCGTAAAACCCACCGGAAAACCCTCCACCCAACCGGAAAACACAGAGACACCTGAAGATCAAGTCTATAGGCGAACCCCCTTAACATTTGGGAGCTTTCTACCGCCGATGTTCTCAATTAGAGAAGAAGCAGATGAGGAAGAACTACCACCAGAAGCTGAACCTGCGATAATGGTGCAAGGGGTAGCCACAGCAATCAAGGAGGAGCTAGCTGGCCGCCGATTGCAGTACTCAGATACAACCTCGTCGGCTCAGCCAACACCGAATGATAAGAACAATAGGAGCTCACAGATGGGTAAGTCACTCTCTTATGTCCCACCAGCTACTAGAAATGGTAAATTAGTGGTGAAAATTGAGCAGGAGGACATCAAACCCCAGGAAGACTACTGGAAAACAGCCCTTATAGGGTATGTAGTAGGAGATAGCCCATATGTCAATTCACTGGAAAACTATGTCGCAAATGTCTGGAATTTTGTCACAAAACCCCAGATCTTAAAGCATGATGATGGGTACTTTTTGTTTAAATTCAGAACCATAGATGAATGTGACCTGGTACTCCAATCAGGCCCATACACCTTCCACAATAAACCTCTGATTCTCCACCAATGGTCTATAGACTTCAGCTTCAACCCAGAGTGTATCACAGTTATACCCCTTTGGGTAACTTTCCCTGGACTCCCAATAGGCTATTGGTCGGCTGAAGCTCTAAGCAAGGTAGCAAGTGCAATAGGCAAACCAATGTATACAGACAGATTCACTGCAAACATGGGGAAAATATCTTATGCTAGGATCTTGATTGAAGTTGATGTGTCACAGCCCCTGCTGGACTGTATAGAAATTGACACACCTACAGGAGTGATATACCAACCTGTGGGATATGACTGGATTCCCAAATTCTGTACTGAATGCATGAGGTTTGGACACACAGCTGATAACTGCTGGAAAACTGAACAGCAAGAAGAATCTCAGCAGCAGCAGAAAGTGACTAGGAGGAGAAAGAAGAGAAACAAGAAGCCTACTAAACTAGAATGGCAAGCCAAAGAAACAGTCCAGGGTGAACAACAACAAACTGACCAACATGGACTGCATCCTGACCAAGAGGAATCAGTTCCACAGGTGACCCAAGCCAAGAATGGAGAACACAACACCCTTAGCACCCAGCATGGAGATCAGCAAAAGAACCAACAGCAGGGCAGGCCACAAGCAGTGCATCCTGGGCCTATAGCTACTATGAACAAATTTGCATCACTGTTTGTTGAAGCTATGGATCCTGCTGAAGCTGGTACCCACCAGCCCCCATGATCATAGCCACATGGAATATTAGAGGGCTCAATAAGGCCCTCAAACAAAAAGAGTTGAAGCTCTTTTTGACAAAGAATAAAGTGGATCTCATAGGCTGTATTGAGACCAGGGTCAAACAAAGAAAATCTAAAAAAATAATGACACAGATAGCAAAGGGATGGAACACCTGCTCCAACTATGTGCAGGCAAGTAATGGAAGGATTTGGCTCCTCTGGAAACCACACATCAAAGTCCAAGTGCTGACAGTTGCTGAACAATTAATTCACTGTCATGTTGAGGACACTACCACACACTTCAGAACTTACCTAACTGTGATATATGGTAAGAATGAAGTAAGCCAAAGAGAAACTTTATGGAATGAGCTGCAGCTGATAGGAATGCAAACACAAGCTGCATGGTTACTAAGTGGGGACTTTAACAATGTCCTTACCTCTGAGGACAAGATAGGGGCACCAGTAACAATGCAGGAAACACAGGGCTTTCAGAAATGCCTGGATAACCTGCAACTAACACCCCTGAAGGCAGTAGGTTGGCACTTCACTTGGTGCAACAAGCAGCAAGGCAATAACAGAGTATACAGCAAAATAGATTGGGCACTGGGGAACTATCAATGGTTGCAGCAATATGGGCACATAGAAGCAGACTACATGAACCCACAAGTGTCAGACCATTCCCCCATTTTAATAAAATGTGGTAGAAGAACCAGCCTTCACCCTAAGCCATTTAAGCTCTATGCTAATGTAATGAACCATCCAGAGTTTGGGACTAAAGTCAACATGGTTTGGCATCAGCACACAGGAGGCAATGCAATGTACAAAATATGGGAGAAACAGAAGATTCTTGCAGAAGAACTCAAGGGCATCTCCACCTACTTAGCATCCTATGAGCAGAAGCTAACCCAGGCAAGAGAAAAGCTGGATATAGTGCAGGATAAACTCAAGGCAACACCAGTTGAGCAGCAGTTGATAGACAAAGAGAAGGAGCTGCTGACAGAGATAGAACACTGGAGCTTGATAGAGGAACAAGCACTCAGGCAGAAATCTAGAGCCACCTGGATAAACCTAGGGGATGCAAATACTAAGTATTTCCATGCACAATGGAGAATCAGAACAGCAAGAAATGCAATCAACTCTGTCTATACTGAACAGGGAGTCAAGCTTACTGAACCCAAAATGGTGGAACAGGAGTTCCTAGCCTTCTTCACCAGTCTCATGGGGAACAATGCAGAGGAACTACCATGTCCTAGTTCTGAAGTCATAAAGCAAGGTACATGTCTGACATATACCCAACAATGCCAACTAATTCAGGATCTTACTGAAGATGAAGTGGTAAAGGCAATTCATGACATGCCTAAGGACAAAGCCCCAGGAGTAGATGGCTACCCTATAGAATTCTACCTGCAGAACTGGGAAACACTCAAAGGAGATGTCACAGAAGCAGTCCATCAGTTCTTTAGGACTGGTAAGATCCTACCCAAGATGAACTGCACAGCTATCACCCTGGTGCCTAAAGTCCCATCCCCCACCACAGTAAAGGATTACAGGCCAATAGCATGCTGCACAACACTATACAAGATCATTGCTAGAATCTTGACAAATAGACTAAGTGGAGTTGCTAATGCAATTGTCAGTACATCACAGTCAGCTTTCATCAAGGGCAGAAGCATACTAGATAACATCCTATTCAGCCATGAACTATTCAAAGGATATGGAAGGACAGGCATGTCACCTAGGTGTGTTCTCAAAGTTGACCTTAGGAAAGCATATGACACATTGGAGTGGAGCTTTCTACACAGGGTACTGATTGATCTTTGCTTCCCCCACAAATTCATACAATGGATAATGGAGTGTGTGACAACTGTCACCTACTCCTTAGTATTGAATGGAGGACTCACTAGACCATTTAAAGCAAGAAGAGGACTCAGACAAGGTGACCCTATGTCCCCCTACCTGTTTGTCATAGCAATGGAGTACTTGCAAAGGGAAATGAACCAGCTTCAAAGAAATGGAGACTTCAATTTCCATCCTAGATGCAGAAAGTTTGGAGTCACTCACATATGCTTTGCTGATGATCTGCTCATGTTCTGCAGAGCAGACCTTGAATCTGTTAAGCTATTACATGCTGCCTTCCAGAAATTCTCTCAAGCATCAGGACTTCAAGCCAATCCTGACAAGAGCTCAGCATACCTAACTGGAGTAACCCATGAAGAAAAGGAGAAAATACTGGACTACCTAGGATTTGAGGAAGGACAACTACCCTTCAAATACCTAGGAGTACCACTGTCTACAAAGAAACTGTCAGTAGCTCAATGCTTTCCCTTAATTGAGAAGATAACAGCCAGGATGAGATGCTGGTCAACAAACCTGTTGTCCTATCCAGGCAGGTTGCAACTGATAAAATCAGTTATCTTTGGACTACAAACCTACTGGGCACAGATATTCCTAATACCAAAGAAGGTGATCAAAGCAATAGAAGCAGCCTGCATGACATTTCTTTGGACAGGGTCTGTAACTATCTCAAAGAAGGCCTTAGTTGCCTGGGACAAAGTCTGTTTGCCAGCAGCTGCTGGGGGACTGAACATCCTGAACCTCTACACCTGGAACAAAGCTGCACTACTGAAGCAACTATGGGCTATAAACTGCAAGAAAGACAGCCTATGGATCAGATGGATACACAGTTACTACATCAAGCAGCAAGCTCTGGAGGACTGCAACATACCTAAGACAGCAGCTTGGGTAACAAGGAAGATACTAGAGGCAAAAGAAGTGATTATGACACTTAGTACACTACAGGGAGATCTAAACATGAGATTGGACACACTGAAGACTAAAGAAGGGATGTTCTCAATCAGGAAGGCATATCTCACTCTACTACCCCAACACCCCAAAGTCTCATGGAAGAGCCTGACATTGCATAGCAGCATCCACCCCAGACACAAATTCATATTGTGGCTAGCTGTGCAGCAAAGACTTGCAACTGTTGACAGGTTGCAAAAATTTGGCATCCAGATACCTGCAGACTGTGCTCTGTGTAGCAGTGCAAATGAAACCTTTGAGCACTTATTTTTCTACTGTAGGGTGACAAGTGCACTAAAGAAGAGACTATACCAATGGCTGGGTGCTAAAAGCAACTTCCAGACCTGGCAAGAGGAGCTAGCATGGATCACTAAGATTGCAAAGAGAAGGAAAGGAACAGGCCCCATCATAACCTGTGTGTTTGCCATGATGATCCACAGCATATGGAAAGAGAGAAACCAAATCAGATTTCAGGCAGCAACCTACAATGAAGACAAGTTGTGCAAGGAGATAGCAATCCATGTCCACACCAAGGGTTGCAAAATTCAGCAATGGAAGAAGCCACTAGAAGCATTGAACTCCTTTCCTTAGCTGGAAGAGAAATACTAGGACAATGTAACTAAGAGCAGTCTGTCACAAGTTAGTTAGTAGAGCTACATGTCCAGTTTAGTCTTGTAATGTCAGTTTTTAGGAGAATCAAGTGGTCAGCACTTGACTGTTTTGTAAAGCTACTTTGGTGAAATAAAATTACTATTTACCAAAAAAAAAAAAAAAAACCTCTTTTAACTCTTTTAAACTTTCGAAACGGGGACTTTATCAAAAGTCCTATCAAACGAGGTCCGTTTTCAATTTTGAAGGTTGCTACATATCATAAATGACGAGACGGACCTAACGGTGCGCTCGGATTTTCCATCGGGGTTCGTTTACTCAAAACGACCTATCGAAACCCCAAATTCCTTTCCGGAATTTCATAAACGGATCCTTTTCTCGAAAACCTATCAAACGGACTCCGTTTTGATTCAAATTTCACGAACAGGTCATAAATGACCTAACGGAGCTTTTGAGACTATCGACACGCAGATCGAGGTCTCGATTCCCGTAACGACTATTTGAGGGTCGTTACATTCTCCCCCACTTAGACTCTCGGCCGTCCTCGGACGAGCCCAAGTCTACGGTAGGGTCCACAAACTAGCCACGAAGCTGGAACGGATTTCGAGGACCCCTCGGTACCACCCGAAATCAATAAAACTTAAAATACGAATTCAGGCTTAGAAAATATAAGGATTTCATACCTGAATCATCGAACAAGCGCGGATGCCTCTCGCGCATCTCGAACTCAAGCTCCCAATTAGCCTCGGCACTGGAGTGATGTCCCCACTGAACTCTCACAAGCGGGATCACCTTCGACCTCAGCTTACGGACCCCTCTAGCTAAAATAGCAATGGGCTTTTCCGAATAAGCTAAGTCGCCATCCACCTCCACGGAAGCCATGTCGATCACATGAGATGGATCACGAATGCACTTCCGGAGCATCGACACATGAAACACTGGATGAACTGACATAGTGGGAGGCAAAGCTAGTCTATAAGCAACAGCGCCAATGCGCTCCAATATCTCAAAAGGCCCAATGAACCTAGGACTGAGCTTGCCTTTCTTCCCAAATCTCATCACACCCTTCATGGGCGACACTCTGAGGAATACCCGGTCCCCAACCATAAACTCAAGATCCCTCCGCCTCCGATCTGCATAAGATATCTGCCGGCTCTGAGCCGTACGGAGTCGATCCTGAATAACCCGGACCTTATCCAAGGTCTGCTGCACCAAATCTGGCCCCCAACACCTGGACCTCACCAGACTCGAACCAACCAATGGGCGAGCGACATATCTGACCATACAATGCCTCAAACGGAGCCATCTGAATGGAAGCCTGATAGCTATTATTATATGCAAACTCTGCTAGCGGCAAATGACTATCCCAATGGCCTCCAAAATCAATAGCACACGCCCTCAACATATCCTCGAGGATCTGAATAGTCCGCTCGGACTGGCCATCAGTCTGCGGATGAAATGCAGTGCTAAGATCGACCCGAGTACCCAGCTCTCTCTGGAAAGACCTCCAAAACTGAGCTGTGAACTGAGCACCTCGGTCGGATATGATAGATACCGGAGCTCCACGCAACCTCACAATCTGCTCGAGGAAAATACGAGCCAAACATCCCGAGGTATAAGTAGTCCTCACTGGAATGAAGTGAGCCGACTTAGCCAGTCGATCAACTACTACCCACACGGAATCATGCTTGCCCGCGGTCAGCGGTAAACCAACTACGAAATCCATAGTGATCTGCTCCCACTTCCACTCGGGAATGGGCATAGACTGAGTCACCCCGGCTAGCCTCCGGTGCTCATACTTCACCTGCTGGCAATTCAAGCCCCGAGACACAAAATCAGCAACATCTCTCTTCATCCCTTTCCACCAATACAGCTCCCGAAGATCATGATACATCTTCGCAGTATCATGATGAATGGAATATCTCGAACTATGAGCCTCTACCAAAATCATCTGCCTCAGCTCCTCAATAGCTGGAACACAAACCCGGCCGTTAAGCCGCAAGGCACCATCATTACCAATCACGAACGAGGACACTCCCCCACTCAGGACCCTGTCCCAGAGATCTCTCAGATAAGGATCCTCGAACTGCCTTTCCTGAATCTGGGAAGCTAGAGACGACTGCGACCCCACATATGCAAGCACCCGGCCTGGAACAGAATCATCAAACCGAACGCCACTAATGGACAAAACCTGCAACTCACGAGCCAACGGCCTCATATCAGCATCAAGATAGGCAAGGCTACCCATGGACTTCCTACTCAAGGCGTCGGCTATAACGCTAAATTTCCCGAAATGATAGCGAATAGAAAACATTATAATCCCTCCAAATAATTCTGGGTCCATCACGCTACCGCTGCGCCATTCTGATCCCGCCTTCAATACCGATAGCCACTGACTCGACATGGCAACCCAGTGTCGCATGACAGGATACCAATAAATCAATATCCCTAGTGACGTCAAATCCGTCATATCTAAAACCAGCGAGTCTACTAGGGACTCTACACCGCATATAAGAACATAAGCGCTGCCAATAACCCTTATTCATACATATAAAATCTCCCGATAGATATACCATCCATTTAAGGATCATCAAATAAGGGCAAATCCAATCCTTGCCCTAATAAGGGCAAACCCAGGCGATAGATATAAATAAGCAAAACCCCGGGTTAAATAAACAACGGCACTGCGACCACAAATAGAATGCATACTTGCAATATCATCAGTAGGTGCCTCGGCACCCTGCCTGGCCATAGCATAGCCTGCACCGCTCCTCCTGAACCCTGGCATGGGCATCCTCCAAGCGCCTGGCAGCATCCACTACCTTGCGATAAGTCATGCCAATCGCAACTGTGGTGACAGCAAACTGCAACAGAGGGTTAAGACCCTCAATAAATCTCAACACACTGTCCCTCTCGAGTGCCACCATAGCTGGCGTATAACGGGACAGCTCCAAGAACCTGGTGTCATAGGCAGACACCGACATGCTTCTCCGCTGCAACCTCTAAAAATCTTCTCACACTCCTGAAGAAAATGATGGGCAGAACAAGTGGCAGATGTGCCATCAAACTGAGGAGGCCTGATCTTCATAAAAGACTCAATCCTCCAAGCTACCTCCTCGGTACCCATAACCGGAATAGGAATAGCGGAACCCGGCTGAACAACATGACCCATATCCGGAGTAGCCTCATAGGTCGGCGTACTCATAACTGGAGTGGTCGGCTGAGGTGCCGATACAGGTACTGCAGCACCCCTACTAGCGGGGGCCCGATGGCTGGCCATGCCCACTAGTCTCATATACTCCTCCGAATAAATCACAACTGCGCCCGACACGATAGTAGGCAAAGATGGAAGTGGAACAGGTGCTGATGGTGTCGCTGCAGACACCGAAGGAATAGCTGTGTCCTGCCTAACAGTTGGCGGACGACCTTTCCAGGCATTAGTAGGGGCTCGCATCTGTGCTGGTGCTGATGTACCAGCCTACGCTCCCTGAGCGGCTACCCTGGCAGAAGATGACCTCATCTTCCTCATCTCAGCAGATATACGAAGGAAAAAAAAGTCAGCACCCGTACACTACATCGCACGACAGAGATGAAACGAAGGGAAACATTTTCCTAACATGACCTTGTAGCCCCTCGCTCATAAGTATGGTGCACAACATACCCATAAGCAAGACTCTACTCAGACACTGCTCCATTGACTCCTAGGACTCGACTTAGAACCTAGAGCTCTGATACCAAACTGTCACGACCCAAAATCTGGATCCGTGATGGCACCTAAACGATATTGCCTAGGCGAACCAACAGAAACAAAAATACGGAAATAAACAGAAAGAAGAGAAACATGATGAATTATATATATATAATTGGAATCCAAAAGAAGGTAGACACCCCTGTCTACTATACCCAACAAACACCAATGGAGCATCTATAGAGTGACTCAATCGAAATAAAATACAACAGAAGTGAAGTGGAGTCTATCTCTATACAACACTGGCGGTACGCCACCGTGGACTGTACGGTTGGCTCACCTCAATAAAATAATACAGCAGCCTCGAACGGTCGCTACTGTCTCGATGGCTATCTAGAAGAAGTACCTGCACATGTGGCAGAGTAAGTTATGAGCCGAAGCCCAGTAAGATCACTGACAGGCCCGCTAAATCACCCTTGCGGGACAAGTCGCAAACATGCATCGCAAGCAACTAAGCACGTCGTTTCTACGTAAATAAATAGCGCAGTCGCACATATTCACAATATAATTATCCAAGTATATATAATTATATATATATATATATATATATATATCCATACGTATGTACCTATGTACATACAGATAGCATATGTCACATACACATTAAGTAAGCCAGTAGTCTCAGAATATCATACACAAGTCAAAGAGGATTATGCCCACCCAACGTAAGGCCTAGGTCAATCAAACAGTGGTTTGGAGGTCCCATCTCTACTCCCACGCTGACTAACCTAAACCTACGGTAGGCTAGCAACACCGCCAACGGACGTAGGCAACAATACATTCATCACTCAATATCAGCACGCACCCTGTGCGGCTCCGTCTATAGGCCATAACGCCATTGTCAACATAAACAACATACCAGTGACCCGTAGTCACTGTCTCAATCATAAGGAGGTAGACCAATGACCCGTAGTCGTTGTCTCATCTCATCTATATACGACCACACCATACCCCCTGTCAAGTGTGTCGTGTCTCAACAATCTAGTGACCACACCACACCCCCTGTCAAGTGTGTCACATCTCAAATATCTAGTGACCACACCACACCCCCTGTCAAGTGTGTCACATCTCAATAATCAAGTGTCCACACCACACCCCCTGTCAAGTGTGACACATCTCATAGTATAGGCGACACCACACCCCCTGTCAAGTGTCCCTCTAACCGTATTAATATCCACGACATTAATAACAATAACAGAAATAATAACAGAAATATTAATAACGATAATATTACACAGTCACTGTAACCAAGATTGGTTATGCTAGCTCAATGTAAAGCGGAGGTTAACCCGACGACGGTATGGAGGTACAATCCCTACTCCCGTGTCGTCTAACCAAAGGTTACGAGGAGTCAGCACTACACAACCCGTCATGATAACCATACAAGTACCAAATTCGTACATAAGCCGGCAGAAACCTCGGCAAGACATAATCAATGATATGCCGGCAACATCCTCGGCCATATCCCCAGGTCCTTGCTATCTAATCATGACATAGCAAGCAATCCCACAATATAAGTCATCGCTATCTCAATGTAGCGTCTAGACCGGCACATACCTCGGTCAACTCATGTACTCACTATTTATGATCAAATAATAGTAAGCAATCCCACAATATAATTAATCGCTATCTCAATATAGCGTCTAGACCGGCACATACCTCGGTCAACTCATGTCTTTACTATTCATATTTAATTAATAGTAATATACCTAGCCAACGCTAGTCAATTCATATTTAACACATAGCCCTAAGCTAATCACATAAGAGTACCCGAAGCGTACTAGCATGCTGGACGTATCCACAAGCAAAGTAGAGGTCAAGTCTCACTTACCTCGAATTCCGGTTCAAAGCTAGGAAGCAATCTCCTTTCCTGCTCTTCTTGTCCTCGGGGAACTTTCCTCTAAGTCTATCAAGACAATATAGCACTCATTAGTGCTCAATTATAGAGAACTAAGCTCATATACGACTTAGGGTAAAATTACCAAAATACCCTCGGGTGGGACCGAGCCCAAAATTAATAAAATATACATTTCCGGACTCCCCGCACTACCGTGAGTCCAAATATGCAATTGGGTTTCTCATACGAGCCTTGCTCGTTGATTTTCCCCAAATCTTAAAATTTAGGATTCTAACTCATTTCCTATGAATCAAGCTTTGATTCTCATGATATATGATATGAAATGAGTTATGGAGGCTTACCTTATGATTATACACGTTTTGAACCTTCCAAAATCGCCTCCAAATCGCCTCCTTTGAATAAAAATTCGGTTTCCCGAAATCTGTCCCGAAATGACCCTTTTATAGCAGTTTTTTTTACCACTGTAACAGCCTCTGTTCCAATAATCATAACTTTTGATAGGAATGTCCAAATGACCTGAAATCGATGGCATTAAAACCACAACTCAAAGGACTACAACTTTCATGTTTTGAGTTTTTCCTAATTCCTTACGGATTGGCCGGAAAAATGCTATTTTTCCGGCTGCTCGCAACAGAAACAGTAGCAGAAACAGCAGTTTCGCACCAGAAAAATCCGAACTGTTTTGGGTCCAAACGGGACCCTAAGAAGCTCGGAATGACCCCAAATTTTGCACACAAGTCATAAAATACTTGGGTGACATGCTCGTCCAGACGGAACTCAATTCGGACCTCCAGAACTCAAAAAGTGGGTCCCACGGCAAAGGTTCAATTTTCGACTTTCGCCAAAATAGCGAAATTTAACCAAACGACCTCGGAATCTAATTCCGAAAGTTGCTACAAGTCAAAAATGACTATACGAACCTAACGGAACTTTCGGATCTCTCATCGGAGCTCATTTGCTCAAATCGAGCTCGGAAACCTCTTTTAACTCTTTTAAACTTCCGAAACGGGGACTTTATCAAAAGTCCTATCAAACGAGGTCCGTTTTCAATTTTGAAGGTTGCTACATATCATAAATGACGAGACGGACCTAACGGTGCGCTCGGATTTTCCATCGGGGTTCGTTTACTCAAAACGACCTATCGAAACCCCAAATTCCTTTCCGGAATTTCATAAACGGATCCTTTTCTCGAAAACCTATCAAACGGACTCCGTTTTGATTCAAATTTCACGAACAGGTCATAAATGACCTAACGGAGCTTTTGAGACTATCGACACGTAGATCGAGGTCTCGATTCCCGTAACGACTATTTGAGGGTCGTTACATCAAAAGTAAACACAACTGCCAAAAGCTCTTTCTCCGTCACCATGTAATTTAATTGAACCCTGTTCATTGTCTTGCTTGCATAATAAATGGGATGGAACATCTTGTCCACCCGTTGACCTAGCACGACTCCCAAGGCCACATCACTAGCGTCACACATAAGCTCGAAATGAAGCTCCCAATTAGGGCTTACAATGATTGGTGCGGTTGTTAGCCTTATCTTCACTTCTTCAAAGGTTTCTAGACAATCCTTGTCAAACACAAACTTGGCATCCTTCTCCAAAAGTTTGCACATTGGATTCACCATTTTGGAGAAGTCCTTTATAAAGCGGTGATAGAATCCTGCATGCCCTAAGAAACTTCGAACTCCCTTTACGGTCATTGGAAGTGGAAGCTTTGAAATCACCTCAATCTTTGCTTGATCCACTTCAATACCTTTCTTGGAAACTTTGTGCCCCAACACTATGCCTTCTTGCACTAGGAAATGACACTTTTTCCAATTGAATACAAGTCGTGTTTCTTCACATCTTTCTAGCATCTTCTCCAAATTTGACAAGCAATCATTGAATGAATCTCGAAACCACCAAGAAATCATCCATGAAAACTTCAAGAACATTTTCCACCATATCATGAAAAAGGGCTAGCATACATCTTTGAAACGTGGCGGGAGCATTGCAAAGACCAAATGGCATCTTGCGGAATGCAAAAGTGCCATAGGGACAAGTAAAGTAGTCTTGTCTTGGTCATCGACTTCGATGGATATTTGATTGTAGCCGGAGTATCCATCTGAGAAGCAATAGTAAGCACGGCCCACCAACCGATCAAGCATTTGGTCAATAAATGGCAAAGGAAAATGATCTTTCCTTGTTGCGGAGTTTAGCTTCCGATAATCCATGCACACTCTCCACCCAACCACGGGTTTAGTAGAAATGGACTCTCCCTTCTCATTAAGAATCATCCTCATCCCTCTTTTCTTGGGTACATATTGCACAGGTGAAACCCATTTGCTACCAGACAACGGAACAATCACACCCGCATCTAGCCACTTAATGATCTCCTTCTTCACCACTTCTTTCATAGGAGAGTTCAATCTTCTTTGATATTCTACACTCGGCCTACACCCCTCTTCAAGTTGGATTTTGTGAGTACACAACCCTGGGTCAATCCCCCTTATATTAGCCAAGGTCCACCCAATAGCTTTGATTCTCCTTTTCACCACTTCAACAAGTTTGGTTTCTTTGGCTTTGGTTAAGTGGGATGAAATGATTATGGGTAGAGTGGAGTTTGGACCGAGGAAGGTATATCTCAAGCGGAATGGTATGACTTTTAGTTCAAGTTTTGGTGGTTCTTCTATGGATGGTTTTGTAGGTGGGTTTCTCGATTTTCGAGGTCTAAGATAGCTTTTTGGGTACATAAGGTTTTGATCTGAAGCCCTCTAACGCCTTTACTACCTACGATACACTTTCTTTACTCTCCACATCAATATTCCAAATCACCGCCTCCAATGTGTCTTCTTGATTAATTAAGACACTATCTTTTTCAACAAGCACATCAACCACCACATCAACATAAGAACAAGTACTGGCATCATCATCCATGGGTTGCTTCAAAGCCTTGCAAATATGAAACACGGCTTTCTCTTCATTGAATCTAAAAGTGAGCTCACCCCTCTCTACATCACAAAGAGCTCGTCCGGTAGCTAAGAATGCTATTCCAAGAATGATAGGCACCTCAAAATCCACGGGACAATCAAGAATGACAAAATCTGCCGAAAAGACGAACTTGTCCACTTTCACCAACACATTGTCAATAATCCCAATTGGACTCTTCATTGAACGATCGGCCATTTGCAAGTTCATTTTTGTTGGTCTTAGTGCCTTAGTATCCAATATTTTGTATACCGCATATGGCATCAAAATGATGCTCGCACCAAGGTCACACAAGGCCTTCTTGAAGTGTCTCCCACCAATAGTGTGTGGAATAGTAAAAGCTCAGGGATCTTCCATACTTTGTGCCACATGCTTTGACACAATTGCACTAACTTGGTGAGTAACCTTGATTGTCTGAAAATCTCTATAAGTCTTCTTGGTCACTAAGTCTTTCATGAATTTAGCAACGCTAGGCATTTGTCCCAACGCATCAACCAAAAGTATGTTGATGGAAGTTGTTGCTATCTTTTCCCAAATTTTCTTGGCATGGGAGATTTCTCTTTTTTTGTTAAATCTTTGAGGGAATGGAAGGTTTCTTTGGGTATGAAGCTCGGTTTAGGAAGACTTTCTTTGGGTGGTGGAGTTTTCTTTGGTTTGGCCATTTAGGTATGGAGCTTCGATTCTAGAAAGTTGCAACTTCCATTAGGTGTCATGCTAAAGCAAGCAGTTAATGTAACTGTGAACCTGTGTTTGCTTCATTTCTATTGCAACGCCAAGCTCACAAATGTCTATGACTCTAATCACATTTCTCTATTATTTTGCACCTGGGATTGTCCCCTCCAAATAGATGATGGCTTTAACATTGTGTACAATGGTCTCTAATGCGGCAGGTAGCTGATATTAAAAGGATGAATGGGCTGGTTTCAGATGTACAAATGTTTGCTCTAAAGACGCTTCAAATACCTTTAACTGGGAGGCATCCACCATCGTCCATAGTGTCAAATGGTCAAGACACCCAAAAGTAATACAACTTTTCCTACTCTAGAATCTCATATAGGTGTCTCCTTCAAAATAATTCCTTTAGCGACTGATAATAAAACCTTTATCTTAGATCAACTACTTTGCTTATCTGAGAAGTTGCTGATCTTGTCTTTTTCATCCTGTTTTAGATGTATGTTAATCGCTTGTTTACACGTAACGTGTGACCCACTCATTAACTCTGAGTCTATCACAAAGTGTATGTTGCTTGTTTGTCTGCTGTTCTTATGGGCATGAAAATCATATACAATACACGGTTCTTAGCTGCATTCAACTCCATCAGGAAATCTGTGGTCATTGCATGGGTGCACAAAGTCTGCATAATTCACAGGTCGCCGCAGTTGCATAACTACCTTTTGAAATAAGATGGAATGGAGATCTGACCACAATTATCTAGAGATACCTTTATAAACTTAGATGCTATGTTGAGGTTGAATCAAGAGTTAGACGTGTTTGGCTTTTTCTCTTTTTCGTTTCTTTCCTTCCATTTCTTTACAATTGAGCTGCTTTTAGCTTTGCTATTCATGGTTACATTTAGACTGATGAATAAGATATTTCGCTTATCAAACCATTATCTACTCCATATTTGTTAGCTCGACGTTGTCTTTTTTTAATTAATTTCTACTACTTGGAACTAGTCATACCAGCTTCTGGTTTTTTGTGATAGTAATTTATTTGCGTCTTCAGTGGAAGCCAAAAACGACCCTTTTTTACTTGGATATTTAAGTATGGCTTGTTCAGGATGGAGCTCTGTATGGGCCTGGTTGAGAAAGCTTCAAATGAGTCCATTTACCTTAGTTGGATCTCGGCAACATTTTGGAATTAGAGCTTTCTGTTTAAAGAAAACCATCATTCTCCTCCCGAATTATGTGTTGGTGTATGAACTTGCTCTGATGATCTTGTTTGTGGATGACATTGAATAACCTGTGTACCAACATTATTAGAATGTGTTTTGGTGTTTAAACTTGTCTGAGTAATCTGGTTTGTGGATGACATTCTTTATTAAACAAAAAAAGAAAACCTAGTGCACCAGCACTATTAGATCTTGGAGTTGGCTATACGGCTTAGTTGAAATCCTTAAGTACAGGTGGAGCAGAAAATAAAGTACATATGATTTTCAATTGCTCTAAGAAAGTGCATAATCTAGTTCAATCATGAAAGCAATTACTCTGCCACGTTGGTATATTTCACTTAAATGTGGAGTAATGGCTTAGCAGCCTAGCATTATAAATAGCCCTTTGAATCCATTTGCAAAGGCATCTACAAATATGCCAAAACTCTACTAAATTGTACTCTCATATCAAGAGCAATAATACAACTATTGTACTTGTTCTTATAGTTTATTCATCCTTATGTTATTTAACTTGATATAGTTTATTGCTTGTAATTCTTTACAAATTCAATTGTAATCTAAAATCCGAATTTAGGCTATAAAATGGGGAATTAAAGATGGCTTCAATTTTAAGATGAGAAAGCACATCTCGTTGGTTGATTGGGGTTTAATGAGTGACTGATAGCTATCAACAATAACAAATTTAGACATTGGTCGACTTAACTGCTTGATATTTTTAAAGTGATAAAATTAATTTTACAAATAGAGAATCTCGTATTTGGATCGGAGTGATGAAAACAATATAGAGTATTTGAATCGTAGTGATAAATATTGTTATACAAATAATAATAGAAATCATCTTTACACGGAAAATAATGAATGATAGATATGGAGAGGGAGTTAGGTTTTGGGGAACTGCAGATGATTGAACTTGACCTCGAGCTAACTTACAGCTCAATCTCAAGTCAAGATCACCATATTAACATTTTTCGCTCTAATTTTTCTATTTTGAGTGATAAATTTCGCTTAAATTAGCTTGATGAATGTCGAGCCATCTCATTGCTTATTGGACTACTAGTTGTAGGGGTCCAGAATGCACTCAATTTGCATTTGTGCACCTTATCTGCAACTAACTTGTAAAGTATTTTCTATCTAAAGACTTGCAAAGCTCATATTCCAGGGCTATGCCCATAGCCCTCGCTTCTGAAGGAGAAGCATCCCTTTCAAGTGCAATACTATTTTTCAGTGTATTAATATTTATAAGTTTGTCCTTGTAAAAGAAAAAAAAATATCTATATATAAAAGGAAGATAAAAAGAACATTGATAAGCTTTGCATTTTCCATAAGAAGAACTTGATTTAAAAATAAATAAATAAGAAGAAAAGAATATCCACTAGAAGATTTTTTTGTGTCATCAAACTATCCGCATACAAAGTTGAAGTTTAGTTGATTCTTGCCTTGACTTCAATAAGTATTCAACGTTTAAGCAAACAAAATGACTACAATGTTCCTAGCTAGAGAACGTAGAATTAATTATGTCATCTATGATCTAACAATTAGTGGAGGATGGAACTGGGGTCTCATGGAGATGCAGCAAACCTGTTGTGTATGTTTTCAGGTACATTATCTGGATTTCGTTTTGTGGAGACTTAGAATTAAGTTGGAAACCCTGCAAGATAATGAGATATCACACGGTTTTACACTATTATGGATTAGAAAAGCTAAGAGGATAAGTCCTCTTTTAAGGTTATATTATTTCTGAATGATTAGTCTTTTGCAAAATAATATTCCGACTGCTATTCTTTTAAGTTGATAAATGGCATCCATGTTAAGCATCCATGAGAATAAATGACTCAGTCACTTGTGACTTTGTCTCATTGGCTTCTTGAGTGTCATATCTTTTATGTTCTAACAATTTAGAACTTGTGCTTAGATGTAGTCCCTTGGAAAATCTTTATGCTTACAATATGTAGAGCTGCGTGGTAACTGTAATTGGTTTCTTGACAGACCTAGCAGCTCCGAGCAGAGCCCTTCGAGCCATCAATACTCTGATTTATTCTGTTCATTTCAATCACTGAGATTTCACCTTCTTTCCGGCCAAAAGTTTCACCACCCGTGAGCTGCTTACAAGGTTATTGTGATCCTAAACCGGCAGATCAGAGAGTTGCATCTGAAGATTTTGAAATGGCTATCTATCGGAAAGGAGTATCTCATTATTTAGAAGATGGACCATTTGTCAAGTCAACTCCTCATTATAATCCACCACTCGGTCTTCCTAGAAAATGTAAAAGTGTAGCTAATAATATGTCAGAGAATGGAGTTCTGCGTGATCGTTTGTCACAAGACAGCAGAGAGAATGGCTCAGATAGATGGTTCGGGAAAGTTGCAAGAAGCCGTCAAAAATCTGAGAGTGACTTAAGTTCCCGCACCCAGAAGTACTGTTGAAGGAAGATAACAGTAGCGGTGGTGGGTTTTCTGCTGTTGCTGGCAAAGGTTTGGATTTGCGACCTAAATCAGCTAGTCAAGCTCCCTCTGGACCAGATACTGAAGCAAGTTCAATAAATCCTATCCCTATCGGGTTGAATGATTCTTTTCTGAATGAAAGTGCAAGTGTCAGGAAGTCATCTAGTACACCGAGTTTGCAGGATTCAGATAGTGGCACATTATCTTCTCTGTGGCCTAAGCCAAAGTGGAATATGAAGCCAGATTTTCAGGCAATTTCTACAGCTGCAATTGCCAAACCAATCTTTGATAGCTTTGCCAATCCAATGGCTGCTTGAAAAAGCAAGACTGCTGTTGATTAGCAATTATTTCTCCGTATCTGGTTATGCCTTCTTCAAGACAAAGAAATGGAGAAGTAGCTACAGAAGTAAAACACTTTTTAGTGCTAGAACCATATCTTTTGCTTTCCTTCCCTTTTTGTTTTGTCAAAATTTTTGGTTGGCGGATATGTTCATGTCTGCCATTGGCAAAGGGTAAAGCTTATCCTTGAGAGTTGAAAGCTTGTAGCAGTACAACCAAGATTACTGTGTTGTAGAAATTTGTTGCATGGTCATGCTTCATGGACCTTTCATATCCTTATTTATATTAGATTTATAGGTCTATTTATTTGTAATGTGGAGGAAAGAACATTTGTTTATACATTAAAAATTCTTTCTGCATATCTTGATTAACATGGCTTTGATTTATTCAACGTATATAGTTCTGTCACAATGTTTCTGAACTGGGGATTGGAAACAATGCCACAATGTTTCTTAACTGGAGATTGGAAACGATTCACACTGCATTGGTCATCTTTTTACCCAAAAAAATTCAAAGCAGGCCATGCTCAACATCTGCCCTTGTTAAGGTCTCGAAATCACGGGTTTCAGTTCTCAAAAGGTTATGCCTAGAGGTTTCAGTTCTCCCTATTATCTGCAATACAAACGATATCTGTACTTATCTACATTACATGTTTATTGATGTTGAGAAATCAGTGGAGAGTCTGGAGAATTTGAGTTGGGGCCTTCTGATGTTAAACTACCTGAACTTTCTATAATGATACTTCATACATAACATAACTTGCAGACTTTAGTAGCCAAATAACTTGGTTGGGTTCGAAAAAAAGGGATCCTACAAAAATGTCTACTGGAGTATGGATTTTAAAAGGATCTTGCCAAAAAAGTGTACCATAATTCACTGATTGACACTTGATAAATCAAGAAAAGATGAGGGAGGATAAACTTGCATCACTATACAAATATACAAAGATCTAGTGAGAACTTACAGATTTCTTTTTTTCAGATACAATACAAGAAGATTAAAGCTGCTGTTTCTTTCCTCTGTAATTGCTAGTGAAATCAACATAAGCTTTTCTTAAGAAAAATGCTTGTGCCATAGGTGGACATAAACATATGAAGTAACAGAGGAAATTGCAAGGATTCAAAGAGGATTACTGGCATGAGCCCTGCTAAGCCTACTGGAATGAGTATCCATACTTTCTTCTGACCAAAAACTAGATATATCGTAGCACCAAATGCTATCATCAGAGATGACATTGAAATAAATAGAGTACCAAGGCCTAGAATCAATCTCTTTGGAAGTCGTTCAAGAAAGTCCTCTTCTGCATATCTCGAAGTGAGGATAGACAAAAACATCAGAACAGAAGCAACAGAAGAGAACAAACAGAATGCAATCGCAACAGCAAAAATCGTGAAGGCTGCTTGGCTGGAGAAGAGTGGAAAGCCGTTGTCTTGGTTATTACCACCAGGCACGGTGATGGCTGCTGCAAATCCTACGGTTGCTATTAGGGACGCCACAAATGTGCATGAATTAGATGTTTCTTTCATCCATTTCTCTCCTTTTTTGACCAATTCCATGTGTTCCTCAGTGAACACCATTTTTGGAGTTTTTCCATAAGAATTTCTCTTAATTCTGAAAATTGGCTGAACAAACTTTTCCACTTCCTGTGGCATTAGTGGTAGCTGTGTTATGCAAGTTTGAAACGATCACAAAGGTATAATGCAATAAGATAAGACACAGTTCTTGTACTACTTTCTAAAGTTCGAATTGTTACTAGATATAGAAATATATCATTCTTTTTGGGACCTGTTAAAAAAGAAAGGGTGTCACTTAAATTGGGAGGGAGGGAGTATATAGCATGCCATGATGCATATTATTTTAAATTAAAACATGCTTTGCATTATTAATGCTTTAAAAATCAGCTACTTCAAGAAGAGAAATAAAACACAGAGCTAACTTTATGACTCTGCGAATAGGTATTCCATTGAGCAATGACTTCACAGTTATC
This sequence comes from Petunia x hybrida, assembly GCA_037355625.1. Lineage (NCBI taxonomy): Eukaryota > Viridiplantae > Streptophyta > Magnoliopsida > Solanales > Solanaceae > Petunia > Petunia x hybrida. Next base: position 7,829,168 of record JBBBVM010000035.1, read on the forward strand.
CTTTAGAAGGCCTACTTCACAGGTTTACCACATAGCAGGCTCCTTGCAAGTAAGGATTTTCAATAATTTCATCAACCTTTTCGTTTATGTTTGACATAAGACACTTGATTTCCACACTATACAGGAAATAACTTGGTTCCCTGCTTCTCTGCCCTACTTAAAAGGGGCTATTCATCATGAACTTTGATTGTTCAATCATTTCGTTCATTGATCGAGCTGAATACGCTAAACATTTGCATCAACTTTATATTATGTTGTTTCTCTTCGTGATTTCCTTAATTTTCAAATACCTTATGGTAAGAGCATTACTATATGTCACGTCCCATGAGGGAATGGATTGTGACTCCCTATATGGTCATGAATAATCCTCCCCCTTGAGCTAGTCTTTGTGTAACACCCCAGCTAAGGGTTAAGTGTCCCACATCGGCATAACACAGGAGTGACCTTGGGTATATAAGTTAACTGGCCTTAGACCCTAGTGACGCGTTTTAAAGCAGTGCGGGCCTAGGCCCAAAGCGGACAGTATCACTAGCGGGCTTGGGCTGTTACACTTTGGGTTGAGTTAGGCCCAGATGTCATATCTTCACATGATATCCGATTCAAACCTTGTAGTTGTGTTTCGCAATGTTGGGCTCCCATGTTATGTTATCCAAACTTCAGTCATATGGGGGAGTGTCAAGTCTCACATTGGCTGACGGAATGGGCTAGGTATTCTTATGTGATCTTGGGCAATCCTCTACTTTTGAGCTAGTTTTTGGATTGAGTTAGATCCAAGGATCATATCTTCACATGATATCGGAATCAGACCCATCGACCCTTGCTGTTGTGTTTCACAAGGTTGCGCTCTGCTGTGTTTTGTTATCCACGATCCAGTCCAGTCCAGTCCTGCGTGTGTGGAACTATGTCAAGTCTCACATAGGTTGAGGGAATAGGTCGTGTTCTCCCCGTATCTCTTGGCAATCGTCCCACCTTGAGTTAGCTTAAGGTAGTTGTGTGACAATCTCATCTAAAAATTTATGTAATTAGAGAACACATGTTATTTATTTAATTGTCCACACACCCCGTCATGTGCGGACCAGATTCATTTTCTTCCATGGTCAAGCACGTGAAATTCATATTTTTTACAAGCGTGGAGGTGAGTCTTGAACCCAACACCTTTGTCTGCTCTGCTACCATGTTGGAGTTGTGTGACCATCTCATCTTAAAACTTAAGTTGTTAGAGAGCAAACTTTATTCATTTAACTGTCTCTTCAACACGGTCACATCTTCACACTATTCTATAACTATCTTAAGCTTTCAAATGAAGATTTCTAAGTATATAATTCCAACAGAGACTTCGAATAAACATAAAAGGGAATGATGATATTAGTCCAACCAATGTATTGTGATTTGATATATAGTGACCTTGCTGCAACTTATAAAGTATAGTTCATTACCTGAAACCATTGTAGTTCACGTTGCATTTGCAGAGCTGCACCTGATATAAGATTGAGTCGGGTAAGAGTAAGAGGTGCTAGCTTTCCCACCAAATGCAATATATTGTTTCCAGAAGTATCTTCCCGATCAGCAGTTACCAAATATTTATATGAACTTAATTCATGTATAAAGTTAAACACATTCTCATGGCGATTTATCACCGCCAAGTGAAATATATTATGCTTCTCAGAATCAGCAAACCAAATTGCGCTCGGGTAGCATTGTACAATCTCTTCTATGATTTCAGAAATTCCTGCGCTTGCTGCCAAAAGGATTGCCTTTCTAAGTACTGGCTCAACATCCTCAGAGTAGTATTGCTTCACAAGTTCCTCGCACAGACGTTTTACAATACCAAGAGTCTCTTCATTCATTGTTTTTATATCCTTGATGCGGTTGATTGGTGCTACTGTGAAAATGAAAACTTGATTAAAACAACGTTATAAATAAAAACCTTGTCAGTTAATAAATTTCTTAAGAAACTTTAAGTGATCATTTCATTCCACTATAGAACTGGAAGAAAATATCCAAGATATATCTGATCTCCAAGATTTTCATGGAACCAAAATTATTGCTGAAGAGTTACATTTTTAAACCACTAATGACCTTGTAAGAAATGATAACCGAACAGTTAAACACCATATTGTTTTGTGCTGATAATGAAAAAGTTACTCCCCCTATAGAGTTTTAAATGCTTTATCACAATAACAACCTAAACTAACTAACTTGTTTCTCGTAATTTAACTACTAAACCAAAAATATGAATGTTTGTCTTGTTTATAATGTTCCAAAACCCTGTAAAGCAGAACTCTGTAAAGAAGAACACCCAAACAATCACTCAAATGATCCCAAAAGTTGAAGCAGGTTGATTTACTACCAGGTTTATTGGACAAAAGTTAAGTCTTGATCTTTAAGACAATTCTGTTGCAATTTTATTTTGGGAGATGAATAGTTGTTCTTTTAAAAAATTTTATACTCACCTCCAACTTGCTGAATCATATATTTTGAACAAGCAAGTTATTAACACATTTTGCATATAGATGTAAAGAAGATAAATTACCAATGAGATCCAAACAACTGTCGATCAGACCATCAAAGCGATCCTTACAACTCTCAATCAATGTAGTTAACACTGCTGGAATGGCGATGATAAACTTCGGGATATGCTTCACGAAGCACTCCCACATTAACCAACTTTGGGGCTCTGCAGGCAATTCTTCTTTAGAGGGCACAAATACTGTGGTTGACGACTGGCCAACAGTAAGGAACTTCTCAATGTATGCCAACTTTCTATCTAGTATTGTCGGTACAACTTCATTGAAAACACAAGGTAATTAGCTTTTGAGATACAAGCAATACACAAGATGACCTAAACAATATGGATGTCTCTTTATTTTTTATTCTTTATTTTTTATTTTTTAAAAAGAACCAGAGATAAAAAGGATGTCTACTGCACTTTTTAATTATTTGTTTGAATATATTTTAAAGTGATATATATAATATTAAAAGAAATACGTGTAACACGATACATAGACACCAATAACTGAATTTGTAATCTTGAAAGTAAAGATTACAATAGACAAAAGGTGACCTGATAGTAGAAAATTTCTTTAAACTGATGATGTACGTAACTTATTATTTTCATCTCATCTAAAAGTTTAAGTAGTAAAAAAAGTAGGTAATATTAAAATTTACGAAAGAACATAAACAGAAGGAAGTATTAACTGCATGTGCATAACACAAATTAGTAAGAATAAAACCAGAATAAAGTAATTGCTGCCAAAAGCTTAGTTGAGTCCCACTCCGAAATGCAGAAGGCTTTCCAGCCATCAAGCTCAATAGGGATTCATCATCATCACCATAAAACTTGGCCCGGGCCAAACCAGGATGACGTTGGACTAGAGCTAACAGCACATCTGTTTCACACAAGTAAGACTAAACAAGTTATTCTTCTGAAAATGATAGGTGTGGAGTATGCATATATACATGGTACTAGTACTATATTAAGAGTATCTTGTTGTACCAATATCCTCTATAAGTCATTAGATTCTTAATGTCCATTTACGTATAAAATTATGTCTAAGAAGAACAAAGCAACAAAACCTTCTCTCTTCTCTTTAGTATTTTTACACTATCAAGTAAGCTAAAGACTAACTACAGATCAATTATACAGTTAGGCAAATGCACGTTGTACGAAACGGTATCATCTGACACTGCAATATATACATATACTATATAATATGTAAAAAGTTACAATGATATAAAAAAATAACACCACCTACAAAGGACTTCCTATGTATTTACCTATTCTGTTGTTCTGTTAAAAAAAAAAAGAGGAACAGAATGGAAACTTCACAACGACTAGTATAAGATTTGATTAAGCAATGGGCCATAAGTCCCCCCATGTTAAATGTAGCGACAATAAATAATGAGAATTTTACACTGCTTCAACAGTGGCTACACCGCTTAAAAGACAAGTAGTCACTATTGTATATTTTCATGTATATTCTATATATAATATGTGTATAATCTATGTATCCCGACTATGGCAGATATTATGGCATTTAAGTGATTTGTTTATTTCTTAGGTCTGTAAATTTCGAAACCACTTACAAAAATCCTCTTTACGGTAAGAGTAACTTGGTTTAATAAATTACAACTGGCTAAAGTACTAGTACAAAATAGCACAGATTTTAATGTTTACACCATATCCAGATAAGTATATATTCCCTCCATTCCAGTTTATGTGGTAACATTCACTTATTAGTCTGTTCCAAAAAGAATGACAGCTTTTTAAATTTGAAAGTAATTTAACTTCAAATTTCTTATTTTCAACTTAATAAAATAATTTATAGCTATGCAAATATCTAAGGTTTATTTTGAAGAGTCTCAAAAATCTTTTTTTCTTTCTCAAAACTTCGTGCCGATTCAAACTGTGCCACGTAAAGTGGAACGGATGGAGTAGTATATCATACCGTAAAAACCAGCCACTACTAGCAGATGGAGAAAGAGGGAAGCAGTTGATTCTTTAGTTGGTATGGAACCTTCCATCTTCCTGGCCATTTCTCCAATCAAAAGTAAAACCATCTCCTTTTGACCATATCTAGTGGCTTCTATGATAGGATATGGAGGCCCAACGGTGTCATCCAAAGCTCCCAATACTGGATTCCATTGAAGAAATTTCTCAGCTGCTTCAGTGTTTCCAACCATTGCAGCTATACAAAGGGGAGTATGGCCATCTCTGTTACGTGCTGTCAGCAGAGATAAGTGAATATGATCTTGCTTTAAAGAACGAAACCATTTTCCAGAACCAGCAAGTACGTGAAGTGCAGTGTCCCCATTTCTTGTTATCTTCATACACAAGGATCTTGATATGGCTTCATCATAGTCTAAACATGGCCACAGAAATTGAGCTTCTCTTGTAAAACCATTGTAATCTCCCCTCTGTGCTGCACGATATAAGGGCAAGCAGTTCCATAGCTGCTCCTCTTTATCTATTCAATTAAGTTATATGCAATTAATTAGTTTGTGATAATGGAATTGATCGATCAACAACAATGTACCCAGTGATATCCCATGGGACCTTACCCTACCTTGAGTAAGATAGAGAGGTTGTTTCCGATGGATCCTCAGTAATGAAATTGATCGATCGCATATAGTTTCTTATATATTATGAAGTAAAAGGTTACCAGTACTTAGAGTCGGAGGATGGTAGAAATTGGAGTTGCTTGAGCTGTCCTGTAGTACTATTTGTGCTGGGGACGACATACCAGTTGAATTGCGTAAAAGGAGGTAACCAAATCCAATGCAGTGATATAGTACTGCAATTTGGCAAGTTGCATCCCACTTGGATATATAATACTATATACAAAAAGAAGTGGACCAACGCCACTCAGATAATCCGTACTTTTTAAATGTTAAATTCAAGATTACTGTTGTTGTCGTCTAGGAAGCCAATAAGATACAAAAAACAAGCAACAGTTGACAGAGACGAATCCTCTACTTTTTTTGACGAATAAAACTGATGTCACTAGCGAGAATTCATTATTTGTATTGCACGCGAGTATTTCACTTTATGGGCTTAATCTCAGCAGCATCTTTTTTTAAAACTAAAATGGAACCAGGCTTATACAACTACGTAAAAATGGATCAATCTATCGAGTTGGGGCAAAACAAAGGTTTCAAACTGAAAGTTGAAGTTCTACATTGAGAAATCGAAAAACAGCCGTTTTTACTACAAAGTTAATTGCTCGTCAAGTAAAAAGAAACACTGTCGGGCTACAACACTGGCAAAAAATGCCAACACGACACAAAAATAAGATTCTATCTCCTTAAGTTTGCCTCTTAAAAGAGAGAAGTTCCCTTTCCCTTCTTATCTCCACCAATCTCAAAGTGCTTACACCTCTGCAAGGACAGTAACAATATTGAATATCAGCGTTAAAAAGTAGAACGAAAACAGGAAAAATTGAAGTACCATGACAAACCTTGATTGGGTGCTGAGACACATGTTTGCACCCCTGGCATTGCAACCTTAGCACAATCTTCTTGGTTGTTTTAGCCTAGTTTTGAGAGGACAGTAAATCAATAAGAAACCCAAAGAAAAAGATCAACAAGTTCCTCACACATGTAGCATGCAATTTAATCTACCTTCTTGTGGAAGACAGGTTTTGTCTGCCCACCATAACCAGACTGCTTGCGATCATACCGACGCTTTCCTTGAGCAGCTAAGCTATCTTTCCCTTTCTTGTACTGTGTAACCTTGTGCAGAGTGTGTTTTTTGCACTCCTTTGATTTGCAGTAAGTCTTCTTAGTTTTCGGAACGTTCACCTGAAAGTGACAACTTTCAAATTAATCCATAACAGAAGATAGAAGGAACCACATAACCATGATTCATAAAGTAAAATACACAGGTACATGTAATTCTTTTTGTGAATAAGGTACACAGGCAGGCATAATTTGTGTTGATTGCACCTATTATTGAATAAAATAAAAAAATAGCTCTGGATGCAAAAAGTCGTAGGGAGAACCTATCACTTAAATATTATACGACTCTCTCACAAACAAGTTACTTGAAGAGAAGGCACATGGAAACTAATCCATCAAACTGCAGGCTATAAAACATGGACACCAATATATTTAAAAACTTTATCTACTGTAACATGCATGCTATTGGAGACCATAAAAAAGGAGCAAAAACAAGAAAGAAACAGAAACCTACGATTGCAATACCATCCGGATAACATTTTAGGGAATAGAATTACCTTTCTACTAAAACTTGTTCAGATCAGAAATGTCCAAAGGTAGAAGAAACATGCAAACGTAAGACACTGTGTGTTCCATAACACTAATTCTTTTTTTTTGATAAGGTAGTGTTCTGAGGACACTGTGTGTTCCATAACACTAATTCTTTTTTTGATAAGATAGTGCTAATAACACTAATTCTTTTTTTGATAAGATAGTGTTACGAGGACATTGTGTGTTCCATAACACTAAGTCTTTTTTTTGATAAGGTAGTGTTCTGAGGACACTGTGTTCCATTACACTAATTCTTTTTTTGATAAAGTAGTGTTCCATAACACTGATTCCCCTTCTAGTGTTCTATATGATTGTACAAAACAAAAAGGCACTTTTTTTTTTTTTTGACAACCACGAAATTCCCAGAGCAAGTGGCGCATAGTTCAAAACTCGGGAGATCACGTGTCCGCTCTCTAGCCTTCTAAACTTAAATTATAAGCTTTCTAAGCCTTCATGTGCGCCTGACCTCTACCCTTCTAAACTTAAAAAGTATGCTTTTCTACCCCTTGACGTGCACCTAACCCACACATCATGCACCATGCTCCTACCACTAGACCAAAGCCCTGGGGGCAGAATGCCATGGTATAAGATGATGATTCTATACAAGATATAAGGTGAACTTTATTGTTGCAGGTGCTAACCTAGAGGAAATTGTGTGGCCTAAGAGTTACTTTCTGAAGGTGGTTATTTTCTTGCCTAAAATTTCCTATTCCTCCTATTCTCCATTTGATTGGCCATGTTATCACCATGCCCGTCACTTAAGTGAGAGAGTCCGTTATTAACTGTTACTATGGTTAGCCCTCAGCTACTTATACAGCTATGGTGTTTTTTCAGGATCCACTCATCCATGGGCTTGACATGTTTCACCCCTTTTGACTTCAGATAAATGTTCTACTGCCATAATTCTTAATGCTACACTGAGCTTTTTCACTGAGTGCTTTATCACCCCTGGCCAGGTTTGCAGCATGTTGTTCATGACTAACCTAGTGAATGGTGTACGGTGTACCACAAAGGCAAGATTCAGAAGATATTCATTTCAATGCTTTGGATTAAGGAAGAACTCGAGGAAACTGATGTTCCAAATAAAACTTATAAAAGCAACTAAAAAGCCTTGCGGAAGTCCTAAAATGACTGCATTCATTAGGTAAACTTACCTAAATTATACAGAATTAGACGGTAATTGGAAAGTCAAAGCAAGTAAACTTGTTTTGCTCAATCTACAGGTGAGCCTAAAAACAAATCAAACTTAAAAGCCTAAAGTGTTAGAAACTTTTCCATTGTCAGAGAACTTAGGATGCAAAACATCCAACATCATTGTCAGCGTTTTTCGCTACACTGGGCTTGGTCTAGTAGTAAGAGTTCAGGTTGTGATGTGTAGGTTAGGTGCATGCCAGCACATAAAAACCTCGTATTTTAAGTGGAGAATGATAGGAACCATTATCCACTGAGTTTCAAACCGTGTACCATAGCCATCGAGGTTTTATTGACTATAAAAAAAAGGACACAAATGGAACAGATAAATACAGTATTATATTTAAGATCAATAGCATCGTATCCAAATAGTTTAAACTACTTAGGGACTAGAGCATAGATTTTTTGTAACTGTTATATCCACATCCATGACAAGAAATGTAAATACAGCAAAAAAATAGAGAGAAGAGTTACCATTGTTGGAGAATGACTTGAAGAAAAAAAAGGAGGTGGGAGTAGAAAGCAGCTTAGCTCTAATGGCGTCCACAAACCCTAAAAGACGAGGGAATATAACGGGCCTTAATGGCAGAACTTGAAAGGGCTCAATTTAGGGATAAGTGCACGAATAACCTATTTTAGGCATGCTATTTAGCATTTAGGCCTTTTAAGAAATTATTTACTTTTTTGTCACTTACTTGAACTTCAAGCTTTTGTATCTTAACTTCAAACCTTCGGCTCTTAACTTCAGACCTGAAGGTTTCAAGTTATACATTAAAATTTAGGCATAGCAATTTACAACTTCAAACATAAAGATTTGAAGTTGCTATAACGCTTTTTTATCAGTTTTTCAATAGTTATACTTACACATAATATATGCACTCAGTGAAGGTGATGCTTTGTAAAACCAAAGCCGACCATGGCCTTCTTGTTGGTGTGAGCGGCACCGCAGAAACGAATAGGCTATTTCTGCACAAAAAAGAAATTATTGACTGAAACCTTAATAGTGAAGGCAAAACCAACCGTCGAGATAAATTTTTATTGGGAAATTTTGATGCGTAGCCATTTTTGGACGCACTCAAAGAGTTTTATCCACCGTTTCAAAATTTATTGAGAAATAGCTAAAAATTCGCGCACACTTACGCTCCATTAGCGTTGGAAAAACACCCCAGACTAGTCCCATAACAAAATACTGGGGCTTTGAACAAAATAAATCTCATTATTTTGTTATGGGACTTTATATATAAAGTTTCAGTCCCATAACAAAATACTGGGGCTATGAACAAAACTTGTTCAAAGCCCCAGTATTTATACTGGGACTTGTCCGGAGATGGCTATTTCTCAGCGAATTTATTTTTGACGGCTACAAATCAATTAGCGCGTGCCAAACAGGCCCCTACGCAAAATTTTTATATTTTTATCACAATTTACTACAACTTATCGGTTGATTAACACAAATAAGCACATTTTATTCCTGATCTTGAAAGATTGAGCGCATTAAAGATGACTTTTTAAAAATGAACACATTTACATTTAATGAAGCTATAATTATGAAAATACCCTCACTCGCTACGTACAGAGCATAAAATCATGGCAATATAGTTGTACTTATTCCTATAGTGAGCCAACAATCTATGTCCATTTTGTAAATAAATGAGGCCAGATCGGCTTCATTTCGCACATCTGTAAAAAGTACAAGGCAAACAACTTCAGGTGCTAACAGTACTAATCACGATAATCCGACATCACTTAGGGGCCATTTGTTTTTGTTAAAATTAAGGCGTCTGAATCTGAATACACATTTGAATATTAAGATGTTGTCACTGGATCTAAATAATTATTAAGATTATTTATTTTTTCAACATCTGAATGAGTATAATTTATATGTATTTAAATACAATAATATATAATTTATATTAATAATTAAACATTATAATCAATAAATTATTATTAGAAGATCTCACTATACAAAATAAAATTATTCTTTAATAAAAAAAATATTTAAAGATAAAAAATGGCTATTTTATATTTGGAAAATATATTGAACTATCTGAAATGGAAATAAAAATTTATATGTACAAACACTATTATGTCACTAAATGTATTTAAATAGATTTTAATAATACTTCTTTAATTAATCTTTAAATGAAATATTAGTATCTAATTAAATAATAAATTCATGAATTGTTCCAATAAAATGCATATAAGAAAATTATGGATACTACTGCAATTAGAGTAGAAAGTTGGTTATCGTAATGAAATCACGAAAGAGGTAAGTTGCATATTAGAAAGAGTGGAAAGTTAGATTAGTTGCTCCCTCCCTCAATGGATTTTCTTAAACTTAATACGGACGGAGCCAGCCACTCTACTTCAAATTTTAGTGCATTTGGAGGTGTCTTTCGAGATTCCCTAGGCCAATGGGTAATGGGTTTTGCGGGTAACACTGATTACTGTTTCAACAGCACTGAAATTGAATTCTATGTTTTACTTCAAGGACTAAAATACGCTCATCAATGTGGTTATCTCCAATTAATCATCAATATTGACAATATTGAAGTAGTGCAGTCTTTATACTCTTGTTCAGTTTCTTACTCACATTTGATCACTGACTGCAGGTACCTGCTCCACCAGCTCCATGATCCTCAGGTCACACACTCATACAGGGAGTAGAACGTCGTTGCTGATAGCTTAGCAAAATATGCTCTTAAACTGCCACGGAACAGTTCTGTCACCTTTTTGGATGAACCTCCACTTTTTGTCTTACCGTTGTTCCAACAAGACAAGGAAGGGAAAACTCGTACTAGATTGGTTTTACCTTCATCAGATGTAGCCTCTAGTATAGCTTCTACAGTTTTTTGTAATAGTCCATCTGTGGACAACTCTTTAGCATCTACTATTGTATCTTCTATAACTGCTACTACTGGATTGCCTACTGAGCAATCTCCTCCCTGTATGACTACTATTTAGTTTATAATATAAGTATCTTCCTTACTATAAAATTTTTTTTAAAAAAAAAAAAAAGCAATTAGTTGCCCTGTAAAAGGTGCATCCCATTTTATAGGAATCTGAATATTAGAAAGCGGTTGCCACAAATCATAATTGGACAGATGTATTGAGAGACAATAAGTGATAAAATATAGAAAATAATAAATGCACTTAATTGTTGAGATCTGAATCATCCAGATTCAGACCTATATTAAGTATAAATAAATGGGGTCTTATTCATATAGTGAGCCAAAAAACTGTGTCTATTTTGCAACTAGATCGTCCTCACTTCACAGTTCCACAAAAGTCTTAAGGAAAACATAACATCAGGACAATCTGGTTGTACTTTTTAATACAGTGAGCCAGAATACTCTATACATCTTGCAAATAACTGACGCCAGATTGTCTTTACTTCGTACACCCACAAAAATCTACAGAAAAATATAGTATAAGGACAATTCATCCACAGTGAACCATAATATGTTGAACATTTTGCAAATACCGGGTGTCTTCCTGAAGAAAATATTACTAATTTCAACTTTAGATAGCAGATTTGTAGCTCTGCCAAAACAATAATCGCGAGTTCACATTTTAGTCATGCCAAATCAAACCTAATTTACAGAACAAAAATGCAGACTTAAATGATGATGACTTCATTAGCGAGGAACAAAGGTCAACGGATACCTAACGGAGCTTTGTCTGTTCCTCATTGCGTTTACGGTCGAAATTTTTAACGTTTGAATGATCGATAGGTAATTTGATGGAGTTAGGGTAAGGAGAGAGTAAATTCAACTTAGAAATGCTCGTTGGAGATGGGTCGGAGTTGCTGTTAGTAATACGTCGGAGCAGATTGCAAGTGAGAAGTCGATGCCTATTTTTGAATACCACCAAGAAGCGCTCAAAAATCCAAGACCAGGCTCCTTTCCGATCAATTTGTGCAAAAAGTTGCAACTTACCTTATGTCTTAGCAAAGGCGCCCATGCTACGATAAAGTTTTTAACACTTCGGTTCGGTAATTTTAATTTTCAAAAATATCATACCAAACAAATTTGGTATGGTTCGGTATTTTTACGTTCTGTTCGGTAACTTGTTCTATCGGAAACAACCTCTCCACCTTGGTGAGAGTAAAGGTCTGCATACATCTCACCCTTCTCAGACCCCACTTGTGGAATTATAGTGGGTATGTTATTGTTGTTGTTGGTTCCGTAACTTGCGGTATGGTAAGTCGATAACCGTAGTTTGATATATATATATATATATATATATATATATATATATATATATATATATATATATATATATATATAAAGGAAAGAGCTAAATGTTAGACCGCTTAAAAACTTTATTTGACAATTAAAAACAGAACTTGAGCCTGCACTGACGCAAAATACAAAAAGACGATAAATAGAGTAGCCAAAATTCCAAAATATAAACAACAGTGGCCAAAATCCATAATTAAACAGTGTCCTACTGCACAAGCTTACACGAAATTTAGGATTATATCATAATATTTTATATTCTCTAATCAATTAAATTCCCAAGATTTATCAGTTCATATTCAGATTAGTTAAATTATTATTATCTATATATGATATATATGGATTATATGTGTTACGTAATTCGATATTTTTTTATAAATAACAAATACCATACCAAGTATCAAAATTATTAAAAATCCAATATTAAATACTGTACCAAATATCAAAATACCAATACAAAAAAAATTAGTTTTTTTTTTTAAATACCAAACATCCAAATTATTAAAAAAGCATACTCCCTCCGTCCCAAAATGAGTGTCTGGGTTTGACTTGGTGCGGAGTTTAAGAAAATAAGAAAGACTTTTAAATCTTTTATTTTAAAATTATAGTTGTGTGTAATGTGGGCCAGTGCCGTTAAATCTTGTGGTCCAAAACAAATCTTGGAACTAAAAAGTTACCAAATATGGAAATAGACACTATTTTTGGGACAAACTAAAAAGGAAAGGTAGACACTTAAGTTAGGACCGAGGGAGTACTATATATCATATCATCTACTACTATTTTATAAGTGGGAAGCCTCTAAAGGTGCAAAGTCAAAAGACCAAAATACCCTTCCAGCCGACTATTACTTCAAGAACTTTTCATGCCCAAAGATGTAACTTTACATTCATTAAAACTAATAAAAAAAGTTTAATAAAGATAACCAAAAGCAAAAATCAAAACTAACAATGGTAAGAAATATAATTGACGCCAAATCAGTGAATTAAACTTTATTTTTTTTTAGTTCATTCTTTGTTTTTGGCTTATTGTCTAAAAAAGATATCAAAATCTTAGACCAAACATTGATATATAAATCCAGCAGTTGTTAGTTGATTCTTTTTTTAAATCTTATAAATAGCTTGTCTTTTTGTGTTATTACTTTATTTTCAGCTTATTGTCTAAAGAAGATACTATCAAAATCTTAGACCAGACTTTGATAAATAAACGCAATAGTGATTAGTTTATTCTCTTTTAAATCTAATATATAACTTTCTTTTTTGTTAATTTGTAGGGGATATATATGACAATAAAAAAAAGTAAAACAGTCTCATACGTATTCATTTAATTTATTCAATTTAAAAAATATTTTTTCTTTATTAATTCATGGATAAAAGTATTATTTTACACAAATAAATAATTATTTTTGTATAGGTGTAGACCATAAAATTGATAATGATTTTCTAGCCATATTAATGAAGACATGTGATCGAATTGCTATACAACTTTTACAAACCACTATTTTCATCCAGCAACAACATCTTGATTTGTTGACAGTTCTAAAAATGAGGAGACAACAGTTTCTGTTTAAAAAGATAAAAACATTAAGACGTGTCACATTTGCAACCAATGTTGCTCATATTCACTTTTAAATTATGTATTATTGAAATATAAAAGAAAAAGTATTGATATTAAACTGAATACTTGATATATTATAAAAATTTTCATTTATATTTTTTCCTTTAATTTACGAGCAACTATACACGCTTATTACAAAATATTTATAATTTTTATACAAATTATTAAGAATACACGTGCGATCACGTATCATATCATATCTATATATATATTAAAAGGAATATAATAGCCAATTAAAAATAGCCAAGTGGCAAAGTAGTAGGAAGACACTTGAAAAGTTTAGGTAAATTAGCTATTTTATAGTTGTTAGTTTTACATTTGAAATGTGTTTGGTTTTTAAATTGAGAACGAATTTCTTGGATTGGGTTTAGGCATAAGCACTTGAGCAGTTACTTTGCAGATAAAGGAGTTTTATTAACTGCCTGGGAAGTTCTATCCACTATTACTTCCCTATTCCACGTATAGTGGCCACGTATTAGTTCACCCAATTTACGCCTATTATCTTGCAGTCACTTTTACTAAATACAATACTAGAGAATCAAATTAGAAGAAAGTTCTACATGCTCTAATATCGATATCTTCTCTCTGTTATAGTTTTTTACGGTGGATTGCCATTGTTCTGAGAAAAATTGGAGAGAAGACACAAATTCACGAAGTGAAGCCTTATGTTCTGGCGGAAGATGGGGGAATTGCAGAGTGCGAAAACTTCGCTTCAGGCCATGGATGACCGTTGATGCTTAATCTGGTATATCAAAGAACAAATGTGTTGTCAGAATTGTAAAGCTTAATGGAAAACCTCATTTTTGGTCTTTAATCTGGTATGTTTTTTTTTTAAGGAGTAATTAATAAATATAGTATGCATGTCGAATTGTCCTAATTTATTTGTTAAAAATTGAACTTGCCAAATTTACTGGGTGTACTGTTTGCATTATTCCTTTGTTTTTATTATGCATAGGTATTATCACGAACTTATTCCATCTTATGTGCTTATCACTTTCTACTTTACCTAATATGATGATTTATTTAAATGATCTTAATAGAATTGCTCTATAGATCTAGGTTCTTTAAGTATTACTTTGCTATATAAATATATTGCATGTTTTATTAGTTGTGTTGGAAGTTAAAGAAGTGATCTGGTGGAGATGAGAAGTATGATTCAAATTTAAGGATTGAAATGTTGAACATTGAATGAATTGTCTTAGTACTTTGAATTAACTGTTTGAGAGTCTACTCAGTAAATTAGTACTTTGTCGGACATTCATAAAATGAATCATTTTAATTAGATCTAAACTACTGATAAAGTTTATACATATCTCTTACAGAAATAGTTGATACTCCGAAAAAAGTTAATCTGATCCAGCAAAAAGTTGATAGTCCAATGATACTCCTAATTGCAAAGTCAAATCCAGAAATGTCGATTCTTGAGCCTCAAGCTGCTCCAGTGCTACTTCCTTTTGGTTTGTATACTTTTTAGTCCATGTTGTGTTTAGTGTACATACAAATTCTCACTTCTCGGAACATAATCTTTACTACACATAGAGAGAATAAAAATAGGGCGGTTTGATAGATGTTGATTGGTCTGCATAGATGTACAGAAATATCTACCTGATTTCTATGTTGAATCTTATGTGAAACTGAAGTTTGTTAGATGTCTGTTATTTGTTTCCTTTAATTTCACACTTATTGTTTTTCATTAATAGTGATTTAATTTTTGTTAACACGTAAATGGATGAAAATGAGGATCATAAGTATAATCTCTTGGAATTTCAGTAATGTTGCCTGCAACATCTATAAGACTTGTGTTGAATGTGAAGCTTGAGGCAGCAACATTACAACACCACTACTAGCATTAATCAAGCTTGATATCGATGGTGACGAGTAACTATTCTTTCATTAGAGTTCTTTATATGACATTGATCATAAATATGTTGGCGAAGGCTAGCAACTTATATGAATATATTTTTTCAGGAACACTAATTTTGCTTGATTTCTAAGAGTGCGGCCCTGGAGAATCATCTTACATTTGCAGCTCGATCTCGAAAATGATCATATGTTTAGGAAAGCTTAGATAGGTATTATATAATCTGTTTCCACATGTTACTATATTAACTTATTTATGTGTTAGTCTAACTTTGATTTAAATTACGTCAACTGATCATAGGGTACCCAAAGTCTTTTCTCTGATATGCTCACACATCATTTTCACTCCGAATTTTAATGTTCCTCCTGTATTGCCAGGTTGGTAGTGGAAAACCTTTTAATTGGAAGGACAAATGTAAGTAGTTCATGTGCTTTCAGATTATAATTTCTCTGCAGAGCTATATTTTTGTCTAATGCCAGTACCATTCATGAAGTTTTAACAATGTATTAAATACCTTTAAGAAACAATTTTTGGAGCTTTGCTTCTATGCTCTAATAGGTTCAATTTTGAGTAAATTCAAGAGTTTGATGAAATTTTTTGGTGTTTTACTTTTAAATTAGTTCTGTAAGAGTTTATATTCATTCATTTCTTTATTTATATCGTTAATTTTATTATGTTTACATTTGTATTTTAGGTGCACGAAGAGTTTGAAATAAAATCTTGACTGATGTTTAGCGGTGAAGGAGCATAGTTTATCCTTTTTATCTTATCTCCATCAAATTCACAAAATGAAGGTATATAAGCATGTTCGTCACTTGGTTTATTTATATATGTAATTCAACTCTATGAACATAGCTGTAATACATTGTTAATGATATGTTCTAAATTCAGGCAGCAAAAGTTGTTATCAAATTATCTTTGATTAACATTGATGATTCATTGCCAGGTACTTCTATCCTTTAATGAGTATTTCAATAAAGTTAACTTGGATAGATAACTTGAGTCTTCACTTAATAAGATCTCAGTGGATTAATTGATATGGACTTAAAAACAATTATATTTTGCACCGACTATATTTTACCCAACTTTGAGGGTAATTACTTTGGATGAATCATATAACCATAGATAGTGAAATGTAATTTGAGAAGATGGAAGTAATGTACAAATAGATATTGTTCGTAAATCTCTCTCCTTTTGCCACTTTTTATTTTTCCTATGGAGTTGAGACAAGAGATGACATGATGTGGGAAAAGGGCTAATTTCACACATTAACCTTACTACACTTATTTGTTCAGTTTGAATGAGCCTTTTAAATTCTTCTAATATTATCTTTTTATTTGGTGCAAAGATGGAGATGAAGTAGTGTACTAAAATTTATACTCTGGTGCATCTCGAATCTTGATGACCGGTATGTTGTAGGTCTTTCTCATGTGATCCATCAAACCTTTTGAGCTGTGGCAATTGAGTGAAGGTCCTTTACTCCAATTATTTGGACAAGAAGCTAGCATCCAACCAAAAATATTCGAAGATGCATATGGGCTTCTGTATTTTTATTGTCTCATTTCTTACTTCATTTATGGAAAATCTGAAGTCACTACATGCACGCATTTATGAGAGAAATGAATGATCTACAGTTTGCTATATACTTATTAGATAATAGAAATAGCTATTTTGATCACTATATTACTTCTTTTTAATTACTTTTGTTATTCCTCTTGCCACACAATTAAATAAAATGTGTAGCTTTAGTCCAATTGTTCATAGAAGCTAACAGACGTTACGTCTACTAATGGACATTAGCTTGAGATTTGTCCTTTTTTCATCAAATTATTCTCATCATGTTTACCGTGTGAAGTAAACAGCGAAGGATATATTTACGGCAATGCTTCAAAGCTTCAAATAGAAGTAGGATATACTGGCACACTATTTTCCAGCTATTTCTTCAAAAGAAGAGATGCTTCTATTTCTTCCAAAAAAGAGATGTTATGCATTTCTACTAGCTACAAATAATTTACATTGTTTTTTCTTTGTTTTCTTATCACTAAATCTGTTCAAGAGGAGATGTTTTGCATTTCGACTAGCTGTACAAATAGTTGAGTTTTAAAGCAATTTTGAGAATTTTATGCAATTGCTAATTAAAGAATATGAAATTACTATGATTAGTTTTTTTTTTTTGATATTACGGTGCTAATAATTTATTTTATGAGTAATATGCATACACACATTAAATGGAACAAACTAGACGTAGATATTAATCAAGTGATGAGCTGATAAAGAGTAGCATTGGCAATTCAATATTTTTAGGTAATACATAATATAGTAATAAAGAAAAATATAGGTAATACATAATAAAGAAAAAAGTAATGAACAAACAAAATTATCGGATGACTATATATATGATTAATTTTCTTTAATTTTTTAGGCATTTTGTTATTGTGTATATTAAATTAAGAAACATAATGACCGTTGAAATTTTAATATTGTTTAATATTATCCGCGCATCGCGCGGGTACTATACTAGTTATTATAAAAGTGAGAACCTCCTAATGTAAAGTCATATTACTAAAATATCCCTAAAATTTAAGTAAACGACTATTTTACCCTACATTTAAAATACTAATCCTATAATAATTTGTACCAAAAAGAAAAGTTTACTTTCTAATAAATAAATGATAAAAGTTCACTTGATAAATTATACTATAATAAGTGGGTTGAGTTTCCTGCAGTAAACCTATTCAATACCTTAAAATTGAAATTATTGCATTCATAGACAACAATTATTACTCCTTACATCTTATCTCACCTAACGATAAAAGAAATTTCAATAATGAACTCCTTACATCTTATCTCACCTAATGATAAAAAAATTTCAATAATGAATCGAGTAACTCGAAGGACGTCTGCTTGCATTTTCTAATTAATGCAGCCTACCCATTTAGTAGAATTATTACTTTTATGTGCTACTCCCTCTGGTCCATTTTAATTGATAGGTGTTCTATTTTTAGAAGGTCCAAAATATTTGATAATTTAGAATATCAATATAAATTTTACCATTTCTTCCCCATAATACCCTTATTAAATAATATTGAAAAACTCCTTCTTGGAAATACCAAGAAAAGATAAAAAGGTAAATTAATAAAAATACTACTGACACGACCCGAAATCCGGTTAGGCCGTGCGGGCACTCGACATACTCCCCTAGACCCGTCGGGCGAACCCTTACCGATTAAATTAGGAAAATAAATATAATTCAATTCATAAATAATAACAAGACTTAGAAAAAATAACAGACATACTGATACCTCCAAGCTGTACAAAAGAAATTACAGCTGACTACCCAACATACTAGGTTTAGGGCTATCCAGACTAGACATCTAAGAGTACAAAAGAAGACAAATACCTCCTGAAGGGAGCAAAATGCAACTGAAATAATAACCAATAAACTGGTGGCCATCCGGAATAAAGCTGGCTCACCCTGACAGCTGAAGTCGTCTTCGCTCCTGAACAACGCGACGAACTTAATCCTGGAGCGAACCTGCCGAAATGAAATAGATAGACAAGAAACAAACAACAAACAAGGGTGAGTCAAAAGGACTCAATAAGTGGGGCAGACTAGCCACCTCAAAGAATAGGATAGCTAGCCAGGGAGAAGAAACAGATAAACCAAATTCCTCTTATTTAAATTATAAAAAGGCGGAGCCAGATAATAACCGGAAACACGTATGAAACCATAAACTCAGCCAGGAATACGAGCCAGAAACATATCAACAAATAAGCAATGCACATATAAGCAGAACAGTAGTCATGTACCGCAAGTCTACACAATGGTATGAATTGAGATGAAATGAAATGAAATGTGATGCAAAGGGTCATATGTGCCCGTAATCCCATCCCGAAGCGGAATACTCCTGCATTCGAGGGGAATCCAATCTGATAACCAACTGGAGCGGAATACTTCTGCTCCTGGGGCGGAATACTCCTGCACTCGATATAATATAAACCAGAGGCGGAATACTCCTGCACTCTCTTGGGGCGGAATACTCCTGCACCCGATATAATGTAAAGCTGAGGTGGAATACTCTTGCACTCTCCTGGGCGGAATCCTCCTACCCTCAATATGATACAATGGAGCGGAATACTCCTGCTCCTAGGGCGGAATACTTGACACGACCCGGATTTCGCCTAGGCCGTGCGGGCACCCGACATCCTTCCCTAGACCCGTCGGGCGAACCCTTACCAATTAAATTAGGAAAATAAATATAATAATTCATAAATAAGGACAAGACTTTAAAAAAAAACACAAAGAGATACTGATACCTCTAAGCTGTACAAAAGAAATTACAGCTGACTACCCAACATACCAGGTTTAGGGTTATCCAGACTAGACATCTAAGAGTACAAAAGAAGACAAATACCTCCTGAAGGGAGCAAAAGACAACTGAAATAATAACCGATAAACTGGTGGCCATCCGGAATAAAAGCTGGCTCACCCTGACAGCTGAAGTCGTCTTCGCTCCTTCACAACGTGGCGAACTCAATCCTGGAGCGAACCTGCCGAAACGAAATAGATAGACAAGAAACAAACAACAAACAAGGGTGAGTCAAGAGGACTCAATAAGTGGGGCAGACTAGCCACCTCAATAAATAGGATAGCTAGCCAGGGAGAAAAGAAATAAATAAATCAAATTCCTCTTATTTAAATTACAAAAAGGCAGAGCCATATAATAACTAGAAACACGTATGAAACCTTAAACATTAAACTCAGCCAGGAATACGAGCCAGAAACATATCAACAAATAAGCAGTGCACGTATGAGCAGAACAGTAGTTATGTACCACAAGTCTACGCAATGGTATGAAAATGAAATGAAATGAGATGAAATGAAATGAAATGAAATCTGATGCAAAGGGTCACATGTGCCCGTCCTCCCATCTCGAAGCGGAATACTCCTGCATTCGAGGGGAAATCCAATCTGATAACCAACTGGAGCGGAATACTCCTGCTCCTGGGGCGGAATACTCCTGCACCCGATATAATATAAACCAGAGGCGGAATACTCCTGCACTCTCTTGGGGCGGAATACTCCTGCACCCGATATGATACAATAGAGCGGAATACTCCTGCTCCTGGGGCGGAATACTCCTGCCCTCAATATGATACAATGGAGCGGAATACTCCTGCTCCTGGGGCGGAATACTCCTGCCCTCAATATGATATGCAATGTAATGCATATGAATGACATATAATGCATATGAATGCAATGTGATGCAATAATAACCTTTCACCGGCGCGGGACTCTCATCGACAGCCGGGAAGTAGATGCCAACTTACAGCCAAAGTACAATACTCAGATTCTCAATGCAATGCCAATAACAGGACATAATATATAATACAGAATATAAATCCAAAGCTAAGGCGTAATGAGTACGCCTATCGGCAGCTACACACGTAAGGAACACGTGGTAGAAAATCCACGAGGCCAGGTGCCTCCAAAGAAATGGATATAAACACTTACCTTGTTACAAAGTTAGTACAGCCACTCAATAACCGCTTGTCCTTTGGTCTCATTGCCAAACGATCCCACTCTATTCAATAAGCAGAAAAATATATCAAATTAGGCTAAAGGCTTCATTTCTCACATCTTAGGGCAATCCAGGTAGGAACCTGATACCCTATTCGCATACGCAATACGCAGGCCAGGCCTATATACAGGGTTTAAGGCCACATAACCAAATCCCAAATAAATTACATTTATAAGTTGCCCATAACTCACTGAGCACGAATACATAATCAATTTCATTGTCGGGGTCCATTTGACCCTTTAAACTATCAATTTACGTCATTAGGGCGATGTCTAATATCCCTATTTTTACCATAAAAATATATTTAAACACACATAATAAACTCAAATAATATATTAGGATTATTACCTGAATGTTCTGGGGTGAAAATACTATTTTTCTCCGGCCCCATTTCTCATTTTCTGGCATTTTTTTCCTGCATATACTCTTTCTGTTTTCCGTTTTAGCTCTGTTCCATTCTCTGGAATTGTTACTCAAAAGCTAAGGATATATCTTAGCTTTAGCCGACATAACTCATATCTTTCTTTTGTCATTTTTCTTTTCTTAACGAAAATTAAAACGGTGCCCTATGATATTCGAAATAATTCCAACTTTTGTATACAAGTTATACAAAATATATGTAACATACTCGCGAAGGCGGATTTCAAATTGGACTCCCGAAACTCAAGATGCGAATTTAAATGGAAAAGAAGTCAAATTATTTAACTTTCGGCATTTTAGCGGAAACTAGCCGAACAACATCGAAATGTACTTTCAAAAGTTTATAAAAATTACAAATAATCATACGAACCCAACGGCGCTTTCGGATTTCGAATCGGAGCTCGTTCGGCAAACCGAGCTCGAAAATATCTTTTTAATATTTATTGCCAATAAAAACTGAAACCTTCTTCCGATGCCTACCAAACGAGGTCTGATTTAGCTCAAATTTTACAGACAGGTCCTAATGGACGTTACGAATATTTTAAAATTATCAGCACACCAATCGAAGTCCTAACTTTCGAAACGACTGACCGAGGTCGTTTCATTCTCCTCCACTTAAACTCTCGTTCGTCCTCGAACGAGCCTAAATTTAAAGCAAGATTTACGCAGATAACAAGAGAACTTGCACAACCTTCATAAACCACTCCACGGACATTATCTCATAATTACTGAATCAGAGTTATAACACGCACATCAAACTCTTGGATAAAAACATAGCTGGATAACATGATAATGTCATCGCCCAGCTTATTCTGACTAAGCTGATCCTTCCTCGATCACATGAGGAGAGTTCTACATTTTCGAAACAAAGATACACGGAACTTTGGATGGATAACATGATTCAGCCGATAATCACCTCTTCAATATACCTTTCGATATAGAACAAGTCGATGGAACTAGGAATTAGCTCACACTTGATGCAATAGGGGAGCTTTTGAAGTATCTTGTCACTACACACTATAGAAGATTTGATGCAAGCTATATTATTTTTACGAACGCACTATGCAACATCTCAGGTGATGTTAGTGTTGTTCTACAAGCTCCTTGTGGGAATGTAGTTACTCATATCCTAATGTATGTCAAAGGATCATCTGAACAGGGTCTATCATATAAGAATAAGGATCCTGAAAATACTTCTGGATAGTATGATGCAGACCAGGAATAATCTTCAGATTGGATATCTACTTCAAGGTATTGTCTTTGAATTGGAAATATATTTACTTGAAAAAAATAAAAATAAAAGATACATGTAGTTGGACCATGAGCTGAGGCAGAATACCAGCAACAAAGTTGATTACATGTTCACTTATAACACTAAAGTAACTTCTCAAAGAGTTGAGGTGTGAAAGAGATATACATACCAATGATGGATTAACGATAAGCTGCACTAGACCTTTAACTCTAAATTTTCATGAAGTAAAACATCGTCATTATGAGGATCCAGTTCCAGTTAAATACATACAGATAGCCAGAAGAAAACTGAAGTCACCACACAAAGTTACTACTGACGGTGTTCCCATGTATAAAGATTGACTTTGTGTCCCTGATGTTACAAATTTACGTGGACAGATTATGATAGAGGCACATTGTTCCAAATACATTTTTAATCCAGGTTCGACTAAGATGTACCATGATCTTAAGCGAATTTATTAGTCGGACGGAATGAAGTGTGACATAGCAGAATTTTTTTTGGCTCAGTGTTCTAATTACCAGTAAGTTAAAATCGGGTCATCTTTCCAGACTTTATGCTTTCAGCAGATAGGTACGTATATATGATCAGGTTGCCAGCTTATTTCTATCATTAATAGATTATTAGCAGGTTTAGCAATGATCGACACTCATTGTAGGTTTCTGGTGTGGCCTTGCTTTGGGTCGTAAGAAAAATGATATCAACACCTCAGAGATTTAATATTACCATTCAGTATTTGGAGGAAAACTCCTCCACTTAAAGCACAAACTCCTGCAGCTATTTAGATAAGAATAATCATCCTCGCACAACCTGCTGGATTAAGAAAGATTTAGCTAAAAGCTGAACATAGGCAAACCTAAGCTACCAACTACCCTTTCGAGTTGCCAAACAGCTGCAACTCTCGATTCACAATTCCATATCTTTGCCGTAAACACCATCGCCTAATGGATGGTACTTCTATATAAAAATTTCGGCAGAGTTTCCCCTGAAACTGGATGATCCGCAAAAACAGAACCAGCACTATACTATACATGGGAATGGATACCCGGATAAACTGATAACATAAACATGTTAAACGGATAGCAAGATGAGACAACTGGACCAAAACAATAATATGCTTACCCGGTTACCTTGACATGCACTCTGGCTCAACACAGGGGACATCATAATAGGTTACTGACCGCCTAAGTTCACCAGTGCCGAACAAATAAGAGATGACAACGAACTGAGGATAGAAATAATTAGAGCTTCAGGAAGCTCATCTTCTTATTGCTTGGCTACCAGAGCTAGACTATTTGCGAGTCAAAGTAGCCCAAGAATCGCAATTAAAGAAACAAATATTAAATGAGCTTTATGGAACAACATCCAAGCCAACTTGACCTCCCAATAAAAAGTAAACTTTGACAATTTACCAGAAACTTTTTTTTTTTTATAACCCAAACAAGCTCATAGGATAACATGACTCTACTAGCTCCTCGAACCATGAGGAGATATATAGATCGAATATTACTTACAAATCACTTTACACCAGAAGAAATGATAACACTTTCTGATGGTAACGAATTAGGATCTCGTTATCCTGCCAACAATGAATTTCGAAGAGTGAGGTAAACTGAATTGACATAATAACAGAAGGTGGCGTAACAAGATGCAAAGCAGACAATACCGACAGTCACTCCCAAATCTCTCACATTTAAATCAGATAAACTAGTAGGGTCTCACAAATGCAAGCAATAAATCATATCAGAAGCTCACCCCTTTACCGCAACTGATTCTTAATAGAAACGACATCCAAGGAAACCATCGAAACATGATGAGACATATCATTTCCAGATCGATCGAAAGAATCAAATCTTACTCACATATACTGGAAGAAGAATTACATGGGTGTACTACATCGGATGCCTCAGCATCCTGCCAGACTAGCAGTTCATAGAACTGCCTCTGCAGCTGAACTAAGCCGCTATACTGATAATTACCTTCTGAAGAACTACTACCACCACGCTCTCAACCGCTAGTGAATGGTGGCATTTCTCTGGCTGATTAAGATCTAAATGAAATCCCCTGCGACTGTGCAGGTGCCTGATGACAAGAGAAAGGACGATTGTCTACTTGCTGGAGTAAGGAAAACTCCTCAAAGGATAACCAGACTCATGACAGTGATAACAGCTTTTCATTGAAAATGGAAGCTGGACATATTGTCGATAGCTATAAAGAGAAAAACTGGGTCTAATCTTGATGAACTACTCGCGCACTCTAAGAATCACGTGACACAAGCTGAGATAACCCGGAAGGTGACCTCCCAAAATAATCAGAACTTTTACCTCCAAATGAGGTACCATGGTTACCCACCAGGGCCGTGGGATCTCTTACTTTCCCGTTCTAACTCTTCCCGCTCTAACTTATGGTATGCCTTATACCTTTGAGAAATATCAACAACGACATCAAATGAAGTCCCAACCTCAATTTTTCGAGCCATCTGGGATCTCATGGAAGGAGAAAGGTCACCAAAAAATATTTGAATCTATCGAAAGGCTCATGGACTAGTTTTAATACATATTCAGCCATTCTATAAAATTCAATCTTATATTCTGAAACACCAACAGGCTAACCGACAGGCTACCCTATCCAATCCACTCAAACTGGAAATACTTTTCATCTCGCTCGCTACTCGAAAGGAACTTTTCCACGAATCTAGAAGAAAAACCGAATCAAGTTAGCTAATAAGAGAGCGGCCCACCAATTCAAGGCTGGACACTGAAACTGGAAAGCAAAATAATCAACACCATATCGCTTGATATAATCAAGAGCCTGAAGGATACGCTGATATTATTTTATTTTTTAAAAAAAATCACGAGGCTTATCTGATGTATTGCTTAAGAATATCAGGACGTTCAACCGCGTAAAATAATGCAACCGCTTCGGACACTCGGACCGAACCATTACTCAGGCTAACTAACCAGCCAGAATAACTAGAGGCACAACACATGCTGTCTCCGGAACATAATTTACTGCAACAATATTAAGAATTGGAATAGGAGCTCCATGAGACCGAACATCTACATCTGCGGCAACCTGATAGGCTGCCCCACAAATAATAGGTTCTTACGATATCTGCGTCGCGAAGATTCTCGTAAAGCATCGTAGAGAGCCAAGGGAACTACAAGGCCCTCCTCCCTTGCCCATCGTGAGCTCATACAGCTGGGACCTGCGCAACTAGATCGTCAGCACGATTAAAATACTCGGAGCTTCATCAGTGCTAGCCCCAGGTTAGACTGCTTCATCTTGAACACAGTTTGCTGATTCGTCGCACGAGGGTTCATAATTAACACGAAGGAATTAACAAATTAACAAAAATACTTTTGCATCCTAGACCGACGCACGATCAGAAATGAAGGAAGTGAAACTTCCTAAATGCCATCATAGCCTCTCGTAGATAAGTACGGACGTCTACGTACCCATCAGCGAGACTCTACTAGACACTGTCTTAGTCTGGATAGACTCTAAACTGGGCTCTGATACCAACTGACACGACCCGGATTTCGCCTAGGCCGTGCGGGCACCCGACATCCTTCCCTAGACCCGTCGGGCGAACCCTTACCAATTAAATTAGGAAAATAAATATAATAATTCATAAATAAGGACAAGACTTTAAAAAAAAACACAAAGAGATACTGATACCTCTAAGCTGTACAAAAGAAATTACAGCTGACTACCCAACATACCAGGTTTAGGGTTATCCAGACTAGACATCTAAGAGTACAAAAGAAGACAAATACCTCCTGAAGGGAGCAAAAGACAACTGAAATAATAACCGATAAACTGGTGGCCATCCGGAATAAAAGCTGGCTCACCCTGACAGCTGAAGTCGTCTTCGCTCCTTCACAACGTGGCGAACTCAATCCTGGAGCGAACCTGCCGAAACGAAATAGATAGACAAGAAACAAACAACAAACAAGGGTGAGTCAAGAGGACTCAATAAGTGGGGCAGACTAGCCACCTCAATAAATAGGATAGCTAGCCAGGGAGAAAAGAAATAAATAAATCAAATTCCTCTTATTTAAATTACAAAAAGGCAGAGCCATATAATAACTAGAAACACGTATGAAACCTTAAACATTAAACTCAGCCAGGAATACGAGCCAGAAACATATCAACAAATAAGCAGTGCACGTATGAGCAGAACAGTAGTTATGTACCACAAGTCTACGCAATGGTATGAAAATGAAATGAAATGAGATGAAATGAAATGAAATGAAATCTGATGCAAAGGGTCACATGTGCCCGTCCTCCCATCTCGAAGCGGAATACTCCTGCATTCGAGGGGAAATCCAATCTGATAACCAACTGGAGCGGAATACTCCTGCTCCTGGGGCGGAATACTCCTGCACCCGATATAATATAAACCAGAGGCGGAATACTCCTGCACTCTCTTGGGGCGGAATACTCCTGCACCCGATATGATACAATAGAGCGGAATACTCCTGCTCCTGGGGCGGAATACTCCTGCCCTCAATATGATACAATGGAGCGGAATACTCCTGCTCCTGGGGCGGAATACTCCTGCCCTCAATATGATATGCAATGTAATGCATATGAATGACATATAATGCATATGAATGCAATGTGATGCAATAATAACCTTTCACCGGCGCGGGACTCTCATCGACAGCCGGGAAGTAGATGCCAACTTACAGCCAAAGTACAATACTCAGATTCTCAATGCAATGCCAATAACAGGACATAATATATAATACAGAATATAAATCCAAAGCTAAGGCGTAATGAGTACGCCTATCGGCAGCTACACACGTAAGGAACACGTGGTAGAAAATCCACGAGGCCAGGTGCCTCCAAAGAAATGGATATAAACACTTACCTTGTTACAAAGTTAGTACAGCCACTCAATAACCGCTTGTCCTTTGGTCTCATTGCCAAACGATCCCACTCTATTCAATAAGCAGAAAAATATATCAAATTAGGCTAAAGGCTTCATTTCTCACATCTTAGGGCAATCCAGGTAGGAACCTGATACCCTATTCGCATACGCAATACGCAGGCCAGGCCTATATACAGGGTTTAAGGCCACATAACCAAATCCCAAATAAATTACATTTATAAGTTGCCCATAACTCACTGAGCACGAATACATAATCAATTTCATTGTCGGGGTCCATTTGACCCTTTAAACTATCAATTTACGTCATTAGGGCGATGTCTAATATCCCTATTTTTACCATAAAAATATATTTAAACACACATAATAAACTCAAATAATATATTAGGATTATTACCTGAATGTTCTGGGGTGAAAATACTATTTTTCTCCGGCCCCATTTCTCATTTTCTGGCATTTTATTCCTGCATATACTCTTTCTGTTTTCCGTTTTAGCTCTGTTCCATTCTCTGGAATTGTTACTCAAAAGCTAAGGATATATCTTAGCTTTAGCCGACATAACTCATATCTTTCTTTTGTCATTTTTCTTTTCTTAACGAAAATTAAAACGGTGCCCTATGATATTCGAAATAATTCCAACTTTTGTATACAAGTTATACAAAATATATGTAACATACTCGCGAAGGCGGATTTCAAATTGGACTCCCGAAACTCAAGATGCGAATTTAAATGGAAAAGAAGTCAAATTATTTAACTTTCGGCATTTTAGCGGAAACTAGCCGAACAACATCGAAATGTACTTTCAAAAGTTTATAAAAATTACAAATAATCATACGAACCCAACGGCGCTTTCGGATTTCGAATCGGAGCTCGTTCGGCAAACCGAGCTCGAAAATATCTTTTTAATATTTATTGCCAATAAAAACTGAAACCTTCTTCCGATGCCTACCAAACGAGGTCTGATTTAGCTCAAATTTTACAGACAGGTCCTAATGGACGTTACGAATATTTTAAAATTATCAGCACGCCAATCGAAGTCCTAACTTTCGAAACGACTGACCGAGGTCGTTTCAATACTCCTCCCCTCAATATGATATAATGGAGCGGAATATTCCTGCTCCTGGGGCGGAATACTCCTGCACCCAATATGATATGCAATATAATGCATATGAATGCAATGTGATGCAATAATAACTCTTCACCGGCGCGGGACTCTCATCGACAGCCGGGAAGTAGATGCCAACTCACAGCCAGAGTACCATGCTCAGATCCTCAATGCAATACCAACAACAGGACATAACATATAATATACAATGTAAATCCAAAGCTAAGGCGTAAGGAGTACGCCTATCGGCAGCTACACACGTAAGGAACACGTGGTAGAAAATCCACGAGGCCAGGTGCCTCCAAAGAAATGGATATAAACACTTACCTCGTTCCAAAGTTAACACTGCTACCCAACAACTGCTTTATTCTTTGAATTCATTGCCAAACGATCCCACTATGTTCAATAAGTAGAAAAAATATATCAAACTAAGCTAAAGGCTTCATTCCCCGCATCTTAGGGTAATCCGGTTAGGAACCTGATACCCTATTCGCATACGCAACACGCAGGCCAGACCTATATACAGGGTTTAAGGTCACATAACCAAACCCTAAATAAATTATATTTATATGTTGTCCATAGCTCACTGAGTACGAATATATAATCAATTCAATTATCGGGGTCCATTTGACCCTTTAAACTATTAATTGAACTTATTAAAACGGTGTCTAATATTTTAAGTTTTACCGTTAAAATATATTCAAACACACGTAATAAACTCAAATAATATATTAGGATCATTACCTGAATGTTTCGGGGTAAAAATTCTACTTTTCTCCGGCTCTTTTCTCATTTTCTTGCATTTTTTCCTTGCTTCGTTTCTGCTTCTTATTTCTGTTTCGTATTTGTTGCTTTCTGTTCTTGTTTTGGACGAAAGCTGAGGGCACCACCGCCATGTCACCTTTCCTTTACTTTCCTTTTTTTGTCTTTTTGTTTTTTTCTTTTATTTTATTTTTTTTTCGCGACGAAAATTAAAACAGTACCCTGTAATATTCGAAATAATTCCAACTTTTGCATATAAGTTATACAAAATATAGGTAACATACTCGCGAAGGCGGATCTCAAATTGGGTTCCCGAAACTCAAGATGCGAATTTAAATAGAAAAAGTCAAATTATTTAACTTTCGGCATTTTAACGGAAACTAGCCGAACAACATCGAAATTCACTTTCGAAAGTTCACAAAAGTCATAAACAATCATACGAACCTAACGGCGCTTTCGGATTTCGAATCGGAGCTCATTCGCCAAAACCGAGCTCGAAAATCTCTTTTTAATATTTATCGACAATAAAAACTGAAACCTTCTTCCGATGCCTACCAAACGAGGTCTGATTTAGCTCAAATTTTACAGACAGGTCCTAATGGACATTACGAATATTTTAAAATTATCGGCACGCCAATCGGAGTCCTAACTTTCGAAACGACTGACCGATGTCGTTTCAACTATGCCTATTTATGATTTCGTAAGGTGTGTGCAAAGTCAAATCTATCAAATAAAATGGACCGGAGGGAATACTATTTTGTATATAAGGTAGTAAATGGCATAATTGGCTAAATGACAGTTCTTATTAAAGACTTATTCCATTATCTTTTGTCATAATATTATTATTATTATTATTATTATTATTATTATTATTATTATTATTATTATTATTATATTCTCTATATAAGACCTTCATTTGTATTGTTATCAAACTAAGTAGGACACAAGCGCTATTTATCCTTTTATATGTTGCCTTGATAGTTCATCGTTACGAGAATTTCACAAATTAGTCCCCCATTGTAGATGTAGCAATAATTCTATTTTCCCATTGAGAAGAGAATCTAAGCCACTACCAAAGAACCATAGGAGCAGTTTACCTTCACCCGGCCAAGTTCGTACGTCTTCTTATTTCTCCCTTTAGTTACTTTTCCTTATAGTACTATAACTCATATAGTTTCTGGTTTTAATATCTGTATGATTTGCATGTCAAGATTGTATTTTATGTATGGGTATTTTAATTTCGTTTGGTCTTTTCTATGTTTCCAAATAAGTACAATAAATAAATAACTTTAATTTTATTAATATTACGAACCAGCATACTTATGAATGATTTTAACAGGAGAAAAGATTCAACCAAAATTATTCGGAAACAAAGTTCAACCAAAACAGGAGGAGTGTTAGATGCTCCGGTAAGGAGGTGTGAGAGATTAGTAGTATTGGATCTACGGAGAGGTAGAGGTAGACCGAAGAAGGACTGGGCTGAGGTGATTAGACAGGACTTGGCCCAAATCTAGATCACCGAGGACATGACCCTAGATAGGGGGCGTGGAGGTCAAGGATTAGGGTAGAAGGTTAGGTTATAGTCGAGCATCTTTTCCCTTATTGGATGTAGTACTATGCTTATGTTACCTATTTACCTGTTTGCTGGATATGCATTAGTTTACATTTACTTTAGCATGATATCATTGGCTTGATTCTTAAAATGTGTTTTCAAATATGTTTCTTGGCTTGATTTTTCAACTGTGTTTTCTAATATGTTTCTTTTCCTAGCCGAGGGTCTATCGAAAACAGCCTTTCCACCTTGGTGGAGGTAAGGTCTGCGTACATCTCACTCTCCCCAGACCCCACTTGTGAGATATACTGGGTATGTTGTTGTTGTTGTTGTTGTTGTTGTAAGATTATGTACATATACCAACAAATAATGATATAATACAAATTCATTGTCAGTATTTTTTTTTTTTTGCTAAAGACAGCATAAATTCGTTGCCAATATATAATTAGTATGGTTTCCCCGTTTATGGCATTAGCTAAATATGATTGATAAAATATTTCAGAAACCTCAGTTTTATGCTTATAGCTTTCGTTTCACAATTCAAGAACTTTTTTTGAGTATTTATTTGTGTTTAAAAAGTCTATACTCACTAATATAGGAACACGTGCTAACAAATATCATTAAGCTTTGCAGGTTCAAAAAATATTCAATTGTTTTGAGCTCGACTATCAAATCACGTTCTATTCATACTTTTTAATAACTTTTACGTACTTAAAAATATGTTTTAGTTAATTACTTTATCTTATATGATTATTTGAAAATGGGGCTACACGTGCAGCACACGTATCAAAAACTAGTCGTATCAAATACCAAAATACCAATATCAAACAAAAAAAAATTTGTTCGGTACAGTAATTCGATATTTATTGTACCATAGGCACCCTTATTGCCAACTCAACATTCTTTTTTTCACTTTCTAAAATTTCTTTTTTCAAGTGTACGTAATAATTTAGAAGGTGTTTGGACCAACATGTAAATATTTTTTGGCTTATTTATACGTTTGGCGGTGAGGACCGGCCAAGATCATATAAGGAGTCCAAAGAAACCCATTCCCACCGATGTGGGACAAACTTAACACCCTGCACGCCCAGGCCTTTGGCAACTGGTGGGTGAACAATATAAGATGGGCGGCCCAACATCGGGTCAACAAAGAATTGGGATGTGCCTAGCTCTAATACCATGTTAAAGAAAATAGACCTTGGGCCTAACTCAACCCCAAATGCTAGCTCAAGCTAGCTCATGAGGTGAGAACTGCCCAAGATCATATAAGGAGTCTAAAAAAACCCATCCCCACCGATGTGGGACAAACACAACATAAGTTGGTCATTCCGAACGTATGATTTTTTAGCTTATAAATATTTTATGTTTAAAATGAAACTGAAATAAATATGCAAGTTCGTATCTTTTGAATCAAATAGATTTTTTATATGAAAGTTGACCATAATTTCTTTTATAATTGATTTATTAGAAGTTCCAGAAATGTATATGATCCAATGAATAGCTCTATGAATGAATAATCGACTTGGAAAATGGAAAGATAATCGACTTGAAAAGTGGAAAGATTTATACAATTACATATTTAGTCACCACTTCGTGCCTAATAAATACAAAGTTAGCTATTGAAAGTTAGCTAAACATTTACACATTTAGACGTTGCTATTGAAAGTTAGCTAATTAAACTATATGGATATTCTATTTTTTCATTATTTGACCGTATGGAGAGGGGTATAACAAAGAAGTTATCTACTGCAATAACATTTAAATATTTTAATTAATATAAATTACATCCATATATTTAAATTTGATGTCCGGTTAATATTTTGCGGTCTCTATGCAATAGTTACATGAATATTTTTAAATGTAATAACTTGTTAGAATATTTTCATCTATATTCTTAGATTCTCAATTCGTCTTATTGTAGACGGGTCACTTGGTTGACATATCATTTATGCAGATATTAGAAATGTAGGTATTAGTATTTTGGATATTAATAATGAGGGTATTAGTAATACATGTATTAGTAATGTGGGTATTAGTTATGCATGTATTATAACATAGGGATTATTTCTCGAATCACTAATATATTACAAATTAATATACAATGTTAAAATTTAAAATATTTAGTTACTCTTTAAATAAAATTTAAAATTATTCTTATTATTATGAGGGTTAATTTTATCATTTCAAATTTTAATACATGCATTGCTAATACCCATATTACTTATTCCACCTTCTACCCCGCATAAAATAATACATAGATTCCTGCATAACTTATGCGAGTATTAGTTATGCAGCATTTACAAATAACTACCAAACGTTGTATTAAACTTATGCAAGATTCTAAGATGAGAGAAAATCAAACCAAACATGGTATTAATTAGTACCATTTCTTATGCGGGTATTAAAACCCTTATGCTTGGTACCAAACAACACATTACAAAACTTAGTCCCCATAGAGGTTATTTCAAGAATAGGTTTTTCCTTCAATTCGATTTATGTCAAGGTATTCGAAATGATACTGTGTTTGAAAAATAAAGTAAGAATTTTAAAATTTAAGGTTTAAAATACACAATAAATTATATGATCACAACTTTAATTTCATGATGAGAAAGAGAGAGAAGTATGATAAACAAAACAAGTTTAAACTTTAAACATCTTATTCAGAAAGGAAAAACAGATAAACCTTTTTAAGTAAAATACACTATTCAAATTATTGGGTCCGTGCACCGGCATCTAGTTTAAAACACATATGTATTAAGTAAAATATTTTTGCCAATGTATTTGATGTGGTGAAAAATTATTTTGGCATTTTCAACTCAAACATAGCCAAGTGAGAAATGGTGAGATATTGGAGAGACGAAATTGAGTGTCAACAACGCTTTGATTTCAAGAGTTAAGAATATTTATCTTTTTTTTTTCATTTAATTGGTATTATCATTCAAAATTATTGTTGAAATCATATAAAATTATCGATTGGGTTGACTTTATATTGTAGTATTGACATTGATATGAGATTATAATTCAATATTTTTGTGTTTTATTTTTGACAAAATACATAAACAGACACACCTAGTTGACGCCAACTATTAGTTTTTTCA
Source organism: Petunia x hybrida (assembly GCA_037355625.1). Classification (NCBI taxonomy): domain Eukaryota; kingdom Viridiplantae; phylum Streptophyta; class Magnoliopsida; order Solanales; family Solanaceae; genus Petunia; species Petunia x hybrida. The sequence goes on from JBBBVM010000035.1 coordinate 7,863,508, forward strand.
AATGATTTTCTAGACACCTCTTGTTGGATAAAGTGTGTCTCGTGCACACTTGTATCCACCAGACCTTATGAGCGATTCCCATTCGAGATGATGTGGCAATTTAATAAATTAGAAGATGACACGTGGAATTTTTTTTTAAAAAACTTATAATTTATTTTAATAAAAAGAGAAATACATTAAAATAAAATAAAACCAAAACTAACTGTTCTATAAAGTCGGTTGACAAACATGTCACGACCATTCAGTCAATGCGCAAAAAGCTTATTCATTAATTATCAACTTTTGTAACAGCTTCTATCTGTTTAGAGTACAGGCACACAAAACACTTAGCAAATAATTACTTATAGCATGATTTAAGATTAGAAGATACAATGATAATTCACTCTAATTACATAACTCTAATTACTTGCGTTGGATGAAACAAGCCATACGCTTTAATATATCTTTGGTTTTCTCACTTTCAAGTTTGGCAGCAGCAAGCTGAAAGCAGTGACCTTCACCTTCAACCTCAATGAACTCTAATTCTCCTTTCCATCCACTTTTCTTTACAGCTTCAGCAAATAGAATTCCAATTTCTCTTGGGATAAGCTCATCTTTCTCTCCTGTACACAAGAAAATCCTTGAGCACCCTAACCCTGCTAAACTTGGGCCCTTTTCTGTAACTGGATTAATCATTGGGCTATTTATTCCCGGTTCCGATGATGGGCAAATGGCATTCCATAGCTTGTAGGGCAAATATTTCTCAATGTTTTTGACTGATGGGAACAACAAGAAAGGACAACAAAAGATGGCACCCAAGATTTTCATATCTCCATATAAGCTTTCTCTACCAGCTCTCATGACCATGTTAAAGACTATATTGCCTCCACCACTATCCCCAGCTATGGAGACTCTGCTAAGATCACCATGATTTGTAATCCAGGTATCTTTATCAGTGGCGCTGGTGTTTTTATTATTATCAGCGTGTGAAGCAACCCACTGAATGGCAGTCCAACAATCTTGGTAGAGTGTCGGCAGGTCATGTTCAGGGGCAAGCCTATAATTCACAGAAATGGCAATGCAATTTGATTGAGAAACCAAGATGTTGAGGTAACGGTGTTCTACTTGGAAGAAGGCTGATCCAACCACAAGTCCTCCACCGTGATAATACACTAAGATGGGTAGCTTTTGATCTGTGGCAATGTTCTTTGGAAGGTAGAGCCTGGCGGAGATGTCAGGTGAGATGTTAATGTCTTTGGATGATACGCCAGTTGTGGGGTCTTCCGGTGATGGTGGAACTTCGGCTACATCATAAAGTTCGTAAAAACGATGGACTCGACCATCTTTATAGACTTGGTAATAAGGATAAAAATCGGTGACAATCTCATCGTTGTTGCTGGAAATTGTCATAGTAGTAAGATAGTATGTGCTAAATTGCAGATCTTACGAAATAGAGCCTATGAAGAGATGTTAGATAACAGATATTAAGGAGAAAATGTTGCTTTTTGGTTTGAGAGAAATGGAGCGTTCGTGGTGGTTTATATAGAAGGATTGGCTTATCTTTTCCTACGTCGAAAACAAGTGGTGTAACTTTGTAAGCAACTTCCTTAACCATCATGCATCAATATTTTGCGAAAACGCGTCTTTAATCCGCAACTTTCTAGAAGCCATGGGCCCCTACATTGTGGGAAAATGAGAAATTAAATGTCTTCTTTTTCTGGTCAAGTGACAATTTATTTTCTTTAAGTAACTCAACACTATGGAGTACCAGTAATTAGCTCTGACATATTTTTGCAATTTGAACACCGTGTAAAGAGGTATTTTTGCTGTATGTATACATAATACAAGGACAACAAGCACTAAAAAGATAGGATGAATTATCAAAAAACAAAAGCATAATTATAAATCTCATTAGTGTTGGTAAATAGGAGTAGTAATCTTAAAGTTGAATGGCATAGATAGATTCTCAAAGTTACGAGGTTGAAGCGCCCGTGCACGGGCCCAACATTTACTTTAAAAAAAAATTCCTTTGTGAATGGCTTATTTGCAGAAATATAACACGATAAGCAATGGTTTGTCTTTTTCCCCCAACAGAATAGTGGTTTATTAAAATACCCCCGCTAAGTTTAATGAATAAATTCCGGACGGAAATACCCCTATGAATCTTATGGTTTGTAGCCAACACTTGACTTTGACTCTTCTTTCTTAGGCAACACTTACCCCTTGAAGCGCCCGTGTTCGGCCCGGCACGGGCCGAACATTCACTTTCAAAAAAATTTCCTTTGTGAATGGCTCATTTGCAGAAATATGACACCATAAGCAATGGTTTGCCTTCTTCCCCGCAAAACCGTGGTTTGAAAAAGTGCCCCCGCTAAGTTTAATGAATAAATTTTAGACGGAAATACCCCTATGAATCTTATGGTTTGTAGCCAACACTTGACTTTGACCCCTCTTTCTTAGGCAACACTTACCCCTTGAAGCCTCTTGAATCTCACAGTCTCTCAGAGAAAGTGTTGCCTGGGCAACGCTTGGTCGTAAGCACTTGCCTTTGACTCATCTTTCTTAAGCAACACTTGCACTTGAATTTCACATCTCATAAAAAAAGTGTTGCCTTCCAATCTCTTCATGCATTCTTTCAGATAACTTGAAGTGTTGCCTGCCACTTGACCTCTTCTTAAAAGGCAGCAGTTGCAAATTAGTAACTTGAAGTGTTGGCTCTGGGCCATAAGAGGTTATTTTGCTAAAGCATTATTAAACATGGGCAAACTCTCAAAACCACTCAATATGGAGGGCACATAGTGAAATTCTTTGCTAGTGAATCCACAGGAATTGTAGTGGAAGTTGGATTAAGAGAAAAGTGAAGAAAGTCTTCATTATTTCTGAGATTTCAGTGTTGAAACTATGTGTACGCGTCATCTTAGTCGGACTAAAGTGAACAAATAGTCTATTTTGGGTGCCTTATTATAGTTTTATACACAGTTGTGTGTGTTTAACCCACATTAAACTAACCTCTGGCACATTTTGATCTGAAGTCGAAATCTGATTTTTTTCCCTCAATTTCAAACCATTTTCATACCAAAAGATCTAACTTGAGCTAATTTCCTAACATGATGTGAAGTTAAATGCATAACTTCAACTCCCATAATTTTTAAAAATTGACTAAAATCTAAATGGGAGGGTAAAAATAGGCTGTCTAGCTAAACTTTTATTCATAAAATTGGGAGCTCTCCATTTGACCGCCTTTGGTTCAAACAATCTTTATGAGAAAACTAAACATTGGCTAAGATACAACAAATTGCTTTAATTAAAGAAGAATTGAATATATTAACCTTTTTATTTCTCTCAAAATATTACTATCATGTGTACTGTCAGACATAGCACGTGCTAGTCACATGACCCACCGGTGAGAGTAAGCCTTTTGCTCTAATGTCACACAACCTACTTGTAAGCATTTAAATTTTGGTGAATTAAATCTATATAAAATTTGTATTAATTCCTAAATTTAAATAAAATATAACACCACATGTCAAATTACGTGGCGCCAAGTCAAATAACATGGCCAATAAAAGTACACCAAGTGTAAAAATGATAGGCTTTGGTAAATAAAATGGAAGGTAATCACAAAGATAAATGAAATTATTTTGAAATTCTAACCGACCAATCAAATTAAAGCAAAATAAGTTTGGCTTTATCACAACTCTCCTACTACACAACTATAAATAAAGAGCTACCTAAAGCCAAAAAAGGGAGGAGCTGGATAGAAAGAAAGAAAGAAGAAAGAAAGAAGAAGGAAGATCAAGGAGGAGATCATCAAGAAGGACATCAAAGGAGGAGAGCACATCAAGCACACGGAAGGGCAATCAAAGAAGCTCCAAAGAAAAGCTTTTAAAGTCTTCTTCTACGTCCGTGATCTACGTCCATGTTCAAGTTTAACAATGGAGGCCACGATCTATGTCCCTGTTCTAGTTCAAAAACAAAGTTCAAATCAAGACTCGGCGAGCACAAGTTCAAATCATCTGTTCGTGGCAGCTGAATCTCAAATATTGTTCGTGACGGACGTCAAAGTGTTCGTGATGCACAACAAATCCAAGATCAAGATTTTTAAAATAAAATCCAAAGTTCATCAAGTTCAAAATCAAGCTGTTGAGCCCTTGAACCAAAGATCGTGAAGAGAAGAATCAGAGGACGTTATTTACCAAATTAGTGACACTCTAGAGATTGTAAACTGCATCTTCTATTGATATGAAATACAAAATTTTGTTACACTATTTCTTGTCTCGAATTTTCTAAACTTCAAAATTTGGTGTTACAAATTTGGCACGCCCGGTGGGACCTCTCTACCTCTCATCTCTTTCCGAAGTTCAAGAACACCAAGATGGCTACCATAGAAGAACAACTTGCAATCTTGATAAAAGCAGTTGAAGGCCTGAAAAAATGCATGAAAAAATGCATGAAAGATGCTCAAATTTCCAAGTTAGAATTTAATTTTTATAACAAAGCCGAGGAAGAATCAAGCCAACCACCTGCGAAACTTCCTGAAGCAAAGGAGAAAGAAGAGTCCTCTACAAGGTGGGAAATTGTGGCCAACGAGATCCAAGTGTCTTCAGAAAGTCTACTTCACGTTGATCAATTGAAGAACTTCATATTGGGGGCGATAAATGATAAAGTGGAGTTGCAAGCCAAATCTTCGCTCACATATAAAAAACCTTACACGCAAAGAATTGATAACTTGAAGATGCCTGCTGGTTATCAACCTCCAAAGCTTCAGCACTTTGATGGCAAAGGAAATCCCAAACAACATGTGGCGCACTTCGTCGAGACGTGCAAAAATGCTGGGACTTATGGTGATCACCTCGTCAAGCAGTTCGTCAGATCTCTCAAAGGAAATGCTTTCGACTGGTACACGGATCTTGACCCTAATTCCATTGATAGTTGGGAGCAACTTGAGCAAGAATTTCTTAACCGCTTCTATAGCACAAGGCATATTGTCAACATGCTTGAACTTACCAATTCTCGCTAATTGAAGGATGAACCGGTCATCGATTTTATCAATCGCTGGAGGAGCTTGAGCCTGAACTGCAAAGATCGCCTTAGTGAAACTTCTGACATTGAAATATGCATTCAAGGGATGCACTGGGGCCTCCGCTACATTTTGCAAGGCATAAAGCCTAAAACATTTGAAGAGTTGGCCACACGTGCGCGTGATATGGAATTAAGCATGGCTGCAAGTGGAAATCGAGAGCCGCCTATCTACAAACCTAGTAAAGGTGAAGACAAGCAAGAAGTTGAGAAAGGGGGCAAGTTTGCATCCGAGTTTGAAATCAAAGAATCCATGAATGTCAATACTTCTCCCTTGGTAGTCTCCACGAAAGCGAGTGAGAAGAAGGGTAGAAAGACATCTTCCGTACAAAACAAGTCAAGTCGAAATCTGACGGAAAGAAATGCAAGAGAAGGGGGTATCCATTCTTGGATTCTGATGTTTCTGCTATGTTTAATGAACTCCTCAAGTTGAAGATCATTGAACTTCCCGAAATGAAGTGACCCAATGAAGCTGCCAAGACTGATGATCTAAATTACTGCAAGTATCATCGACTGATTATTCAACCCATCGAAAAGTGCTTCATCTTCAAAGAGAAAGTCATGGATTTGGCTCGTCAAGGAGATATCCTGTTGGAAGAAGAAGTCTCTGTCAAATAGTCAATACAAGAAGACGCTCCTTAACGCACGAGCATAAACTGCAAGTTACTCCTGGCCCGCAAGAGTATAAATTGTGCACGACCAAAAAAAAAAAAAAAGTCCTCTAGGTTGAAAATCTCGAAAGAGATGGCCTAGACAAAAGTTAGAACAAAAAAATATCAAGAAAAAAAAACCTCATTTGTTTGAACTACGTTACGACTTGATCCTCTTCATCGAGTACGCAGGCAACTTAGACTTTTATTCTAAGTTCAGTCATATGATGTTTAAATAAAATAAAAAAAAATTCAAAGTGATATATGATCTTTGAAGTTAAATTGGTGGTTCTGCATTGATTTCAATTGTAGATGAACACAAGCCAAAAAAAGAAAAGTGAGGCAATTTGCATCAAAGTGGAAAAGATATTTTATTTCTTCAATATTGAAGGAATTTGACATATCAATGATTTAAAGAAAAGAAAGAAAGCAACAACGTGTCATCCTATACAAAGAGCCTAAGTCTCGAAGATAATTTGAAGCCACTGTTGTTGTTAGACTTGTCTTGAAGCCTCCTCCAAGTATTTACAACATGTGCTAAAGATGTACTTATCAGATATCCATTTTCCGCTATTGGGTGCATCATCTACTCATTTAAGGCACCATTCGCAGCCAAAGGAAGGAATGCCTTGGGGGATCTTCATTAAAACTTGAAGCTTGAACGCTCCATGTACTTCTCCACCAATGGTTGAAAGATGAAACTCAAAATAGTTCCTTGTCGATCAACAAATGCCGAACTTTAAAGGTCTTTCTGCCACATATGGATTATGCGTGTTGCTCAAAACTTCAAGACATGGGTGTGACAACACATGAAACTTCTAGATCTGATATTGAGACCATTCCAACGGTTGGTCAACCTGCAAAAAAAAAAAAAACAAGTAAAAAAAAGGGGCTCATGAATCCAGCAGCACAAAGTCACTTCGTGCAGATTGCATCGCCGAATTTCAAGATTTTTCTGTATCAATACAGAATGACTTAAAATTTGATCTTTGGCATGGATTTAGTGCTCTGAGTCTAGTTTCTGGAGGATCAAGCGGCTTGCAATTTGGACACTTCTATCTTGAGATATGAATTTTTCTGTGAGCTTGCGCAACTCTGTGAGTCAGCTTGACAGAATCTTGGTTAACTTCAAAGATTGAACTGTACCAATCAGGATGGAATCGGTATCTGATTTTTGGGTATGTTATAGCTCCAGGAGTTTTCTTTTCAACGGAGAAAGCGTCTTGCAATTCGGACGCTCCCACAAGAAGATACCATCTTTTTCCCTCAAGGTGTTCAAAGCTGTGAAGTGTCAACATACAGAACTGATTCAGCAGCGAAACTGCACAAATCTGGATAGAATCAAGACCTGCTTTTTGAATATGCTATAGTTAGAGGAGTCTTCTTTCTAATGGCACAGACGGCTTGTGATTTGGATGCTCCTATCCGAGATATGAATTTTTCGGCAAAGTTGTGCAGGGCTACCAGGCTAACACGAGAACAATTGCATCAACTTCAAAAATTGATTCCTGCTGATCCGGAAGATGTTTTGCTCTGAAATTTTCATATGTCGCACCGTTTGAAGTGTAGTTTCTACAGAACTAAGCGGCTTTTAATTTGGAAACTCCTATCTCAAGATATGAAATTTTTGGCAAGATCGCTCCAAGCTGAAAACTACAACAACCTGAAGTAAAGCAACAGTTGAGGGATGTCCAAAAGTCGAAGACTACAGCAACCTGAAGCAACAGTTTAGTGATGTCCAAACTCAACAAACTTCTGCTTTGCAGCCTCAAAGAGGGGGATTCACCAGGTGTTCGCCAGGGCTTAAAAAAGAATAGTTGCTGCAAGTACTTCTCCTCCATAGCTTGAAGAACTAGAAGAAGGGTGGGTGCCAACTGTTGTCGCGTCAAAGCTGCAAATCCACTGTAAAGAAGTAGTATCTCATCAACAGCTAAAAGGGAGCAGACGCCGCAAGTAGCTTGAAGGGTGAAACGGCTCATGCCAACTTTTGTCTACTCGTAAGAAGAGGATGCGCCACATGCTTCCAACCAAGGATGGGAAAGAATCGCTCCTATTGTCAGCCTCTCCAAGTGGCAAAAGGGGATGTGCCATGCAAGTCTCGCTTGAACGGGACTGCCCAGAGGGTACCTCGCCAGAGCTTCAAATTCGCAATGAACAAGGAAGCTCCCAGTTTCTTTTGCCAAGTCGAAAGGGGAGTATGCTTCAGACTAAGGAAGATGACGCTCCATGTGATTCTATTTCCAATGCCGCAAAGAGGTGATGCTCCATGTGTTTTCTCGTCGAAAGAGGAAAGGAAGTTGAAATGTCTGTCTCGCCAAGTCGCAAAGACGGAGGACGCCACCATGAAGTCTTCGTGAAGGTACAGGAGGAGGAAGCCTTCAAATGGTTTCTCGCCAAGCTACTAAAAAGCAAGAGCGCCACGCGAAAGTGTCTCATGCTGCTATGAAATCGAACACTCTAAGTAGCTGGTCGTGCATAGCTGCAAACCTGCAAAGAAGCTAAAAGCTCTAGGTTGTCACCAAGAAAAGTTTCTGCATTGTTGAGATCTGTGGCAATGGCACGACGTTCACTCGACATGATGGATGTGTGTATACATCAGCGCCACGATCCTTTGAATCGCCATGGTGAATATCAATAGTTTTGGGCCCTATCCAATTCAGATGCTGAACAACAGTCATCATCACTTAGGAGCTGCACGTTTGAAGTTGTAAATATTGATACATAAAGATGATAAGATCACGGTATGCTTGTCATCGCCGTGCTATAGAACTTCGGCACCTAGTCTGCATCTTTGACATGGGCTCATAGTACCACCGGCTCCAATATCTGAAAAGAGAAGGTGTCCCTTACGTCAGTAGATCTCTACTGTGCGTAAAAAGTGTTGGGGTTGAAGTGTGGTAGTGTGAATGGGAAATGAGGGAAAGAAGATGAACGACAACTTTAGCTTTTACACTTTATCCCTCATCGGTTAAAGACAACTATTTTGTTGGGTTTAAATATAAGGTTACTTCCAAAGGGACCTCGCGCCGTTGTCGTCGTTCGGCCTCGGATTTGGATTTGATTGACTTTATTTTTTGGACCAACAAAATTAGATTATTTATTAAATATTAATATTTTATATGACTGTTTTCGTAACGGTAATTTGTCTTTAACAAAATTCCCGCGTATTCTAGAACAGCCACCTGAAGGGCTGCTTTTTATGAATAGTCACTTGCAATGTGAACAACCACCTACCTGAAGGGTTGCATTTTGTGAATAGCCACTTGCAATGTGAACAACCACCTTCACACCCTTTCATCCAGAATTTCGCTGGCTATAAATAGATAGCCATTCCTTCAGAATTTTTCACCCTGAAATTTTCTGATATATCTCCTCTTCCTTTCTGCATCATTACTTTCAAAAACAAAGTCAGTCGTGTGATTTGCACCATTATTTTGAGTTCGCCGATTACTTAGTGGTTTGAAGTGCCGCTACCGCTAATTTGAACGTTCCGTTCTATCCTGGGAAGAATTTATCTGTGAACCTTGGGCAACAGTGAGGGGATAAGATTCTTTAAGGACGCACAAGAAATTTTTGGGCTCGGGACATATAATTCTGCATATTTCTGTTCATCTACTTTTCTGTTTTGGTAACTTACGAAATCAGATTTCTAACAAGCTTAAAGAATCTTATTTATACTTTCTGTTCTGATTTTCTTAGTGACTGTGGAGACTAAAAACTTCGTGGTTTTCTACTCCTAAACGTTACTGTTTGTTGGAGATTAAAAATCTGTGTGATTTTTCTATTCCTAATCAGTTTGAAGAATAATCTCTTCACTGTGTTGTTTAACTCAGTTTGAAGAATAATCTCTTCACTGTGTTGTTAAGTCTGGTTTGAAGATTTAAATACGTCACCATTTACTGAATCTATCAATTTTATTTTGACAGAAATGACAACGGATAATGTTGTAAATAATGCAGCAGTTGCTGCAAATGCTGGGGCAAGTTCAAGCCGTCCTCCAGCAGGGCCAGTTGTGGTGCCAGCACCGGCAGAAAAACCTGAGAAATTTTTTGGGATTGATTTCAAGAGGTGGCAACAAAAGATGTTCTTTTACCTGACTACTTTGAGTCTGCAAAAGTTCATCAAAGAAGATGCTCCTGTATTACCTGATGGAACTCCGGACAATGAACGTTTCCTCATTACTGAGGCATGGAAACATTCTGACTTCCTTTGCAAGAATTATATTCTTAGCGGATTGGAAGATGATTTGTACAATGTTTATAGCAACATTGATACGTCCAAGGAGTTGTGGAATGCTCTTGAAAAGAAGTACAAAACTGAGGATGCCGGGCTGAAGAAGTTTGTGGTTGCCAAGTTTTTGGACTACAAAATGGTGGATGGTAAATATATTGTGTCCCAAGTCTAAGAACTTCAAGTGATCATTTATGATCTCTTTGCTGAAGGTATAATTCGAATTAATGCTGTTGTTAGAAGTATTAATTGCATTGTTATTAACACCTTGTACATTGAAGGTTTGAATATCAATGAAGCATTTCAAGTAGCTGCAATCATTGAAAAACTGCCTCCACTTTGGAAGGACTTCAAGAGTTACTTGAAATATAAGCGCAAGGAGATGTCGCTTGAAGTTAAAGAGGATAACAAGTCTGCTGAAAAGAAGTCTCGTGGGAGTTCAACAATTGAGGGAGCAAATATTGTTGAGCATACTCCAAAACAAAATAAGAGAAAGAGGTCTTCCGGAAAGAAGAATTACCATGACAAGAAAAAGTTCAAGGGTAACTGCTACAACTGTAGCAAGGCCGGACATAAGTCCTCTAATTGTCGTGCCCCAAGGAAGGACAAGGACAAGGACAAGAAAAAGGAGAAGCTTCAAGCCAACATGGTTGAAGAGAGCGTAATTTCCCAAGGAGTTCAAGACATTGATCTATGTGCAGTGATTTCCGAATGTAAGTTGGTTGGAAATCCAAAAGAATAGTGGATCGATTTTGGTGCCACCCGCCATGTCTGTGCAGTTAAAGAAGCTTTTGCCTCCTATGCTCCCACTGGAACGGATAAAACAATTTTTATGGAAAATTCTGCAACGGCCAAGATTGAAGGATATGGAAAAGTCTTTCTTAAGATGACTTCTGGCAAGGTGGTGACTCTAAACAACATCCTTCATGTTCCTGAAATTAGGAAGAACTTAGTCTCTACTGCACTTCTCGTCAAGAACGGTTTTAAGTGTGTTTTTGTTTCCGATAAAGTTGTATTAACTAAGAATGATATGTTTGTAGGAAAAGGTTACCTAAATAAGGGCCTTTTCAAGCTGAATGTAATGGTCGTTGACAATATGAATAAAATTTCAGCTTCTTCTTATTTGCTTGAGTCAAACAATTTATGGCATTCTCGGTTGGGACATGTCAATTTTAAAATCTTACATAAAATAATCAATTTGGAAGTATTGCCTAAATTTGAATGTGAAAAATCAAAATGTCAAATATGCGTTGAGTCTAAGTATGTCAAACATCCTTACAAATCAGTTGAAATGAATTCTGAACCCTTAGACTTAATTCATACGGATATTTGTGACATGAAGTTAATACCATCTCGTGGTAGAAAGAAGTATTTCATAACTTCTATTGATGATAGCACTCGTTACTGCTATGTTTATTTACTTAGTAGTAAAGACGAGGCAATTGTCGCATTCAAGCAATACAAAAATGAAGTTGAAACGCAACTTAACAAAAAGATCAAAATGATAAGAAGTGATAGGGGCGGTGAATATGAATCTCCTTTTGAAGAAATATGTTTGGAATATGGCATTATTCACCAAACAACTGCACTGTACTCGCCTCAATCCGATGGGATTGCGGAAAGAAAGAATAGAATGTTAAAGGAGATGATGAACGCCTTATTGATACGTTCGGGTTTACCCCAGAACTTGTGGGGGGAAGCTATTCTTACAGCTAATCGAATACTCAATCGAGTGCCCCATAGCAAAACACTATCCATTCCATATGAACAATGGAAAGGAAAGAAACCCAACTTGAATTATTTCAAAGTGTGGGGGTGTTTAGCAAAAGTGCAGGTTCCTAAACCCATAGGGTTAAAATAGGACCGAAAACAATTGATTGCGCTTTCATAGGATATGCTACAAATAGTAGAGCATATCGGTTTCTGGTTAGTAAATCAGAAAATCCTGATATTCATGTTAATACGGTAATGGAATCAGATAATGCTGAATTCTTTGAAAATATATATCCGTATAAAAAGGATTATGAATCGTTTGGTGAGAAATCAAAAACGACCTCGAGAAGGAACTAACGAGGGTACATCAAATGAAGAAGAGCCAAGACGCACTAAGCGTCAACGGACATCTACTTCATTTGGAGATGACATTGTGACGTTCTTATTGGAAAATGAGCCTCGAACATTTAAAGAAGCCATGTCTTCTTCAGAATCACCATTTTGGAAAGAGGCAGTCAATAGTGAAATAGAATCTATTTTGAGCAACCATACTTGGGAGCTGGTTAATCTTCTTCCTGGGAATAAACCGTTAGGTTCTAAGTGGATTTTCAAAAGGAAAATGAAAGCTGATGACACTATTGACAAGTATAAGGCAAGACTAGTTGTCAAAGGGTACAGACAAAAAGAAGGTCTTGACTATTTCGACACATACTCGCCGGTAACAAGGATTACATCTATACGGGTGTTAATCGCTTTAGCCGTTGTGTATGTTCTTTAAATCCATCAGATGGATATTAAAACAGCTTTCTTAAATGGAGAGTTGGAGGAAGAAATCTATATGGAACAATCTAAAGGGTTTGTGATTCCTGAAAAAGAAAAGAAGGTTTGTAGACTTGTTAAGTCTCTTTTTGGACTTAAACAAGCACCTAAGCAATGGCATGCAAAATTTGACCATACAATGTTGTCAAATAGTTTTGTGATTAACGAGTGTGATAAATGTGTTTAAATTAAAAACACTCCAAAACAAATAGTCATTGTCTGCCTTTATGTGAATGATATGTTTATAATAAGTAATGACATTGCCAACATAAATGCTACAAAGCGTTTGTTGACTAGCAAATTTGATATGAAAGACTTAGGAGTTGCCGATGTAATCTTGGGTATTAAAATACATAAAACTCCTGGTGGTTTGGCTCTGTCTCAATCTCATTACATCAAATCAGTACTTGACAAGTTCAAGTATTTGGACTTCAAAGTTTCAAAAACTCCAATAGACGTAACTCTTGCTCTTAAGAAGAACAAAGGTAAAAGTACGTCTCAACTGGATTATGCACGTCTGTTAGGATGTTTAATGTATATAATGAATTGCACTCGACCAGATATAGCCTGTGCTATAAGTAAATTGAGTCGATACACACACAATCCACAACAAACTCATTGGATGGCAATGAAACGAGTTTTGAGATATTTGCAATATACCCAAGACTTTGCTTTGCATTATACTAAGTACCCTGCAGTTATTGAGGGATATTGTGATGCAAACTAGATCACCGGTTCAACTGAGTCTAAATCCACAAATGGATACATTTTCACAATTGGTGGGGGAACGGTGTCTTGTTAGTCGTCCAAACAGACATTAATTGCCCGCTCCACAATGGAAGCTGAATTTGTAGCTTTAGACAAAGCCGGTGAGGAAGCTGAATGGCTTTGGAATTTCTTGGAAGATATTCCATTTTGGCCAAAGCCATTGACACCAATTTGCATACATTGTGATAGTCAATCGGCTATAGGAAGGGCAAGGATTGTCATGTATAACGGTAAAAACCGTTATATACGACGAAGACATAAAACCGTTAGACAACTGATCTCTAGGGGCATTATGACAATTGACTATGTAAGGCCAAAAGAAATGTGTCGGATCCGCTTACAAAAAGGCCTAACTAGAGAGGCAGTAGAATGGTCATCAAAGGGAATGAGACTATGGCCGAGGACAAGTGACTCATGGCGGTAACTCTACCTAGAAGACTGGAGATCCCAAGATCTAGGTTCAAGAAGCTCAAACAAAGTTGTGAGTGACGGTTCAACATTGTCAAACTCAATTTATTTTGGTCCATTCTCATGATTAGACAATGTTCACTACCAAGGATAAAGTGTCATCGCTTTTTAATGATTATCTAAGTTTGATATGAGGATTATCAAACAGTGTACATCTATGGGATTGTACGTTTAGAAATCACCTATGTAAGTGTGAAGTGGAAGCCGCTTCAAGGAGGATTCTATAAGGCCAATTCTCTATGCACTTATTAAACCAGGCGGTGTTCATGGTTGAAACGGACACAACAATGAGAACCAAAAAATGGATAAGGATTAATTATGTGACATATGTTGTCTAAGTATACACTAAAGCTCGACGGTTCAAAGATATCAAATTTACCAATTGACCGAGTATATCCGATATATGTTTACTACGGAAAGTTCAAAGGGAAACCTACTTATCCCGATGCAATTAGTCCTTAGTTGCGAATCACACAAGTTTTTTTTTCATGCATGTTTCCATCATTCCCAATTCATGTGAGGGATTGTTGGGGTTGAAGTGTGGTAGTGTGAATGGAAAATGAGGGAAGAAAATGAAAATGCAACTTTGGCTTTTGCACTTTGTCCCTCATCGGTTAAAGACAACTATTTTGTTGGGTTTAAATATAAGGTTACTTCTTTTAGCTCTTAAAAGGAGCTAAGAGGGAGGAGCCTCGCGCCGTCATCGTCGTAGCTCGCTCGGCTCGGCCTCAGCTTCGGCTTCGGCATCAGATTTAGATTTGGATTTAGTCAATTGATATAATTGATTGACTTAATTTTTTGGACCAACAAAATTAGATTATTTATTAAATATTAATATTTTATATTAATATTTTATGTGACTGTTTTCGTAACGGTAATTTGTCTTTAACAAAATTTCCGCTCTAGAAAATTCCCGTGTATTCTAGAAACAACCACCTGAAGGGCTGCTTTTCATGAATAATCACTTGCAATGTGAACAGCTACCCACCTGAAGGACTGCATTTCGTGAATAGCCACTTGCAATGTGAACAACCACCTTCACACCCTTTCATCCAGAATTTCGTTGGCTATAAATAGATAGCCATTCCTTCAGAATTTTTCACCCTGAAATTTTCTGATATATCTCATCTTCCTTTCTGCATCATTACTTTCAAAAACAAAGTAAGTCAGTCGTGTGATTTGCACCATTATTTTAAGTTCGCCGATAACTTAGTGGTTTGAAGTGCTGCTACCGCTAAGTTGAACATTCCTTATTATCCTGGGAAGATTTTATCCGTGAACCTTGGGCAACAGTGAGGGGATAAGATTCTTTAAGGACGCACGAGAAATTTGTAGGCTCGGGACATATAATTCTGCATATTTCTGTTCATCTACTTTTCTGTTTTGGTCACTTACGAAATCAAATTTCTAACAAAAAGAACTCAAGTATCGTCAATATCAATTGTTGGGCAGTCCTTGCGAGTTTCTGATTCGACAGAGGTCACAGAGACATGGTTAGCCTGATCATTGGCTCTGAAATCGCCTTTACGATCATTGTTGTCATCGTTGGCTCAATCTTAGTAAATCACGATCACTGAGTAGTAAGAATCTGCAAGAAAGGAAAAATCACATCCCAGAAAACAAAAGAATTAAAGAAGGGAAGAAACAGAGAGAAGTTGCAAGGAGAAAGAAAGAATGATGTAAAGCAACTAGAAGATGGCACGTTCTTGTGGACTCCAACGTCTGGAAGGAATGCAACCTTCTGTTATGTGCCAAGGCTTAAGTGGTCATCTGCTAATTTTCGTGAAGGCTTTATCTTGAAAGACAGAGCATGACCGAATTGGAGTACTACTTGTGCGTAGTAATAAAATGGTGAGTGTGGCTATGAAAAGCTGAATTTAAAGTTATGGTGAAAAGGGATAGGTCATGAGCTCCTTTTATAAGTGTTTTATGAGCGGGAATCAATGTTTTATTTGAAATCAAAGAAGGATAACTTCATGCATTATCCGAAAGAGAGAGCAGCGTGAAGATCACAAAAAAATAGTGGACATCTTTTTTAGGAGAGAGTTTCAGTTTGAAACTGCGTAAACTTATTAAATGATCCTAAAAAATGAGTCTCTAGAAACGATCTCGGCGCACGTTAAGATAACATGCGTCGAGTAACGGAACCATGACTAGAGGCAGAATACGACGACGAGGAAGGCCAAGTAAAACCACTTTAGTGACCATTAGGAGCTCTGTAAGCTCTCGAGCAGAATCACCGGAACCATCAAAATTCCAACTGGCGATATGGAGGGCTTGCCAGAAATCTCAAACATATATGGGGAAAGCTGAAATGTCTGAAGCTTCACTTGAAAAAGCTGAATCAAGTGGAATTCAAGGGCATTACAGTACGAATTCAAAAAGCAAGAGAAGAGTTGAAAGCTATCCAACACAGTATGAAGCAAAATTACACAGATCAGCTAGCAGCAAGTGAGAAAGCTACACTCTAAAACCTGGAAAAATGGTCCATGCTGGAGGAGAATGCCTTTAGACAAAAGTCAAGGGCATCATGGATAAAATTAGGCGATGGTAACAATAAATATTTCTCTGTTGTTGTGCAGGAAAGGAAAGGAAAGGAAGGAAACAAATTACCTCCCTAACATCACTAGCCGGAGGACTACTAACTGAACCTGGAGATATTAGGGATGAAGTAATTCAGTTTTATAAATCCCTAATGGGCTCCAGTGTGAAGTCAAGACCAGCAGTCAATAGAATGATCATGAGAAGAGGTCCCAGGCTCACTCACCAGCATCAACTTGACCTATGTGCAGAGGTCTCAGGGCAAGAAATAGATGTAGCTCTGGCAGGCATTGGAGATGACAAGGCTCCCGGAATAGATGGCTACGATACTGTCTTTTTCAAAACAACATGGAACCTGATCAAGGGAGATGTCCATGCTGCAATCAACCATTTCTTCAAGACTGGTCTCATCTACAAACCAGCCAACTGTGCTAATATAACTCTATTGCCTAAGGTAAGCAACCCTACTACCATAAAAGAATATAGACCAATAGCTTGTTGTACCATGCTCTATAAGCTAATTGCCAAGGTGTTAGCAAACAGACTACAATAGGTAATGTCACATCTTATTTGCAATGCTCAAGCTGGCCTAATACCAAGAAGCCATGCGAGCGAAATTGGATTTGCTCGAAGGACGTAAAGAGATGGCCCTGGTGCAATTGACAGCTCAAAATGGTAAATCGAGGCCTACTTGAAGGCTAAGTTGAGAGAATTCATGGTTGGCGACTATGTCTTGAGGGCCTCAAATCAAACGACTACAGAGAAAAACACACGGAAATTGGCCGCCAATTGGGAAGGCCCCTACCGAGTGAAAGCAATCGCAGGGAAATGGTCTTATCAGCTGGAAAACCTCGAAGGGAAGTACGAGCCGTTAAATTGGAACATATCCAATTTAAAGAAATATTACTTCTAGCATCAACGAGATATCGCTCCGAAGTCAACAGTGCTCGAGTCCTCATCTTTTATACTCAACCACTACGGGGTGCAAGGGGATGAGATCAGTCTGAAATCGACTCATAGACTCATATCTCAAGTACTTCAAAAAATAATACGGACTCGGGGACTTAACTCGAGGACTTCAAAACCTGGAGATCGCCCGAGGCCTAGCTAAACCTACACCGGGGGCTGACCCCATAAGAATACGCTTTGATTACTCATATTAATTGCCTCGGATGACTTTTGTAAATTAAATTTGCCTAAGTACAACTAGGCTCTATGTAAATCGGATCGATTTTCATCAATCGAATAAAAATCGACTCATCATCTTTTTATCCATTAAGCCTTGTTCAAGCCTCGGATCGAGGATGAGACGTCGTCCTAAGCTAGCTTCATAATATACTTAGTCTTGCAAGCAAATAAAAATTTGAAAAAGATATTGAAACAGTTAACATTCAATATTTATATATTCAAAAGGATCGAAGTCCAGAATAATTACAAAGGAAATGGCCCGAAGGCCCAAAACAAAACAAACGAGCTGTCACCCACTAGCCTCGCTATCGCTACCAGAAGTTTCTCCTTCGGACGAGCTCTCACTACTTGAAGGAAGTTGATCCAAAAACTTTCAAGCCGTAGTGACATCTATCTTAGCCTTGGCAATCTCGTCATCCAAACTAACCCCCTCTTTACATCGTTCGAGGGTCTTCAGCTTGGTCTAAATGATTGCCCAATTTATGTCAACTTTGGCTCGGGTAGCTCTCGATTTCACCTTGGCCTTGAACTTGGACTTTAGCTCAGAAGAAGAGATTGGCTTTTGCCCCGAAGGGTCTTCATTTCAGCTTCAAGAGCCTCGTTCTTGGCTTCAATCTCTTTCATCTTCGAGGCAAGCAGCGAAGATCTCTCCTCGAATTGATTGTTTAGCCCTTTGAGCACTGCATCTGCTGCCTCAGCCTGCTCTGAAGCTCGGCTCGATGGTTTTCCTCTTGAGACCTCCTATTGGCCTTAAAATTGGCAATTTCTTCGCGAGCCTGAGAGAGTTCAGCGCTCGATTGCTCAACCTCTTTCTGAGCTTGGCCCAATTTGACTTCCGAGTTAAGGAGTTGTTTTTCAAGCTCAGAAGCGTGAACTTCGAGCCCAATCCTTCTTCGATCCCACTCATCCCGGACTTGCTTAAGGTACGCTGCTCGTTTGGCCTCAATCTCAGCCTCCTTTATAGCATAGACGTAGCCCTACAGCGAAAAAAGAGGAAATCAAAAGTAGGGAAAAGCAGTTAAGATCAAAAAAGCAGTGAAGCAAACAAATACATGAATTGCATGTTGAGCCGAGTAAGCCATCATATCATCCGAGGACACATTCCTGAGCCGCTCGTTTTCTAAAAGCCCAAGAAGCCCCTTGTAGTGGCAACCCCCATGCTGTCGTCGAGTAGGCAAACATCAATCGAAATTCGGATTCTCCTAATGTCGCATCCTATTTTTATCCGAACCGGTTAAAGTTCAAAATAGGGCTCGACTTATTGGGTAACTCACGGGTAAAGAGTTGGAGTCGCCACCTAACATATTTTTTAACTAGGCGTATTAGGGCACCTATTTTGTTTCTAGCTAATTTTATAATTAACTCTGAAGCTTAGTCTACGAACCAGATATTATAGGTAAGAGGTTCAAGTTAACTCGAGAGGAAGGGGTTAGGCACCTCTCAAGCTCCACCAAATGTGGTTACCGGCTGGACTTTATAATTGGGATTCAAAATAATTAATTAATTAAACTAACTAAGCAATAAAATATTTGAATATTTAAACTATGATATACAAATTTAAAGACAAATACTAAATATTTGTCTCTTCTAAAAGTTGAGCCTTGTGCCTTGCAAAATAAACAAACGAGTTAGTAAAAATTGCAAACAAAATTAATAAAATAAAATTAAGTAAAGTCGATGATTTAAAGATTTTGTCCTTTTTTGAAAGAGTTGTCTTTTGCAATTCCGCCACGATGTACCTCGTAAAAAATGTAAAAATATGAATTAGTACGTCACTTAATAATTATAACAATTAGTTGTGGTAAAAATAATAATAATAAGTAATAATAATGAAAATAATAATAAAAGAATTTTTTCTTCTAGTCGTTCTCTTTCAAAATAGACGGTCGTCTCTTGTCCAATTTTACCTCGCAAAATATAAAGAAAATGAGTTAGTGAATAATAATAATAATAATATTAATAAAAATGATAATAATAATAAGAATAAGAGTAATAATAATAATAATAGTTTTTAAAATAAAGGGAAAGGGATTTTTAAAAGTGTAGGCTCAGAATATGTATTGCGTCAAAGAGAGGTTAGGGATGTCGGTACGGCTGCAAATACGGAGCCGGTCGTATTGCCATGCCAAGCACTTTTAATCCCACCACTGCACTATCGCTTACTTTGCAAAATGATATGCATCGTCATCGCCTTTTTGTTTTGTATTAGGGACACGGGAATGGGTCGTTCAAGTATAGTATCATGTTCAATTTAATCAAATAAGCCTCAAATAAATAATTATTTTCCTTGGCCGCAATTGATATAGCATCCGTCAATTCATTGTATTTCCGTCAAATCCTCGTATAGGCCTCAAATTACAATATTTTCATGGGCCATCGTGTAGAGACCACCAAATCAATGAAGCACCAGGAAACTGCAAAAAACAAGGCTCAAAGAGGCAGTCAAATTAATCGACAAATTTAACCAAGTTAATACAGCAGACAAATCTGAAATATGAGTCATCATATCATGATAAAAACAATTTCAACATAGCTGAGCAAAAACAGAGAACAAAGCACGAGAACCCCAAATCAGTCACGACCCCCTGAATAATCGCCGATCAGTAGCCACAATCAGAATCGCGGCACCCAGATCGGAAGAGAGGGAGGAGCAACGCCAGCGACGCCGCTACCACTCCCAGCACAAAACTCTTCTCATCCTTTTTTTTTAGTTCCAATAGCAGAAAATAGAGAAAATAGGGACCAACAGTGACGGGTCTCCACTGCCGCTACCAGTGTCGCCGACTACTGGTATTTTAACCCCCAATGTCGTACTGCTCAGACCCGATTTCCCCCCCCTCCGATCACTTTTCTGGTGGTGTTTCTCCACCATCGCTGCTACTGGTGGTGATGGTATTGTGTGTAAAAAGGAAGAAGACGATGGAGGGACTGTATGGGGGGGAGGGTCTGTATATCGCTGCTGCTAGTAATTTTTCATGGTGGGTGTCGGATGTTTGGTCGATTTGTGGTGGTGACACGAAGGTGGGTGTGGTGCCTTATTTTTTTTCTGTTTGTATGGGCGTATGTATGGGTGTTTCTGTGTGTATCCGTTTATGGTGGTGTACTGAGATGGGTGATGGGAAAGAAAAAGGGGTCGAGGTATGTCACCGTTTTTGATTCGTGTAGTATGTGTGTATGTGTATTTGGGTATAGGTGTAGTGGATTGAAGGAGGAGGAGGAGAGGTGGATATGTGCTTTGAGGAAGAGTGGGGTCAGCTGTGTGTGTGATAGTGTTTGTATATATGGATTGTTGAAAAGAACGTCTCTCTCCTCTGATAGATGGATACTACTTCTTTTTAAGAGTGAAGAATGCCAATCAGCCCGTTGGAGACTTGGATTAACTTGGGGAAAGGAAGATTTGGGAGAGTGATTTTTAGGGGAGGGGATTTTGGAAGATTAGAGAAATTAAGGGAAGATTTAGGAAGAAATTATGAAAACCATTTGAAATTCAAATAAAAGATATATTTGGTTAAGAAACTTGGCTAGGTTCAAAATACGACAAAATACATACTTTACCACCTAAACTTGTCCCGAAAACACAATAACACACCCAAACTTTGCGGGCGACCTATCACCCCCCTTAATATATTCGAAGTGGTATTAATACAGACACTAATGTCCATCTGTCCGGCATATAGTAGAATGTGTCTCACACGCGCCTGGGTCTTGTGACACGTGTATTTCCACTCAAAAATCTGATAAAATATAAACCAACAAACGAACAAATAATAAATTAACCCTTCACCTACCCGACCCATCGATTCAATTACCCGACCCGTCGTTTCATTTTCATGACCTATCGATTCAGTTAAAACATTGAACATTTCACCCAATCCCTCCATTTACCCCGACATCAAATTAACCCTAATCATCACAATCACAAAATTGACCATAATCATCACAATCACAAAGTATGTTCATCACTCACAAATTATCAGTCACTGCGGGAGGTTAATTTTATCAGTCATTCAGTCGACTTGTTTCATTCAAAAATTAAAGGTAAGTGTTTTTGTATAACTAATTAATTTTAATGGCTTTAGTTCTTGTGACCTTACGAATATATCATGGGGGAAATTTTATGTCTGATTGTCTTACATATGAGGGTGGGGGAATCAGGGAGTACTATGATGTCGATGTAGATACATTCTCCTATTTTGAGATGAAAGACTATGTAAAGGAGTTAGGGTATGATCATATCAATTCTTCAGTATTAATTAGACTACCTAACTCTTCTAATTTGATTGAAATCAAAAGTGATAAGGATATTATGGGGATTTGCCCTTTGATAAAAAATAAAGACACGGTTGAAATGTTTGTGTCCCACATTGTGGTGGATCCACCTGTGGCCCCACTTGAATTAGAATATAGTAGTCCAGTGGGTGGGGATATAGGGTTTGGTCAAAATATTGGGGGTAATGAAAGTGTTGTCTTTGAAGAGGCTGAAACTGCTGCTGAAACCCTAAACTCCACAGAAAAACCTACTCAAAACTTTACACAAACTTCTTAAACTGCTGCTGAGACACACACAAACTCCACAGAAAAACCTACTGAAAACTTCACACAAACTGCTGAAACTGATGCTGACACTGACACAAACTCCACACAAAACCCTGCTGAAACTGTACCTGAGCAGACAACAGTAGATGATGAATCAGAAGTGCTGGGATCTGAGTTCAGTACTGCAGACAGTTCTGAATCAGACCATGATGAACTATTTGAAGAAGTAGATGCTGACTATGGAAGTGATGTCCATGAAGAGTATAGGACCTTCAGGGAAGAGAGGAGGGTAGTGCAGAGAAAGAAAAAGAAAGCTGACACTGGAAGTGATATACAGGAAGAGAACATGAGGAGGGGAAAAGGGCAGGGAAGGATGATGAATGAGAGTGAAGATGCAGACAATGGAGAGAGGGGGAGAGGGAAAAAAAGAAGGAAGAGGAGTGAGAGGCCTGAGCTACCTGCTCATGTAAGAACTGGGAGAAAAGGTCCTGATGAGGGGTATCCTGAGACCATACCAACAAAGAACACTTTGGAGGGCAGATTGGGAGGTGATGAGCCTTTCTATCTGTCAGATGAACCAGCCAGCTTTGAGACTGATCCAGATGCAGCTGATTATGCAGATGATGAAGGTGAAGTGCAGCAAAAAGTGAGAGCAAAAAGGCCCAAGCATAGAGTAATTTTTAATCCAAGTGCTAAGAAGGTTTTCTGGCAAACTGGTTTGGCGTTTGAAAGTGTGATACAATTCAGGGAAGCTGTCACCAGGTATGCCTTACAAGAGCATGTTAACATTGACAAATACATAAATGAAAAGAAAAGGGTTAGGGTAAAATGCCAAAATGGTTGTCCATGGCTGCTGTATGCAAGTTATGATTCCAGGACACATGATTTTGTAGTTAAAAACTACAATCCTGTCCATAATTGTGACACAACAAACCACAACACCCTTTGTAATTCTAACTTTCTAGCAAAACACTATAGAGATAGAATAGCTGAACAACCTAACATTAGGATATTTGAGTTTCAGAAAGTTATTAGAAATGAATTTGAATTGAATGTGGGTAGGACTGTGGCTAGGAATAAGGTCTTGAAAGAAATTATGGGTGACCATATTCTTGAGTTTAGTAGGATTTTGGACTATAGAGATGAGCTACTAAGATCAAATCCTGGTAGCACATGTGTTGTTAAATTGAGTGATGAAACATTTGAGGGTGGAAAAAAAATGTTTCATGGGTTTTACATTTGTTTTGATGCCTTGAAAAAGGCTTACAAGTCTGGTTGTAGGCCTTGCATTGGCCTGGATGGGTGTTTCTTAAAGGGTGTTTGTAAAGGTCAATTGGTTACTGCTGTATGTAAAGATGGGAACAACCAAATGTTACCACTAGCATGGGCTGTGGTTGAGTATGAAAACCAGCATACCTGGAAGTGGTTTATCAGGATTTTGAAGCATGACCTTGAGCTTGGAGATGGGACCAATGTGACATTGCTCACAGACATGCAAAAGGTTAAGCAAACTGTCATAACTTTCCTTTTCATTTATATATACATTTTCTGTCTGTTCTAATCAGTTCTTTCTTCTTTTATATTTTATTGTTTTGCAGGGGCTCAAAGCAGCTATTGATGAGTTGTTACCAATGTCTGAGCACAGGATGTGTGCTAGACATATCCTTGCTAATTGGAGTAAGGAATGGAGGGGTCTTGAAAGGAGAAACTGTTTTTGGAAATGTGCTAGGAGTACATTTGAGGCAGAACTTAGAGAGAACATTAAGTACATGAAAAAACTTGGACCACCAAGAATGGTTGATCAACTGTTGTACTATAATGCTGAGAGGTGGAGCAAGGTGTATTTTGACTTTAACAGCCAGTGTGATAGTGTTGACAACAACATGACTGAAAGCTTCAACTCATGGATACTAGAGGCTAGGCATAAGACTATCATAAGTATGCTTGAGGAGATAAGGGTCAAGATGATGAACAGGATTGGGAAAATGAGAGAATTCTGTGAGAAGTGGGATGAAAACATATCTCCAATGGCTAGCAAGGTGTATGGAGACAATTTGAAAAGGTCAATGAAATGTCATCTGGTTTTTAATGGTGAGCATGGGTTTGAAGTTGAAGAGGGTGACTATGGACATACAGTGGATCTTAGGAACCTTACATGTTCCTGCAGGTCTTGGAGGTTAAAAGGGATACCATGTGCACATGCCATAGCATCAATGCACAATAGAAGAATGGATCCAGCTGTATACATTTCTCATTATTACTCACAAGAGACATACATGAAGGTGTACTCTCACTTTATCCAGCTTGTTTTGAATATGAAAATGTGGCCAGAAGGTCAGAATCCAATAGTGATCCCACCTGAGATTAAAAAAATGCCAGGAAGGCCTAAGAAGGTCAGGAGAAAAGAGCTAACAGAAAAGAAGACATGGAAGATGTCTAAGGCTGGAGTTGAGATGACTTGCAGCAACTGCCATGGGAAAGGCCATAATAAGAGGGGCTGCCCCAAGGGGCCTGCAGCTAGTGCATCTCAAAGACCCCCTGCAGCTAGTGCATCTCAAAGACCCCCTGCAGCTACTACATCTCAAAGACACACTGCTGATAGTTCTTCTCAAAGACCCAATGCTGATAGTGCATCTCAAAGACCTCCTGCAGCTAGTTCTTCTCAAAGACCCCCATCTGTAATATCAAGTGTTGGCTCATCTCCAGCTCAAACCACCCAACCAACCAGCACAAAGGTATGTATTTGGTTTAAATCAAGTAACATCTCCTGTGATAGCTTTGCTAATTGCTCCAATACTCATTGTAGGATTCTGGAAATAGAAGGGGTAAGGGAAGGGGTAATACAACCTTTCAAAGGCCAAGAATGGTAGGGATGGGAGTGCTTCACACTCAAAGTGGTCATTCTATTGTGAATGTAAGTTTTTTCATTATGCTTAGTGGTTGTCTTTTCTGTTTATAACTAGTTTGCCTTATACTTGTTCCCACTTATGCAGCCTGGTATTTCTATGAGAAGGCCAGTCATTTTGTCTTCAAATGTGACTGGTGACATTGGCCATAAACTTGAAAGTGGTGTAAAATGGAAAGGCAAATCTGCTGTGCCAAAATACCAGCATCAACGACATTTTCACGATGAGGAAAAGAAGACATGGTGAAAATCTTTAGAAGGAAAAAGAAAGCCGAAAAAAACAAGAACAGTTCAAGGGAAATTATGAAATAGTAAGGATGATGAAAAAAAGTGGCCAATTTATAGTAAGGTGCAAGTGGATTAAAAACGCCATCATGGCATTTACATGGGGAAGGTAAAACGAAGGGTTGTAGCCGTTCAAAACAAGGCCACGTGCGGAGGATGTGACACTGAAGCGACGGTTGCCTTTTCGAATCTCCTGGCCCATAAGGCGCCACGTCACTTTCCCGCTTAATTCAATTCCACCCGTTGAAAAATTCTGACAATTGTCCAAAGGCTGGGGGGACTATCTGTATAAACCCCGAAGCCTCGGTGAAAAGGCTTGAACCAAGAGACAGTCAAGTTTCACCGAGGGCAACTCCTCGAGGAGGTGGTTTTTACCTCCATCTCGGGTAAGGTCTAGTTGAGTGCAATATCAGAACTCGGAATGATTGAAGAATGATCAATACGGCGATCCCTCGAGAGATTATATTACCTCGGCGAATGACCACATCTAATTTGTATTTAAAATTTGAAGTAGTATATATACATGCATTGTACTTGAAAAAAATTAGAAATCAGTGAGTAGAGAAACCTTTTTTTAAGAATATCTCTTTTCTTTTTAAAAAAAAGAAAAAGGAAATTTATGGCCAAATGCCTACATACTCCCAATCTTTATAGGTTTGGATATTAGTGGTTTTCTATTGGTTTTGGTTTGTTTCAATTTTTCCTTTAAGATAACTAATTCGTAGTTAGATTTTGTCTCTGAGAGATATTATTGGTTTTGTATGTGTTGGAATTAAGCCCCGTTTGGCCATAGATAATTTTCATTTTTCTTAAAGAAATTTTTGAAATACTTGTTAGGCCTTGAAATGTAGTGTGTTTTCAAGTTTTTCTGAGAAATTGTTTTTGAAAAAAAAAATAACTTTTCAAGTTCTTCTAAAAATAAAAATAAAAATCAAAATCAAAATAAAAATCAAAATCAACTTATAAAATTTCAACTTTTTATTCAAGTAAAGTGAATGTCCAAATAAAACATAGACTTTCAAATATAATTTTTAACTAATTGAAAATCATTTATACCCTTCAACTTTGCTCTAAAAACAAGTTCCTCCCTCAACTATGAACAATTATCATTCTCCCCCTTCATCGTGTATAATATCTATTTTGACCTTAAAATTTTCATTCACCATTTATGTGCTATAAAATTGGATTATAAAATATAATGCTATTTTTAATTAGTATTTTAGTATTAAGTGCATTATATGTGTACCTATGATTCTACATACATAATGAATCTCTCGCCTTCTCTTTCTCTCTATTTATGTGTACATATATTTGTTTAATAAACTTTACGTTTTTATCTTATTCTCTATTTTGTACATAGATTTTCGAGTTTTAATTATCATAATTAAAGTTATAATTTAAAATGTATATAAGTATAAATATATGATATTTTGAATTTGTTGTAAAATCTACCACTATTTTTTTTTTTTGGTAAATATTAATTTCATTTCGCCAAAATTGTCATTACAAATCAGACAAGTGCTGACCACTTGTTTCTCCTAGTTTGACCCTTTAGACTAACTAGACAAGTAATTTCTAAGCAGCTGCTATCTGACTACTATTACATTGTCTTAAAACATTTCTCTTCCTAGCTAAGGAAAGGTATCTAACAACTCTAGAGGTCCTTTTCCATTTCTTCAGTCGACTACCTCTGATATGGATATGCATTGCTATCTCCTTACTCAGCTTGTCTGCATTGTATATAGCTCCATGAAATCTGATCTGATTCCTCTCCCTCCAAATGTTGTACACTAGCATAGCAAAAACAAATGTTATGATAGGTCCCAGGTCAGTCTTCTTCTTAGCAACCTTTGTAATCCAAGTTAACTCCTCTTGCCAATCATTTGAATTCCTGTGTATTCGATCCAACTGTATAGTCTTTGCCTCAAAGCTCTTGTTATCTGGCAGGTAAAAAACAAATGTTCAAAGGTTTTATCAGCATTGTTGTAGAATGCACAGCTCATTTGTGCCTAGATGCCAAATTTCTGCAGTCTGTC
Source organism: Petunia x hybrida (assembly GCA_037355625.1). Taxonomy (NCBI): domain Eukaryota; kingdom Viridiplantae; phylum Streptophyta; class Magnoliopsida; order Solanales; family Solanaceae; genus Petunia; species Petunia x hybrida. Next base: position 7,890,705 of record JBBBVM010000035.1, read on the forward strand.
AATAGTGGCCAGTCTTTGCTGCACAGCAAGCCACAAAGTGAACTTGTGCCTTGGATGTATGATGTTGTGTAGAGTCAAGCTCTTCCATGGAACTTTAGGTAGCTAGAGTAGTAGTATGACGTATGCCTTTTTGATAGAGAATTCCCCTGCTGGCGTTTTCAAATAGTCCAGTCTCATGGCAAGGTTTCCTTGAAGTGCATTGACTGATATAATCTCATTCTTCCCATCTAATATCCATCAACAGTGGCCAGTCTTTGCTGCGCAGTTTGCCACAAAGTGAACTTATGCCTTGGATGTATGCTGCTGTATAGGGTCAAGCTCTTCCATGGAACTTTAGGTAGCTGGGGTAGCAGTGTGAGGTATGCCTTTTTGATTGAGAATTCCCCTGCCGGCGTTTTCATATAGTCCACTCTCATGGCAAGGTTTCCCTGAAGTGTATTGAGTGACATAATCTCCTTCTTCCCATCTAATATCCTTCTAATTACCCAAGCTGCAGCTTTAGGGGTGGTGCAAGTATCCAACAACTGTTGCTTGATGTAATAAGTGTGCACCCACCTAATCCATAAGCTGTCCTTCCTTTTTGTGATAGCCCGCAACTGTTACAACAATGCAACTTTGTTCCACAAGCATAGGTTTAATATATTCAATCCTCCTGCAGCTGATGGCAAATAGACCCTGTGCCATGCTACTAAGGCTTTTTTTGATATGGTCACAGCTCCTGTCTAGAGAAAAGTTCTACAGGCTGCTTCAATTGCTTTCATGACTTTCTTAGGTAATAGAAAAATTTGTGCCCGGTATGTCTGGACACAAAAAATGACTGTCTATATTAGTTGCATCCTGCCGGCATAGGATAATAGATTGTTGACCAACACTTCATCTTTGCAGTGATCTTTTCTATTAGTGGCAAACACTGAGCTACTGATAGTTTCTTTGAAGATAGTGGTACCCCTAGGTATTTGAATGGTAGTTGTCCTTCTTCAAACCCCAAGTAGTCCATGATCCTTTGCTTTTCTGCACTGGTTGTTCCAGCTATGTAAGCTGAGCTCTTATCAGGGTTGGCTTGGAGCCTGGTGCTTTTGAGAAGAGCTGGAATGTGGCATGCAGATGCTTGACTGAATCCAAGTCTGCTCTACAGAACATGAGAAAATTATCAGCAAAACAAATATGAGTGATGCCAAACTTCCTGCATCTTGAATGGAAGCTGAAGTCACCATTCTTGATAAGCTGATTCATTTCCCTTTGCAAATACTCCATGGAAATCACAAACAAGTAGGGTGACATAGGGTCACCCTGTCCGAGGCCTCTCCTTGCCTTGAATAGTTTAGTTAGCCCTCCATTCATCACCAAAGAGTAGTTGACAGTTGTTACACACTCCATGATCCACTGGATAAATTTATGTGGAAAACCTAGGTCTATCATGACTCTCTGAAGAAAACTCCACTCCACTGTGTCATAGGCTTTCCTAAGGTCAACTTTCAAGACACATCTAGGTGATATTCCTTTTTTTCCATAGCCTTTGAACAATTCATAACTGAATAGTATGTTGTCCAAGATGCTTCTTCCCTTAATGAAATCAGATTGTGATGGGCTGATAATAGTATTGGCAACTTCACTTAGCCTGTTTGTCAATATTCTTGCAATGATTTTATATAATGTAGTACAACATGCTATTAGTCTATAATACTTCACTGTGGTAGGGGAAGGAACTTTAGGGACCAATGTGATAGCTATACAATTGATTTTTGTGAGTAGTTTACCAGTGTTGAAAAACTGGTGAATTGCTTCGCTCCCAGTTCCTCAAATAGAATTCTATAGGATAGCCATCCACTCCTGGAGCCTTGTCTTGGGGCATATCTCTTATTGTTGTGGCAATCTATTAATTTGTTAGCTCTTTTATCAGCTAGCATTGCTGATCATAAGTCAGACATTTTCCTTGCCTGATCACTTCAGAGTTTGGGCAAGGGAGTTCCTCTACATTATCTCCTATAAGACTTGTGAAGAAGGCTATGAATTCCTGTTCCACCAGTTTGGGGTCTGTAATCTTGAATCCTGCCTCATTGCATATTGAAGTGATTGTGTTCCTTGCAGTTCTGATTTTCCACTGTGCATAGAAGTATTTGGAATTTGCATCACCTGCAGTAATCCATATTGCCCTGGATTTTTGCCTTAGTATTTGTTCTTCTATTGTGCTCTATTGTTCTATCTCAGTTAGAAGCTCTTTCTCCCTCATGATTAGTTGATGGTCCAGTGGTACTGTTCTGAGGCTATCTTGTACTATGTCTAGTTTTTCTCTTGCTTGGGCCAGCTTCTGCTCATAGGATGCCAAGTAAGTGGAGATGCCTTTGCGTTCAACTGCAAGGTCCTTCTGTTGCTCCCACACTCTAGTCATTGGACTACCTTTGATGTTCTGTTGCCATATCAAGCTATTTTTAGCTTCAAATTCAGGATGGTTCATTACATTAGTGTAGAGCTTAAATGGTTTGGGGTGCAGGCTTGGTCTCTTTCCACATATTATCAGGATGGGAGAGTGATCAGACACCTGTGGGTTCATATAGTCTGCTTCAATGTGCCTATATTGCTGCAACCACTGATAGTTCCCTAATGCCCAGTCTATCTTGCTATACACTCTGTTGTTGCCTTGCTGCTTGTTGCACCAAGTGAACTGCGAACCTGTTGCCTTTAGTGGAGTAAGTTGCAAACTGTCTATGCAGTTTTGAAAACCTGGTGTTTCCTGCAATGTTACTGGGGCTCCTATTTTGTCCTCAGATGAGCGGACATTGTTAAAGTCCCCACATATTAGCCATGTACCCTGTGTCTGCATACCAATCAGTTGGAGTTCATTCCACAGTGCTTCTCTTTGTCTGAGTTCATTCTTACCATACACAATGGTCAGCAGTGTGCTAAAATGAGTGGAAGTATCCTCTACATGACAATGTATCAGTTTTTCAACTACTGTCAGCACTTGTACCTTGATATGTGTTTTCCAAAGGAACCAAATCGTACCATTTCTTGCATGCAAGTAGTTGCAGCATGTGTTCCATCATTTTGAATCTAGCACTATTTTACTATCTTTTTTCATGTATAGTATGCATTAACTATACGATTATTAGTTCACTACATTTTATTGTCAATTATGTGATAAACTAAATGTGAGTTTGATTTCTATTAAAAATTACCAATATAAAAAATTACTTTTAATCTAACTTTTTATATGTTTAATTTATTATTTCATTACTGGCGTAATTTACATATATGTGCGATTACTATTTCTTGCTCTTTTTCTATTTTGAAAGTTATATTTATTCATTTTATAGTTAGTTCATAATAAATAAATAAAATATTATTAACTTAAAGAAGAAAAGGAAAAGTTTGATAATCAACAGGGTAAAGTAGGTATTTTGAAAGAAAATTTGAGGAAAAGGGGGGAGAATGATCATTTTTCATAGTTGAAGGGGGAACTTGATTTTTATAGCAAAGTTCGGGGGTGTAAATGATTTTCACCATTTTTAACTCAACTTCAAAAGCTTTTATTTCTTCTTTTTGTTTTCTTGGCCAACGCCTACTATTTTGGAAACCTCGCCAATGAATTTCTTTTTTCAGAAGGTGAAACTTTATTAAAGGAAAAAGAAACATTTATTGTTGTTTGTTTTAGAAATTTCAATGGAGTCGTGTTTTTTCAAGAAAAGAAGTATGCTATTCCCCGAACAACTAGGAGAGGAATCTGTTCATTGAATAGGAAGATAATTTGTTAGTAGTATGTATTTATTTTTTATTTTATAATAAGTATGAGGTACGTATCTACTACTCTTATAAACCGAGCAGTTCTTTAATTCGTTTGGGTTCTTTAGCTACGATCAAGTTTAAAATGTATATGTAATAGCCCAGTCCGTTAGTGATATTATCCGCTTTGGGCCTAGGCCCGCATGGCTTTTGATGCAACCCAACGCTCATCCAAACCCTTCACAAGGAGCCAAGCTCGGGAATTGCAACAGCTACAGGCAATATTCGCACAACTGGAGCTGATTGGACAAGTATTGGAGGTTCCAGGGCAGTTCTGCATGCTCACTGCCTCTGGAATTGAAAATACTCATCACGATCGCGAGTGCACAGACGCGATCGCGAAGAGCCAGAAAGATGACCTACGCGATCGCGGGAAGCCAAACGCGATCGCGGAAGAGGCTAAGGCAATGCAGCGCGATCGTGAGTCCATAGACGCGATCGCGCAAGAGACTGGTTGAAGGCCTTTGCCTGCGCGATCGCGTACCATAGCCGCAATCGCGATGCTATGAATTATATATTGCTCAGCGCGATAGCGACCATCACTGCGCGATCGTGCTGAGACGAGGATTAGAAAGCCCAACAGTAGCTAATGACTTGAAGGCCCATTGTTAAGGGTTAATGAAGGCAGTTGTGACATACTATAAATACTTTGATAGTCATTAGCATACCTAGTTTTTGATGATTATTGATATTGTAAGGATTTGGCTAAGCTTGTTTGCTTTAGCACATTAAACTTCCTTGATTTGCAATTTGCTTAAACTAATTGAGGATCAATTAGTAGTGGTTTTTTTGTTTAGGTGATTAAGGGGGTGATTAGGTTAATCTTCCCTAATCCATTTCCTTAATTCTTCTATAATCAATTGGGTCTTGCTTTATTTCTTATCTTTTCATTTTTGTCTCTTTAATTTTCATATCATTTGGTATTAGAGCTGGATTAGTGTTTGTTTTAACAATCACTAAACCAATTCTTGTTCATCAAGTCAAAAAAAAAAAAAAAGGATTCAAAAATCTAAAAATATGAGTCTTAGGATTAGGTTTCTTTTGGGTGAAATTTTTGGTACCATCTGAAGATATTGCTGTCTAGAAACTATTCCCAAAAGGAATTGATCAAACAACAACAATTTGGTGCTGATTTGAAGGATTAAAAAATTAGGGTTCTTCATCAAGAAATTGGGGCTTTTGAATTATGTTATTGAAGATTTAACTACTGGGGTTTGTTCACGGACCAACAAGGAGTATACATCTCAAATTTGGAGCAAAAATACGGTGGTTTGTGAAGATTCAAGTTGTAAAGTGAGCTTCAAAATCGGGTTCTGCTTCAAACCCAGAAGCTTACGCGAATGCGCCACTTCCAGCGCAATCGCGCAAGCCACTAATTAAAAGGCCTATGCGATCGCGACAGTCACACGCGATCGCGCTAGTACCACCAACAAAGCTACGCGAACGCGACCAACGCTCGCGATCGCGCTGAACAACAATTTCCTAGAAAAACAGATTCTTAGACAGATTGTTCGCAACAGCCTTGTAACAGTTTCCAATCAACCGGAACTCAATTTCAGCATCAAGAACAGTGAGTTTCATGATCACAAACCAAATTTCATCCAATTCCGAATCCGATTCGTGCCAATTCGGTTCGTGCCTTTATTTCTTCCCTTTCTTTAAACTTTCCTAAAGTGCTTTCGTCAGTTTCAATTGTCCGTGTCTTGTCAGAAAAATTCCTTCCGATAGTGGAAAAAGACAAGTGAGGTGAGAGCACTAGAGTGAGTAAAAGCCGAACGTTGAGTGAAAACACGAGTGAATTGAGTGACATCAATTTGAGTGTAAACACTTAGGGAGCGACTCAGTGAGGACTCTTTCTACTAACGTTGTTTGTTTAATTGTTTGTAGGTACGATGGCACAAAAGGAAGTAGAGGCGGACATGGAAGTTAAAACCATGATCCAAGCCTTGGCGGCAACCGTTAACTCATTGAGGGATATGGTTGATGAGCTAACTCGGAAAGACAAGCTTCGGGAAATGGGTAAGCAAGTCGTTGGCACACCTCCAACCGTGGGGGTGTGGGGTGATGGACCAAGCCAAATCTCTCGGGCCAATGACCACTACTCCAACATGGTGGTCCAAGATACCTATTCGCCGAATGTCACTCCACAAGCAAGGGATCCTACTCATGATCTCCCAAGAAATGAACAACCAAGGAATGACACTCCAAGGCCACTTGATGTTGAGGCTTTCCATGAGGATGAGAACTATGATAATGAACCATTTTGCTATCCGGGTGAAGCCCAACGAGGGGGAGCTAGGGGTCGAGGTGGTCAAATGAGGAAGGTTACCAAGGGAGAGTGGATCGTGATGGAGACTACTATGACTACGGGGTTATGGTGGACAACGGAGGTATCATGATGAAGATAGAGGGTTGAACACTATCAAGGTCCACCTACCTCCCTTCCAAGGTGAGAGTGATCCAGATAAGTATATGGAGTGGGTGGTTACGACGGAGAGAATCTTTCAAATCAACAACGTCCAAGATGCTATAAGGGTGAAGTATGCTATCGCCCAATTTGAAAGCTATGCTTCTACTTGGTGGGAGTCCAAGAGAAGACAAAGAGAAACACAAGGGCTCATTGCCAATGGGGGTTGGGCGGCTTTGAAAGCCATGATGGAGGCTCGATTTCTACCTCCAAACTATGAGGATGAATTGCTCAAAAGGTTCTACAATTTGAGGCAAGAAACCAAGAGCGTGGTGGAGTATTTTGATGAATTTGAGAGGACTAGGACAAGGGCTAACGTGTTAGATGGTGACCGGTCTCTCATACCAAAGTTTCTTGGAGGTTTGAATAGGGAGATCTCTTCCCAATGGAATTGTACTAGTTTGATAGCTTGAATGATGCATTCCAAGCGGCTCTCAAGGTGGAGAACGGGATCAAGTTAGACAAGTCTTACAAAGTCAAAAACATCCCTTCCACTTGGAACAAAGGAAAGGATAACGTGAAGGCTTATATCCCATGGGATAAAGCTAAGGAGCCCAAGCGTGACTTCAAAGGCAACTTTGAAAGAACCAAGCCCAAGGAGGAGCCCAAGGTGGGAGGTAATAAAGCTAAACTTGAAAACTTATCTAACATTCAATGCTACAAGTGTAATGGCCGTGACCACATGATGAGAGATTGTCCCAATAGGAGGACTATTATTGCTTTGGGTGATGGGGGCTATAAAACGGGTGGTAGTGATGATGAGGAGATAGATAGGGGTATGCCATGTGACGATGATTTTGAGGAGCTGATGGATGGTGAGCAATTAGATGATGTATATGCTACTCTTGTGGTGAGAAGAATAATAGGGGTGCAAGTGAAGGAGGAGTCGAGTCAAAGGGAGAATTTGTTCCATGCATATTGTAAGGTTCTAGGGACTACTTGCTCTCTAATTATTGATAGTGGTAGTTGTGTCCACGTAGTGAGCACCACCTTGAATAAGCAACTCAAACTACCCACTAGAAAGCGTCCATAATCTTACAAACTCCAATGGTTGAATGAGTGTGGCGAACTAAAGGTAACCAAGCAAGCATTGATTAAATTCAAAATTGGGGATTACCATGATGAGTTTTGGTTTGATGTGGTCCCTATGCAAGCATGTCATATCTTGCTTGGAAGGCCTTGGCAATATGACCACTTGGCAAGGCATGATGGCAAGACTAATAGGTATGCCTTGGAAGTGGGGGGTCGGAAGTTTGTTCTAAACCCACTGACTCCGGCACAAGTGAGTGAGGGTTATAGGAAGATGAGGGAGTGAAAGTTGAAAAGAGAGAAAGAAAAGAAAGAGGGAGCTGTGGAGGAAGAGAGAGTGAGAGTTGTTACTCAAAAGAGTGAGGAACCAAAAGAGGGAGTGAACTTGTTCTTGTCTAGGAAGGAATGTTTGAAAGATGTGGAGGAAGGAGCACCCATGATTCTCCTCCTACACAAGGAACATGTTTTGCTTACTAATGAACTAACCCCTTCTTTGCCTAGTTCTATTTCTTCTCTTTTGCAAGGTTATGAAGACATCTTTCCCGAGGAGTTGCCTAGTAGATTGCCACCACTAAGAGGCATTGAGCATCAAATTGACCTCGTTCCGGGTTCCTAATTTCCCAACAAGGCCACTTATAGAAGCAACCCGGAAGCTACCAAAGAACTTCAAAAGCAAGTGGAGGAGTTGCTTGGGAGAGGACTTGTGCAAGAAAGCTTGAGCCCATGTGCGGTCCCGGTCATCCTAGTGCCAAAGAAAGATGGGACTTGGTGCATGTGTGTGGATTGTAGAGCCATCAACAAGATCACGGTAAAGTGTCGTCATCCTATTCCTAGGTTAGATGATATGCTTGATGAATTATGTGGATCTTATGTGTTCTCTAAGATTGATTTGAGGAGTGGATACCACCAAATCTGGATGAAACTGAGTGATGAGTAAAAGATGGCCTTTAAGACTAACTTTGGTCTTTATGAATGGCTTGTCATGCCTTTTGGCTTGTCCAATGCTCCTTCAACCTTTATGAGGTTGATGAATCATGTGCTCAAATCCTTCATTGAAAAATTTGTTGTAGTTTACTTTGATGACATCCTTATCTATAGCAAATCCATTGATGAGCATGCTAATCATTTGAAACAAGTGTTTGATGTCTTGAGAAAGGAACAACTATTTGCTAATTTGAAAAAGTGTTCTTTTTGTTTTGAAAAAGTTGTTTTCCTTGGTTTTGTGGTGAGTGTAAATGGTGTGGAAGTAGATGAGGCTAAGGTGGAGGCCATTAGAAATTGGCCCACTCCTAAAAGCATTGGTGATGTGAGAAGCTTTCATGGGTTGGCTAGCTTTTATTGGAGGTTTGTGAGGGGATTTAACACTATAGCCGCACCATTGACCGAAGTGATAAGGAAGGATAAGGCATTTGTGTGAGGGAAAGAGCAAGAAGAGGCTTTTGCAAAATTGAAGGAAGTCCTTAGTTCCACACCTCGTTTTCAATTGCTAAACTTTGATAAGACCTTTGAGATTGAATATGATGCTAGTGGGGTAGGCATTGGGGCCGTGTTGATGCAAGAACAAAAGCCTATTGCATATTTTAGTGAGAAACTCAAGGGAGAAACCACTAAATATTCCACTTATGACAAGGAGTTGTATGCCTTGGTGAGGGCATTAGCTCATTGGCAATATTACTTTTGATCCAAAGAATTTTTTATTAGAACTGACCACCAATCCTTAAAGCACCTCAAATCCCAAGAGAAATTGAATGTGAGACATGCCAAATGGGTGGAGTTTCTTGAGACTTTTCCTTATGTCATCCATTACAAAAAGGGGAAAGAGAATGTGGTGGCAGATGCCTTGTCAAGAAAGTTTGTGCTTCAATCAAGAAGGCACTTGTTGTTGAATAATTTGGGGTCCAAACTCATGGGCTTTGAGAGTATGAAGGAGATGTATGTTAGTGATCCGGAGTTTGGAGAACTTTATGCTAATTGTGAAGTGGAGGAAAGGGGTAGAAGAATCAATCGATTGTGTGGTGAGGAGGAACTTAGTGGTGATATGGAGAAAAAGAGGTTTCACAAGTTTGATGGCTTCTTGTTTATGAATGGGAAGTTATGTGTGCCTAGTTCATCTTGGAGGGAATTGCTAGTGAGAGAAGCCCATAGTGGGGGACTAATGGGGGCATTTTGGTGTGGGCAAGACAATGGAAATTCTTAAGGAGCAATTTTATTGGCCCAAAATGAGAGTGGATGTTGTGAGGGTGTGTGGCCAATACTTGGAGTGTAGGCAAGCCAAGTCAAAGCTACTTCCACATGGTTTGTACTCACCCCTCCCCATTCCCTTAGGTCCTTGGCTTGACATTTCTATGGATTTTGTCCTTGGATTTCCTAGGACCAAAAGAGGAAAAGATAGCATTTTTGTGGTCGTTGATAGATTTTCTAAAATGACTCATTTCATTCCATGCCACAAGATTGATGATGCATCTCACATAGCTAATTTGTTTGTTGACAATGTGCTTAAATTGCATGGGGTCCCAAAAACTATTGTTAGTGATAGGGATCCCAAGTTCCTTAGTCATTTTTGGAAGGAGCTTTGGGGGAGGCTTGGCACTAAGTTGTTGTTCTCCACTTCTTGCCACCCCCAAACTGATGGCCAAACCGAGGTTGTTAATAGAACCTTGGGTACCATGCTTAGAGCAATGGTTAAGGGGAAACTAGCTTCTTGGGAAGAACATCTACCTTTGATTGAATTTGCTTATAATAGGACCATGCACACATCTACTTGCATGACACCTTTTGGAGTTGTGTATGGCTTTAATCTCCTTACTCCCTTGGATCTTACGCCTTTGTCTAGTGATATTGTCTTAAGCTTAGATGCCAAGTTGAGAGCTCAAGAGATAAAGCAACTTCATGAGCAAGTAAGAAAACAACTTGAGAATAAAAACCAAGAAGGCTCCAAGAAGGCGAACAAAGGAAGAAAGAAGGTTATCTTTGAGCCCGGTGATTGAGTGTGGGTTCATTTCCGGAAGGATAGGTTCCCAAACAAGAGGACGAGCAAATTGATGCCTAGAGGCGATGGCCCTTTCCAAGTCCTTGAACGCCTCAATGACAACGCGTACAAGGTGGACTTGCCAAGCAATTTCCAAGTGCACAACACGTTCAACGTGTGTGACTTGTCTCCCTTCGAAGGAAAAGATCAAGTGAATCCGTGGATGGATTCTTCTCAAGATGGGGAGAATGATGCAACCCGACGCTCATCCAAACCCTTCACAAGGAGCCAAGCTTGGAAATTGCAACAGCTACAGGCAATGTTTGCACAATTGGAGCTGATTGGACAAGTATTGGAGGTTCCAGGGCAGTTCTGCATGCTCACTGCCTCTGGAATTGAAAATACTCATCGCGATCGCGAGTGCACAGACGCGATCGCGAAGAGCCAGAAAGACGACCTACGCGATCGTGGGCAGCCAAACGCGATCGCGGAAGAGGCTAAGGCAATGCAGCGCGATCGCGAGTCCACAGACGCGATTGCGCAAGAGACTGGTTGAAGGCCTTTGCCTGCGCGATCGCGTACCATAGCCGCGATCGCGATGCTATGAAATATTGCTCAGCGCGATAGCGACCATCACTGCGCGATCGCGCTGAGACGAGGATCAGAAAGCCCAACAGTAGCTAATGACTTGAAGGCCCATTGTTAAGGGTTAATGAAGGCAATTGTGCCATACTATAAATACTTTGATAGTCATTAGCATACCTAGTTTTTGATGATTATTGATATTGTAAGGATTTGGCTAAGCTTTTTTGCTTTAGCACATTAAACTTCCTTGATTTGCAATTAGCTTAAACTAATTGAGGATCAATTAGTAGTGGTTGTTTTGTTTAGGTGATAGGTGATTAGGTTAATCTTCCCTAATCCATTTCCTTAATTCTTCTCTAATCAATTGGGTCTTGCTTTATTTCTTGTCTTTTCATTTTTGTGTCTTTAATTTTCATATCAGCTTTCACTAGAGTCAAATGCATACTTACTTAAATATCCAGGATCACTCATGTGTTATGCCGATGTGGGATACTTAATCCTTAACTGGGGTGTCACATACACCCCCTCTTATGGACTCAGCGTCCTCGCTGAGGTTTGCCCCGCGTACCAGAAATTCACGTAGACTCAGCACTGAGGTTTGCCCCACGTACCCAGGATTCGCCTAGACTCAGTTGAGCTCTGTCCCACATCGACAAGGCTGACACAGAGTAGCTCTGATACCATCGGTAACAGCCCAAGCCCGCTAGTGATATTGTTCCCTTTAGGCCTAGCCCGCACGGGTTTAAAACGCGTCACTAGGGTCTATGGCATGCTTACTTAAATACCCAAAATCATTCCTGTGTTATGCCGATGTGGGGTACTTAATCATTAGATGGGGTGTCACAGTATAGGTTTAATACACTTATTTTCCTACTAATGTTATATTAAAAATATACCTATACAGCAAAAAGAGATCCTTGGATCTTGCTACTATTTGGAAAATGAAAACAAGCTTGTTGAAATTGTTTTTTAATTTTGAGAAATATCTACCAAAATACTATTCATCCGTTTCACTTTATTTGAACCTATTTCTTTTTTAATTTTTTTAAACAAACTGATCTCTTTCTAAATTTGATAAAACTTTCACTTTATGATTTGTAGCTACACAAACATCTATAGCTTATTTTAGACCACACGTTTAAAAAGTCTTCATACCTTTATTAAACAATATGTAAAGTCAAATAAGTTCAAACAAAGTGAACCGGAGGGAATAACTAATCACCCGTATCTATCTATAACCTATAGGTTAAATTCTAACAAAACCTAAATAAAGGATATTCACTAAACATCATCTATCTATCTACGAAGAATAAAGTACTGTGAAACTCTTCTAGACGTATTGTTGTTGTCATCCATTAAAAAATCCAACTGCCGGATTTGTGCCAGGTGTCTTGATCTTAAAGATTCCTTGTTAATCTTTTGTTTACTTTAATAGGCTTCTATTAGTTGTACAACCTTAAGACTTCATTGTAATAAAGCTGAAAGTATCCTGTGCATGCTTGAATAGATACTCAATTGGAGTAATTATTTTTCTATTATATATAAGCCACCAAGAGGTGGACGAATACAACTAGAACGTATAGTACAACCAGTTATACAAATTGTACTTCAAACGTGACACTTCGTGAGTTAGATTTCCTCTATCTTGATAACACGTGTACCTCCTATTTCTACACTTAATTACCCATTAACCATATGCCACTAATGTTGGTCCCTCCTGCCTCCGATCAATTTATCTCCTCAGACTCCATCTTTCTTCAGAAGCTCTTGCTCAATATCTCCTAAATTTTTATCTGAAGACCTTTTTCTAGGTTTACATAGTGATATTATCCTGAAGCATTTTTTCATTCTTTCTCCTTTGCTCCTTATACTGTGATTTGAGGTAAGTTTTTCTTCATTCTTTAGTTTTTGGGACTCTTACTTTCTAATCAAGCACTCTATTTGGTAAATTACTTTGTTTTCTTTTTACTAGAGCTTATATGGTTTTCGTTATTTCCATCATATTTTTTGGAGTATCTTGTACATGCATGTAGTTATTTGTTAAAACTCTTTTATAGAAGCTTATTAATTTCCATTTGGAACAATATAGTACTTAACAAAAAAAAAAAACATTCATGCAGCAAAAGTATTTGATGATAAGCCAGAAGCAACTGAACATATATTTTTTTTCTGATAACAATGAAACAAATTTTCCTTCAATCCCATTTTAGGTGCTTTAGGTGCATACAACACATGTTTGCCAATTTAGGAACTACAAGAATGGTAGGGAGAATAAAAGCATATTAGATGTAATCCTGCCAATCAATTCCAGAATTTTACTATTTAACACTTATTGAATTATAATTATTCTCAATGCATAATATGCATATGTCTTTCCTTGGATGGTGAAGCCAAGCATCACAAGCACGAGCTCTAACTGACGAATAGTTGATTAGCCACTGGAGAATCAACTCCACGTATATTTTTAGTGCTAGGACGTTCCATAAATAAATGTTAATCATCCCTTACTGGGAGTTTTATTTGGCATATTTTTTTTCTTATGCTATGATAGGTCCAAATTCACTGTATATATCAGGTAATTTCTTTGCACTTTCTTCCATTTTATGGTTGGTTTAGACTGACTTGAACAATAGAAATATTGGTACTTAATAAAGAACATATTGAGAGTTGCATCTTACATCTTATTGTATTAAGTTGCTTCCTTCCATCTTTCTGCTACACTGTAGTTTGCAGCTTTATTTGAAGGGGGAGAGAGAAGAGAACATACCATAAGGTTTAAGTGTGGAAATATTTCTCTAGCATAAACAGAAGAACACTAAGTTGGAAAACAAAGTCTTTCCGCATTACATAATCTACTTATTAAAGGGTGCATGTCTTTCCGCTTTACATAATATACTTATTAAGGAGTGCAGGTTGCGTTGTCGTATATGGATGATAAACTGAAAGTGTTGGAGCTTTTTTATCATAAGATATATGAATACTATCCTGTTTTGCGTTATTTCCTTTTAATGTGGTTATGAATGTGCCAGGAAATTTTTCTTAAAGATAAAATCACCATTGATAGTTTTGTCTATATTTATTTATTTTGTATGTCCTGTTATATAATTTCTTGGATGTAGCTAGGAATCTTCCATAAAAAATAGTCTCGCTTCTAAGATCAAACCATTGTTTGGTTAGTTATTTCGTGTATTCTAGCTTCTTTATTTTCTAGATCACCAGCTTCAATCTGGCTAGAATGTGATGATTCAGTTGAGTTCTTTTTTTCCCCTTAAAATAAGACATACATGTAATAGAGTGTGCATTCATATTGAGAACTTGATCTCTATTATCTATCTGTGATTTTTGTTAGCATTTATAATATTGACTTGAACACTTCTTTTGGAAGATCTTATTTAATCACTTTTCCGCACAAGAATGGGTTGAATTTGTACATGGCATGAAACCAGATAAGGTGCGAGGGTTGCTGGTGGAATCGAGTGAGTGTTTTATACTTATGTTACAAAGTTTTACGGTAGCTGTTTTACTTTTTCTTTCTCAAACTATATGGATGATATAGGCTAATATAACTATTGGAATTCACATTCAGTAAAAGTTAGAATGTCTGCCATTTCAAGCAGTCTATCCGTAATTTTTAGGATTCATATTCAGTAAATCATTTCTTCTCAAGCATTCACAATCAGATAGATGTAGTGCAACTTTTAAGGCATTTATAGCATATTTTAGCAAAGAAAACAGAGTTATTGATCATCCATGCACTACCCCAAAAACTTTGTACATGCCAATTGATGGTTTTGTACAAAATCTATAGCTAGAGAATTGCGGTTGATGAGCAGCTCAAAACTACAAATAGTGGTATGTTTTGGTACTTGATAGTATTTGGATGCCTGCATTTGTTAGGATGGTGATTCTTTGCGCCTTTTTTTTTTTTTTTGTGGTATTCGAAGTGAACGATTATAATGTAATAAAGATATTTCCTTCATGACAGATTTTTGAAGGAGTATTTTTGAAGTGGTTTATTCTCTCATCTCAGACCTGATGTGAAGTTGAAAGTTTCTTCCATTGCTCAACAAAGAGAGCAAGGGGTTATCCTTTAGTTATTGCTTTGGGGTTCTACAATTAGTTCCGGTGATCTCTTTGTAGATTGTTTCTAATGTATTGGAATTTTTGTGATTTGACATGTTATAGCAATTTTTTTTATTTAGGTATTGTACTTTAATGTCAAACTCCCTCTAATCTTCTGACATATTTAAAGGTGAACAATACCTCTCTAGACCCCTTTTTTTTTTTGTACAACTTATCAATACAAAATAAGAGAGTACAAAATTTTGATGTATTTGGACCTTCACTTGGTCATTGTGTGGTAAGGGTTGTACATACAAACAATTATTAAGTGCAATCTAAAATCAGAGATCAAACTTTGGGACCGTGCAGTGTGTGTGTTCATATTACTATATATTAGAAGAGCCAGTCCTTGAGACGACGAAAGCCTTATTTTGGTGACACCTGGCCTAGGTATAATTTCGGAATTAAGAGATGTTAAATTAGTATACTATTTTAGTTCACCCCCATAAAGACACATGTATACTTAAGTATAATACTCTGATTCTACGTGTTCTCTGTAAAGCAGGGATTTTGTACACTATTTTGAGCCACTTCTTCCACTTCATGTGCATGCTCTGTTCTATTTCTCTCTGGTAAGTTCTTCTTTGATTGTAAATTTTAGTTATTTGCTTTTGAATTTCTTTGAGCTTTATCTCACTATTCACAGATGGTCATGGAATTTTTTGCTGGGTCTTTTGAAAGATCATCCAGTATCCTTGAATTGGGTTTGTCTTTTCATCGAAACTGGTTTCTCGCTAATTCGATGCTTTCTACACAATTGGAACATATTATTATGAGTGATTTGGAATTCAATAAAACTTTATAATTTTAACAGAATTGCACCGCCATAAATTTCTGGTAGAGCAAAGTGGAATAAATAGTCTTACAGAATTTTCAGGTCGAGCTATTGATTCTGCAAAGAAAGGACAAATTCTACTGCAACGTTCATGTCCGAGTTAAATAGGAAGAAGCTAAAGTATTGTGCTATGTTTTGTTTTCCAGCTTTTCGACGGAGCTCGATTTTTGTTCAATTTAAGCTTTTGGAGCGATGGAAACGAAGTGAATTGACCGAGGAACAAAAGAGAAAGAAATGGAAATAAAAGAGCATATATGAAAAGAGTCGGATCTTCGGTATTTCTAGACTAGACTGAATCAGTTACATGCATTTTATCTCCCGCTTGTGTTCTGATATTTCAGGAATTATTTTGTGCACCTAGGTGTTTGATGATAAGCCTGAGTCAGCTGTATATTCTTGGAATAATATTCCTATAGATGTTGGTGTACATAGGCGCACAAGATAAACTTTAATTCCCTCCAATGTTTAACTACTGAAAATCACAAACTACAAAATTAGGTAGTGAAATTCATCACTATTGGTGGTTTCAAAAGGAATCATACTCAACAAGTTCTCTTTAATTTGATGTTCAAGTTTGACCAAATGGTCACCAGTTTACTTTTCATTGACAAGTTTTTGTATAACCTGACTTTGCAATTTTAACGCAACAAATGACACAGAAAGATCCACTAAAGCACATTCATATTTAAGTTAATAGTACACGTCACACAAGAAGGTCCAGCAGCTTCGATATCCAAACCAAAGAAAGATTGAGTACGACAGTACTTTCAAGCCAAGACAGAGGACAAGCATCTCCTTAGTTCAGTTAAAACTAATTACCAAACTTAATGACACCAGAACAGATTTTATTCACACACGCCAACTCCCTATTTCATTGAAACAAAATCCAAAACAGTAATAAATAATGAACAACCATAAGCTCAGAACTCATTTAGTCACTTTTAGATCCATCTTTCAGCATTTTGACACAATCTTTCTAAAAATTTCAGCAGCAGAGACAAATGTCCAAACTCATATACCATAATCAAAGCAAGAATTTATCATGAAATTTCTATTACAGTAAACTTCAGCCAGCCAGCCATTATTTTTCTTTTTCATACATTCAGTGAGTTGCACAGATCGGACAAGACATGTTCAAAGGCAATGTATAGCACAGACCAAAAATAACAATCCAATTGAGAACCAAAGTCAGTGCCCTCCTACAAAATTTAGCAGTTCAATTCGTTATAGCCATCCTTTTTTTTTTTTATGAAAATACTAACCAAAGCTCATTTACAATTAGCACAATACATGGAACTATGCAACCAAATTCAGAAATTTAACCAAAAGGGCAGTTACCAGCCACACCAAAAAGTCATGCATCCCCACTAAAAACTAGCTAAGCTCAACGTCTGCATCTGCGGCAACCTGATAAGCTGCCTAGCGAATAATAGGTTATTGTGGTATCTGCGTCGCCAAGATTCTCGTAAAAGCATCGAAGAGAGCCAAGGGAGCCACAAGGCCCTGCTCCTTGCCTATCGCGAGCTCGTACAGCTGGAAATTCCGTAACTAGATCGTCAGCATGATAAAAAAACTCTCGGGGCTTGAGTAGCTCTAGCCCCAGGCTAGACTACTTCGTCCTGAACTCCTACCGTTAGCTGATTTGTCACACGAGGGTTCACAATTACCATGAAGGAATTAAAAAAAATACTTTTGCATCCTAGACCGAGCACGATCAGAAAAGAAGGAAGTGAAACTTCCTAAATGCCATCATAGCCTCTCGTAGATAAGTACGGACGTCTACGTACCCATCAGCGAGACTCTAGTAGACACTGTCTTAGTCTGGATAGACTCTAAACCAGGCTCTGATACCAACTGACACGATCCGAATTTTTGGCTAGGCCGTGTGGGCACCCGACATCCTCCCGTAGACCCGTCGGGCGAACCCAAAACAAATGAATTAGGAAAATGAATATAAATCCAACTCATAAATAAGAATAAGACTTAGAAAAGGCACAGAAAGTATATAAACCAAATTCACCTTGTTTCAATTATTTAAAAAATAAAATAAAGCAGAGTTAGATAATGGCTGAAAACATGTAAGAAATCATAAAATCAACCATGGATACGAGCCAGAAACATATCAACAAATAAGCAATGCACGTATAAGCAGAACAATAGTTATGTACCACAAGTCTACGCAATGGTATGAAATAAAATGAAATGAAATGAAATGAAATATGATGCAAAGGGTCACATGTGCCCGTAATCCCATCCCAAAGCGGAATACTTCTGCATTAGAGGGAAATCCAATCTGATAACCAGCTGGAGCGGAATACTCCTGCTCTTGGGGCGGAATACTCCTGCACCCGATATGATATAAACCAGAGGCGGAATACTCCTGCACTCTCCTGGGGCGGAATACTCCTGCACCCGATATAATGTAAAGCTGAGGTGGAATACTCCTGCACTCAGTATCTGACATAAGAGCGGAATACTCCTGCTCCTGGGGTGGAATACTCCTGCACCCGATATGATATAAACCAGAGGCGGAATACTCCTGCACTCTCCTGGGGAGGAATACTCCTGCACCCGATATAATGTAAAGCTGAGGCGGAATACTCCTGCACTCAGTATCTGACATAAGAGCGGAATACTCCTGCTCCTGGGGCAGAATACTCCTGCACCCGATATGATATAAACCAGAGGCGGAATACTCTTGCACTCTCCTGGGGGCAGAATACTCCTATACCCGATATGATATGCAATATAATGCATATGAATGTAACGTAATGCGTATGAATGCAACGTAATGCGTATGTATGCAATATAATGCAATAATAACCCATCACCAGTGCGGGACTCTCATCGACAGCCAGAAAGTATATGCCAGCTCACAGCCAAAGTACAATGCTCAGATCCTCAATGCAATACCAACAACAGGACATAACATATAATATATAATGTAAATCCAAAGCTAAGGCGTAATGAGTACGCCTATCGGCAACTACACATGTAAGGAACACGTGGTAGATTATCCACGAGGCCAAGGGCCTCCAAAGAAATGGATACAAACACTTACCTTATTTCAAATTGCTACTAAACAACCGCTTTATCCTTTGGATTCACTGCCAAACGATCCTGCTTATTCAATAAGCAGAAAATATTTCAAATTAGGTTAAAGGCTTCATTCCTCACATCTTAGGGCAATCCGGTTAGGAACCTGATACCTTATTAACATACGCAATACGTAGGCCAGACCTATATACAGGGTTCAAAGTCACATAACCAAATCCTAAATAAATTACATTTATATGTTGCCCATAATCAATTCCATTGTCGGGGTCCAATTGACCCTTTAAATTATCAGTTGAACTTATTAAATCGATGTCTAATATCCAAATTTTTACCGTCAAAATATATTCAAACGCACGTAATAAACTAAAATAATGAATTAACATTATTACCTGGATGCCTCGGGGTGAAACTTTTATTTTTCTCCTTCTCCTTTTTCCTTTCTTTTCTCCATTTTTCTTTCTTGTTCTCTCTATGCATTTTCCTCTGTCTCACGTTGCTTTGTTATGTTTCTTGTCCCTGCTTAGTTCCTTTTGCTTTATAAGCTTAAGGGATAAAATCCATTCCACCACCTATACTTCATTTTCTTTCTTTCTTTCGTTTGTCTTTTCCTTTTTCTTTTTATTTTGTTTTAATTTCTTTTCTTTCCGTTTTCGTGGCGACAATTAAAACGGAATCGTACGAAATTCGAAATAATCTCAAATTTTGCATACAAGTTATACAAAATTTATGTGACGTACTCGTTAAGGAGGATCTCAAATCAGATTCCGGAAACTGAAGATGAGAATTAAAAGGGAAAAGATCAAATTATTAATTTTCGAAACTTTAGCCAAAATCAGCCGAACAACCTCAAAATTCACTTCAAAAATTCACACATGTCACAAATAATCATACAAACCTAACGGCGCTTTTGAATTTCGAATCGGAGCTCATTCACTAAAATTGAGCTCGAAAACCTCTTTTTAATATTTATCGACAATAAAAACTGAAATCTTCTTCCGATACGTACCAAACAAGGTCTGATTTAGCTCAAATTTTACAGACAGGTCCTAATAGACCTTACGAAGATTTGAAAATACTTGGCATGCCAATCGGAGTCCTAACTCCCGAAACGACTACCTAAGGTCGTTTCAATTCTAGTAAATGGGGAGCCTGCAGAGCCTTTCAAGGCAGCTAGAGGACTAATACAAGGTGATTCTATGTCACCTTTCTTGTTTGCAATAGCTATGAAGTATCTCAGCAGAAACCTGAATGAGTTGAAGCAAAGCAAGGAGTACAAATATCGCCCCAAGTGTAGGAAGCTGAATATAACATACCTATGCTTTGCTGATGATCTATTACTATTTGCAAGAGAAGATGTGACATCAATACAGCTTCTTCATGACAAATTCATAATATTTTCGAAGGCATCAGGATTAAAAGCTAACCTTGCCAAGAGTTATGTGTACTATGGTGGAGTTGAAGACCAAGTTCAGCATGAGATAAGACTCAGACTAGGATACAGTCAAGGAAAATTGCCTTTCTAATACTTAGGTATTCCCCTGGACACAAAAAAACTCAAAGCTGTGCAATGGAGGCCACTGGTGGACGAGATAGTTGCAAAAATTACTTCTTAGACTGCAAAGAAGCCTTCCTATGCTGGAAGATGTCAACTAGTGCAAACTGTGTTGTTTGGTATACAAACATACTGGAGCCAAATATTCATCTTATTTAAGAAGGTGATGAAAATAGTTGAGGCATACTGCAGGAGTTATCTATGGCCGGGGGGAAATGAAATAACCAAAAAAGCTCTGGTGGCATGGGATAAAAGTGTAGAAGGGTGGAATTTGACTAATACTGCAATAGCAAAGACATGCTGGGATATAGCCAACAAAGAAGACAAATTGTGGATAAGATGGGTGCATGAATATTACATCAAAAGACAAGACTGGACATAGTTCCAAATCCCCCAACAAGCCAGGACATAGTTCCAAATCCCCCAACAAGCCAGTTGGATGCTGAGGAAGATACTAGAATCAAGAGACATTGTAAGTCAAATGCAGATAAGGAACCCACAGAGAAGAAGCCTCATTAGATAGATTTATCTGCAGCTTATTGGTGAGCATCAAAAGGTGACCTGGAAGAATCTAATGTGTTGTAATGCAACTAGACCTAAAGAAGTATTTACTATGTGGCTACAGTGCCAAGGGAAGCTGCTAACGACTGATAAACTCAGAAAATGGGGCATGAATGTTGACACATGGTGTATTATGTGTAGCATGCATAAAGAGACATATAATCACCTGTTCTAGGAATGTATATATGCTCAACCCGTCTGGAATATAATCATGAAATGGGGGCAAATCCCTGTTTGTAATCATAGCAGTAAGGAGCAACATCAAGAGTGGATTATCAGCAATACAAAAGGGAAAACAGTTAGAGCAGCAATTCTGAAGATGATGTATGCAGAATGCATAGGAGCTATATGGTGGGTGATGTTTGGAATTTTATGCCTATATTTCCTTAATATTTCCTCACGTTTGAGTATTTTATTTGCCTGTTTTCTAGTTAATGAATGTGATTTTGCACTGATTTTATGTCGTGTGTATGTAGGTTGTTATGAAGTGTATTTGGAGCTTTTAGGAGCGTGATTGAGCAAGGAATGATTGGAAATTGATTGAGGATTGGATTGAGCACACGAGGGCACGACACGAGGCGAGTTGCGGAGCAAGGAGGTGCAGTTTTTTGCCTGGCGCTATAGGCCACGTGGCGCGCCTCCCAAAGCACCCCACTACCTGGCGCGTTACCCAATGCAGCGCGGGCCAAAAGCGCCCAAGTTTCGACGTCCACTGCTTGTCCCAGCACGGTCGTGGGCGCGGGGCGCCCGTTATAGCGCCCCTGGAGCGTGTTTTGACTTCCTATTTCGTCTAGGCTTGGGTCTAACTTATTACCAGGCCTTTGTAAACCCTATAAATACTATTTTACTTAGTTTTTGATAGGAGTTCAGACTTTGGAGCAAATTGGAGAGCTCATAACATCTTGAACAATGGTTTTTCTTCCTTCCATTAATCTATTACATCATTATATCACTATTTCATCAAATCCTTGTGTTGTTATTATGAGTATGCGTGGCTAAATCTTTCGTTCTAGGGTTAGAGCGTTTCATGAAAGTTGATGTTTGAAGATTGAAATCCACATATTGAATCCCATAACGGATTACTTATTCTTTCTTGATTTCACTTGTGTAATTGTCAGGGCCCGATTATTACTCATTATCTATGGTTTTTAGATTGAACTCGAAAGAGGGAATTTAATTACATAATAAGAAAGAGTAGGACTAGTTTGTGAACCCGGGCATCGGGGAACCAATTTGTGAGTAGGATAGACATATACTTGCTCGCCTAGTTTAACTAATTACAGAATTCGTTAATGCGTGCACGTGATTCAACCCATAGACATATAGGGATTGAAGTAGCCTGCATAGACTGTGAAGAATCAAAAGGTTTTCACAGGTACATTTACTCTGTTAGTTAGTAACCCGGGATTTGAGGAGTGGAATCAATTGGAAAACTCAACTGGATTGTTCGTAACTCTGACCCTGGACCGTCTCCTTATTACTGATAACGACCAAGTTTTGCTCCATTGCTTGAATTCACTTCTACCATTTAATTACTGTTCTTTAGTTAATAAAATCCTCACTATTGGAAAAAGATCCCTGAATAGTTTATATAAATTGTTTGCTAGAATTCAGTCTGAATAGTCCTCGTGGGAACGATACTCGATTTATCACTTTATTACTTGTCGACCACGTATACTTGCGTGTGCGTTTGGGAGCAACAAGTTTTTGGCGCCGTTGCCGGGAACTAAACAATTGACTGTTTTCTTTTCAGAAGATTACTTATTATCTATTCAGGTTTAATTTTTGTTTTGAGTTTTGTGCTGTTTCAGGTATTAGGTCCTGCTTGATCTTTACCTACAGGAATGGCAGCAGAACTAGCTTTAGCTGTGCGAGATGTTGCTCTCCCCAGCCTTGAGGGGGTAGCGTCTAGCATAGTTAAGCCCGCTATCACCGGGCACTTTGAGATTAAGTCCGGCATGATTCAGTTGCTGCATGTGACTGGGCAATATGCTGGATTACTTCATGAGGATCCGCAGCAACACATTCAGAATTTCCTGGAGATCAGTGACACTTATACACCAGCGGGAGTTCCTACTGAGTATGTTCGCTTGACTTTGTTCCCGTTTTTACTGATTGGGGCAGCAAGGAAGTGGTTAAAGGCTGAAAAGCCTGGGTCTATCACTACTTGGGAGGATTTGGCTAAGAAGTTCCTGGCTAAATTTTATCCATCTGCCAAGACAGCCCGGCTGAGGAGTGAAATTATGTCCTTCAGACAGATAGAAGGAGAGTCTTTGTATTCAGCCTGGGAGCGATTTAAAGCTCTATTGAGAGATTGTCCACACCATAACCAATCCAATGAGGTTGTTGCACATACTTTTGTTGAGGGGTTGAATGCGCATAATAAGATCGTGGTAGATGGTGCTGCTGGAGGCCAAGTATTAGCCTTAAATTTTGACCAGATCTATGATTTACTAGATAAGTTTTCGCAGAGCAATCCTGATTGGCAGGGAGATGGTAGAGCTACTACGCAGAAATTTGCAGGGGTACTTCAGTTAGATGCATTTTCAGAGCTAAGGGCGAGGATGGATGCTATTTCCAATCAAATTAGCAAGCTAGCTCTGCCAAAGACTCAGCAACCAGTGGCTCCAGTGCAACAACTCCAGAGTTTTTGTGAGGTTTGTGGTCAAGACCATGCTACAGAGGTTTGCTCCTCTAATCCAGAGTCAGTTTATTATGTGGGTAATCAAAACAGGCTGCAGGGTCAAAATCAGTTTGGTAATGCTTATTATCAAGGCAATACGAGAGTCCCGAATAATTACCACCCACTTCCAGCTCCACCACAGCAGGTTAGTAATTTAGTTGAAGATATGCTAAAGCAGATAATGGCGGGCCAGCAGAGAATGATAGCTGACACTGCAGCCCATGCACAGGCCATACAAGATCTTGCCAATGCTAAAAAGAACCTGGAGCACCAGTTGGGGCAGTTGGTGGGAGAAATAAGCACTGTTAAAAAAGAGCCTGAACAATGTCTTGCAGTGACTTTAATTGAAGGTGGAGAGCTGATGGCCAAGTCTGAGGAGAGAGCTGAAATAGAAAAAGTTGAAAAGGTGGAGAAGGTAAAGAAGAAAGAAGAGAGAAAGGAGGCACCTCTCCCGCCTCCACCATTCCCGCAGAGACTTATACCATCGAAGGATCTGGCCCAGTATCAAAGATTTGTGAGTATGTTGAAAGAACTTCAAGTTAATATTCCTTTGACTGATGTGTTTGAATTGATGCCATCCTTTGTGAATTTTTTAAAAGAGATTTTAGTCAAGAAGAAAAAGCCTCAAGAGATAGATACAGTTGAGTTAGTTGAGGAGTGTAGCACAATCTTGAGCAAGCTACCTCCAAAACTTCAAGATCCTGGGAGGTTTACTATTCCTTGTACCATTGGAGGGCATGATATCACTGGTACCTTGTGTGATTTGGGTGCGAGCATAAATCTCATGCCTCTATTTGTTTGCAAAAGGTTAGGACTAGGAGAAATCCAACCCTCTTCAGTTACTCTTAAGATGGCGGATGGATCACTCACTTACCCTGATGGTAAGTTGGAGGATGTGTTGTTAAAAGTTGGTAAGTTTACATTCTCTGCTGATTTTGTAGTCCTAGATTATGAAGAGGACCGAGAAGCTCCAATCATTTTGGGGAGACCATTCTTAGTCACCTCGAAGGCAATTATTGACATGGAGCTGGGTGAGATGACTGTTAGAGCGCATAGAGAAAAGGTTACTTTCAAGGTGTATACCGAGAAGGAGCACATAGCTAAGGTTGAAGAGTGCTCTATGATCGAATGTGTCAGATAAGAACATGGAAGTACACCACATGTGAAGTTGAATATGGGTTCTCTCAAAGAAAGGAAGAAAGCAAAAGTTCGTCGTAAGAAGAGAAGACGTAAATGCTGGAAGTGAGCTAAAAGTGTCATCGTGCCACGACGTTAACTAAGGCACTTCTCGGGAGGCAACCCAAGTTTGTACTTGTATTATTTTATTTATAGTGTCACGTAGTTTTTGTTTTTCCTTGGATTGCAGGTTCATGTAATGTCGAGTTTAAGTGTGGGGTGTCCTCACCCCTGCCTAATATTGATGACCTGATGAGGGAAGTCTGAGTACCCCATACTATATGGAAGCTTGGAGGATGCTAGTACCAAGGACTAGAGTCTTCAGGGAAGTTTTCTTTACCTTACACTTTCTTATTTTTAGCACCGAGGACATTGCTTAGTTTAAGTGTGGGGTGGGGAACTACCCTTTATTTCTTTCTGAGGTTAGGGATGCATGTACCGTTAGGATTTTCTTTGTCACTGGACTTTATTTTGATTTGTTTCTTGCTTTAATATATGAAAAAATTGAAAAAATTTATTAGAAAACCAATGAAAAATTCCAAAAAGATTTTCCTTTTAGTTGTTATTAGTGGTACATGTCATCCACCCCGTGATTTTTCTTATGGCCTCGGTTCTTTTCCACGGGGAGACCTTTGAACCGGGTAGTTTTTTATTTTTTAGGATTAGAGTAGTTAGTTGTTAGGTGGCCCTAGACGAAAGGATAGGTGGAATGCTAGGTGCCTTTGATTTGTTTGATACCGGTGGACTTGGACTTATTGCATGTGCTATTTGTGGTGTCCTTGGGTTTTAATTGTGATGCATGCCTAGAAAAAAAATGGAACGACCCCCTTGAGATGCTTGAGTCCACTTGCTTGACTTTATTGTGAACCTTTGTGCATTAGTGCTTAAATTTCCACAAGTTGCACTCTATTTGCTTGATTGAGAGTTGTGATGGAGCATTTTTGTGTGAACTGTGTGCAATGTGTGTTGTGAGGCATATTCTTATTTTACTCCATATTTGCATATTAATGTCTAGAACTTGCCCCGTGTGTGTGCAAAGCGAAATCCTAGGTTTGCTCTAGTCGAAAATTAATACAGGCCTTCTTTTGATTTGCCTACCCTTACATATACACCTTGGACTTGGTTGTTGTGATTTCTTTGACCTTTTTGTTGGCACCCACACCCTGAGCCTACCCACTTGTTCTAAATTGCTTTCTTTTGGCCCTTTACTCCTTAAGCACTTTAATTGATAATGTGATATTATTGTGGAGTTGTGGTTGAAATATTGGGAGGTTTTTGAGTGGAACCAATGAGGGAAATATTTGAAATAATTTGTGAAGTAGTGAAAAGCATTGGCAAGGCTTGGAAAGTAATGAGTTGAAAATGAAAAAAAGAGCAAAGTTGAAAAAAATTGGAAAAAGAAATAAAGAGAGAAGAATATCCATTCCTTGCTAGTGTGTGCTTAAAAGAAAATTGCTACTTGTTGAGAAGGTGTGTAAAAGTTGTTGATTGGGTGGCTTTGATGAGATTTGTGCTTAAATTAATTGTGATGTATTAAAGTGCTTAGGGAGGTAGTCACTATTACCCATATGTATCCTACCTGCCCCTTAGCCTACATTACAACCTTTTTAAAGTCCTAGTTAATCCCGATTGGAGTGAGCTTACATTAGTGGAGTCCTACACTACGGGCAAGCCTATGGTACATCGTGTGTGACATGTGAGATTTTCATGAGAGTGAGTGAATTCTTTCTATGCTATTGTCCCTGCTCTATTCTTGATATTCATTGTTGTGTGTGATATTTGGGGGACACTCCCTTGCTTCATTTTGGTGAGGGCACATGGTTTGCATGAGATAGGTGAAATTGTGGCTTCTTGGGTGAGTAGATAGGTGTGATTTTATGGGAGCATGGTTGCAATGAGTTGAGTTTGTGCATTTGAGTTGTCTTGGGGTGGTTGTTCTCATGTTTTGGTGTTTGATAAATTGTTGGCATGTTTGTTGGATCCATAGTAGTCATGTATGCATTTGTTCAATGGTCGGTATCAACCATAATCATAGGCAGACCTGTTCTACCTAGGTTGGGAAGTTAGTTATGATTGCTCGAGGGCGAGCAAAGGTTCAAGTGTGGGGTGGTGATGTTTGGCATTTTATGCCTATATTTCCTTAATATTTCCTCACGTTTGAGTATTTTATTCACCCGTTTTCTAGTTAATGAATGTGATTTTGCACTGATTTTATGTCGTGTGTATGTAGGTTGTTATGAAGTGTATTTGGAGCTTTTAGGAGCGTGATTGAGCAAGGAATGATTGGAAATTGATTGAGGATTGGATTGAGCACACGAGGGCACGACACGAGGCAAGTTGCGGAGCAAGGAGGTGCAGTTTTTTGCCTGGCGCTATAGGCCACGTGGTGCGCCTCCCAAAGCGCCCCACTGCCTAGCGCGTTACCCAATGCGGCGCGGGCCAAAAGCGTCCAAGTTTCGACGTCCACTGCTTGTCCCAGCGCGGTCGTGGGCGCGGGGCGCCTGTTATAGCGCTCCTGGAGCGTGTTTTGACTTCCTATTTCGTCTAGGCTTGGGTCTAACTTATTACCAGGCCTTTGTAAACCCTATAAATACTATTTTACTTAGTTTTTGATAGGATTTCAGACTTTAGAGCAAATTGGAGAGCTCATAACATCTTGAACAAGGGTTTTTCTTCCTTCCATTAATCTATTACATCATTATTTCATTATTTCATCAAATCCTTGTGCTGTTATTATGAGTATGCGTGGCTAAATCTTTCGTTCTAGGGTTAGAGCGTTTCATGAAAGTTGATGTTTGAAGATTGAAATCCACATATTGAATCCCATAATGGATTACTTATTCTTTCTTGATTTCACTTGTGTAATTGTCAGGGCCCGATTATTATGCATTATTTATGGTTTTTAGATTGAACTCGAAAGAGGGAATTTAATTACGTAATAAGAAAGAGTAGGACTAGTTTGTGAACCCGGGCATCGGGGAACCAATTTGTGAGTAGGATAGACATATACTTGCTCGCCTAGTTTAACTAATTACAGAATTCGTTAATGCGTGCACGTGATTCAACCCATAGACATATAGGGATTGAAGTAGCCTGCATAGACTGTGAAGAATCAAAAGGTTTTCACAGGTACATTTACTCTGTTAGTTAGTAACCCGGGATTTGAGGAGTGGAATCAATTGGAAAACTCAACTGGATTGTTCGTAACTCTGACCCTGGACCGTCTCCTTATTACTGATAACGACCAAGTTTTGCTCCATTGCTTGAATTCACTTCTACCATTTAATTACTGTTCTTTAGTTAATAAAATCCTCACTATTGGAAAAAGATCCCTGAATAGTTTATATAAATTGTTTGCTAGAATTCAGTCTGAATAGTCCTCGTGGGAACGATACTCGATTTATCATTTTATTACTTGTCGACCACGTATACTTGCGTGTGCGCTTGGGAGCAACAGTGGAAAAGGAAAAAGTGCAAGTTTGAAGGAGCAATCAAAGACCACAACAGCATTGCAAAAGAAATTGCCATTATATGTAGTATTCGAGCCCCAGCTAAACTTCAAGAAAAGATGTAGCAGTTTGTGTTCTAAAATACCTAAGATAAATAGATGTGTAGTGTCTAGTTTAGTATGTTATCCTTAGTTGCTTATGCTAGCTGTAGTTTTGCTTTCATGTATTAGCTAGTAGATAGGATAACTTGAGCTAAAAGTAGCCAAGTTATGATTATGTAATGATCACTTTGGTAGTTAATAAAATTTCACTAGTTACTAAAAAACAATGAACTTACTAAAGGGACGGAGGTAGTATTTGTTTTCCTACAATTTTCCCTGGCTGATTTTTTAAGATGAGACGACTTTAGACGTTGCTATTGAAAGTTAGCTAATTAAATTATATGGATATTCTATTTTTTAATTATTTGATCGTATGGAGAGGGGGTATAACAAAGAAGTTATCTACTGCAATATTTATTTAAATATTTTAATCAATATAAATTACATCCATATATTTAAACTTGGCGTCTGGTTAAATATTTTGCGGTCTCTATGCAATAGTTACATGAATATTTTTAAATGTAATAACTTGTTAGAATATTTTCATCTATATTCTTAGATTCTCAATTGGTCTTATTGTATTCAATTTACAAAACTTATTCCCCATAGAGGTTATTTCAAGAATAAGTTTTTCCTTCAATTCGATTTATGTGAAAGTATTCGAAATGATACGGTTTTTAAAAAATAATGTAAGAATTTTAAAATTTAAAGTTTAAAATACACAATAAATTATGTGATCACAACTTTAATTTCATGATGAGTGATCACAACTTTAATTTCATGATGAGAAAGAGGAGAAGTATGATAAACAAAACAAGTTTAAACTTTAAACATCTTATTCAGTAAGGAAAAACAGATAAACTTTTCTAAGTAAAATACACTATACAAATTATTGGGCCCGTGCACCGGCATCTAGTTTAAAACACATATGTATTAAGTAAAATACTTTTGCCAATGTATTTGATATGGTGTAAAATTATTTTGGCATTTTCAACTCAAACATAGCCAATTGAGAAATGGTGAGATATTAGAGGGAAGGAATTGGATATCAACAACGCTTTGATTTCAAGAGTTAAGAATATTTATCTATTTTTTTTTTTCATTTAATGGGTATTATCATTCAAAATTATTGTTGAAATCATATAAAATTATCGATTGGGTTGACTTTATATTGTAGTATTGACATTGATATGAGATTATAATTCAATATTTTTGTGTTTTATTTTTGACAAAATACATAAACAGACACACCTAGTTGACGCCAACTATTAGTTTTTTCAAATGATTTTCTAGACACCTCTTGTTGGATAAAGTGTGTCTCGTGCACACTTGTATCCACCAGACCTTATGAGCGATTCCCATTCGAGATGATGTGGCAATTTAATAAATTAGAAGATGACACGTGGAATTTTTTTTAAAAAAACTTATTTAAATTATAAAAAGGCGGAGCCAGATAATAACCGGAAACACGTATGAAACCATAAACTCAGCCAGGAATACGAGCCAGAAACATATCAACAAATAAGCAATGCACATATAAGCAGAACAGTAGTCATGTACCGCAAGTCTACACAATGGTATGAATTGAGATGAAATGAAATGAAATGTGATGCAAAGGGTCATATGTGCCCGTAATCCCATCCCGAAGCGGAATACTCCTGCATTCGAGGGGAATCCAATCTGATAACCAACTGGAGCGGAATACTTCTGCTCCTGGGGCGGAATACTCCTGCACTCGATATAATATAAACCAGAGGCGGAATACTCCTGCACTCTCTTGGGGCGGAATACTCCTGCACCCGATATAATGTAAAGCTGAGGTGGAATACTCTTGCACTCTCCTGGGCGGAATCCTCCTACCCTCAATATGATACAATGGAGCGGAATACTCCTGCTCCTAGGGCGGAATACTCCTCCCCTCAATATGATATAATGGAGCGGAATATTCCTGCTCCTGGGGCGGAATACTCCTGCACCCAATATGATATGCAATATAATGCATATGAATGCAATGTGATGCAATAATAACTCTTCACCGGCGCGGGACTCTCATCGACAGCCGGGAAGTAGATGCCAACTCACAGCCAGAGTACCATGCTCAGATCCTCAATGCAATACCAACAACAGGACATAACATATAATATACAATGTAAATCCAAAGCTAAGGCGTAAGGAGTACGCCTATCGGCAGCTACACACGTAAGGAACACGTGGTAGAAAATCCACGAGGCCAGGTGCCTCCAAAGAAATGGATATAAACACTTACCTCGTTCCAAAATTAACACTGCTACCCAACAACTGCTTTATTCTTTGAATTCATTGCCAAACGATCCCACTATGTTCAATAAGTAGAAAAAATATATCAAACTAAGCTAAAGGCTTCATTCCCCGCATCTTAGGGTAATCCGGTTAGGAACCTGATACCCTATTCGCATACGCAACACGCAGGCCAGACCTATATACAGGGTTTAAGGTCACATAACCAAACCCTAAATAAATTATATTTATATGTTGTCCATAGCTCACTGAGTACGAATATATAATCAATTCAATTATCGGGGTCCATTTGACCCTTTAAACTATTAATTGAACTTATTAAAACGGTGTCTAATATTTTAAGTTTTACCGTTAAAATATATTCAAACACACGTAATAAACTCAAATAATATATTAGGATCATTACCTGAATGTTTCGGGGTAAAAATTCTACTTTTCTCCGGCTCTTTTCTCATTTTCTTGCATTTTTTCCTTGCTTCGTTTCTGCTTCTTATTTCTGTTTCGTATTTGTTGCTTTCTGTTCTTGTTTTGGACGAAAGCTGAG
Source organism: Petunia x hybrida (assembly GCA_037355625.1). Classification (NCBI taxonomy): domain Eukaryota; kingdom Viridiplantae; phylum Streptophyta; class Magnoliopsida; order Solanales; family Solanaceae; genus Petunia; species Petunia x hybrida. The sequence continues at coordinate 7,921,891 of JBBBVM010000035.1, forward strand.
GGCACCACCGCCATGTCACCTTTCCTTTACTTTCCTTTTTTTGTCTTTTTGTTTTTTTCTTTTATTTTATTTTTTTTTCGCGACGAAAATTAAAACAGTACCCTGTGATATTCGAAATAATTCCAACTTTTGCATATAAGTTATACAAAATATAGGTAACATACTCGCGAAGGCGGATCTCAAATTGGGTTCCCGAAACTCAAGATGCGAATTTAAATAGAAAAAGTCAAATTATTTAACTTTCGGCATTTTAACGGAAACTAGCCGAACAACATCGAAATTCACTTTCGAAAGTTCACAAAAGTCATAAACAATCATACGAACCTAACGGCGCTTTCGGATTTCGAATCGGAGCTCATTCGCCAAAACCGAGCTCGAAAATCTCTTTTTAATATTTATCGACAATAAAAACTGAAACCTTCTTCCGATGCCTACCAAACGAGGTCTGATTTAGCTCAAATTTTACAGACAGGTCCTAATGGACATTACGAATATTTTAAAATTATCGGCACGCCAATCGGAGTCCTAACTTTCGAAACGACTGACCGATGTCGTTTCAACTATGCCTATTTATGATTTCGTAAGGTGTGTGCAAAGTCAAATCTATCAAATAAAATGGACCGGAGGGAATACTATTTTGTATATAAGGTAGTAAATGGCATAATTGGCTAAATGACAGTTCTTATTAAAGACTTATTCCATTACCTTTTGTCATAATATTATTATTATTATTATTATTATTATTATTATTATTATTATTATTATTATATTCTCTATATAAGACCTTCATTTGTATTGTTATCAAACTAAGTAGGACACAAGCGCTATTTATCCTTTTATATGTTGCCTTGATAGTTCATCGTTACGAGAATTTCACAAATTAGTCCCCCATTGTAGATGTAGCAATAATTCTATTTTCCCATTGAGAAGAGAATCTAAGCCACTACCAAAGAACCATAGGAGCAGTTTACCTTCACCCGGCCAAGTTCGTACGTCTTCTTATTTCTCCCTTTAGTTACTTTTCCTTATAGTACTATAACTCATATAGTTTCTGGTTTTAATATCTGTATGATTTGCATGTCAAGATTGTATTTTATGTATGGGTATTTTAATTTCGTTTGGTCTTTTCTATGTTTCCAAATAAGTACAATAAATAAATAACTTTAATTTTATTAATATTACGAACCAGCATACTTATGAATGATTTTAACAGGAGAAAAGATTCAACCAAAATTATTCGGAAACAAAGTTCAACCAAAACAGGAGGAGTGTTAGATGCTCCGGTAAGGAGGTGTGAGAGATTAGTAGTATTGGATCTACGGAGAGGTAGAGGTAGACCGAAGAAGGACTGGGCTGAGGTGATTAGACAGGACTTGGCCCAAATCTAGATCACCGAGGACATGACCCTAGATAGGAGGCGTGGAGGTCAAGGATTAGGGTAGAAGGTTAGGTTATAGTCGAGCATCTTTTCCCTTATTGGATGTAGTACTATGCTTATGTTACCTATTTACCTGTTTGCTGGATATGCATTAGTTTACATTTACTTTAGCATGATATCATTGGCTTGATTCTTAAAATGTGTTTTCAAATATGTTTCTTGGCTTGATTTTTCAACTGTGTTTTCTAATATGTTTCTTTTCCTAGCCGAGGGTCTATCGAAAACAGCCTTTCCACCTTGGTGGAGGTAAGGTCTGCGTACATCTCACTCTCCCCAGACCCCACTTGTGAGATATACTGGGTATGTTGTTGTTGTTGTTGTTGTTGTTGTAAGATTATGTACATATACCAACAAATAATGATATAATACAAATTCATTGTCAGTATTTTTTTTTTTTTTGCTAAAGACAGCATAAATTCGTTGCCAATATATAATTAGTATGGTTTCCCCGTTTATGGCATTAGCTAAATATGATTGATAAAATATTTCAGAAACCTCAGTTTTATGCTTATAGCTTTCGTTTCACAATTCAAGAACTTTTTTTGAGTATTTATTTGTGTTTAAAAAGTTTATACTCACTAATATAGGAACACGTGCTAACAAATATCATTAAGCTTTGCAGGTTCAAAAAATATTCAATTGTTTTGAGCTCGACTATCAAATCACGTTCTATTCATACTTTTTAATAACTTTTACGTACTTAAAAATATGTTTTAGTTAATTACTTTATCTTATATGATTATTTGAAAATGGGGCTACACGTGCAGCACACGTATCAAAAACTAGTCGTATCAAATACCAAAATACCAATATCAAACAAAAAAAAATTTGTTCGGTACAGTAATTCGATATTTATTGTACCATAGGCACCCTTATTGCCAACTCAACATTCTTTTTTTCACTTTCTAAAATTTCTTTTTTCAAGTGTACGTAATAATTTAGAAGGTGTTTGGACCAACATGTAAATATTTTTTGGCTTATTTATACGTTTGGCGGTGAGGACCGGCCAAGATCATATAAGGAGTCCAAAGAAACCCATTCCCACCGATGTGGGACAAACTTAACACCCTGCACGCCCAGGCCTTTGGCAACTGGTGGGTGAACAATATAAGATGGGCGGCCCAACATCGGGTCAACAAAGAATTGGGATGTGCCTAGCTCTAATACCATGTTAAAGAAAATAGACCTTGGGCCTAACTCAACCCCAAATGCTAGCTCAAGCTAGCTCATGAGGTGAGAACTGCCCAAGATCATATAAGGAGTCTAAAAAAACCCATCCCCACCGATGTGGGACAAACACAACATAAGTTGGTCATTCAACGTATGATTTTTTAGCTTATAAATATTTTATGTTTAAAATGAAACTGAAATAAATATGCAAGTTCGTATCTTTTGAATCAAATAGATTTTTTATATGAAAGTTGACCATAATTTCTTTTATAATTGATTTATTAGAAGTTCCAGAAATGTATATGATCCAATGAATAGCTCTATGAATGAATAATCGACTTGGAAAATGGAAAGATAATCGACTTGAAAAGTGGAAAGATTTATACAATTACATATTTAGTCACCACTTCGTGCCTAATAAATACAAAGTTAGCTATTGAAAGTTAGCTAAACATTTACACATTTAGACGTTGCTATTGAAAGTTAGCTAATTAAACTATATGGATATTCTATTTTTTCATTATTTGACCGTATGGAGAGGGGTATAACAAAGAAGTTATCTACTGCAATAACATTTAAATATTTTAATTAATATAAATTACATCCATATATTTAAATTTGATGTCCGGTTAATATTTTGCGGTCTCTATGCAATAGTTACATGAATATTTTTAAATGTAATAACTTGTTAGAATATTTTCATCTATATTCTTAGATTCTCAATTCGTCTTATTATAGACGGGTCACTTGGTTGACATATCATTTATGCAGATATTAGAAATGTAAGTATTAGTATTTTGGATATTAATAATGAGGGTATTAGTAATACATGTATTAGTAATGTGGGTATTAGTTATGCATGTATTATAACATAGGGATTATTTCTCGAATCACTAATATATTACAAATTAATATACAATGTTAAAATTTAAAAATATTTAGTTACTCTTTAAATAAAATTTAAAATTATTCTTATTATTATGAGGGTTAATTTTATCATTTCAAATTTTAATACATGCATTGCTAATACCCATATTACTTATTCCACCTTCTACCCCGCATAAAATAATACATAGATTCCTGCATAACTTATGCGAGTATTAGTTATGCAGCATTTACAAATAACTACCAAACGTTGTATTAAACTTATGCAAGATTCTAAGATGAGAGAAAATCAAACCAAACATGGTATTAATTAGTACCATTTCTTATGCGGGTATTAAAACCCTTATGCTTGGTACCAAACAACACATTACAAAACTTAGTCCCCATAGAGGTTATTTCAAGAATAGGTTTTTCCTTCAATTCGATTTATGTCAAGGTATTCGAAATGATACTGTGTTTGAAAAATAAAGTAAGAATTTTAAAATTTAAGGTTTAAAATACACAATAAATTATATGATCACAACTTTAATTTCATGATGAGAAAGAGAGAGAAGTATGATAAACAAAACAAGTTTAAACTTTAAACATCTTATTCAGAAAGGAAAAACAGATAAACCTTTTTAAGTAAAATACACTATTCAAATTATTGGGTCCGTGCACCGGCATCTAGTTTAAAACACATATGTATTAAGTAAAATATTTTTGCCAATGTATTTGATGTGGTGAAAAATTATTTTGGCATTTTCAACTCAAACATAGCCAAGTGAGAAATGGTGAGATATTGGAGAGACGAAATTGAGTGTCAACAACGCTTTGATTTCAAGAGTTAAGAATATTTATCTTTTTTTTTTCATTTAATTGGTATTATCATTCAAAATTATTGTTGAAATCATATAAAATTATCGATTGGGTTGACTTTATATTGTAGTATTGACATTGATATGAGATTATAATTCAATATTTTTGTGTTTTATTTTTGACAAAATACATAAACAGACACACCTAGTTGACGCCAACTATTAGTTTTTTCAAATGATTTTCTAGACACCTCTTGTTGGATAAAGTGTGTCTCGTGCACACTTGTATCCACCAGACCTTATGAGCGATTCCCATTCGAGATGATGTGGCAATTTAATAAATTAGAAGATGACACGTGGAATTTTTTTTTAAAAAACTTATAATTTATTTTAATAAAAAGAGAAATACATTAAAATAAAATAAAACCAAAACTAACTGTTCTATAAAGTCGGTTGACAAACATGTCACGACCATTCAGTCAATGCGCAAAAAGCTTATTCATTAATTATCAACTTTTGTAACAGCTTCTATCTGTTTAGAGTACAGGCACACAAAACACTTAGCAAATAATTACTTATAGCATGATTTAAGATTAGAAGATAAAATGATAATTCACTCTAATTACATAACTCTAATTACTTGCGTTGGATGAAACAAGCCATACGCTTTAATATATCTTTGGTTTTCTCACTTTCAAGTTTGGCAGCAGCAAGCTGAAAGCAGTGACCTTCACCTTCAACCTCAATGAACTCTAATTCTCCTTTCCATCCACTTTTCTTTACAGCTTCAGCAAATAGAATTCCAATTTCTCTTGGGATAAGCTCATCTTTCTCTCCTGTACACAAGAAAATCCTTGAGCACCCTAACCCTGCTAAACTTGGGCCCTTTTCTGTAACTGGATTAATCATTGGGCTATTTATTCCCGGTTCCGATGATGGGCAAATGGCATTCCATAGCTTGTAGGGCAAATATTTCTCAATGTTTTTGACTGATGGGAACAACAAGAAAGGACAACAAAAGATGGCACCCAAGATTTTCATATCTCCATATAAGCTTTCTCTACCAGCTCTCATGACCATGTTAAAGACTATATTGCCTCCACCACTATCCCCAGCTATGGAGACTCTGCTAAGATCACCATGATTTGTAATCCAGGTATCTTTATCAGTGGCGCTGGTGTTTTTATTATTATCAGCGTGTGAAGCAACCCACTGAATGGCAGTCCAACAATCTTGGTAGAGTGTCGGCAGGTCATGTTCAGGGGCAAGCCTATAATTCACAGAAATGGCAATGCAATTTGATTGAGAAACCAAGATGTTGAGGTAACGGTGTTCTACTTGGAAGAAGGCTGATCCAACCACAAGTCCTCCACCGTGATAATACACTAAGATGGGTAGCTTTTGATCTGTGGCAATGTTCTTTGGAAGGTAGAGCCTGGCGGAGATGTCAGGTGAGATGTTAATGTCTTTGGATGATACGCCAGTTGTGGGGTCTTCCGGTGATGGTGGAACTTCGGCTACATCATAAAGTTCGTAAAAACGATGGACTCGACCATCTTTATAGACTTGGTAATAAGGATAAAAATCGGTGACAATCTCATCGTTGTTGCTGGAAATTGTCATAGTAGTAAGATAGTATGTGCTAAATTGCAGATCTTACGAAATAGAGCCTATGAAGAGATGTTAGATAACAGATATTAAGGAGAAAATGTTGCTTTTTGGTTTGAGAGAAATGGAGCGTTCGTGGTGGTTTATATAGAAGGATTGGCTTATCTTTTCCTACGTCGAAAACAAGTGGTGTAACTTTGTAAGCAACTTCCTTAACCATCATGCATCAATATTTTGCGAAAACGCGTCTTTAATCCGCAACTTTCTAGAAGCCATGGGCCCCTACATTGTGGGAAAATGAGAAATTAAATGTCTTCTTTTTCTGGTCAAGTGACAATTTATTTTCTTTAAGTAACTCAACACTATGGAGTACCAGTAATTAGCTCTGACATATTTTTGCAATTTGAACACCGTGTAAAGAGGTATTTTTGCTGTATGTATACATAATACAAGGACAACAAGCACTAAAAAGATAGGATGAATTATCAAAAAACAAAAGCATAATTATAAATCTCATTAGTGTTGGTAAATAGGAGTAGTAATCTTAAAGTTGAATGGCATAGATAGATTCTCAAAGTTACAAGGTTGAAGCGCCCGTGCACGGGCCCAACATTTACTTGCAAAAAAAATTCCTTTGTGAATGGCTCATTTGCAGAAATATGACACCATAAGCAATGGTTTGCCTTCTTTCCCGCAGAACTGTGGTTTGTAAAAGTGCCCCCGCTAAGTTTAATGAATAAATTTTAGACGGAAATACCCCTATGAATCTTATGGTTTGTAGCCAACACTTGACTTTGACCCCTCTTTCTTAGGCAACACTTACCCCTTGAAGCCTCTTGAATCTCACATTCTCTCAGAGAAAGTGTTGCCTGGGCAACGCTTGGTCGTAAGCACTTGCCTTTGACTCATCTTTCTTAAGCAACACTTACACTTGAATTTCACATCTCATAAAAAAAGTGTTGCCTTCCAATCTCTTCATGCATTCTCTCAGATAACTTGAAGTGTTGCCTGCCACTTGACCTCTTCTTAAAAGGCAGCAGTTGCAAATTAGTAACTTGAAGTGTTGGCTCTGGGCCATAAGAGGTTATTTTGCTAAAGCATTGTTAAACATGGGCAAACTCTCAAAACCACTCAATATGGAGGGCACATAGTGAAATTCTTTGCTAGTGAATCCACAGGAACTGTAGTGGAAGTTGGATTAAGATAAAAGTGATGATAAGTCTTCATTATTTCTGAGATTTCAGTGTTGAAACTATGTGTACACGTCATCTTAGTCGGACTAAAGTGAACAAATAGTCTATTTTAGGTGCCTTATTATAGTTTTATACACAGTTGTGTGTGTTTAACCCACATTAAACTAACCTCTGGCATATTTTGATCTGAAGTCGAAATTTGATTTTTTTCCCTCAATTTCAAACTATTTTCATACCAAAAGATCTAACTTGAGCTAATTTCCTAACATGATCTGAAGTTAAATGCATAACTTCAACTCCCATAATTTTTAAAAATTGACTAAATCTAAATGGAAGGGTAAAAATAGGCTGTCTAACTAAACTTTTATTCATAAAATTAGGAGCTCTCCATTTGAACCGCCTTTGGTTCAAACAATCTTTATGAAAAAACTAAACATTGGCTAAGATACAACAAATTGCTTTAGTTAAAGAAGAATTGAATATATTAACCTTTTTATTTCTCTCAAAATATTACTATCATGTGTACTGTCAGACATAGCACGTGCTAGTCACATGACCCATCGGTGAGAGTAAGCCTTTTGCTCTAATGTTACACAACCTACTTGTAAGCATTTAAATTTTGGTGAATTAAATCCATAAGAAATTTGTATTAATTCCTAAATTTAAATAAAATATAACACCACATGTCAAATTACGTGGCACCAAGTCAAATAAAATGGCCAATAAAAGTACACCAAGTGTAAAAATGATAGGCTTTGGTAAATAAAATGGAAGCTAATCACAAAGATAAATGAAATTATTTTGAAATTCTAACCGACCAATCAAATTAAAGCAAAATAAGTTTGGCTTTATCACAACTCTCCTACTACACAACTATAAATAAAGAGCTACCTAAAGCCAAAAAAGGGAGGAACTGGATAGAAAGAAAGAAAGAAGAAAGAAAGAAGAAGGAAGATCAAGGAGGAGATCATCAAGAAGGACATCAAAGGAGGAGAGCACATCAAGCACACGGAAGGGCAATCAAAGAAGCTCCGAAGGAAAGCTTTTAAAGTCTACTTATACGTCCGTGATCTACGTACGTTCAAGTTTAACAACGGAGGCCACGATCTATGTCCCTGTTCAAGTTCAAAAACAAAGTTCAAATCAAGATTCGGCGAGCACAAGTTCAAATCATCTGTTCGTGGCAGCTGAATCTCAAATATTGTTCGTGACGGACGTCAAAGTGTTCGTGATGCACAAAAAATCCAGTTCTTCTGAGGACACTAGAAGGGGGGTTGAATAGTGTCTACCGATTTTCATTTTAAGAACCTGGTTCTTCTGAGTCAAGAACCCGGTTCTTGCCTTTACAACTTCGCTGTTTCAAACACTGCAACACACCAACCACACGCACAAAGGACACGAGGATTTTACGTGCAAAACTCCTTGCTCAAGGGAGAAAAACTACGACCCACACTCTGGGATTTGAGAACTCAATCCACTAACACAACGAGCAAGTTTCTGATTACAAGACTCTGTAACCAAGGGGCTACACTCTAGACCCTAATCACTAATCAAAGCTAAACTCTAGCTTTGCAAGCAATTTCTCACAAGTTCACCTAATACATATGCTTCTACAATAAGCCAATAGGTAAAAACAATGAACGCTCAAACTAAGACAACTTACAACGCAATGAACCTAGACAAAGTATCTAGACTCATCCAACTCGAGCACACCAGTTGTCTTCTTCAATTATGTCACGTAGAAAGATGCTGGATCACCTTTATATACTCTCAAATCTCTGTTTGTGAATAACTGATTTACGGCTGCATCAACTACTTGTATTTATACGGGCCTTGTAACCCTAGTTGAGTCCTACAAGGAATCCTTGTAATTATGGTAAGACAGGATTCCCAGCAACTCCTTTCCTTGTTGAAGTCCAACTCCTATTCACACTTCGAAGATACAGCCTGGGCACCGCCTCTTTTAGTCTGACTAGGATACATATTCATTCACGCGCCACTATTCCTAGTTCTGCAGGGATTTGCAACCCGCAACTCTTTTCGATCAGACGTGCCCTTCTATCCAAGGACTAGGTTCTCCTCCAAGACCACTAAGTCCTTCTCGTTTGTCATTCTTCAAAACCAATGCTCAACAAATTCCCCCTTTTTGATGATGACAAACAAATGTTGCCAAAGAACCTGAATAGACAAACTTTCCCAAAAACACAAAAACAAAAAGTAACAAGTTCAAGAAAATTAAAACAGATGAATTAGGTCACAAACACCCCAACATTTCCTTCTTCCCCCTTTTGGCATCATCGAAAAGATTCAAATACCTGCATGAACCTGTTAGTACTATCCAGTCTAGAGTACAAGGCAACAAGTCAACAAATTAAATACATAGAGATAAGGCTAAGGGCCCATCAAGAACCAAATACTTTAAAGCAGACAGTCATAAACATGAGAAAATTTAAAACCATTATCCAGGGTGTGACAGCAGCATAACCCTATCAATTAGAACACAACTGACAAATAAATTGTTTGAAACAATCAACACATGTGCAAGGGAGAATGGAAGGAATTAACAGCAGTTAGGAGAAAGAACAGGAAGGTAGGACAGTAGGACTCAAGACTGAAGATTGAAGTATTTGACAAGTTCCTCAAGATGCTTTGTATTTTTGGCCCTCTCCATCACAAGCTCGGCCTCGTACTTGTGGTAGTCTATCTTTAAACGATCAATTTCTTGATCCTTCATCTTCGGCTATCTGTGAAGCTCCGCATTTTCTGTATTCACTTCAAGAACATGGCTCTCCAGTTCCTTCACAGCATCTATGGCCTCCTCAGGTCCATATTCCTCACTCTCCTCAGCTAGCTCGCGCTTGACCTGCATGGGCTTCTTGGAAGCTCTCCTTTTCTGTGAAGAAGTCACAGTTTTTAAGCACATTGTGCCCAAACATCTGGTGAATGGTCGGCTTCTTCCCTGCTTCTAGTGGCACCCCAAAATGCTCTAGAACCTGCTGAATGACATAGGAATGTACTAAAGAATGTGGCTTTTGATCTGTATCAGCAATCCTCTTAATATGTCTAATGATTAGCCCAGGCAAGTTTATTCTCACCCCTATCCAACAGGTCCATATAAGTTAGGTCTAGAGCACTAGCTTCGCAATTTCTTTCTCCTCTAGGCAGAATGAACCTGTGCACAAACTCAAACAACAACTGGTGTGCTGGTTCCATCTCCTTTTTGTCTACCTTCCTTTCCTTTCTTATCTTGGGTTTCCCTGAGAATTTCTTGACCACGCTCAGAGGGGTTATTCCATCTGTCCTCTTTGGCCATTTCAGCTTTATATACCTGCAATAACCTTCAGGAGGTATGTCAAGGATCACCCCAAGATCAGGTCTCCCAAACTCTATCTCAACTCCCTTCACAGTAGTGAACACTCTCCTGGCTGTAACTCTGCAGTTTGTGTAGAATTCCCTGACCTCATCAGCAAACAACATTCTGTTTTTGTTACTAAACAAACTAAGCCATCCTTGATCTCCAATCATTCTCAATAGTGGTTTCATGTGATGTTCCTTCTCATCATGCAGAATACTACCAGGCAGCACCTGATGTTTTGCAAAGAAGGCCACTCTATCAACTTCTTCTCCAGGACCTCTCCTTCTCTTCCTGTTCTCTGCTTCACTGTCAGTCTCAGAGTCACTGGGCTCTACATAACTACCAGCCTTGTCACTCTCTTCCTCTACCTCCTTAGCTTTCTTCTCTTCTTCCTTTTTCTTTGCCTCTCTGTCTCTCACATTTGTAATTGTTCTTTCCAACTTCCCAACACTCTCCAGCTGTTGCTTCAAGGCAGACCTAGTGCCAACTCTCCTGGCCACTGGCTCAGTAACAGTCCTGTCATCACTTTCTTCACTTGGTTCATCAACCAACTTACTTTTTGACACTGGTATTCCCCCTTTCACCAGTCTCCTCCTCTTGTCAGGCTCTACTCTGTTTTTCCTCACAAACACTACCTCTTCTTCCTCTTCCTCACATACCAGCCTCTCATCCTCCTCACCAAACTTACTTTTCAACTTTTTCTTCTTTGTTTCTTCTGTTTTCTTGGTCACCTCTTCACTCTCAATTTTATCTTTTTCAACCTCCTCATCCTTTTCTTCTTCTGAATCTGTCCAATTGAGTCCTGCATCATCAGCATCAGTAAGATCTGGGCAAGAAGCAGGTTCTTGACTCAAATCCTGTGAAGCCTCAGCAAGACTAGGTCCTCCAACTACTGGACCTTTAAGGACAGATACCCCTTCACTCTTCTCAGCAACCACAGCCCTAGCACTTGGTTCATCAGCGCGTTCCTTAAGGGACTCAACAAGATCATCCTCCCTTAGTTGTTCTATCACTCTTCCTGCTACATCCACCTCTAAAACGGTCTCATCTACTATGGGCACATGCAAATTTTCTCTAGGTTCTTCCTGACCAACCTTCTGCTTTACTTCAACTATGTTCCCTCTACCAGTTATGTCACCAGCCTCTACTACTCCTACAATTTTATCTAGTCCTGTTACTAGGGTTTCGGTATCTACTGTACCAGGGCTTTTTATTCCTTCTAAACCAACAGGGATAGATAAGATAGGATCAGGAGTTACCTCGGTAGATGACTCGGATGAAACTTGTGCAGTAGGCGTAGTGGACAAGGATCTTGACACCATTTTCTTGACCAATTTCTTTTCTCCCTTTTAAGAAATTTTGCCCTGGCCTTAGCAATTCTTTCTGCAAGGGTAGATGGAGGTGGTCTTGCAGATGATTTCCTGAGAGTCTTTGTAGGTGAAGTGGATGAAGATTGTACTTGAGACATGATGAAATTTGTTAGGGTTTTGACTGAGATTTCGAGAGTTTTCAGTCTTGTGCTTTTGAGAGAGAATGTAGAGTTGAAAAGACAATGTTGTTGAGTGTGTGAGTTCTGTGTAGATTAACGAAGGGGAAAGGGTTTTGGTGATTAGACAGTTCTAAGGAAGCCAAAGAAATAATGAGATATGAGTGAAAAACCAGCTTTTTGAAATTTTTGAAAACCGGGAAGGGTTATGGATTTGACGGTTATGGACTTATTCAATTAAGCCTTTTCAACTAGTGGGGTTCATACAAGTCAAATAGAATTCTATCCCAAAAAGGGATGTGTTCCTATAATTTAGGACAGTTACGGGAACATGGAGGATCTCCCTTAACACACGTATAATTGACAATTTAATTTCAGTTATGACTTTTATCATGCAAGGTAGTGTGACTGTACCTGGACATGATTCCTCATGCTTCAGTCGGTTCCTTCTCAGTACATAATAGGTTGTTCAAGGGATCACATTATCCTCACCTGGTGCTTAGAAACTGAACAAGTATACTTAATAAAGTACAAAATTAGACTGAACAGTAGTAACAAATTTTACACACAGATAATTGAGTACTTAACTAACCAATCATTTAGGGGCCACCTGCTGGGTCATCCGTGTATTTTGGTCATCCCTAATTCCAACCTGTTCCTATCAAACTGTACCTTGTTCAATGCTTTGGTAAATATGTCAGCAATTTGATCTTCAGTCCTGCAAGAATTCATAGTAATTAGACCCTTTTCCACATTATCTCTAAGGAAATGGTGTCTAATATCAATATGCTTGGTTCTTTTGTGTTGGACTGGGTTCTTGGCAATATTCACTGCACTTGTGTTATCACAGAAAATTGGCACTGCCCCACATTTGATACCGAAGTCCTCCAACTGTTGTTTGATCCATAGCAGTTGTGAGCAACATGATGCAGCTGCTACATACTCAGCTTCCGCAGTAGACAGGGCAACTGAGTTTTGATTCTTTGTAGCCCAAGAGACCAAACAAGGACCAAGAAAGTGTGCCATTCCTGAAGTGCTTTTCCTATCCACCAAATGACCTGCATAATCTGCATCAGCAAAACCAATTAGTTCAAAAGTACCTCCCCTTGGGTACCAAAGACAGAGGTCCTGAGTTCCTTTCAAGTATCTCAGGATCCTCTTCACAGCTGTCAGATAGGACTCCTTGGGCTTGGACTGAAATCTAGCACACAGCCCCACACTGTATACTATATCAGGTCGACTGGCTGTGAGATAGAGGAGTGAACCTATGATTCCTCTATACTTTGTTTCGTTTGTTGAAGGACCTAGTTCGTCCATATCCAGCTTGGTTCCAGGAGCAATGAGCGTAGTCATTTCTTTTTCTCCCTCCATGTCAAATTTCTTCAGAAGTTCCTTGACATATTTTTGCTGATGAATCATAGTCCCTTCAGGCATTTGCTTTATCTGTAGTCCAAGGAAGAAATTTAGTTCACCCATCATGCTCATTTCAAATTCGCTTCCCATCAGATCAGCAAACCCTTTGCATAGCTCCTCATCAGTGGCTCCAAAGATGATATCATCGACATACACTTGAACCACCAATAGATCCTTTCCTTTCTTCTTGAGGAATAGCGTGTTGTCAATCTTTCCTCTCGAGAAACCACTCTTCAGCAGGAATCCTGAGAGTCTTTCATACTAGGCTCTAGGGGCTTGCTTCAATCCATAGAGAGCCTTGTCCAGCTTGTAAACATAATCAGAAAATTCATTGTTCACAAAGCCTGGTGGTTGTATTACATACACCTCTTCATTCAAGTAGCCATTCAGGAAGGCGCTCTTCACATCCATCTGATATAGTGTGAACTCCATATATGTAGCAAAGGCAATCAACATTCTAATAGCCTCCATCCTTGCAACTGGTGCAAAGATTTCATCATAGTCTATTCCTTCTTCCTGACTGTATCCTTGAACTACTAACCTCGCCTTGTTCCTTGTCACTATACCATGCTCATCCAGTTTGTTTCTGAATACCCATTTTGTTCCAATTATTGATCTGTCCTTCGTCTTAGGAACTAGGTGCCACACTTTGTTTCTTTCGAATTGATGAAGTTCCTCCTGTATGGCTAGAATCCAATCTAGATCTTCTAGAGCTTCTTTTACATTCTTTGGTTCCAGAGATGAGAGGAATGCAAAGAATGCACAGAAGTTCTTCAAGGCTGACCAGGTCATGATTCCTGTGTCCAGTTCAGATAAAACATTCTCCAAGGGGTGAGAGCTTTGATGTTTCCATGGCCTGAGTTGAATATGACTGGAAGAACCTGCAGCATTTTCTTGGGGGGGTTCTTCCTGACTTGCTGGATCATCAGCTTCGTCTGATGTTCCCCCTGTCATGTTGACTCCTTGTTCTAGTGTGCTCGGATTCTCACCTGATGTCTCTTTGTCTTCTGAGTCTTCCAGTTCATCTATACTATCTTCCTGACTTAGCCCAATCACTTGATCATCTGCCTCAGTTTCACCCAATGCCTTATCAGATTCATCAAATACAACATGCATACTTTCTTCCACTGTTTGTGTTCTTTTATTAAACACTTTGTATGCTTTGCTTTGAGTGGAATAACCAAGGAATATTGCTTCATCACTCCTAGCGTCGAACTTCCCCAATGGTTCCTTGCCATTGTTTTGAACAAAACACTTACAACCAAAGGGTTTCAAGTGAGCAATATTTGATTTTCTTCCTCTGAGTAGCTATATGGGGTCTTGTCAAGAATGGCTCTGATGGAACATCTGTTCAGCAAATAGCATGCAGTGTTTATTGCTTCAGCCCAAAAGTTTCTCGTAAGCCCACTTGACAGCAGCATAGTCCTCGCCATATCCTCCAGGGACCTGTTCTTCCTTTCAACCACACCATTTTGTTGGGGGGGTTCTTGGTGCAGAGAAGTTATGATCTATGCTGTTCTTTGCACAGTACTCAGAAAATTTTGAGTTTTCGAACTCAGTTCCATGATCAGATCTGATGCTGATGAGTTCTAGATTTAACCTTTTCTGCACTACACCAGCCCAGTCTTTAAAGCTGTCAAAAGCTTAATCTTTAGATGCCAAGAACAAGGTCCATGTGTACCTAGAGTAGTCGTCAAAAATCACGAACACGAATCTCTTTCCGCCTCTGCTCCTGACTCTCATAGGTCCACACAGATCCATATGCAATAGTTCCAGTGGCTTTGATGTACTTACCACCTTTTTGGACTTAAAGGATGATTTCACATGCTTCCCCCTTACACACACATCACACATTTTTATGTTTTCAAATCTCTTGCTTGGCAATCCACGGACCAGCTCCTTAGATACAAGCCTGTTCAATTGTGAGAGACTTGCATGACCCATCCTTTTGTGCCACAGCTGAGAGTCACATTCTTGCACATTCAAGCATGTTAAGTTGTTTTCAGGTAATGACTTCAGCGATGCTTTGTATACGTTGTTCACCCTCTTTCCTTCCATAACAATTTCTCCACTCTGTAGATTCTTTACAATACATCCTACAGAGCAGAAGCTCACTTCATTACCTCTATCACATAGTTAGGAGATGCTCAGCAGATTATGTCTGAGACCATCGACACAGTAAACATTTTCAATTACATGATCCAGAGTTCTCCCAATCTTTCCAATTCCCACGATTTGACCACTCTTTCCTCCTCCAAAGGCCACACTGCCTCCCTGAAATGCTGCGAGTGAGAGAAAATTTCTTCTATCTCCTGTCATGTGCCTTGAACAACCACTATCAAGAATTCAGCTAGGGTTGTTCTCCCTCACTCCAGCCTGCAAAACAGATTAGAGGTTAGCCTTAGGAACCCAGACAAGCTTGGGTCCCTTCTTACGAGAAAATGGATAAATCAAATCCTGTCTAGCCCATTTAGGTAGAACACTTCTTTTATTCTTGGCCTTTGCCTTGCTAACATTCATGCACTTTTGTTTGTAGTGGCCAGTTTCACCACAAAAGGTACACAATATGTTGCAAGGCAGCCCCACATACTTGCTCTTAGGATTGTATGGAGGCAATGGTTTCTTGAATCCTAAACCTTGTTTACCCTTGTTTTGATTTTCAAGAACCCAGTTCATTGCCTCCAATGATTTATTCCATTTAGTTAATCTGGTAAGCTCGAATTCAGATTTTTCAACCTCTTGGTTTAAAATCCTGTTCTTTTTTAGTTTCCTGATACAGAATCTCATTAGCTCTTTTCAGTTCATTTTCCAGAAAGGTTTGAACTTCACTTATTACTTGCTTACCATTTATACTCTCTCTTAACTGATTGCATTCCAATTCTAGTTCAGTGATCTTAGAGTTTGACACAAGGGTCTGCCCTTTTAAGATGGCATTGACTTCTTCTAGTTCAATATTTTGTTCTAGGAGACTCTTGTGCTTGGTTCTGAGATCACCTAGCTCTTCAGTTAATTTATCCTTTTCAATTTTCTCCTTTTCATAACCCTCAATCAAGGTGGCAGTGATTAGAATCAAATTTTCAGAAGAGTACGTATGTAAGGTTTCCTTAAGATCAGATAAACATACCTCTGCTGAATGAGCAGTCTCAGCTCCATCAGTTGCCATAAGGGCAGAGTCCTTCTTTTGGTTGTCATCTGTGTACAACTCCTTCAGCTTTTCCCAGATTTCCTTGGCGGACTTGCATTCAAGTATCTTTGCTAGCACATCATAGGTAAGTCCTCTCCTCAGGTACAATTCAGCCTTGGAATTTGCCTGTAGCCAATCTAGATCTTGAGGATCTAGTTCTTCCACCTTCTTTGGCACCAGAACTCCATTTGCTGCTCTCTTCATAGGGACATGAGGTTCTCTCTTCACGATCAGCCAAAGACTATAATCAGTTGCTTGCAGGAAGATTTTCATCTGTTTCTTCCAGCTCTTATAGTTAGTCTCGTTGAACACAGGTGGCTTTGACGGATCTCTCCCTCCTCTGAACTCTCGAGGATCTTCTTCATCTGAACTGATGTCTGTCAGGCCCATCAGTGCTAGTGGTGAGTCATCTCCGGAGTCCTTTTTATGATCAGATTCACTGTCAGTTGGTCCCCATGTGGCATAGAAGGCTTCCTTCTTCTTTCTTCTTTCTGCTCTGAAGTTTGGAGGTCGTCTTGACTTCTTCTTATCTTTGTCATTCTCCTTTGACGTCTCCTTCTCCTTTTCCTTAGATGCTCTGTTTTTCATCCATTCTATTTCCCACATAGGACAATCCATAACGGCGTGATCTTTCTTGAAACACTTCAAGCATCCTGAGTAATCTGGACTGTCGACTATGTTCTTCCTGCCAGAATTCTCCTTGCCACTTCTTTTGAAGCCTTTGAATCTACCCAGGTTAAGCTTCTGTCTTAGAGCACTAACCATTGCTGCTTCAACTGATTGCAAATCAACATATTCATCAGTTTCCTCAGTTGCTTCAAGCGCAAGGGTCTTATCCTTCTTCAAAGCTGGTTTAGCTTTTGAGTCTTTCATCATCTCATGAGTTTTCAAGCTACCAACCAGTTCTTCAAGTTTGATGGATCTTAGGGGTTTAGACTCAATGATGGCAGTCATCTTTGGTTCCCACGCCTCAGGAAGCACATTTAGAATCTTATCGACCATCTCAA
Organism: Petunia x hybrida; assembly: GCA_037355625.1. Lineage (NCBI taxonomy): Eukaryota > Viridiplantae > Streptophyta > Magnoliopsida > Solanales > Solanaceae > Petunia > Petunia x hybrida. The sequence goes on from JBBBVM010000035.1 coordinate 7,939,427, forward strand.
CTTCTGGTAATTCCATATCCAAGGATCTCATCTCATTGATAATAATGGTCAACCTGGTCATCATATCCTGGATTGATTCCTTTTCTCCCATAGAGAACAGTTCAAATTGTCTCTTCAGCATTCTTCTCTTTGAGTCCTTCACTTCGGTGGTTCCTTCATGCACTACCTGCAGTGCATCCCAAATTTCCTTAGCCGTCTTGTAAGATGATACTCTGTTAAACTCTTCAGGACCAAGACCACAAATAACCAGACGTTTGGCTTTGTGATTCTTTTCAATCATCTTATAATCCGCCTCATTGAACTCCTCTTTCAGTTTAGGTTCTTGTTTGGCAGTGACTCCTTCACCAACTATTTTAGTGGGGATCAGGTTTCCTTTAGATACTATCAGCCAGAGTTGATAGTCTTCAGCACATATGTAATTTTCCATCCTGTTCTTCCACCAAGCATAGTACTGCCCGTTAAACTGTGGAGGCCTTTGAACTGATTGTCCTTCAGTAATAGTAGGTGGCGCACTCATAATTCTGATCCTTCTCAAGGTGTTAACCTCACACGAGAAGACCCGCTCTGATACCACTTGTTATAATCTATGCACCTCCTAAGAACACTAGAAGGGGGGTTGAATAGTGTCTACCGATTTTCGTTTTAAGAACCTGGTTCTTCTGAGTCAAGAACCCAGTTCTTGCCTTTACAACTTCGCTGTTTCAAACACTGCAACACACCAACCACACGCATAAAGGACACGATGATTTTACGTGGAAAACTCCTTGCTCAAGGGAGAAAAACCACGACCCACACTCTGGGATTTGAGAACTCAATCCACTAACACAACGAGCAAGTTTCTGATTACAAGACTCTGTAACCAAGGGGCTACACTCTAGAACCTAATCACTAATCAAAGCTAAACTCTAGCTTTGCAAGCAATTTCTCACAAGTTCACCTAATACATATGCTTCTACAATAAGCCAATAGGTAAAAACAATGAACGCTCAAACTAAGACAACTTACAACGCAATGAACCTAGACAAAGTATCTAGACTCAACCAACTCGAGCACACCAGTTGTCTTCTTCAGTTATATCACGTAGAAAGATGCTGGATCGCCTTTATATGCTCTCAACTCTCTATTTGTGAATAACTGATTTACGGCTGCATCAACTACTTGTATTTATACGGGCCTTGTAACCCTAGTTGAGTCCTACAAGGAATCCTTGTAATTATGGTAAGACAGGATTCCCAGCAACTCCTTTCCTTGTTGAAGTCCAACTCCTATTCACACTTCGAAGATACAGCCTGGGCACCGCCTCTTTTAGTCTGACTAGGATACATATTCATTCACGCGCCACTATTCCTAGTTCCGCAGGGATTTGCAACCCGCAACTCTTTTCGATCAGACGTGCCCTTCTATCCAAGGACTAGGTTCTCCTCCAAGACCACTGAGTCCTTCTCGTTTGTCATTCTTCAAAACCAATGCTCAACATGTACAATACAATGTAAGGAGGGGTATTTATAGTAGTGATACCCAGTCCTAAATAAGGTAAAATACATGTACTAATAAGGTCATAAGCCTACAACTCAAGGCGGTGGTATACTAAACTCTAACTAGGAGACTGTGAACCCTAGGCGGCGGGATGTGTGCCCCTGCACCCTATGACCAAGCCGCCCGAACGGTCATTGACTCTAGGAGCGGGCGTATATCCTCAGTGCCCGGTGACTTGTAGGATAAGTCTAGTCTCGCCAGCTGGACTCGTATCCTCGTAACAATAGATGGCGTATTTTTTCCCACACAGTCAGTCCCCCACTTGCTGAGTATTGACGCAAGCAGTCAGGAAGTGAAAGCAGTGTGATGTGAAAAGATATCTCACTGACACTTTGAGACTCGCAGTCTCTTTGACCAAGAATGATGTTGATCTGTTTGAGAACTTCTCATGTTTTCTTCTAATTAGTTGATACCGATCTCACGCAACTTTTCAAGAACTGCCATTAACTGCTCCGAATCATTTCATATCTCTAGCAATAATGGCGCATGACCGTTTCGTGTTCCATCCTTATCCATTTCTACCTATAAATAACGGCTCTGCGATAGTGGATGGAATCACGCACTTCTTCAGGAAACATTCCATCTCTTTTCAGAAACTTATCTCTGCGTGGCCTTTGATCCTGGTATGATACTCCCAGTAGTTCTTCTTTCGTTCTGTAAGGACGAGGCATGAGAAGACTACAAAGGGAGATTCGTCTGAATTTATCTTCTTTTCTTTCTTCATTCGTGAGCGAAGGAAAGAAGTCCCCCAAGCCATGATGCAAGGCCAAAACTTTAGTGATGATGTTCTTCAGAAGATCTTCAAAGTGGTAGACGTATCAATTCTGATGCATTCCATCATCATGCATAATGATTTACTGTGATATTCTTCTTATCATGTGGCACAGTTCAGCAAAGGAATGCTAACCTCTTTTGGGCTTCTTGTAGTTCGCTCATCTCCTGGTTGCTAGGGAATATATCGCAGAAGCAACTCATTTTGTATAAGGAGCGCATCCTGGGAGAGTATAAGGCATTTCTAAGATTCACGGGGGTTTCTCATTGAAGTTTCTCCAAGTGAATGCAAGTGAAGTCTTCAGTGTTCATTCCACTGCCTCCGTCGTTCTATTGAGGGATTCCTCAATTGGCTGATTTTCCTCCCCCGTGATGCAGTATCACAAAAATATTGTTGCTTGGGGTGCTAGGTTGGAAATTTCCCCTTCGAATCCCGGGAGAGACTTCGATGCAAGAGCTACAATCCAGACGAAGAATTCCGGGGGTGAAAATTCAGAGGAACTTGCAGTTTTAGTCTTCCCTTTCCTTTTTTTTTTTCTACAATTGTTATAAACATATGTTGTATTCAGGAAGAACTAAATGTATATTTTGGGCCCGTCTTGTGGCGTATTGACTTAGATTACTTGTGTCTTTGTTTGTGACGTTTTTTAATTTTCGCCTTAAACAATAAGTAATGCTAAGTTATGCCTCTGTGGGCGTTTGCACCTAAGAATTAGATGGCTTCCGGTCGTCCTGCCTATTCTAGTTATTTAAAAACGAGCATCAGTGTACCTGCCTTGAGCAATTACGTCCATTGTGCACCGATAGACGGCGGCTAGGTTGCATCCGTAGCAGATGGTTATTTGCGCCCACAACGGGATGACTTTAGCCAGTGTGGTAACGGTCCTTTTGCATTTTGAGACAAAACATCTTCGCTTAGTTACTCGAGTATTTAAGACTTTCTAGCACTACGCGGACAGGCGTCCTCATCAGCATATAGGTGGAATCGTTGATTTTACAAGATCAACGCTCGATTAATGTCTGGTGGCTGAGTTAGACGTGGTCTAACTCTAAGCGAGTAGTGTACTCTACTTTCTTATAGCGGAAAGTAAGTGTATTACGTCAACTTAGGTCTGGACGGGGCTATGAATACTTGGATCGTAGATGAATCTAAAATAATTGGACAAAACTGACTAGTTAGAATAGAGTTTTATTGATACTGCACTGAGCCATGTGAAATAAGGAACGGGGCTAAATGTCTGTTGTAAATAAAGAACGGGGTTGAGAGCCCGTTGCAAATAATTTTGAGAAGGCCGGGAAATAGAAAAATACATGTTTCGAGTATTTAGACTTAGTCAACCTTTCAAGAGTAGTACTTCTTTAGCAATGTGATATTCCAATTATTTGGAATGACTATTCCATCCATGTCTTCGAGAACATACGCACCTTTTCCAGCGATACTCCGTACTTTGTACGGTCCTTCCCAATTTAGAGCGAGCTTTCCTGCTCTGGCCTGCTTGGTGTTCTGGGTAACTTTGTGAAGAATCAGGTCCCCGATGTTGAACGATCGGGGATTTGCCCTTGCATTATAATATTTTGCTACTCGTTGCTTCTAGGCTGCAAGGGAAATGGATGCTATCTCCCGCCATTCTTCCAAGAGGTCGAGGGAGCTTTTAGGGCTCTGTCATTGGACTCCCCATCGGCGAATGTCCGCCGTAAGCTGGACTCTCCAATTTCCAAAGGAATCATAGCTTACATTCCGTACGTCAGCGAAAACAGTATTTCTCCGGTGCTGGCTTTAGATGTAGATCGATAGGCCCATAAAACTCCGGGTAGTTCTTCTGGCCATCTTCCCTTGGCTTCCTTGAGCCGCTTCTTCAAATTCTCCACTATCATTTAGTTTGAGGATTTGGCTTGGCTATTGGCTGAAGGATGGTAAGGAGTGGAGGTTATCCTCTTGATTTTCCATTCTTTCAGAAAAATAGTGATCCTATCGCCTACGAATTGGGGACCGTTATCGCAGGTGATTTCTGCTGGAATCCTAAATCGGCACATAATGTTTTTCCAAATAAACTATATGACTTCCTGCTCTTGAATCCATGCGTATGCGGCTTCCTCGGCCCATTTGGTGAAGTAGTCCGTCATGATAAGAACAAACTTGACACCACCAGGCGCTTTAGGCATGGGCCCTATGATGTCCATCCCCCATTTCATGAAAGGCCATGGGACTATTACTGAATACAATAACTCCGCCGGCTGATGAAATACATGGGAGAACCTTTGGCAGCTATCACATGCCCGGGCGAACTTGCTCACGTCGTCTTCCATTCGGGGCCAGAAATAGCCCGCCCTGATTAAATTTAGAGTTAGAGACCGCCTGCCAGAATGATTTCTACATTGTCCTTTGTGGATTTCTCTGAGTGCGTAAGCCACCTGAGAAGGTCCTAAACATTTAGCCAAAGGTTCGCTCAATGTTCACCGGTACAATTCTCCATTGATCAAGACCTAGCGAGCCGCTTGAGCTCTCAGCCTTCTGCTCTCCTTCCTGTTTGCCGGGAGAGTTCCCTTGTCAAGATATTCAATGACCGGGTGCCGCCAGTCCCATGACGATCCTACTGTGTTGACTTCGTGGTGCTTGACATCTGCATAAGTTAACTCGATGGTAGAAACTGGGTTGTCTGTGTTTAATACCGCAGTGGCCGCTAGGCTGGCTAGGGCATCAGCCTCCGCATTTTCTTCTCTTGGTATCTGGTTGATCCTCCATTTTTTAAAATTCTTTAGTCATTTCTCCACTTTGGCCAGGTACTCTTGCATGCGGACGTCTTTGGCGGTGTATGCTCCGGTCACCTGGTTCACCACAAGTAGAGAATCACAGTTGATGCTGACCTCTCTAGCCCCCAATATGTAAGCTAATTCTAGAGCTTAAATTACAGCTTCATATTCTGCTTGGTTGTTCGTTATCTAGGAGCAGCTGGCAGCTTTACTGAATACTTTCTTCGTCGGGGACTCAATCACTAAACCAAGCCCGACCTATTTTACATTCGAGGCATCGTCGGTATGGATCACCCATTCTCCGGGGGTAATGCCCTCTATGATCTTGTGTTCCTCCTCGACCTTTGGCATTAAGTCAGCGCTGAAGTCGACAACAAAGTCCGCGAGAACTTGTGAATTGATGGTTGTTCTTGGCTGATAAATGATATCATACTCGCCGTGCTCGACAGCCCACTTCGCCAACCTACCTGACAACTTGAGTTTGTGCAATATGGTCCGTAATGGAAAAGAGAAAACCACGACAATGGTGAGACTCTGAAAGTATGGCCGGAGCTTCCTCACTGCCATGACTAAGGCAAGTGCGAGCTTCTCCAAATGTTGATATCTTGTTTTTGCGTCTAGGAGAGACTTGCTGACATAATACATTGGTGACTGCACCCCTTTCTCTTCTTGTACCAGGACGGCACTAACGGCGAATTCGGATACTACTAGGAATAACAATAATGGTTCTCCCTCGCGTGGCTTGGTAAGCAACGGAGGATTTGCCAGATACTGTTTTAGCTCTTTTAACGCCTTGCTGCATTGCTCCGTCCACTCAAAGCTTTTATTCTTTTTCAGGACATTGAAAAAATGATGAAACTTCTCTGATGACCGATAGATAAACCGGCTGAGCGCTGCGATTCGACCATTGAGCCTTTTAACTTCAACTTCACTCTTCAGGACCTCCGATATTGCCTCGATTACTTCGATCTTCACCGGGTTTACTTCTATGCCCCTGTTAGAAACAATGAACCCTAGGAACATCCCAAAGGATACGCCAAAGGCACACTTCTCGGGGTTGAGCTTCATTCCAAACTTGTCCAGGATACTGAATGCTATCTCTAGATGGCCAATGTGATCTTTGGCGAATTCTGACTTGACCAGCATGTCATCAATGTAGACTTCCATGGTCTTGCCGATCTGCTCCTTGAACATCAGGTTCGCTAATCTTTGATAAGTCGCTCATGCGTTCTTCAGTTCGAAAGGCATTACTATATAACAATAAGTCCCTTTATCTGTAATGAAAGAAGTCTTTTCTTGATCATCTGAATTCATGAGGATCTGATTGTATTTCGGGTATGCATCTAAAAAGCTCAAGGCCTCGTGCCTTGCCGTTGAATCGATGAGTTGATCAATGTTAGGCAGGGGGAAGGAATCTTTTGGGCATGCTTAATTCAAATCTGTGAAGTCGATGCACATCTTCCACTTGTCGTTCTTTTTGGGAACCACCACTACGTTTGATAGCCAGTCAAGGTATTGCACCTCGTGGATGGAACCATTATTGAGTAGTTTCTCGACTTTTTCATGAACCGCCTGCACTTTCTCGCGGCTTATCGGCCGTTTCTTCTGCTTGATTGGCTTGAAGTTTCGATCGACGTTTAGATTATACGTGATTACTCTAGTTGATATTCCTGGTATGCCAGTGTGTGTCCAGGCGAAGGTGCCTGACCGAGCGCGCAGGGGACTCTTATTTTGCTTCAGTAGAGAGCTTGGCCCATACGTAGAATTTCTTGTCCGGAACTTCCTCGTCGAAGATTATTGGATCAAGGCCGTCAACTATAGCTTTAGTTGGCTGATCTTTTTCCTCCGGGTCGAAGGGTATGATAGTTGGTTCGTGGGGTCTAGTCACTTCATGTACCCCGTGTCCTAAGGGTACGCTAATGAATAGATTGGGCCCAAGCCACTTGTCCAGTTTCTTCTTCTAATTTTTAGTCTCTTTCCTGGTGGCATCGATCACTGCAGTTATGTAACAGCTTCGAGATAGCTTCTGTTCTCCCTGAATTTCTTTTATCCCCCAAGGAATCTGGTACTTGAGGACCTGGTGAAGTGTAGACGGCACAGCGTGTACTTCGTGAATCCAGGGTCTCCCAAGGATAATGTTATATGAGAAGTAGCATGTCATTACTTGTAAGGACATTAACCGCGCTGCTCCTGGTAGGTGTACCTGGAGGAGGATTTCTCCCACAGACTTCTTGCTGGAACTGTTAAAACTGGTTATGGTATATGGGCTAGGGATTACCCGACTCTGGATCTCTATCTGACAGACAACCTTCCAATTAATGATATTGACTGCACTGCCGAGATCAACCAACACACACTTGACTCGAGCATCATGTACCTGCAGAGTAATTATTAAGGCAACATCGTGAGGGTAGTGGGCTCGCTGCAAATCTCCGTCATCAAACTCGATGGTGTTGAGGCGTGGCTTTTTGGCTATTTATTGGCGAGCTTCACAGACCATGATGGCTTTGGTCTCGTTGCTTCCGAACTCGGACCCCCGAAGATCGTGCTGACGAGTCTTTTATCTGCCGACTGCGCTACCTGATGAGGGTCACTGCGCTGGTGCAACCCTGACCTTGACGACGGATAACTGGATTTGATCTTAAATAGTAGTTCTCAATTTCAGTCGTACTGACCGAGTCATGGATTATCTGTTGGATCTCGTTATTGATGTGTCGTATGGTGGTATTGCGGCTTGACATGACTGCGCTTTTTTCCTTCGTAGGATACCTACAATTGCCTTGGCCCCACGGTGGGCGCCAAACTGTTTGTGCCTAAATTTGTACCTCTAGGTTAAACAATTAATTATGAATGAGGTCACAAGCAATACAATAAATTACGATGAAAAAGTAAATAAATACGATGAAAATAAAGACAAGTAATTAAGCAAGAAATAATGGAGAAAGCAAAGTAATTCTTATTCCTTGAGAGTAGCCGAGTTTGGTGGCGAATCGTATATTATGTACAATACAATATAAGGAGGGGTATTTATAGTAGAAATACCCAGTCCTAAATAAGGTAAAATGCAAGTACTAATAAGGCCATGGGCCTACAACTCAAGGCGGTGGTATACTAAACCCTAACTAGGAGACTGTAAATCCTATGCAGCGAGATGTGTGCCCCTGCCCTATGACCAAGCTACCTGAACGGTCGTTGGCTCTAGGAGCGGGCATATATCCTCAGTGCCCAGTGACTTGTAGGATAATTCTAGTCTCGCCAGCTGGACTCGTATCCCCATAACAATAGGTGACATATTTTTGCCCACACATTCTCCATCTCAAAATTTGGGTATTCTACAGTTTTCTGGTGAGCCTTTCTACTACCGTATTGCCTTTTCATTATTTGCTTCTTCTTTTTTTGCCTATGGTACAAATTTTTTGTTCGATTTTATTTGACTTATTTTAAAAGGGTTCACCAACTTATTTCTTAGAAAATTGGGGAAGGATTGACGTACAGCTATGTTCAAAATTTTCTACAGGATTTCAGATTATCTATTGTAGTTGTATAAGTTGTTTGGAATAGAGATGCCTACAAATAAAAATTCTATGCGTCCAACTAATGGTGCATAGAAAAATATGTGTGAATATTCAGCGGAAAAAGCTGCTATGACTAAGTGCAGGCGACGTGATCTGTACAAACAACTTTCGCATGTTAAAAGAGAGGCAATTCTATCACGACGACGCACAGTAAACCTTGTAACGAAGAGCCAAAGTCATCCAAATAACTCTTCGACCTGTGACAGTAATGAAAAAGCACCATTTGTTATACCTGCACAGAAAAAGCATCAATGAAAGAGGTTTGATACGTATCGGCATTACCGTACAATTATCTATTTATGATTAGTTATAATTATGATCTACTAATATTAAATACACTCCTATTTCAATTTCAGCCAATACCTCACCGATTGATGGTTCTACACTTATGGAGGGCGAAGGGAAGAATATTGTTGGCCATCCTTTCATTTTTGAAGCTGGTAAGTCAGATGTATATGTTCCTAATATTTATATTTCTTAAATGGATTAGTCTACTAATTTAGAACTGTTTCGATGTTAAGGTTTCTCTCTGTCGTGTCTTACCAAATTTTTAAAAGTTCGTCTTTCTCATTTTTTCCAAATTTTAGAGTACATAAAATTTTTTGAATGTTAATTGGAATCATTTTTATATTAGGTTCAACGTCGGATACAATTGAACAACTTAATCCAGAGGTAACGGTTGCTAGAAACGAAGGTTTGGCTCGCTCAGAACTGTTGAACCTATGTTTTTGACTTATGACAAATAAAGATACTCAGTTGCTAATGTGCGTATAATTTGCAGGATCTCCATACAAGCCAACTAAGGAAAGGATCTGCCTAGTTTGTCCGTTACAGCTGATTTAGGATGGTATCCCCTTGATCTAGGGATTGATTCTTTAAGGCTCCACCGTATTCTTGGAAGGTATTTATACCTCCCCAAGAATCAAATCTCTTGGGTCCAATCTCTCAGAATCTCGCCTCCAAAGATAGCTCCCGTGATCTGCGCATTCACTGATTTCCTCGATCCTGTACTGTCTCTCGACTAGCCCTATATATTTCAGAAGATTTCAGACTATGGCTTACGCTTCTATTCTACTGTCTACTTTTCTCCATACTTTTACTTTGCAAAAATACTGTAACAAGTTAGTGATCAGTGTTAGAAAAGAAAAGAAGGAGAGTTTCTTGTAGAGGTAATAGTAGTGTCAAACAGAAGTTGGTTTGGTGAGCTATAAACCAAACAATACGTTGGTGGTAATCGAGTGGTAAAAACCATCTGTGATAGAGACGTTTGTGGTGAACGATAAACCATCCATTGTACTCTGTGTTACTAAGAGCCTTGATAAGAGAGATACTCCCTTGTGACCCAAGGGGACTGGATTAGGAACCTTTTTGGTTCTGAACCAGTATAAAAATCCTTTGTCTTCCTTCTTCCCTTATCTCTTACTATTTGCTTAAGTTTATATATACTCTGCTTAGTCGACTACAAACTGCTTAAGTCAACTGTATTAAAAGAAAAATTTCAATTCACCCCCCTCTTGTACTTTCAATTGGTATCAGAGCTTGGTCTCACATTTTATTTGTTTTTACCTTACAGCAAGTGAGTAAAGATCATGTCTGCACACGTTGTCAATGGTGTACTATTGCAAGAGGGAACTTCTGCCACCCGGCCTCCCTACTTCAATGGGAAACATTACAGCCATTGGAAGATTCGCATGGAAACCTATGTCAAGTCAGTCGACTTGAAGGTCTGGCGTGTAATCAAGAAAGGTCCCTATACCATTCCAACTAGTGCCACTACCAAGAAGGAAGATGATACGACTGAAACCTCCGATCCCCTCGATATGGATGACTATACGGATGAACAAAGGGAAGTAATTCAATTGAATTACAAAGCTGTGAATATTCTCTACAATGCTATAAGCGGTGAGGAATGGGAGAAGATTTCCAGCTGTGATACTGCAAAAGAAATATGGGACAAATTGGAGGTTACATATGAAGGTACCAGCAAAGTCAAGGAAACAATAATAAATCTCCTCGTCTATGAATATGAGCTATTTCAAATGAAAGAAGGAGAATCTGCTGAAGATATGTTTGCCAGGTTCAGCAAGATTATTGGAGAACTTAAAGCTCTTGGAATGGTCTACACTAGCGGTCAATAAATCAGGAAGATTCTAAGAAGCCTCCCAACTTCCTGGCAACCAAAAGTTATCAACATTGAAAGCAGTGACCTTAATAAACTCACCTATGACGAACTCAGAGGTGACTTGATTGCCTTTGAGAAAACTCATCTAAATCGCAACACTCAAGAGGAGAAGAAAAAGGCTGTAGCTTTCAGTACTATCACTGAAGAAGTCGACTATGAACATGAAGCTGAAGAAGATGACATACAGGAACAGCTTGCTATGATGTCCAGAAACATAAATGGCCTTCTCAACAGAAGAAGACAGTTCCGTAGAAATAAGGCTCCTTTCAGGAAAGAGCAGACCAACTATAAAGCTGAAGGACGCTGTTATGAATGTGGTAAGCAAGGACATATTGCCAACAATTGCCCAGAAGCTAAAAGAAAAGGGAAGAACAGATCGTACTCAGCCTGGAGTGAAGATGAAGCGGCCGATACTGAAACTGAAGATGCAGCAAACATATGCTTTATGGCTAACACAAATGAGGTATGTTGTGATCTTTGCACTGAAAACTCTAAAAACCTCGATGAAGCCCTTGATGAACTTGAAAAAGCTCTCAAAGTAATCAAGAGGCTAACTAAAGAAAAGGAAGAATGGGAAATGAAACTAGAAGTAGTAGAAACTGAAAACGAATTTCTAAAAGAGGAAATGGAACAACTTAGAATTAAACTAAGCATACTTCGAAGGCCTAAAAGCTATCAATCTGATAGATCCTCTAACTCATATAAATCTGCTAGATCTATTTCTCCTACCTCTTTCAGTTCTAAATCTCAAAATATTCCTATATGTTTTCAATGTGGTGAGGTTGGTCATGTTCAAAGGAAATGTTACAAGAAGAATCCTGAAATATGGATTTGGAGACCAAAAGCTAAAACCGAGGCTGGCACCTCTGACACTAACCCCCAAGGACCCAAGCAAGCTTGGGTACCTAAAACTTTTTAATACTATCATATTGCAGGGACTCCACAAGAAAAAGGCAAAACTGGGAAAATGGTTTCTAGATAGTGGATGCTCCCGTCACATGACTGGTGACAAACAGCTTTTCAAATCAGTCACAAGTTTTGATGGAGGTTCTGTACGTTTTGGAGGAGATGCAAAAGGAAAGATCATCGGAATAGGCATTATCTCTCTGAACCCCTCTTGTGATATCAAAGATGCGTTTCTTGTGGAAGGACTTAAACACAATCTTCTCAGCATAAGTCAACTTTGTGATGGAGGGTTCAAGGTAAAGTTTGAATCCAGTAGGTGCATCATCCATGACAACAAAGGTAAAGTCGTTCTCTCTGGCGCACGAGAAAACAATATCTATGTTTTGAATAACGACAATACCTCCTCAAGTAAGCATTGTTGACACCCAATTTTGTCCCGGTTGTGTAAATTAAAGTATAATTATTTTAAAATTAAAATCAATTTTGAAAAGTCAAAAGTAATTGAGCAAATTCAAAGAAAAGGGGTTAAATGTGTAAAATACAACCTAATACCCAGCCTACCCGTCCAATCCCTTTATTAATTGAATTAACCCATAGAAGAGGGCTAAAATTGCCTTCCCTTCACTTCACTGGCCTACTTTTGCAAACGAATATATACACACATGCTCATTTCTTTCAGATATCAGTTCCCTTTTCAATTTTCAATTGCCCGACCTGCCCAATTCCCCAACCCGTCCAAAGACCCGAATTCTCACTAAAATTTCCAGCTAATCACTGTACGAAGATCGAATCATCACCATCTCCGTACGAGCCTTATCTGTTAGGAGCCGTTAGAAGGTTCTTTTAGGGATTTCATTCAATCCGAGAACCCTAATTCGTTCTCCTATAAATTGAAAGCTAAAGGTCATTTAAGCTGAGGAGCAGAGAGGGTTCCAAACAATTTTGAGCCGTTAATGGGGGGCAGCGGCAGAATAGAGGGAGAAAGTATAGGGAAAATGGGGTCGGGTCTTGAGCAGCAATAGTAGGGAGTGATAGAGGGGGGAGAAAATGGAGAACAGAGCAGCCGTGAATGGAAGGAATATAGAGGTTCCAAGTTTTTGAAGTTCTAGAGTTCTTAAGAGGCTAGAGTTCATAGAAGGGAAGGCGGAATACAATACATTCTAGGTTTTTGAGAGTTTTAAAAGCATAAATACAGTGCGACTGGTTTCTGTTAGCTTTGGTTTTGGTTTATCGCTTCTTCTTTAGTCGCGTCGTTACCTTGTTCGAGTCATCGCATTTGTTTCAAGTTGTATCGCTTCAGATCCTCGCCCCTTTTCACTGCACCTAAAAAGGTAATACGCCTCTCCTCATTACATTTCAGCTGTTCTTGATATTCGTTATAATTGTAAAACATGCTGTGTGATAGATCAACTGGAGACAATGTGGATACCTATCTTATTGTTCGTTCTGTTTTTTCCTAAAAATGCTGAAACTAGGACATTGATTGAAGTCCGTTTGTTAATCGCTCAAGCGATATATGAAGTTTAGTTGGTAAAGTTGTAACCTTTATGCTTAGACACTAATTTGCCGAAGTACTTGAAACTTGAGAGGGTCTGTTTTCATTGGTTTTGAAAGAAATGCATATTATAGGCTTGAGAAGCCAAGTTCTGTCATCGATTGAGAGCTGCAGCCTATTTTAGAATGTTGTTTCAATGCCTACTAGTTCTGTTATGTTTTCATGAGTTTATATCTGCTTGGTTTGTTTGGAAGGTGTAAATGTAAGAGGGGGTCCAGGTAAGTATGGTGAAAGCTTTGTGAGCTGAGAGAGGGTCAGGGGTTTGTTTTTTTTTTTTTTTGATATGCAGGTTTTGTTTCTGTTAAAATGTAGGGTGAGCTTGTCCTGTTTCTGTTTTGTGTAGAGGAGCATAGGTTTGGGTAGTTGTTCATCTTATGAGAAAGTGTGCAGCTGTGAGGCAAGTAGGCAGTGAGGGAGTATTGATGGTCAGGTGGATCTGAATGTTTGTGAAGGGTCCATGTGTTGTAGGACAGTTTTATGGTATGTAGCTGTTTGCTTGGTCTCTTTGTTTGCTGCAGGTGTATGAGAGTGTGAGGAGTTTGGAGTCAGCTTGGTCCTGGTGTTGAGTTGATTGGAGTTTCTGGAGTTGTGCTGTGTGTGTTCTGGTATGCTGAAGAGTCCAGGGGTGTTCTCCCTGATCTTTTGCCTGTTAGAAGAGGCTTGGAAGGGTTTGGGGTTTGCTTGGTTCTGCAGTTAGTCTAGCCTGCAGACCTGTTTCCTGGTTGTCCAGGAGTTCCAGGACTTGTGAGGGCTGTTCAGGAGGTATATTTGGTCCTAGGGAGAGGGGTGATGGTCCTGGTAAATGGGGTCTGGTTTCAGGTAGTAGCTTAGGTGCTGTGAGTTTTAGAAGAGTAGCAAGGATCAGAGAGGGTTCCAATTTGAGGTCTTGGGAGTGAAGGTTGTTCCTTTAGGCTTGAATTATCAAGGAGGGTTAGTAATTAAGCTTGGTCTTAGGTTCAGTAGGTTTGTGGCAGTTTAGTGTGTAATCAGTTTATGTTTAAGTTTTTTTTTGTTTTTTTTTGCCAGCCTGTGTCAAGCTCATCTCTTAATACTAGGCTAGAGTTTTCTCCCTGGATCTCCTTTTGTGCTTGTTTTCTTTATTTCAATTTCCATTTTAGGATTTTATATGTTTTGCTTCATGATAATCAAGTAAAAGGAACTCCCTCTTCTGTCCAAATGGTTTCTCCTAAGTTGATAAATGTTCTGCCTTGAATCCCCTGATTCCAGTTTCCTCTTGAGTTTTATTCCATGATTGAGCTAGATAATTGTTTCTATTTGGTAAGTTGAGCAGGCATTAAGTTCCATTTTTTTCCTCATATATGCATTCCCTGATTGATGGCTTAAGTTCCCTAAAGGTATTGAAGGTGTTGCTAATGAGGTTTGAAAGCGATTCAGGAGGCTAGGAAGGTGTTAGGGGCTGGTTTGGATGTGAGTTTTGGTCTGTTGCATGTGTATCTAGGAAGTGAGGGAGTTATATGTGATTCTGGTTTGCTTTAGGAGCCTGGATTTGGCTTTGGACAGTGCAGAGATGACAGTGGCTCAAAATTGAATTGTGTAGGAGGCAGTAGCATGTTTTTTTTAGGGTCAGGTTTGGTGTCTTTTAGCTTCTGGAGTGTGTTCAAGAGGTGCATGCTGTCTGTCTACTTGTTTCTCCGTTTGTGGTTCGGTTTATGCAGGGGATAGAAGTCTCATTCTTGCTTATTCTGTGGGAGTCTTTAGAGATTGTTTCCTTTAGAGTGGCAGGATCAAGCTTAGCATATCTAATTCTTGTTTGGTTCCTTGCTGATTGAAAGTTGTTAAAGAAAGTTTTATTTGAATTTTAAAGGGACCAGTAGGGTCTTTTATGGTTTTAACCAGTGATGGGCTAGTCCTCTTGTATATAAAGATTGAATTTTGGAAAACTTTTTGACTCAGATACTATTTTTAAGTATAAATTTCATATGTTAAATCATGGATGTTTAAGAATCGAGAAAAATGTCACCTTTTGAGTTTAAAAGAGTCTGTATCAGTTTACTATCGAAGTTGAATGTTTTAACCTTTATTAAATTATATGTTTCCTTTTTTTTTCTTTTCTTTATTTTTGCGTTGGAGTTGCAATTGAAGATCCTCTTTGTCATATTGCAGTATGATTTCTTCTTATTAGGAAGTGGTCGAAAGAGTAATTTTCTTAAAGAAGCCTAGAGCTGGCAATTTAGTAGGAATGACTGCCTATTTAAGTTTTTTTTGTTTAATTGAAGGTTGAGTGCTAGCTGTAATTTAGTTGCTCGAAGTTGATGCCTAGTATTGAACCTTTGAATCGTTATCCTCTTTCAAAAGTCAAGTTTCTCTGTGTAAGTTGGTCCAAATTTGATTTGCATATCCCTGTTCCCGTTTTGCGCAAGTGATAAACGCTTAATGGCATGCCTGTTGGTTAACTATTCTATGGCGTTTACTGTCAAAATTTGTTAGTTAACCTTGACAGATTATTTAGCCGTGTTGCTTAGATTGCCTTTTTAAATTTCGTAAAAGTTTGCTCTATATAAAGTTTGCTTAGTTTAATACTGATCCTTTTCTCTTTATTTGTTTGGCATGGATACAACTTGTGCGAGTTTCACTAACTCACAAGTAGGGATAATCCATTGCATTGGAGTCACTTGGGATCAAGGTCGCACTCAAGCTTTCAAGAAATGAAGACCTATAGAATTTTTTTAAAAAAATGCTTTGTTGAGTCATGTGATGTTTAGACTCATGGGCATAATGTATAAAAAATAAAATTCAAGGCTCCCATGAGTTTTATCAATTTCCGGGTTCTTCTTCTAAACCTCCTCTTTCCCATCCTTAGAAATTGCATGTCTATAGGAATTCCCCGTAGATAATTATTTATTTATTTGATTGATTATGAATGAATGTTTAGTTATTTATTGAGTTATTTTGTGAATATTTTATTTCTTTAGAATCTCCATCTTATTTACGAATTGTGCATCTTTTAGTTAAATAATGCGTGCAATTAAAATTCGAAATTAATAAAAAGTAACTCAATTTTTTTATCCATGAAAGTGCAACTTCTTTCCAATTAATTGGTTTTCCTATTTTAGCAAAAAAAAATTATTTATTTATTCATTTTCCTTCTTTCTTTCTTTTCTTTTCAAGTCTAAGTTTATTTAAATTCATATTTCTTTAAAGTATAATTTATTATAATCTTAGATTTTTAATATTAATCTTACACCATTTTATTGACATATTGAAAGTTAACATTTTGAGCTATTTTGTGAAAACCGAAGGATTAACCGTTATTTTACGGATTTTCGAAAGTGCTTTCAAACTGAAACCTTCTTTCGAAAATAATTGAACCTCTTACTTAGAATCTCTGAAAATAGACCATTTCCTTGAAACGGAGGAATTGCACGCATTATTTAATTAATTGGTTCCTAATTCTCCTAAATTAGGTGGCGACTCCAAAGAAAGCCCTTTGGAGTCCCATATTGTTGAACAATATACCCGAAACCTATCTTTTCCTTAAAGAAAAGGAAAATTTTTGGGGGTTCAACAGCTTGGCGACTCCGCTGGGGATACCTTAAGGTTCTAACCGCAAGGTTTTCACAAGATAACTATTTATTTGTTTATTATTTGCAAAATAGCATGTTTAGTTAATTTGATTATTTGCAATTGTTTGTCACTGAAAGCATGTCGCTACACTTTATTTGTGCACATATAAAATTGGCATTCCGTTCATATTTCCCCCACTCCTGGGAGCTTCTTCATGGTTACTTATACCCGCGAGGTGTATGCATATACACCCGCAACTCACAAAAAACCCTTTAAGAAAGAGTGCGCGTACCTGCGGGGTGAGCGGATAGTTTTACTACCGCGTGACCGCTTGCCACTCAAAACAGCCTTGTGATTAGTAAACTCACTCTAGAGTTTCCGTTAGGAACATGCATGCATAAACCTTAGATTGGACCCGGTCCTTGGTACCGCCTCCATAGTTAGGAAACCCGCCCTTTTCCGTTGACGGGTTTAAACCCAACAACAGTGCATATTATGTGTTTATGTGATAACGGAACTTCCAGTCCAAGCCAAGTTTTGCAATTAATTAAATTTAGAATATTTTTATTAATTTTGTAAACTAGAAGATACTTGAATTCAAGAGGTGTTCAAGTTGAAATTGAGAAGATACTTGCAAGAAGATAACAAGTTAGGGGCAAGAGATGTCGAAAGGACGATAAGATGTTCGATCCATTTGATCGATGTTTGATTCAAGCAAGTTTTTGGATGTAAACGACATTTGGGACCAGATGTCAGAAATTACACCGATTGTGCAAGCAAGGATTGATCAAAACAGGCCCGCACTTCAGTTCCATTGCCTCCTCGAGCCTGATGCAGCATAGTTATAGCAGTTATTTATATTTTCATTGTACTCAAAATGATGTATTTAAATTATGTCCGGCGCTTTCTATTTTTCATGTAACAATGATGTACTCAAAATCAAGTTATAATGAAAGAAAATTATTATTACTGTTATTGTCACTTACTCTAAATTCGATTATTGCAAAACCGGCTTGGACTACTTTTCGTTATCACCTATTTGGCGTCTTAGGCCCACCTCTGGCACAAAGAGGTACCTTACAGGGTAGGACGCGCCCGCATTTTCATTTACGCTCAACTAATTGTGATTGCCACATCTCAAACTTGTTTAGAATGCAAAGCGCTACGTGACGCGCGCTACGTGATTGTGTGCAATGATGCCAATGATCTGGAAACTAACATAGTTACCTTTTGAATTTTTCCTTTTGTTTTGATTATCCCCCAAAAGAGAGAGTTTGATTCGTGTTGACTCTCGAGTTGGTTAAGCGTCTGATCCAAAGTGAAGTAAGCAATGATTGATTTGACGGATAATCAGACTGGTATCCCCAAAACTTTATGTAAGCAGAACTACGCACGGTCTGATTCCCAAGGAGGGATACGTAGGCGCTCTCAACGGGCTCGGCTCTATAATATTAAATTTTAGTTTCCCCTAAAGCAAGCAACTGGGGCAATTTTTGCAAGATGATTTGAAGATATGGAAGATGATAACTGGGGCAAATTTCGCAAGGCAAGTTGAAGGTTTGAAAGATAGCAACTGGGGCAGATTTTGCAAAAGCCATATTGCTTGACAAAGATAAGTTGGCGAAGTTTCTAGAGTTATTTTGAGAGATAATGCAGAATTGCAAAGATAAAGGACGTTCAACTTGTTCAAAATATATGTCACAATCTGAAGTACGACAGAGTTCGTTGGCCAAGTCTCAAAAGACGGATCACAAACCTAGGCAGAGTGAGAAGAAGGAAGCGTTGCAGGATGAAGGCTCGAGTCAGCATGAATCAAACGCTCCCCCTCCCAAAACTAACGATTTTTCTTTGAGTGCAGGAATTTTCAAAGCAGCAAAATGAGGAGAACTAGCAACCATCAATTCCTCGGAGATTATTTGTCATACACATTGGACAATGTTGCCAAGATTAGAAGCGTTATCTGATTCATCGCATATGCGAAACGATTTTATTTCTCTCTATTTTTGCCCTTGCTTAATCAAAACTTTATTGCTTTATTGACAACTTTACTTTACACTTTACAGGAATTAAGCATTAACTCCAGTTTTGCTCAAGGACAACACTCAACTCTTTATGGCTTCACCAAATATAAGCCGGACGGCTTAAAGTCTTACTTTATATCTCCTTTATCTTTGACATTTTCTTGTGCATATGAATTTAATGAAAACTTTATTTTGCAGGCTATCCTACCATTTATTTTACAAGTACCAACATCAAGCCTATTGGTGACAACCGAAGATGTCACTTTATTGTCATTATTTACCGTTGACAACCGGTGATATTATTTTGGAAAAATTGTTGCCAAACTTTATCATAGACTATTGATCGAAGTAGTATTGGTACCGCAAACCATCAAGGATGCTATTATCGAAGACCATGACTTTCAATATTGGATCCATCGTAAACAATCGGTGGTATTATTCCAATGGCTTTTATATTGGATCCATCGTACACAAACAATGGTATTATTTCAAGGGCTTTCTACTTTAGATCTATCGTGTTCAATCGATAGAATTATTCCAATGGCCTTCTTATATTGGAATCATCGTACACAATCGGTGGTATTATTTCAATGGCTTTCAATATTGGAATCATCGTATACAATCGGTGGTATTATTCCAATGACCTTCTTATATTATTATTCCAATGGCTTTCTTATATTGGATCAATCATATACAATTGGTGGTTTTATTCCAATGACCTTTTATATCGGATTTATCGTTTACAATCGGTTGCATTATCTCAACGGTTTTATTATGATGGTTTTATTATCCAGTCTATCGTATACAATCGAAGACATTATTATTGAAGCCTATCGTAGACAATCGAAGGCCTTATCATTTAAAGCATACCGTAGACAATCGGAGGCCCTATTATGAAGTCTACCATAAACAATCGGAGACATCACATTTACCAAGTCTACCGTAGACAATCGGAGGCGTGGTTCTTTATCAAGTCTATCGTATACAATCGAAGACATTATCATTGAAGCCTACCATAAACAATTGGAGGCCTTTTATGAAGCCTATCGTAGACAATTGAAGGCGCTATTGTTATGGAGCCTACCGTAAACAATCGGGGGCCTCATCATGAAGCTATCGTAAACAATCGAAGACGTCATTATCATTTAAAGCCTACCATAAACAATTGGAGGCCTTTTATGAAGCCTATCGTAGACAATCGAAGGCGCTATTGTTTTGAAGCCTACCATAAACAATTGGAGGCATTATTATGAAGTCTATCGTAAACAACCGAAGACGTCACTCTCATTTGAACCCTACCATAAACAATTGGAGGCCTTATTATGAAGCCTATCGTAAACAATCGAAGGCGCTATTCTTATGAATCCTGCCATAGACAACTGGAGACTCGATCCTGAGTCATTGCCGAAAGACGGCATTTTATCCTTATATTTTATTTAAAGTCTACTTTATGTTTCTACGGATTGAAGTCCTTTATTGTTTTATTTTCAGTCTATCAACGGCCTTGAAGTCATCTTGCCTCACAAAGCCGGATTTCTTCTAGTTGATCGGAGACGAGCTTGTCATTGACATTGAAACCAGCATCTACAAGTTTTATTCATTATCTATTTCTTACTCCATTTATTAAGCCTTATTTGCAGTTGCGCGCTTACCGTTTGTCGAGTTTATTACAGGATTTTAGCAGTACCGCAGCAGCAATTTGGAGCATAACGTGGAACTCTTTCTTAGCAGTGAACTGGGGCAATCGTTGATATGAGCTAGACTCGTCAACGAGGATCTGAAGAATCGCACTCGAACAAGCAAGTCTATCCTAATCTTTCATTTCGGATTAGGGTGTCAATTTGGTTTCTTTTCTATTCGTGCGTCTTTTCTATCAATCGTGCGAATTTTCGTGTCCAAGTGTCGTCGAACTACATATGGCCTGATTCTCTTTCAGCCCGAGATATGTAGGCAACTCGGAAACCGGAGTTCGGCCATGTCTATGAACCTTGGCTTTTGGTCCATGGAATCAAAAGTCTTTGGCTTTATCGTGACAAAATTGGCTTTATGTCAACTTCTTTACCCTGAAAACTCTTTCATCCTTTTCCGGGTAAAGAGGGGCAGCTGTTGACACCCAATTTTGTCCCGGTTGTGTAAATTAAAGTATAATTATTTTAAAATTAAAATCAATTTTGAAAAGTCAAAAGTAATTGAGCAAATTCAAAGAAAAGGGGTTAAATGTGTAAAATACAACCTAATACCCAGCCTACCCGTCCAATCCCTTTATTAATTGAATTAACCCATAGAAGAGGGCTAAAATTGCCTTCCCTTCACTTCACTGGCCTACTTTTGCAAACGAATATATACACACATGCTCATTTCTTTCAGATATCAGTTCCCTTTTCAATTTTCAATTGCCCGACCTGCCCAATTCCCCAACCCGTCCAAAGACCCGAATTCTCACTAAAATTTCCAGCTAATCACTGTACGAAGATCGAATCATCACCATCTCCGTATGAGCCTTATCTGTTAGGAGCCGTTAGAAGGTTCTTTTAGGGATTTCATTCAATCCGAGAACCCTAATTCGTTCTCCTATAAATTGAAAGCTAAAGGTCATTTAAGCTGAGGAGCAGAGAGGGTTCCAAACAATTTTGAGCCGTTAATGGGGGGCAGCGGCAGAATAGAGGGAGAAAGTATAGGGAAAATGGGGTCGGGTCTTGAGCAGCAATAGTAGGGAGTGATAGAGGGGGGAGAAAATGGAGAACAGAGCAGCCGTGAATGGAAGGAATATAGAGGTTCCAAGTTTTTGAAGTTCTAGAGTTCTTAAGAGGCTAGAGTTCATAGAAGGGAAGGCGGAATACAATACATTCTAGGTTTTTGAGAGTTTTAAAAGCATAAATACAGTGCGACTGGTTTCTGTTAGCTTTGGTTTTGGTTTATCGCTTCTTCTTTAGTCGCGTCGTTACCTTGTTCGAGTCATCGCATTTGTTTCAAGTTGTATCGCTTCAGATCCTCGCCCCTTTTCACTGCACCTAAAAAGGTAATACGCCTCTCCTCATTACATTTCAGCTGTTCTTGATATTCGTTATAATTGTAAAACATGCTGTGTGATAGATCAACTGGAGACAATGTGGATACCTATCTTATTGTTCGTTCTGTTTTTTCCTAAAAATGCTGAAACTAGGACATTGATTGAAGTCCGTTTGTTAATCGCTCAAGCGATATATGAAGTTTAGTTGGTAAAGTTGTAACCTTTATGCTTAGACACTAATTTGCCGAAGTACTTGAAACTTGAGAGGGTCTGTTTTCATTGGTTTTGAAAGAAATGCAGATTATAGGCTTGAGAAGCCAAGTTCTGTCATCGATTGAGAGCTGCAGCCTATTTTAGAATGTTGTTTCAATGCCTACTAGTTCTGTTATGTTTTCATGAGTTTATATCTGCTTGGTTTGTTTGGAAGGTGTAAATGTAAGAGGGGGTCCAGGTAAGTATGGTGAAAGCTTTGTGAGCTGAGAGAGGGTCAGGGGTTTGTTTTTTTTTTTTTGATATGCAGGTTTTGTTTCTGTTAAAATGTAGGGTGAGCTTGTCCTGTTTCTGTTTTGTGTAGAGGAGCATAGGTTTGGGTAGTTGTTCAGCTTATGAGAAAGTGTGCAGCTGTGAGGCAAGTAGGCAGTGAGGGAGTATTGATGGTCAGGTGGATCTGAATGTTTGTGAAGGGTCCATGTGTTGTAGGACAGTTTTATGGTATGTAGCTGTTTGCTTGGTCTCTTTGTTTGCTGCAGGTGTATGAGAGTGTGAGGAGTTTGGAGTCAGTTTGGTCCTGGTGTTAAGTTGATTGGAGTTTCTGGAGTTGTGCTGTGTGTGTTCTGGTATGCTGAAGAGTCCAGGGGTGTTCTCCCTGATCTTTTGCCTGTTAGAAGAGGCTTGGAAGGGTTTGGGGTTTGCTTGGTTCTGCAGTTAGTCTAGCCTGCAGACCTGTTTCCTGGTTGTCCAGGAGTTCCAGGACTTGTGAGGGCTGTTCAGGAGGTATATTTGGTCCTAGGGAGAGGGGTGATGGTCCTGGTAAATGGGGTCTGGTTTCAGGTAGTAGCTTAGGTGCTGTGAGTTTTAGAAGAGTAGCAAGGATCAGAGAGGGTTCCAATTTGAGGTCTTGGGAGTGAAGGTTGTTCCTTTAGGCTTGAATTATCAAGGAGGGTTAGTAATTAAGCTTGGTCTTAGGTTCAGTAGGTTTGTGGCAGTTTAGTGTGTAATCAGTTTATGTTTAAGTTTTTTTTTGTTTTTTTTTGCCAGCCTGTGTCAAGCTCATCTCTTAATACTAGGCTAGAGTTTTCTCCCTGGATCTCCTTTTGTGCTTGTTTTCTTTATTTCAATTTCCATTTTAGGATTTTATATGTTTTGCTTCATGATAATCAAGTAAAAGGAACTCCCTCTTCTGTCCAAATGGTTTCTCCTAAGTTGATAAATGTTCTGCCTTGAATCCCCTGATTCCAGTTTCCTCTTGAGTTTTATTCCATGATTGAGCTAGATAATTGTTTCTATTTGGTAAGTTGAGCAGGCATTAAGTTCCATTTTTTTTCTCATATATGCATTCCCTGATTGATGGCTTAAGTTCCCTAAAGGTATTGAAGGTGTTGCTAATGAGGTTTGAAAGCGATTCAGGAGGCTAGGAAGGTGTTAGGGGCTGGTTTGGATGTGAGTTTTGGTCTGTTGCATGTGTATCTAGGAAGTGAGGGAGTTATATGTGATTCTGGTTTGCTTTAGGAGCCTGGATTTGGCTTTGGACAGTGCAGAGATGACAGTGGCTCAAAATTGAATTGTGTAGGAGGCAGTAGCATGTTTTTTTTAGGGTCAGGTTTGGTGTCTTTTAGCTTCTGGAGTGTGTTCAAGAGGTGCATGCTGTCTGTCTACTTGTTTCTCCGTTTGTGGTTCGGTTTATGCAGGGGATAGAAGTCTCATTCTTGCTTATTCTGTGGGAGTCTTTAGAGATTGTTTCCTTTAGAGTGGCAGGATCAAGCTTAGCATATCTAATTCTTGTTTGGTTCCTTGTTGATTGAAAGTTGTTAAAGAAAGTTTTATTTGAATTTTAAAGGGACCAGTAGGGTCTTTTATGGTTTTAACCAGTGATGGGCTAGTCCTCTTGTATATAAAGATTGAATTTTGGAAAACTTTTTGACTCAGATACCATTTTTAAGTATAAATTTCATATGTTAAATCATGGATGTTTAAGAATCGAGAAAAATGTCACCTTTTGAGTTTAAAAGAGTCTGTATCAGTTTACTATCGAAGTTGAATGTTTTAACCTTTATTAAATTATATGTTTCCTTTTTTTTTTCTTTTCTTTATTTTTGCGTTGGAGTTGCAATTGAAGATCCTCTTTGTCATATTGCAGTATGATTTCTTCTTATTAGGAAGTGGTCGAAAGAGTAATTTTCTTAAAGAAGCCTAGAGCTGGCAATTTAGTAGGAATGACTGCCTATTTAAGTTTTTTTTGTTTAATTGAAGGTTGAGTGCTAGCTGTAATTTAGTTGCTCGAAGTTGATGCCTAGTATTGAACCTTTGAATCGTTATCCTCTTTCAAAAGTCAAGTTTCTCTGTGTAAGTTGGTCCAAATTTGATTTGCATATCCCTGTTCCCGTTTTGCGCAAGTGATAAACGCTTAATGGCATGCCTGTTGGTTAACTATTCTATGGCGTTTACTGTCAAAATTTGTTAGTTAACCTTGACAGATTATTTAGCCGTGTTGCTTAGATTGCCTTTTTAAATTTCGTAAAAATTTGCTCTATATAAAGTTTGCTTAGTTTAATACTGATCCTTTTCTCTTTATTTGTTTGGCATGGATACAACTTGTGCGAGTTTCACTAACTCACAAGTAGGGATAATCCATTCCATTGGAGTCACTTGGGATCAAGGTCGCACTCAAGCTTTCAAGAAATGAAGACCTATAGAATTTTTTTAAAAAAATGCTTTGTTGAGTCATGTGATGTTTAGACTCATGGGCATAATGTATAAAAAAAAAAATTCAAGGCTCCCATGAGTTTTATCAATTTCCGGGTTCTTCTTCTAAACCTCCTCTTTCCCATCCTTAGAAATTGCATGTCTATAGGAATTCCCCGTAGATAATTATTTATTTATTTGATTGATTATGAATGAATGTTTAGTTATTTATTGAGTTATTTTGTGAATATTTTATTTCTTTAGAATCTCCATCTTATTTACGAATTGTGCATCTTTTAGTTAAATAATGCGTGCAATTAAAATTCGAAATTAATAAAAAGTAACTCAATTTTTTTATCCATGAAAGTGCAACTTCTTTCCAATTAATTGGTTTTCCTATTTTAGCAAAAAAAAATTATTTATTTATTTATTTATTTATTCATTTTCCTTCTTTCTTTCTTTTCTTTTCAAGTCTAAGTTTATTTAAATTCATATTTTTTTAAAGTATAATTTATTATAATCTTAGATTTTTAATATTAATCTTACACCATTTTATTGACATATTGAAAGTTAACATTTTGAGCTATTTTGTGAAAACCGAAGGATTAACCGTTATTTTACGGATTTTCGAAAGTGCTTTCAAACTGAAACCTTCTTTCGAAAATAATTGAACCTCTTACTTAGAATCTCTGAAAATAGACCATTTCCTTGAAACGGAGGAATTGCACGCATTATTTAATTAATTGGTTCCTAATTCTCCTAAATTAGGTGGCGACTCCAAAGAAAGCCCTTTGGAGTCCCATATTGTTGAACAATATACCCGAAACCTATCTTTTCCTTAAAGAAAAGGAAAATTTTTGGGGGTTCAACAAGCATCTCTGTCTCGCATCTATTACTAATGATCCTTGGGTTTGGCATAGAAAATTAGGTCATGCAAGCATGTCTCTAATTGAAAAACTTTCAAAGCATGATCTTGTCATTGGTTTACCAAAATTAAATTTCTCCAAAGACCATGTATGTGATGCATGTCAACTAGGTAAACAAACTAGAACATCTTTTAAAAGCAAAGACATTGTTTCTACTTCAAAGCCACTCGAACTTCTTCACATGGATCTGTTTGGGCCAACTAGAACTGCTAGCATAAATGGAAAGAAGTATGCATTAGTAATTGTTGATGATTTCTCTAGATTCACTTGGGTCATGTTTTTGTCACATAAAGATGATGCGTTTGCTAGTTTTGAAGTTTTCTGCAAAAAGGTGCAAAGAGAAAAGGGATATTTCATCACCACCATTAGAAGTGATCATGGAGGGGAATTTGAAAGCAAGATCTTTTAAGAGTACTGCAATACTCATGGGCTCACTCACAATTTCTCCTCTCCCCGTACTCCTCAACAAAATGGTGTTGTCGAGAGGAAGAATCGAACTCTTCAAGATATGGCAAGAACCATGCTGGTAGAACACTCCCTCCCAAATCATCTTTGGGCTGAAGCAGTAAGTACAGCTTGTCATATTCTTAATAGATGTCTCATCCGTCCTATCCTCAAGAAAACTCCCTATGAGCTATGGAAAGGTAAAAGGCCTAACATAAGTTACTTTCATCCTTTTGGGTGTAAATGTTTTATTCATAATAATGGCAAAGACAATCTTGGAAAATTTGATCCTCGCAGTGATGAAGGCATTTTTCTAGGTTACTCCAACACTAGTAGATCTTATAGAGAATTTAATAAGCGCACTTTATCTGTTGAAGAATCCATGCATGTTGTTTTTGACGATGCTTTAAAATCTGTCGAGAAAGGAGTTTCTGCAGATGATGAAGACGAGGTCCCATTTCATCCTCACATCTCAGAAAAACCTCTCAATACTGAAGCTCAAAAGGAAGTTCAGACTTCTGAAGAACCTGAGTCGACTAGTGAGGAAAATGAGTCAACCTTTGATGAAGAACCAAGAAATCTCGACTTTGTTGTTCCAAATGAATGGAAGAGTGATCCCGAGTACCCTCAGAAATACATCATTGGCGATCCAAGGGAAGGTATGAAAACCAGAAGAGCTCATAGTTCTAACATTGCTTTTATCTCGCAGATTGAACCCAAAAGAATTGACGAAGCTTTACAAGATGAATCATGGGTTCAAGCGATGAAAGAAGAACTTGATCAGTTTGACAAAAACGAGGTTTGGAAGCTGGTTCCAAGACCCAAAAAGAAGTCTATCATAGGGTCCAAATGGGTCTTTCGAAATAAACTGAACGAAGAAGGTAAGGTGGTAAGAAACAAGGCTCGTCTAGTCGCTCAAGGCTACTCCCAAATAGAGGGAGTCGACTATGATGAGACATTTGCCCCTGTAGCTAGGCTTGAATCCATTCGTATGTTACTGGCTTTTGCTTCTTTCAAACAATTCAAACTCTTTCAAATGGATGTGAAAAGTGCGTTTCTAAATGGATTTATAAAAGAAGAAGTATATGTTAAACAACCCCCTGGTTTTGAAAATAAAAATTTTCCTCACCACGTTTTCAAACTCTCCAAAGCTCTCTATGGACTCAAACAAGCTCCGAGGGCTTGGTATGAAAGGTTAAGCTCTTTCCTACTAAGTCACGGTTTTTCCAGAGGCAAAAGTGACAGAACTCTATTCATTCAAAAGACCTCTAATGATATTCTGATCATTCAAGTATATGTTGATGACATAATTTTTGGAAGTACTAACGCCCAATTATGCAAGAAGTTTGAGATCCTAATGCAGGGAGAATTTGAAATGAGTATGATGGGGGAGTTGACTTACTTCCTAGGACTCCAAATCAAACAGCATCAAGAAGGAATTTTTGTGAACCAATCCAAGTACACAAAAGAATTGCTCACACGATTTGGCATGGCAGACGCCAACATAGCTAAAACTCCTATGAGTCCAGCCACTCATCTGGTAAGAGATGAAAAAGGTACTAGTGTAAATTCCACTGTCTACAGAGGTATGATTGGCTCTCTTCTCTACTTAACTGCTAGTCGACCAGATATCATGTTTGCTGTATGTAAATGTGCTAGATTCCAGTCAGCTCCTAAAGTTTCTCATCTAACGGCAGTAAAAAGAATTATACGCTATCTTGCTGGAACTATTTCTTATGGTCTGTGGTATCCCTTCACAAAACACTTTGATCTCATTGGTTTCTCAGATGCTGACTACGCAGGTGACAGGGTTGATCGAAAAAGCACCAGTGGGGCAAGTTTCTTCTTAGGAAAATCTCTTGTCTCCTGGCATAGCAAAAAGCAAGATTGCACTGCTCTTTCTACTGCCGAATCAGAATATGTTGCACTAGGACACTATTGCACTCAACTTCTCTGGATGGCTACTCAACTATCTGATTATAACTTGTTCTTTAAACCTATCTCTATTCTATGTGATAATACTAGTGCCATTGAATTATCCTACAATCCTGTTGATCATCCTAGAACTAAGCATATTGATGTTCGTTATCATTTTATCCGTGATCATGTTCAACTAGGTGATATTGATATTGCATTCGTTAGTACTGATTTTCAATTGGCAGATATTTTTACAAAACCCTTGCTTGAAGATCGTTTTTGCACTCTAAGAGATGTACTTGGAATTATTTCGGATCCCTGTTCAAAAGCATAATTTTTTCGCATGCATCTATTTTTTAAAATTAAAACAAAAAAAAAAGATTTTTTATTTATTGTCCTTTTCATCAGCTTTATTTCTTACCATGTATGTGTATATTTACCTATAACCTCCTGTTCTGTCATTATTACTTGTCATTATTACAGTCGTCGATTTTCTTTTCCAAGACTCTCAGAGAAGTCACGTCGGTCTATCTTCCTGACGCTGCAGTAACCTTTCCCATCACTATTTCTTTCCCTCACGCCTTTTCATATCTCACTCACACCCTCCACCTTCCTCGACCCTCTCACTCCCTTCAACTACTTAAAAAGCCCTTTTCCCTGAATCACTTCTTCACCATATTTTCTCAAATCCTACTCTTCATCTCTTCTCCCATGGCGAAAAAATCCACTATCTTTTCCCGTCGTAGCCAACGTGCTAAGACCAAAACTCAAAACCCTTCCACCCCAGTTCACATTGACTCTGACCACTCTGAGAATACCACTTCCAATTTTCCTACTCCCTCTCGGAATACAAAACTTGGAAAAGGCCCATGCACAGTGATTTTGATGATACAGAGGGTGTTAAAAGGGCTAAAAAGGAATTCTCTCTTGCCGATCTTGATGAAACCCTTGACTTTTGGGATTCTTCTGCTCATGAAAGGTTGGAAGCCCTCAAGGAAAAGCCCCTTGCCCATGGCCGCATTGTGGACTTGGATCTTCTGGAGTCTCTCAACTGTGATATCAAACATTTTTTTGCTGACCAAGAATGGACAAATTTCTTCTCTTCTGACCCTGTTGATGTCCCTGAAGACCTGGTAAGATTATTTTATGCAAACCTTCGCCCTTGTCCTAGTGATGGCATTGAAACTATGGTCCTGAACACTAGAATTGTTATCACCAAAAAGATCCTCTGTCGAATTTTGGGCTGTAAGTTCTCTGGCTACTCTGTTTTCTTCAAAAACTCTTGGCCGTCTGACTTTGAAGTTACTTTTGAACAAGCAAAAGCATGCATGTGTGAAAAATCTGATGATATCCCTGATGGTCACTTAGGTCCTCTAGACTTGCCTTTTTCTGTGCGTGTTCTTGCTCACATTGTTGGTACTACCCTGCTGCCCCGCACTGGATCCCTTAGCTCTCTCTCTCAGCGTGACGCTCTGATAGTTTATTGTCTTTTAACGAACAAAAAATTGGACCTTGGTGCTTGGATAATTGAGTATATGCTAGAAAGTATTGCTGACTGTGCCTCTCTACCTTATGGACTTCTGATTTCTAGAATTTTACATTTTTATCGTGTTGATACCTCTGCTTGGAAAACTATGTATGTGAGTGCTTGTTACAATTCTCGTGCGTTTGCTTCCATGGGCTATATTCATATTGATGAGAAATGGGTAAGAAAGGAAGCTAAGGCTGTCAAAACTCCTGGTGATCAAGCTGGTCCTTCCCGGCCAACTAGTCCATCTTTGCCTCCTCAAAAATCTGCAGAGGATGTCAAAGACATCATTGACCTACTACTCAGTCTGCACCTTAAAGAAGACAAAGCAGCAGAAGAGGTGAACGAAGTCAAGATGGATGTTGGGAGATTCAGCCTCAAATTGGATACAGCTGTGACAAGCTCTGATGCTGCTGTTCGTAGGCTTCATGCTCGCCTGGATGCCATCTCCACAGATATTCAGGGACGCATTGTCCAATTGGTGCTTTAGTTGAGCTATGGGTGCTTTAGCTTGGGCGCTCACATCCAAAAGGTCATATGTTTGAATCCAGACAACTACGATTATTTTTTTTTACAACAAATTGTACTTGTGGACCTGAGCACCCACCACGTTCAAATTCTGGATCCGCCATTGGTCTCGGCGCGAGGTTCTTTTGTTGGCGTACTTTACGGGAAATTGCCCGCATTCTCTTCTCGTACAAGGACTGCAAATGGACCTTGACATTGTCCTAATTCATCATATTTTCCATAATATTCACCACCCCTATCAGACCTAATGATTTTCACCTTTTTGTCTAATTGTCTTTCAACCTCATTAACGTACACCTTAAGAGCGTCGGTAGCCCTGATAAGATCCTCTTCATCGGTGGAATTACATTCTTCATATGCCTTCTCATCTAAGTCCTCCTCAGACATATTTTCCTGATAGTCTCCATGGCTTTGAATCATATTCACTAGATCATCTTCCTCTTTATCCTCCATATTATTAGTTCGCTCTTGAAATATCAGGTTGTCATCATTCCGTCGCCAAGCACCTAACATCCTTTTTTAATTTTTTGATTGGAGACGGAATTCCATCACCTATTTGTTCAGCTTTTTTGAATTTTGAATTTCAAAACTTAAAAGTCCTAGCGCCAATTTGCCTATAAACCTCTTTTAAGTACCAGCAGCAGCAGGGACACATTTCCTCAAAAACCCTCAAATGGAGCGTAATAATTTAAAAGGTGTTAGGACCAACATGTAAATATTTTTTGGCTATACGTAATAATATAGAAGGTGTTTGGACCAACATGTAAATATTTTTTGGCTTATTTATCTATTTGGCGGTGAGGACTGGCCAAGACCATATAAAGAGTCCAAAGAAACTCATCCCCACCGATGTGGGACAAATTCAATACCCCGCACGCCCAGGCCTTTGGCAACTGGTGGGTGGACAATATAAGATGGGGGCTCAACATCGGGTGAACAAAATTGGGATGGGTCTAGCTCTATACCATGTTAAAGAAAATAGACCTTGGGCCTAACTCAACCCCAAAAGCTAGCTCAAGATAGCTCATGAGGTAAGAACTGCCTAATACCATATAAGGAGTCCAAAGAAACTCATCCCCACCGATGTGGAACAAACTCAACATAAGTTGGTCATTCCTAACGTATGACTTTTTAGCTTATAAATATTTTATGTTTAAAATGAAATTGAGATACATATGCAAGTTCGTATTTTTTTAATCAAATAGATTTTTTATATGAAAGTTGACCATAAGTTCTTTTATAATTGATTTATTAGAAGTTCCAGAAATGTATGCGATCCAGTGAATAACTCTATGAACGAATAATCGACTTGAAAAATGGAAAGATAATCGACTTGAAAAGTGGAAAGATTTATACAATTACACATTTAGTCACCACTTCGTCCCTAATAAATACAAATATGTTAGACTAGAGGGGCAATGCCCATACTATGCACGGGCCCAACATGTTAAAGTAGCTAATTGTTATTCCAATTGTGTTCCGGATAGTAAACATAGTCATGAATTGAAATAAAAATGGGTATGCACAATCGAAAGAGTATTACATGAGTTCTTTTTAACACTACGTGAAACACACACACACACACACACACACACAAGGACATAACAGTTTTCTTTCTATCAAACGCCAAATCAACAGCTTCAACTTCTGTGTCCTCTTCAATATTTGCAGAAGTTGTTATCAAAGTGTAGAGTGCTTAACTCAATAATTTCAGGCCCATTTTCTTTTCTTCAATAGAGGCCTGGTACTGCAGCATATGGTTTACATGAAGTAAAGCTTAAGGACTTAACATTTTCAAGTTACTCTCGTGTTAAAAAAAATACAAAAGATTGGAAACAACAATGAGAAACCACATCGAAAACCTTCAAGATGAGAGCAATAAGAATTCTTAAAAATGATAAGGAGCAAGCATCATTTGGAAGTTGGCTACAATAAGTCTAGTCTTAAGTCTATGAATCATTCTTAGAGACACAACTAAAGGGATAAGTTAGCCAAATTTACAAAATGATATTGCCTTGCAAAGTGTTACCTTCCCCTTGTTCTGCTGGTGGAACCATTCCTCCAAACATCTACCAGATCACTAAACCTTTCAGATAATAAGAACTCTGGTAGCACATCATGACGCATAATGTGGACAACAAGCAAGTAAAGAAAGAAGAATGTTGGGTTAAAGATCATGGGAGAGGTATGATTCACCATTGAGAGGGAACTCATAAAATTAGTCCTTGTCATCTTTTTGATAAAAAGGACTATTCCAAAAGCTTCAGACAACGTCAAATAGACCAGCACAAGTTTGTTATGCCCATCAATCTTTTGATAGCGAGTTGCCTAAATGACTTATGCTGGTTTTGAAAAATCATTGCAAAATCATTATCCAAGAAGTACTTATATTACTTAATTCCATGTGACATTTTGGGAAGCGCCGAATTCTATTGGATATTTAAGAAACTTCAACAGATTTTTCACTGAAAAGTTAATCCCACAAAATCAGTAACTTGGGTAGCTTATACAGTTAGAAAATTACATTTAGTAGTTTTTCCATTAAATTGCTAGTCATATGCACATATGCAAGCATTACGCATAACTAAAGACATTGCACATAATATAACAAGACCAAACACAACAAATAAACAGTAGATACGTAACCTAAAACCCATCTACGTAGTAGTTTTTAAGCATTTTTTCATTTCCATCAACCCATAACATGTACCTCTGCAGGGTTAGAAATTAATCAGTCGACAAATTAAATTACCCTAGACTTTTTAAAGGTTAGGCAGGACACTCCTACAATCATGCAAGGTTTCAGCATTTATCATTAGGAAGTGTGCATTCTTGCTAGTAACCAATCGTTTGAAACCTCACTCTCGGCATAATGGACCAGTGAACCTGGAAAGCAAGAAAAGAGACACCAGATAGAGATACAAACCATATAGATAGACTGATTGAAAGGGGACTGATTGCTTTTTTAGTTACAAGTTATAACTTGCAACATAACTTTTTTTGAAAAAGTAATAACAATCAAATTTAAAGTGCAGGAAATAATACTCTGATATTTACATACTTTCCCTCTGTATCCATTCAAGGAGTCCTTGAGTTCATACAGGTCCGCAAAATGACTTCCACAACAAAGAGGAACTCGAGCAAACATTTTTCTTTATCCAAGCATTACGCTATAATTTTTCTCCTTTAGCAATCCACCTTGGTTGTTACACAGACCTGATATTTTCAGCGTTATCCTTAGTCAATGTTATCACCATTAAGTGTCATATGTGATTCCAGAATTTGGAAGAGAAAAGAAGATCAATTTAGCTAAAATTTTGAGAATATTCAGATATTTTAGGCATAGATTGAAACATGGCTGCATCTAAGAATCATCTCTTTTAGGTGCAATTTTTTCCCAGATCAATGTGCTCAATGCTATCGTAATTTGTACCGTGAGTTGAAGATTTCCATAGAAGCATAGTTGAACAGAAAGACCAAAAATCAAATATTCAAACTCCTACACATTGAATCAAAAAAGAAATGTAGAACACAAATGCAAAAAGAATTTCGTAGGCAAATGAATATCGTAAATCAAGTCTCTAAAAATAGAATCGGAGTTTTACACTCCAACCAAGAAAGAATAGTGGAAAACCAAGCAAAATTCAGAAATAATAGCTTCCTGTATTTACAGGTTTTTTTATGGTATCACCTATCATGTTGATTGAGATTCATGTGCATTTCGTAGATAAATAATAGTATGAATCTAGAGAATAAACAAATCCAAAAACAGCGGTGTAAACAAACTTGGAAGTTCCTAATTTTGGTAGCCCCAGGTACGTCTTTTTTTTTTTCCTTCCAAGTCAGAAGTATATTTTGTCCCCTCGAGTCCAAATCGGAAGTTCCTAATTAACTCAAAAACAAACTTATACCAAAAACTATCCTAAAAGACAAATTAATATGTTTTAAAATGAATCAGTTGAAATAATGCCATCGAGGATTCATATATCCTGTATTTCCTAAAAATGTATTTCAGGTTTTACAATTAAATTTATATTTAGTTGAGTCTAAGGCGACCGTTTTATATGTTATCGGTTGATGAGCAATTTACGTTGTCAAGTAGTCGATTTTTAGGGCCTTAATTCGAAGACAATGCAAATGTCAGTTATGAAGAGATAAATGGACAAATCTGATGTTATAGTCAAAAATGAACAATCCGAAGACACACATAATCCGACAAATTGAGGTAAACGATGAATAAACAATTTACGATGATCTGATTTCGGGCAAGTTTCTACCGAAGACAAACTATATATTAAATTCGTTTGACGTCGAATATTTGATTTTAGATAGATTCGATGACAAATATAATGATAAGTAAATGTGATCGACTAGAATGTATTCAATCAGATAACAATGCGATCGAAAAGCAACAATAGCAATTCAGTTGATATGTTCGATATCAATAAGCAAATTAAATAGTGGACCAATTATACGATCAAGGTAACGGTAACAGATTAATGGGATCGAGTGCGATGAATCAAAGTAGCAAGTAATGGTAATAGCATGTAATCAGCGGAACAAACAATAATAAATAAATAAATAAATAAATAAGTAAAAGCTTATTGTATTGAAGAATCGGAGGTTGGTGCTTCAATGGAATAGATGAATCTGCTTCCACGCTTGAACCAAACCACGATTGGGATTTAATACAAGGTTTGCTTGGATGATGAACGTAGATTAATTATGATATGATCTGAGAACAACAATAGTGTAATGAGTAAATGTATAGCAGAAGAATGAGAGTAATATTCAGATGAACGTGTCCTCAAATGTAGAGAGTAAGGCCCTTTTATAGCTTGAAGTGGAGATGACCAACC
This sequence comes from Petunia x hybrida, assembly GCA_037355625.1. Lineage (NCBI taxonomy): Eukaryota > Viridiplantae > Streptophyta > Magnoliopsida > Solanales > Solanaceae > Petunia > Petunia x hybrida. The sequence goes on from JBBBVM010000035.1 coordinate 7,974,362, forward strand.
CTAGAGGAGCTCTTGACTTTTCACGTTTCTTCAACAGTCCATACCCCATGGAATGCGCTGGTTCTGTTCCGATAAAAAAGGAGATAAGGTCAGTTATCACTATCCAAACAGCTGTCTTGAACTTTCCGATCACGCCACGTTGTAAACGATCACATCACTTCATCGAAGTCGTTCCACATCGGTCTTCTCAAAATACGTCTTCGGAACCAACCATGGCCTTATCGCACAATCGAACACATTCATCGTGATCGAACAGAAATCAACCACTACAGATAGTCCCCCAACTTGTCAAGTCGTGTGTCTGTAAAACTTGGCAAGTGGCTTGACATTTTGAGCGGGAAAACACGTGGAGCGTTTGTATCCCTCCATTTTGAAACGTCAAGCTGTCGCTTCAACTTCCCATCGCCGCACGTGTCAGAGATCGTGCGGGTGGCAGTTTTCATCGGTTTTCGAGGCAATGATGGCTCTTGCCTTATAAATACCAACTTCAAAACTCACTTTTCAAACTTTACCACTTCCAAATCTCTTAAAATTCTCCAACTTTTCTAAGCAAGTCTCAGAAATTTCTCGCTAATTCTTGTCACTTCTGCTCCAGGTTTTTTAAGAAGTTTGTTTAAATCATCAACTTTGCACCTTGATAATGTCTACTTCTTCTTCTCAAAACGTCGCTAATGTTGAACTTGCCTCTGCCGCGGCAGCTGCCGCCGTAGCCCCGCCGCAGTCTGACTTGGTGGTGGAGCAGACTTCCACCACCGCTGGTGCTTCAGTGGATAAAAAATGCAAGAAACGAAAGGAAAGAAAGGTGAAAGACTTTGGACCCAAAAAGTCGTACTCAGAAATTCTTCCGAAAAAGTTCACTTACGAGAACGACTGCAAGGTCAGTGTTCAAAGTGAAGCGGAACAAAGTAAAAAGAAGAATATTCCCATCGATATGGTATACTGTGCGATCACACCGGAGGCAATACCACGAGTTCGAGAAGAGTGTGGTTGGAAGGTTGGTGACATTGATGTGAGGTGTCGTCCAAGAAAATCGACTTTGGCTACTTACGTCGAAGGTCATTCAGTAGTGCTTACCTACCCCCTTTACCATCGGTTTTACTCTCCCGGTCGATAACGTGATCGAGGAATTTTACAGAATGTACAACGTTTGCCTTGGGCAACTTTCTCCGGCGATATGGAGAACGATAGTGATTATGAGATGGATTGCGGAGAAGGCGGAAGTAGAGTTAACACTTCGCCACATTCTCAACATCTATTCTCCTCGAGTTTACAAAGGAGGAGTGATAAACTTGGCCAAACGAGGTTAGCGGGCCCTGATATCCGACAACGATGACGATCTTCGGGGGTGGGATCAACGATTTGTTTTCATTCCTATGGAGCAATAGACTGACCCCGGAAAGGAGCTGCTCCCGAGTGTTTGGAACCGAACACGTAAGTGCTTTGTTCGTTTCTCCCTTTTTTGAATGAATCCGCAGTTTTAACCTTAGATTTTCTTCCCAAATTTTTTCAGCCAATAGTGTCTTATTCGATCAAGTTGCGGACATCATACCGTGGTTGATCAGAGTGCTTGACAAGACATCCAACGACCAGAGGGCTTGGAAACTGGTCGCGGCCCTGAAAACCCTTAAAGCCAAAAATCATGGTAAGTTCTCTTTCGAACTTGTGTTGAATTTGTAACTTGACTCGTCCCTTAGATAATTTTGATAATTTCCAAATTCCCACAGGTATCACAGGTGCCAGAGGTGAGCCAAGTGATAAGGAGGTGGAAATCGAGGGCGGCGAGAAAGCCGATGACGCTCCTCCGAAGAAGAAGAAAAAGAAATCTTTTCAAGAGTTGAAGAATAAGTACTTGCCCAAGGTGGTGGAGAAAGGGCAGGGGTAGCTCATCGGCTACGCCCCAAACCATTGAGGATGTGATTGCTGGAACAAGTTCAGCGATCGCAGCGGCGAAAGCCGCCGAAGGAACGACCTCGGTTATTGACATCGAGGGAGAAGAGACGGGGACGAATCGGGATCTGACCGATTAGTGAAGCGTCCCAAGAAGCCTGTAAAGGAAAGACTCCAGGAGACAGCCATCCAACTCAAAGTGGCTGAACAGAGGGATCTTTCAGTTGATGATTATCCCCTCTACCTTGTAGCCGAAGAAGTTAATTCGGGCTCAGGAGGCCTGCCCAGCAGAGAAGGTGCCATCGTTTCTTTGGGCGCCATACCTGAAACTCGAGGGGAAATGATCGAGGCCTTTGATCGCGAACTCGAGGAAAGGGATCCAACGAAAGGGAAGATGCCAGCTTTGGATCGGCCGATAGCGACGACGAAGTCCAAATACGATGAAGAAACGGGGTCATCGTTCTTTGGTGCGGATCATGCTGATCCGATAGTACCTTTTCCTCGAGGCGAAGAAGCTGCTGCCTTTGCCGCTTTGGGCGAATCCAAAACAAGGGGCCTTAGATCGCTAAAGATAGAAGTGCCGCCCAATGTTGATTTGCTTAGATGCCCAAAGCGGCTGGCGGATTACCTGTTTGATGTCATTGGCCCAATGGAGCAAGCTCGACTGAACACGCACGAAGACCTGAGTTTGCCTTCACAAATTTCTTTTGGTGCCTTTAGGGTAAAGTCCATACTTGCTAAATTTTCCTTCCTTCTACTCTGCATTGATTTCTTATAAACTTCTGATTTTTTATAAACTTCAAATGTGACTTGTTTTCAGAATTGCATAATGGCGATCGAGACCGCCGATCGGATTCGTCAGCTTCAGGATGGGGCTAAAGTTTTAAACGAGCAAATCATCCATCTTACTTCGGCTGGGGAGGAATTGCATCGGAAGTTGAAAGCCGCGGAGGCCAAGTATGCTGAACTCTTGGCCAACTTCGACAAAAATATGAATGAGCATGCTCTTCGTCAATCGGAGTTGGAATCCCAAATTCGAGCTTTGAACGCACAGCTGAGCGAGCATGAAGCCAATTCCGATCTAAAATTGGCCGAAATCAACTCTGCTTTGGAGAGCAAAGATCGGGAACTAGCTGAAAAGTTTGAAGAGTTGAACGTTCTCCGCAAAGGCAACGAGGATTTAAAGGTTCAAGTTGATAGCCTGTCGGAAAGGAACCTGTTGCTTCAAAAGGAGTCCAGCATCTTAAGGCGTGAACTCGAGGAAGAGTTTGAAACGAAGAAGGACCTTATCCTTGCCGAATCAAGGCGTGACGTCCTTAGAGAGATGCTGGATCGAGACATTGATGTTCCTGCCGAGCTAAATGATGCCATTGCCATCGTGCGGTTGGCTCGTGAAGATCATGGTCTTCCAGCAAGTTCCTCCGATGAAAGTTCTGATGGGGATGGTGATGAATGAACTGAAGCTGTTGTTATTTCAGTCGTTTTTGAAATTTGGTGTAATGTGGTCGCTTGGACCCGTAAATATTTTTCAATGAATGAATTGTTTTCGACTTTTCTTATCGCTGCATTGTTTTTCGAAGATGACTCAATTTACTCGTTCGAAAGTTGATGTTTCGCGACAGTTGTCGGAAGAAATATGATTGGGGCCCAATGTTTAGTGCGTAGTAAAGAATGACGTCTCACTTTTACGTAATGCACTCCTCGAACATTTTTAGGTTCGGAATAAAGATTCTTTGAACACTTGGTGATAATTTTGGAATTGTAAAATTCGCTAACATTAAAACCGATCACACAAGTCGACAAACGTGAAAAGTCGAAAATATGACCAAGTGTTGTGTATTACTGAAGTATGAGCCGCTATTGGGCGTTTAATACATTTTCGGATCGTACGATTCGATCGATTACATGATGTGGCCGTTTGAAGGCACAGAGATTTTTGATCGCTAACGGATCGTGTACATATCATACAACTCATCTTAAACAAATAGCTCCCGACTCTGAATAAAAGCGTCAGGGTTTTTAAAAACTTCGACAAGGTTGAATCTCTAATTCGATTTAAAGTACGAACGAGTCCCCAGTCCGAGTGAGCGTTGGGATCTTGAATCTTTTGTCAAGTTTTGGACGAGTCCCCAGTTCGAGTGAACGTTGGGATCTTTGAGCTTGTTGGATTTCGAACGAGTCCCCAGTATTGTCTTTAATCGATTTCGTTTCTTCTCTTGACGGGAAGTCCCCGATTTCTGGGCAGTCCCCAGTATCCAACAGTGACCATCCTACTAACTCCATCCCCCCAGTGTTTGGGTGTGAAGGATGAGCAGTCGAACGCTGGTCCTCGCTTTCGATACCTGAAACAGAATCATTGAAAGACAAAAATCGAGAAAGCCGTTATAGATGAAGACCACGTTAGAATGTTCGTCAGACTTATCGACCCCGATCGGAGCGTTTTGAGCTCAAGTATTCGTGGGTGATGTTTGTCATCACTCGATTCCAACTATGCCTATCATCTAAAAGTGTCAGTATCAAATAATCGATCAAACAATTACTTCCGATGGAGAGGAAATAAAAAATAAGAGAAATTAGAAAATGAAATTTGATGATACCGTAGGGTTTAAAAGTAGTATTTCTTCAATTGTGTGATATTCCAATTGAAGTCGACTGGCTTGCAGTCCATTGTTTCGAGCTAGTATGAACCTTTTCCGACTACTGCCTTGACTCGGAAGGGTCCCTCCCAATTTGCTCCTAATTTACCTTCGTTGGGTTCATCCTCTTCAAATGATTTACCAAATTCGGTGTCGATATGCAAAAAATACTCCGTCACCTTTGGAGGTAGTGGTCGATCTTTTGGAACCGAAGATGCATTCGATTGCCCTCTCTTCGGCTGATTTTTCGAACTACCAGCTTCGTGGTTGTTGCTCCCCATTCGAGGAAAACTGTAGGGTTCCCATCGTTGGTCCCTGTAGTTTCGCCTGTCGTTCTCGACTCCCCGTGGTGGAGGTCGATCATACTGATGATTATTTCGGGCCAACTGTAACTCCTCCTCCTCAGCCCTAATCCTTGGTTCGCACTCACGATATAGATCGTCGAACGTCCATGCATTGATTTCCCTAAGACGATCCTTCAACTTCCACGCTTCTATTGAATCAGTGCGCAAATTATTGGCAAAAGTCAAACAAGCCAACCTTTCTTCGAGATTTGGGATGTGAATCTTTTCATCATTGAACCGTTTCACAAATTGTTTGATAGTTTCCCCGGGCCGCTGCCTAACATTCAAGATATCTTCCACCCTTGGCGCTATCTTTTTTGCTCCAGTATGTGATCGAATGAACTTAGCCGCCATATCATCGAAATTCAGTATCTCGTTTTCAGGTAGCTGCAGATACCATTTCAATGCTGCCCCTTTCAACGTTTCACAAAACTTTTTAAGACTGACCGAATTGATCTCCTCTGAAGTCAGGTCGTTCGCCTGAACTGCAACCGAAAACATATCAATGTGATCCCTCAGATCTGTGGTTCCATCGTATCTCAAACATTCAGGTAACTTGAAAGTTTTAGGAATGGGTAGTGGGGCTGCACTTGCTGGAAACGGACGCTTTGAAAGATTTCTTAGCGACCTCGTCTGTTAACTTCGGAACACCTGGTAGTTTCTCCATAAATGATTTTATTTCATTGAACTTTTTATCCACTGTGTCATTCAGCAGAGTTTGCATCGTAGCCAACATTCTCACCTCTGTCGTAACGGAGGTCGGAGCTCCCGTAGCCACGGCGGCCGTACCCGATCCTCCAGATCCGACCCCCGCTGCAAGTCCCCCTGTTACGGCGCCCTGAGGAACCGAAGTCGGAATGCTTGCGGGGGGTGTGATCGGGGAGGTGGGCGCTCTGTTTCCGATAGAGCTAGACAGGACCTTCAACTGTTCTTGTATCATTTCGAACTGAGCGTCATGCCTTCTCAAATACGCCAATAATGCCGCATTTGCATCACCTAGCTCAGTTTCGACCGCGGGTTCCTTACCGGGTCTTCGTCCTTGGGGCGCGTTCAGCTGTGAACCAGTAGGAATGTCGTCCTGAATCGGATCCTGCTCGTGATTGGTAGACTCATCGACCGCTTCAGCGTTGGTCGGAACATGAACCCCGTCATTGGGATTGAGCTGTTGTTGACCGTTCAAGGCGGTGGTAACGTCGATGTTACGTTCATCTGCCATTTCAAGACAAAAAAGCAAACGTAAGTAGTATCAAACGATTCAAATTTCGGAATAAATCGATTGCCTAGACCCCACGGTGGGCGCCAAATTGTATTTCCTAAAAATGTATTTCAGGTTTTACAATTAAATTTATATTTAGTTGAGTCTAAGGCGACCGTTTTATATGTTAATTCGATCGGTTGATGAGCAATTTACGTTGTCAAGTAGTCGATTTTTAGGGCCTTAATTCGAAGACAATGCAAATGTCAGTTACGAAGAGATAAATGGACAAATCTGATGTTATAGTCAAAAATGAACAATTCGAAGACACACGTAATCAGACAAATTGAGGTAAACGATGAATAAACAATTTACGATGATCTGATTTCGGGCAAGTTTCTACCGAAGACAAACTATATATTAAATTCGTTTGACGTCGAATGTTTGATTTTAGCTAGATTCGATGACAAATATAATGATAAGTAAATGTGATCGACTAGAATGTATTCAATCAGATAACAACGCGATCGAAAAGCAACAATCACTTGATATGTTCGATATCAATAAGCAAATTAAATAGTGGACCAATTATACGATCAAGGTAACGGTAACAGATTAATGGGATCGAGTGCGATGAATCAAAGTAGCAAGTAATGGTAATAGCATGTAATCAGCGGAACAAACAATAATAAATAAATAAATAAATAAATAAATAAATAAAGCAGTAAAAGCTTATTGTATTGAAGAATCGGAGGTTGGTGCTTCAATGGAATAGATGAATCTGCTTCCACGCTTGAACCAAACCACGATTGGGATTTAATACAAGGTTTGCTTGGATGATGAACGTAGATTAATTATGATATGATCTGAGAACAACAATAGTGTAATGAGTAAATGTATAGCAGAAGAATGAGAGTAATATTCAGATGAACGTGTCCTCAAATGTGGAGAGTAAGGCCCTTTTATAGCTTGAAGTGGAGATGACCAACCCTAGAGGAACTCTTGACTTTTCACGTTTCTTCAACAGTCCATACCCCATGGAATACGCTGGTTCTGTTCCGATAAAAAAAGAGATAGGGTCAGTTATCACTATCCAAACAGCTGTCTTGAACTTTCCGATCACGCCACGTTGTAAACGATCACATCACTTCATCGAAGTCGTTCCACATCGGTCTTCTCAAAATACGTCTTCGGAACCAACCATGGCCTTATTGCACAATCGAACACATTCATCGTGATCGAACAGAAATCGACCAATACATATCCAAACTGAATTAGTTTGAGATTCAAGCATAGGTGTTACCGTATTTCAACCCTATGCTTTCCCTACTCTAACACAGATGCAACTTTTTGTTCCTGAAAATTTTTCAGCTTGCGAAGATAATTTCACAAACATAGTTCTCTTCTGCAGGTAGGGTATTTCCAAAAATTTTGAGACCAAAGTAGATACAGGAAACCTAAAACAGAAAGCTGTATAGAGTAAGGAAGCACTACTGTGTAGCATATCATATTTGAAGCAATTGCTTGAAAATACTTTCTATAAGATGAGATTTTCCAAAAAAAAATTACACATTCTTGAGCAGTAATTAGGCGCAACAGTTCCGTGCAACTTCTTCGGTCATGTGCATTTCTAGCGTGAAGTATCGACTCATATAGCGACTCTTTACATTCTTTCGCAGATTCGGCTAATCTCCATTTCTAATTGCTGGCGTGAAGTACTTTCTGAGATGTCATCAGCAAACATGCTTACAAGACATTGTACTGTTGACAACTTTTAATGTAGTTGTCTGTGGAAACAATGATTCTATTGTACTGATGGTTCAACAACACAATGAATAGCAGTGCTTAAGGAAAAGAGCTTACGCACAAAGAGCTACAAAATTTCAATGTTATTCAAGATATTGATCGCTCAATATTAGGTCCCAAATGGCGCTAACGGGAATAAAATGAAAAGTTCTAGCACTCGACTGCTGTTACAATGAGACCAGAACAGCAATTTTACACACAAAGGGTGGATTGGAAAGATACTTTTTATCTAATACCTGAAATTATCAGCTCAAAAACTTACTAAAGCAAAAATAATAAGAAAAACAAGGGACTGAAAACATCACCTCGTCAAAGTGAATTATGAGAAAGTAAATACACCAATAAGTAAAACAATGAACTAGTTAGTGAAGCTAATATTAATGAAGAAAACAATGTAGAGTCAGCATTACTGCAAATTCTAACTTGAACCTTTTTCTTTGGCTTCATTTGTAACCGCATCAGTTACTAAAGCCATTGGTCTTTCATCTATAACCTCATCGATTATCCCAAACTCCTTGGCTTCTTCAGGGGTCATGAAATAATCCCTATCCATATTCTTCTGAATTGTTTCTAGAGGTTGACCCGTATGCTTTACATACAAGTCATTCAAAGTATCCCATACCCGAACAATCTGTTTTGTGTGGATTGTCAAATCTTTAGCCTGCCCGCTATATCCTCCAGAAGGCTGATGAATCATAATTGTAGCATTAGGGAGAGCTCGCCTCTCACCTTTGGCCCCCGCAGCTAACAGTAGGGATGCCATTGAAGCTGCTTGACCTAGACATATAGTATTAATTGGAGATCGAATATACTGCATCGTGTCATAGATAGCAAGACCTAGGCAAAACAAAAAAGATAAACTGAGTCAGTGTTTCAGGAAAACAATCCAATGTTTTTAATGACATAAGTGAAAAATGATCTTGCAATTTTGCCATGAATTAGATAAAGAACAATAAACCTCAAGTCCTATTTTAGCTTCAAGTTTCATCGCGGCCCTAATGCCAGACCTTTTCGTTCAAGCCCTTTTTAGATAAGGTAGTATTATTGAGTAATGGTAACAAGGGAGTGCTGGTAGTTACATCCAAAAGTATCAACCTAAAGATAAACTTCACAGGTTGTATAGTGAGCTGATAAAGCTCTTAAGCTTTAACCACAGAAATAGAAGTATCAGCTAAATAATCTGACCAACATAAAAGCATTCATCGCAGACCCAAGCATATCATTAACCAACTTTGCATACATTATACGACTGTCTAGTCCAAGCTGAAAAAACAAAAAAAAAACCCCGTAATGTTCAGGTTCATTATTAGCACAATGACGCTTTCATTTGTTTGAAAAATGACAATCTTTTGCGAAGGTATTCCAACTAGTCAATAGTAAGACCCAAGTGATCGTTATAAGGTGAGTTAAGATCTGCTACAAAACAAGTATGTTTAATGTTATTGCAGGCTCTATAACTATTAGGCACATCATTTTGATAAGTAAAATTTAGGCAAATTGAATTTATCAAATCGTTCTGACAGTCATAACGCTGATCGCACTTTGGAATCAAATCATAGATGACAGTAGTTATAGAGCCTGCAATAACTACTACCTCAGTGACAGCAGGTATGCCTTAAACAGATGAGAAATGAAGTCACAATTGAGAGAAAAATTAAAACCCAAATATGTAGGTAAAATTTTAACTCTTTGGAGATTTCATAATCTTGCACTCATATTACCAGTTCCAACACCGACATTAAAAGTGAAGCAAAGTTGAAATAAATCAAGATCAATTAAAACAAAATCGTATCCAGGGAAAGGGGAAAAAAGAAAAAGAAAAGGCTACTTTATTGTTCATAAGTGTGACGTGGAATCAGATAAATGAGGATAGGATTGCATCCCAAAGAAATCAAACAACATACGAGCAGCATATCGAAAGCCAATATTGCCCTTTCTTTCAAGCATGAATGTTTTATATCAATAAACTACACCTCATCTCTAAATTAGGTGAAGTTGGAAATACAAATCCTCCCTATCCACTCCGTTCAATACAGGTCCATTTTACTCCAATGCTAACTAATTTGTTTATTTTTAAGCAGTTTTCTGAATATAATAATTTTCCCTACAATTACATACAAAACAACTCATGACATTGGACCTAATGTTAGTATAACAACATCTGAGCCTTAATCAGCCTATATGGAAGTGCTCTATATAATGCTTTTGTGTCCTCAAAAAACCAATTTGAGGATGATACCAGCACGTACTTTTTGGTGCCTATGGATTGAGAGAAACTACAAATGTTTTGATGGAATTTCAACTCCAATTCGCTAACTGAAGGCCAGATGCCTACTTAGTCTGTTTAGTTGGTCAAAGCAGTCCCATGTAAATAGTGCTACTGTTTTTTCTAGATTTTGTTAGTTCCCTAACCTTAGACTAACCTCAGCTGTGAGTGCTACTACAATTTTTTGGTTTTTGGCTAGCTCCCATATTCTAATATAACATCGTGTAATGGAGCTAGCAGATCTTCTTTGGTACACTTTGTATCTTCTTGATGCCAGTAATGAAACAACTTACTTCCTCCAAAAAATCAACCAACTCTGTACATATAATATGAATGTCTACTCCAAACTGGGACAAAGGTCTAATTTTTAGGTCGTTATTAGCACAATTACACTTTCTTTCTTTTTCCTTCTCTTATCAACTGACTTTTGACACTTTCTTTTCTTTGAAAAATGACTTCCACAATTTTATTCATCAACATCTCACTTTAAGTTCTGCTCCAGACCAAGTATGCTGGAAGTTATCTCAGGCTTGATATTTATTACGCACATTAAATATATTAAAATTAAAATCCGTCTCACACTCATGATGCTGATTGCATATTGGAATCAAATCAATGATGGCATTGACTGGTATTGTCTATCTGTCTGCCTCGGTGTAAGCAGGTATGCTTTATACAAATGAGAAATGAGGTCAAAATTGCAAAAGATTAAAAAGCTCGTATCTTTCTCTAAAACAAGAACTTGTCTTTCTTGATTCACCAAGGTATGAGAGGAAAATTAAAACCCAAATATGCAGGTAATTATAACTCTATCCAACCCCGACATCAAATGTGAAAGCAAAGTTGAATCAAAGTCATGATCAATTTAATCAAACTCTATCCAGGGAAAGACAGATTAAAACGAAAAGGCTTCTTCTTTGTTATAAGGTTGAGAAATATTTTAAATAAAGAATAAAGTAAAGGGACATTAGAAACTTATTCATCCATGGAAGAGCAAACAAATAACTGCGGAAAAGGGTATGAAATAAATGAAAGTACTCATCGAGCTATAACTACATACACATAACCAAGCCTATTGTCAACCAACTTTGCATATATAATATGAATGTCTAGTCCAAACTGGGATAAAAAAATCTAATCTTTGGGTCGTTATAGCACAATAATGCTATCCTTTTTTCTTTTGTTATCAACCGACTTTTGACACTTTCTTTTGTTTAGAAGAATGATTTCCACAATTCTATTTGTTAGACTCAATATTTGGCCAAGGTATTCTCACCAGTCATATAGTAAGACCCAAGACATTTCACTATAAGTAAAGATCTGCTCCAGACCAAGTACGATGAAAGTTGGCTCAGTAATTATTAGGGACATTAAATATGCTAAATCAGTCTCACAGTCGTAACGCTGATTGCACGTCAGAATAAAATTATAGATGGCATTGACTGGTATTGTACTACCTGTCTGCCTCAGTGTAAGCAGGTATGCTTTACACAGAAGAGAAATGAGATCAAAATTGCAAAAGATTAAAAAGTTCGTATCTTTATCAGAACTTGTTTTTACTTGATTCACCAAGGTATGAGAGAAAAATTAAAACCCAAATATGCAGGTAATTAATAACTCTAGGAGATTTCATTATCTTGCTCCCGTATTACCAGTGCCAACTCCAACATCATACGTGGTGAAACCAAAGTTGAAGGAAATCATGAGCAATCAAAACAAAGGTTATCCAGGGAAAGAGAGATAAAAAGGAGAAGGCTTCTATTTTGTTAAGGTTGAAAAATACTCTAAATAAAGAACAAAGCAAAAGGGAAACATTAGAAATTTACCAATCCATGGAATGGAACAAAAAAATAATTGTGGAAAAGGGGATGCAATAAATTACCACTGCATGCCAACTCCCAAGGAAATCAAACAAAATAAGAGCAGCATACTAAAAGCCAAGATTACCATCTCCCCTTTTCTGGATGATGCTTTATATCAACAAAACTACACCTCTATTCCATATTACATGAAGTCGCAAATATGAATCCTCTCTATCTGTTCCGTTCAAAACACATCTATTTTTTTCGACTACTAAATAATTTGCTCATTAAGGCAAATTAGCCGTTTTCTGAATCTAACACTCTTCGCAACAATGACATACAAAACAACTCATGACACATTAACAGTTAACACTAGCCTAATGCTGGTATAACAACAACATCTAAAACTTAATCAGCCTATAGGGAAGTGTTCTATATAGTGTTTTTGCGTTGTAAAAAAATGGCTATTTACTTAATCTTTTCAAAAATCAAATCCTTGCACAAATCAGTTCTCCAATTTTACTTCTATCTGTAACTATTATCTTTCTCTAAGAGATGCAAAAACTAAATTCTACAAAGCTACATTCAATGGTTTTATCCCAAAGCAAACCAAGAACAAGATAAAAATCAAATCTGTATCATTTTTCCTATAACCGAGAATTCCCTTGGGCCAGTGTTACACGGCTTGCAACTCGGTGGATAATGGACCCGCCCCTCTATTCTCCACTTAAATACCAGGCTTTTCTTTGCAGCAAAATTCGAGCATCACAACTTGAGCCCTTACCACTAGACCAATTCCCTTGGGGCAAGATAAAAATCAAATGTTGAAATTAATTAACAGCCTATATGGAAGTGTCTATATAATGCTTTTGTGTTCCTAAAAGATGGCGATTTACTTAGACTTCTCACAAATCAAATCTTTGCACAAATCAGTTCTCCAATTTTACTTCTCTTTGTAAATATCATTTTCCTCTAAGAGATACAAAAACTAAAACTCTACAAAGCTACATTCAATCGTCTTACCCCAAAGCAAACCAAGAACAAGATAAAAATCAAATCTTTTTTTCTATAGGCCTAGTGCCACACGGTTTGAGACTTGACAGATATTGAGCCCACTCCTCTACCCTTCACATAAATTCCAGAATGTGTGTCTAACCAACAACATCACAAGCTGACCTCTTACCACTCAACCAACGCCATTGGGCAACATAAAAATCAAATCTTGAAATTGATTATCTAATTCCACTTCCAATTTAACCAAAATAACAATTTCATTTCCACACCAACAAAGCTAAATCAAAAACACAACAAAACCAATCTTTACAACAACAAAACAAACCCCAAATCAAAGAGAAACAATTCAAAAAACACTAACCAGCTGTAACTGCACCACCAGGAGAATTAAGGTACATATGAATAGGCTTAGAGGGGTTTTCAGATTCAAGAAAAAGAAGCTGAGCAACAACAACATGTGAAGTGGCATCATTAATAGGACCATTTATGCAAACAATTCTTTCTTTCAAAAGCCTTGAGAATATGTCATAAGCCCTTTCTCCTCTTGAAGAATGCTCTATCACCATTGGTATTACTCCATAACTTCTCCTAATACTACTATTGTTGCTCCAATTTTGAGATGAATTCAAAAGGGTACCATTGATTCTTGTGTTCCATAATCTGTGAGCAATTTGGGTGCGCATGGTTGGGTGTAGGAGTGAGTGTTGTGATGAATCTTGGATTGGAGAAAGAAAGGAAATGTGACGGGGCAATGTCTAAGTGGTTTTTTCGGATCTTATGGTAAATTTAGTTGAGTATTTCCTTCTATTCTTTTTTTTACCTACCTCTATCAGAAACAACCTCCTTCATTTAATAATAAATAATAAAGAGTGCACGTCTATTGTTGTTCTATGTTATATTTAGTCGGCTTTAAAAAATTTGATACCATTTCTATAGAACATCATAGTGATTTATAAAGTGTCATAGTGTATGATATTTTCAAATTTGATAAAATATCTTGAATTCATTTCACGCTTTTTAGTTGTTTAATCATATTAAGAAGCTCAAATACATTTGTTATTTTTTCTAGAAACATTTACTCCATTTCTTTGGTGAAAAATAATCCAACAATATGTATTTTTTTTTAATATTGATGTTCTCCAACGGTGAAATGTATGACTATTTTTTAAATTTGTCAAAGTTTATTATTGAAAAAATACATAAATTCCTCTCGACACCTGAACTTTTTTGTAAAAGCTAATTACATATTTAACCTTTATGGGCGTTACTTACTCTCCCCCCTCCCCCACCTCCTTGTTGTCCGAAGTGAATTTTATTCCACTCTCAAGCCCTCACCCAGTTATAATAAGTTGGTTGTATAGCACCCATGTTAAAGGTGATGCCACGTGCCCATTTTAACTTAAAACAAGTTTATTAATCAGATATAATTAACATTTTCACTAATCAAAATTAATATACTAATTAATTAAAAATTAATATACCAATCAGAATCAGAGCTCATTCGCCAAAACCGAGCTCGACAATCTCTTTTTAATATTTATCGACAATAAAAACTGAAACCTTCTTCCGATGCCTTCCAAACGAGGTCTGATTTAGCTCAAATTTTACAGATAAGTCCCAATGAATATTATGAAGTTTTCAAAATTATCAGCACGCTAATCGGAGCCCTAACTTTCGAAACGACTACCTAAGGTCGTTTCATTCTCCTCCACTTAAACTCCCGTTCGTCCTCGAACGAGCCTAAGTCTAAAAAAAATCACACAGATAACGAAAGAAATTACACGACCTTCATAAATTACTCCACGGACATTATCTCATAATTGCAGAATCAGAATTATAACACGAATACCAAGCTCTTGGAATAAAACATATCTGGATAATACGATAACACCATTGCCCAACTTATTTTGACTAAACTGACCCTTACTCGATCGCGAGAGGAGAGTTTTACTTTTTCGAAGCAAAGATACATAGAACTTTGAATGGGTTAACATGATCTAGCCGATAATCACCTCTTCGATATACCTTTTGATATAGAGCAGGTCGATAGAACTAAGAATTAGCTCACACTTGATGCAATAGAGGAAGCTTTTGAAGTACCTTGACACTACACATTATAGAAGATTTGATGCAAGCTACATTATTTTTACGAATGCACTATGCAACATCTCAATTGATTTTAGTGTTGTTCCGCAAGCTCCTTGTGGGAATGTAGTTACTCATATCCTAATGTATGTCAAAGGTTCATCCGAACAAGGTCTATCGTATAAGGATAAGGATTATATAACTACTACTGGATAGTATGATGTAGACCAAGAATGATCTTCAGACTGAACATCTACCTCAGGGTATTGTCTTTGAATTGGAATTATTGTGACTTGAAAAAGTAAATATAAAAGAGACATGTAGTTGGACCATGAGCTGAGGCAGAATACTAGCACAAAGTTGATTGCATGTGCACTTATAACGCTAAAGTAACTTCTCAGAGAGTTGAGGTATAAAGGAGATATGCCAATGATGGATGGACGATAAGCTGCACTAGACCTTTAACTCTAAATTTTCATGAAGTAAAACAGTGTCAGTATGAGGATCCAGTTCTAGTTGAATATAGACAGATAGCCAGAAGAAAACCGAAGTCACCATACAAGGTTACTACTGACGGTGTTCTCATGTATAAAGATAGACTTTGTGTCCCTGATGTTGCAGATTT
This sequence comes from Petunia x hybrida, assembly GCA_037355625.1. Classification (NCBI taxonomy): domain Eukaryota; kingdom Viridiplantae; phylum Streptophyta; class Magnoliopsida; order Solanales; family Solanaceae; genus Petunia; species Petunia x hybrida. The sequence continues at coordinate 7,990,022 of JBBBVM010000035.1, forward strand.
ACGTGGACAGATTATGATAGAGGCATATTATTCCAAATATAGTATTCATCCAGGTTCGACTAAGATGTACCATGATCTTAAGAAAATTTATCGGTAGGACGGAATGAAGTGTGACATAGCAGAATTTGTGGCTCAGTGTTCTAATTGCCAGCAAGTTAAAGTCGTGTCATCTTTCCAGACTTTATACTTTCAGCAGATAGGTACGTATATATAATCCGGTCGCCAGCTTATCTCTGGTATTAATAGATTATTAGTGAGTTTAACAATGATCGACACTCATTGTAGGTTTCTGTCGTGCCCTAGGTTGGGTCGTGAGAAAAGTGGTATCAACACCTCAGAGATTTAGTATTACCATTCAGTATTTGGAGGAAGACTCCTCCACTTAAAGCACATACTCATGCAGCTATTTGAATAGGAATAACCATCCTCGCACAGTCTGCTGGGCTAAAGAAGATTTAGCTAAAAGCTGAACGTAGGCAGACCTAAGCTACCAACTACCCTTTCGAGTTGCCAACCAGCTGCAACTCTCGAGTTCACAACTCCATACCTTTGCCGTAAACACCACCGCCTGATAGATGGTACTTCTATATAAAAATTTCGGCAGAGTTTCCCCTGAAACTGGATAATCCACAAAAATAGAACCAGCATTATACTATACATGGAAATGGATACCCGGATAAACTAATAACATAAACATGTTAAACGGATAATAAGATGAGACAACTGGATGACATAACAAGATACCAAGCAGAAAAATACCGATACTTACTCACAAATCTCTCACATTTAAACCAGACAAACTAGTAGTGTCATCATAAATGCCAGGAATAAATCATATCAGAAGTTCACCCCTCTACCGCAACCGATTCTTAATAGAAACGACATCCAAGGAAACCATCGAAACATGATAGGACACACCATTTCCAGATCGATCGAAAGAATCAAATCTTACTCACATATAAGGGAAGAAGAAATACAGGGGTCTACTACATCGGATGCCTCAGCATCCTACCAGACTAGCAGTTCATAGAACTGCCTCTGCAGCTGACCTGAGCCACTACCCTGATAATCACTTCTAGAAGAACTACTGCCACCACGCTCTCGACCTCTACTGGATGGTGGAATCTCTCTGGCTGATTAAGATCTAAATAATATCCCCTGCGACTGTGCAGGTGCCTGATGACGAGAGAAAGAACGACTGCCTACTTTCCGGAGCAAGGGAAAACTCCTCAGAGGATAGCCAGACTCACGAAAATGATAACAGGAAAACTCCTCAAAGGATAATCAGACTCACGACAATGATAACACCTTTTCGCTGAAAAATGGAAGCTGGAAAGATTGTTGATAGCTGTAAAGAGAAGACTGAATCTGATCTTGATGATCTACTGGCGCACTCTAAGAATCAAGTGACACAAGCTGAGATAACCGGGAAGGTGACCTCCCAAAATAATCAGAACTCTTACCTCCAAATGAGGTACCATGGTTACCACCAGGGCCACGGGATCTCTTGCTCTCCCGCTCTAACTCTTCCTGCTCTAACTTATGGTATGCCTAATACCTTTGAGCAATATCAACAACGACATCAAATAAAGTCCCAACCTCAATCTCTTGAGCTATCTGGGATCTCAAGGAAAAAGAAAGGTTATCAATAAATCTTTGAATCTCTCGAAAGGCTTATGGACTAGTTCTAATGCATATTCAGCCATTTTATAGAATTCAATCTCATATTCTGAAACACCAACATGCTATCCGAAAGGCTACCCTGTCCAATCCACTCAAACTGGCAACACTTTTCATCTCGCTCGCTACTCGAAAGAAAATTTTTCATGAATCTAGAAGAAAAATCGAACCAAGTTAGCTAATAAGAGAGCGGCCCACCAATTCAAGGCTGGACTCTGAAACTGGAAAGCAGAATAATACACAGCATATTGCTCGAGATAACCAACAGCCTGAAGGATATGCTGACATCATTTTATTTTTAAAAAGAATCACGAGGTTTATCTGATGCATTGCTAAAGAATATCGGAAGGTTCAACCGCGTAAAATAATGCAACCTCTTCGGACACTCGGACCGAACTGATACCTCGGCTGGCTAACCAGCCAGAACAATTAGAGGTACACCATATACTACCTCCGGAATATAATTTACTGCAGCAATATTAAGAACCAGAAAAGGAGCTCCCTGAGATCGAACGTCTGCACATGCGGCAACCTGATAGGCTGTCCAGCGAACAATAGGTTCTTACGGTATCTGCATCGCCAAGATTCTCGTAAAGCATCGAAGAGAGCCAAGGGGACTACAAGGCCCTGCTCCCTTGCCCATCGCGAGCTCGTATAACTGGGACCTCCGTAACTAGATCGTCAGCACGATCAAAACTTTTGGGGCTTCGTCAGTGCTAGTCCCAGGCTAGACTGCTTCATCCTGAACTCCTTCCGTTTGCTGATTTGTCGTACGAGGGTTCATAATTACCACGAACGAATTAACGAAAATACTTTTGCATCCTAAACCGACGCACGATCAGAAATGAAAGAAGTGAAACTTCCTAAATGCCATCATAGCCTCTCGTAGATAAGTACGGACGTCTACGTACCCATCAGCGAGACTCTACTAGACACTGTCTTAGTCTGGATAGACTCTAAACCAGGCTCTGATACCAACTGACACGACCCAAATCCAGTTAGGCCGTGCGGGCACCCGACATACTCCCCTAGACCCGTCGGGCGAACCCTTACCAATTAAATTAGGAAAATAAATATAATTCAATTTATAAATAAGAACAATACTTAGAAAAAAATACAGACATACTGATACCTCTAAGCTGTACAAAAGAAATTACAGCTGACTACCCAACATACTAGGTTTAGGGTTATCCAAACTAGACATCTAAGAGTACAAAAGAAAACAGATACCTCTTGAAGGGAGCAAAATGCAACTGAAATAATAAATAATAAACTGGTGGCCATCCGGAATAAAGCTGGCTCACCCTGACAGCTGAAGTCGTCTTCACTCATGAACAACGCGGCGAACTCAATCCTGGAGCGAACCTGCCGAAATGAAATAGATAGACAAGAAACAAACAACAAACAAGGGTGAGTCAAAAGGACTCAATAAGTGGGGCAGACTAGCCACCTCAAAGAATAGGATAGCTAGCCAGGGAGAAGAAACAGATAAACCAAATTTTTTTTATTTAAATTATAAAAAGGCAGAGCCAGATAACAACCGGAAACACGTAAGAAACTTCTAAACTCAACCAAGGGTGCGTGCCAGAAGCATATCAACAAATAAGCAATGCACATATAAGCAGAACAGTAGTTATGTACCACAAGTCTACACAATGGTATGAATTGAGATGAAATGTCATATGATGCAAAGGGTCACATGTGCCTGTAATCCCATCCCGAAGCGGAATACTCCTGCATTCGAGGGGAATCCAATCTGATAACCAACTGGAGCGGAATACTCCTGCTCCTGGGGCGGAATACTCCTGCACCCGATATAATATAAACTAGAGGCGGAATACTCCTGCACTCTCTTGGGGCGGAATACTCCTGCACCCGATATAATGTAAAGCTGAGGCGGAATACTCCTGCACTCTCAATATGATACAATGGAGCGGAATACTCCTGCTCCTAGGGCGGAATACTCCTGCACCCAATATGATATGCAATGTAATGCATATGAATGCAATCTGATGCAATAATAACCCTTCACCGGCGCGGGACTCTCATCGACAGCCGGGAAGTAGATGCCAACTCACAGCCAGAGTACAATGTTCAGATCCTCAATACAATACCAACAACAGGACATAACATATAATATACAACGTAAATTCAAAGCTAAGGCGTAATGAGTACGCCTATCGGCAGCTACACACGTAAGGAGCACGTGGTAGAAAATCCACGAGGCCAGGTGCCTCCAAAGAAATGGATATAAACACTTACCTTGTTACAAAGTTAGTACATCCATTCAATAACCGCTTGTCCTTTGGTTTCATTGCCAAACGATCTCACTCTATTCAATAAGCAGAAAATTATATCAAATTAGGCTAAAGGCTTCATTCCTCACATCTTAGGGCAATCCGGTTAGGAACCTGATACCATATTCGCATACGCAATACGCAGGCCAGGCCTATGTACAGGTTTTAAGGTCACATAACCAAACCCCAAATAATTTATATTTATATGTTGCCCATAACTCACTGAGTACGAATATATAATCAATTTCGTTATCGGGGACCATTTGACCCTTTAAACTATTAATTGAACTTATTAAAACGATCTATAATATTCCAAGTTTTACCGTTAAAACATATTCAAACACACTTAATAAACTCAAATAATATATTAGGATCATTACCTGAATGTTTCGGGGTAAAAATTCTACTATTTTTCCGGCTCTTTCCTCATTTTCTGACATTTTTTTCCATATTTCCATGTTTCTGCTTCACCTCTCACGTTTCTGCGCTTCTTTCTATCTCTGTTGTCGAAATTGATTAGGGGGATATATCCCTCACCGCCTAACTTCATTTCATTATCTTTCTTTTATTTTTTTCTTTTTATTTTATTTTCCTTTCTTTTCGCGACGAAAATTAAAACGGTACCCTACGATATTCAAAATAATTTCAATTTTTGCATATAAGTTATACAAAATATATGTAACATACTCGCGAAGGCAGATCTCAAATCGGACTCCTGAAACTCAATATGTAAATTAAATGGAAAAAGGTCGAATTATTTAACTTTCGGCATTTTAGCGGAAACTAGCCGAACAACATCGAAATTCACTTTTAAAAGTTCACAAAAGTCACAAATAATCATACGAACCTAACGGCGCTTTCGGATTTCGAATCAGAGCTCATTCTCCAAAACCGAGCTCGACAATCTCTTTTTAATATTTATCGACAATAAAAACTGAAACCTTCTTCCGATGCCTACCAAACGAGGTCTGATTTTGCTCAAATTTTACAGATAAGTCCCAATGGATATTACGAAGTTTTTAAATTTATCAGCACGCTAATCGGAGCCCTAACTTTCGAAATGACTACCTAAGGTCGTTTCATAACAATAGACTAACACATTTCAGAATAGCATAATTTTTATATAAAAATGAGACAACACAGTTTTATTTTATTTTAATATAAATAAAATAATAAAGGGGGAGGACTTATTAACTCGGTAGAATACAAAGGCATGTGTAGTCAGAATTCAAATGAATAGGAACCATACCTCGCAAGAAACAGTTCAACTTTTGAAAACAATGATAGCTCGGAAAAGATTAAGAGCCTTCGTGCTGATAACGTGCTATAAAATAATGGTAAAATAGTACAAGAACAAGACAAAAGTATATGAGAGGAGAAGTAAGAACTTGTATACTCAAAGTGTTTCAAGTGTGTCTTCCATAGACAAAATGTCCTCTATTTATAGGACACCAATACATAGGAAGTTACAAGTCATCCCTAAATGAGGAATTAAGTAGGAGATAGTGGGGAGGAATTAAGTAAGAGAAAGTAGGGTAGTAAATCATATGTTTTTTTTTTTGATACGATAGTAAATCATATGTTACAAGTGAATAAATGGAGAGTAGTGGTCATCCACATTTATACTACATACATGTATTTGTAACATATTTTTTTTTTTACCCGACCTCTATCAGAAACAACCACCTTCATTTGATAATAAATAATAAAGAGTGCACGTCTGTCTCACCTTCCCTAAATTGAATTAATAGAATATCACCAAATTTGTTATTGTTGTTCTATGTTATTTTAATTCAGCTTTAAAAAATTTGATACCATTTCTATAGAACATCAGAGTGATGTATAAAGTGTCATAGTGTATGATATTTTCAAATTTGATAAAATATCTTAAATTTATTTCACGCTTTTTTAGTTGTTTAATTATATTAAGAATCTCAAATACATTTGTTATTTTTTCTAGAAACATTTACTCCTTCTTTGGTGAAAAATAATCCAACAATATGTATTTTTTTTAATATTGATGTTCTCCAACGGTGGAATGTATGACAATTTTCTAAATTTGTCAAAGTTTATTATTGGAAAAATACATAAATTCCTCTCGACACCTGAACTTTTTTGTAAAAACTAATTACATGCTTAACCTTTATGGGCGTTACTCTCCCCCCTCCCCCACCTCCTCGTTGTCCAAAGTGAATTTTATTCCACTCTCAAGCCCTCACCCAGTTATAATAAGTTGAATGTATAGCACCCATGTTAAGGTGATGCCACGTGCCCATTTTAACTTAAAACAAGTTTATTAATCAGATATAATTAACATTTTCACTAATCAAAATTAATATACTAATTAATTTAAAATTCCTTTTTACTTTTATCCCATACCTATTTACATCTCATTTTGACCGACCCCGCGTTAATCAACAACAACATGCCCAATATATTTCACAAGTGGAGTCTAGGGAAGGTGAGATGTACGGAGACCCCCACCAAAGTGGAGAGACTGTTTCCAATAGACCCTCGGGTAGAAAAATAAGGATATTTTAGAAGAATACTTAGAAAATCAAGACAGCCATATAGTGCTAGAAGGAAAGATAAAACTAAAGCATATCCAAAATAAATATATAAGAACACATAAAAGTGGAGACTAAGATGTGAATCGTCTATATACATATAATACTGCATCTAATAAGAGAACAGACACTTGACTACTATTTACCCTTCTATCCTAATCCTCGACCTCCATACACTCCTATCTAAAGTCATGTCCTTGGGGATCTGGATCTGGTCCATGTCATGGCGAATCATCTCAGCCCAGTTCTTCTTCGTTCTACCTCTACTCTTCCGTAGACCCAGCACTGCCAACCTCTCACACCATATAACTGGAGCATCAGCACTTCTCCTCCTTACGTGGCCGAACCATCAAAACCTCGCTTCTCGCATCTTCTCAGCCACTAGGACCACGCCCACCTTGTCGCGAATGACTTCATTCTTAATCCTATCAATCATGGTATGACCACACATCCACCTAGGTGAGTTCTTGACAGGCCAACACTCTGCCCCATATAACATAGCTGGTCTAACGACCACTCTAGAGAATTTGCCTTTAAGCTTAAGCGGCACTCTCTTATCACACAGAACACTAGATGCAAGCCTCCACTTCATCCAACCTACTCCTATACGGTAAGTGACATCATCATCAATTTCTCCACTACACGGGTCCGCGTTAAAGAAATGGATAATTACCAAAACAACCGGTCAACTCTCCTCCTTACTTTTGACTAGCCCTTACTTTTTATGTCTAGTATACACAAAAATGAATACACGGTGTGTACAAATGATAACATAGGTATACAAATCGTATTCTTACATATACACAGTATTTACACCCAAGTATGGTGATACAGACAGATTTATCAGGTATACACAATGTATACATGCATTTTTTCCAGTTATTTTTAGTGTATACATATTTTTTGTATACATATCCAAAAAATAAAAAAGGCTCGACGACTAGCTCGATTGTTCCGATCGCCGAAGCTCCGGCAAGTTGCTGCAGCAGGTCTGCAGTGTCGAAGCAGCAACAGATCTGACGCAGCAGCTCGCCGGGGCAGCAGTATCGGAAGAGAACCACCAACGCACAACATCGGACAATAGCGGAGGGCAACGGCGGAAGAGCAGAAGCAACGAAGGAGCATCGATGGCTGGTTTCATTGGAAACTGCAGGAACAATGACACTCGAGATCACCGGCGTCGAAAATGGGCAGATCTTGAATGGGAGGAGTCAGGGGGTGGGGCGGAGGGGGGTGGGGGAGGAGGAAGGGGGAGGCGGCAGAACCCTAGAAATATGAGGGAGAGAAGGGAAGAAGAAACCCTAAAAAGGGCGTGGCTAAAAAAGATATAGGGTGTTGCTAGGTGTTTATTTACAGTAATTTTGAAAAGGAAAGGCTAAAAAAATATATAGTGGGGGCTTTTTGTATACACTGTGTAATTTTTCCTTAAAGAAACCCCAAATTGATCTATCCTAAACCCTAAAAATTAAACAACAAAATTGTTCAAGTCCCTAAAAATTGTAGAGAATCCTTGAGAAAGAAAATTTTGGATATAATTGAAGAAGGTTGAGTTGAAAGTCGAATCGGCATATCTCCTTTAATTTTTAATTGAATCCGTCAGGTTATTTTGTGGAGAATCTAAGTGTTTGTGGTCTCAATTCCTTAGATTAGATTTCTTTCTCCCTTATTTTATATGAACTTAAAATTTTTTAAGTATTTGGTATCTCAATTAATTTGGTCGTTTAATGTTGCGTATAGATAGTCCGTCATTGTATATGTCTTTTTTGTCTGAAGTGTATTTTTCGCTACTACGTCTAGGTTTTAAAATATATTTAGTTAGTTACATTGAGAATCCATCATGATGGGTCACTACAATTAGGTTATGGTCACCTATATATTGTGGAGCGATTTGTGATTATTTTGATGTTGATGTTAGATAGATTTTCCTACTTTGAGCTTAAAGATTATGCCAAAGAACTAGGGTATAATAGTGAGTAGTCACTCATTTATGTGAAGCACCCATCATTTGGTTTTCTGGTAGAAATTAAAGACGATAGGGGTATTATTGGTGTTTGTGACTTATTAAATAATGGGAATTTTCTGGAGGCATATTTGGGGCACATAGTTGAAGAACCTTTAGTGATCCCCCTGCTATTGAATATGTAAGGCAAAGGGGCGGGTCATTTGAAAAAGGTCCTAGTCAAGAACTGGTGCGTAGTGAAGGGCTTATCTTTGAAGAGGCAACACCTCCACAACCTCTAAAAAGTGTTCCTCAAGCTGTTATTCCAGTTGAAAGTGAGGCAGTACATCCACAACATCAAAAAAGTGTGCCTCAAGCTTCTGTGAAGGTTGAAAGTGAATATGAAGAAGTTGTGCAGGTTGATGATGAAGATGTCAAATCTAATTATAGCACCGAGAAGAGCTCAGATTTCAGATCATTTTGAGTTATTTGATACTGAGAAACTGATGGTGGTAGTGATGTACATGAAAAGTATAGAGGTTCTTAGGAGGTGAGAAGGACAGTGGAGAGAAAAAAGAGAAAAGATCGAGCATATGAACTGATCATGTGAAAATAGATGGCAAAAAAAGTCCTGATGTTGGGTATGATGAATATGCAGCTAGGAAGATGAAGAGTTTTGAGGGTAAGGTGGGTGGTGATGAGCTTTTTCACCCTTCAGATGACGCTATTAGTTTTCAGACCGTTACAGATGATGTTGATTCTGAAGAAGAGGTAGTGATTGAGCAAAAAAAAAAAGGCTCGGTGATGCTGATTCTGAGAGAGCTTTCCAATACTTAGATATATAACATTTTTCCTAGTCAAAGAAGATATTGGAAGAAAACATTCCTAAGTCAATGAAGTGTAGCATATATTGGAATGGTGATACATGTTATGAAGTGCTTCAAAGAGAATACAAACATAAAGTTGATGTGAACAACTTGACATGTAGCCGCAGAGCGTGGAGCCTAAAAGTAGGCATACCATGCGCTCATGTCATAGCTGCACTTCATCAAAGAGGGCTTGCGACAGTGAACAACGAAAATTGCACACTAGTATATAAAAGAAACTTACATGAAGACCTATAATCACTACATCCAGCCATTCTTGAATATGAAGATGTGGCAGCCTCAAATAATCCATTTGTAATTCCACCTGAAGTAAGAAAGATGCCAGCAACCCCAAGGAGCTTAGAAGAAAGTAGCTAGTTGTGAACAAGAGAAGTTATCTAGAAGTGGAATAGAAATGACATGTACCATCTGTTATGGCTAGGGCCACAACAAAAGGGGTTGTCATGGGGGTGTTAGTAGAGTTGGTCCAAATACAGCTCCTAGTCTAGCCCCTAGCAGAACATAAAATGCTTCAATCAAACCCAAGCAACAACACCTAAAACTGAAAGAAGTATGGGTAGACCAAGGGGTTCTACAAATGATAATACAACCTACAAAAGACAAAAAATAGTGAGAATGCTTCATCATCCACAATATAAGTTTTATACCTTGATCACTTTTTATGTTTTTATTGGATTTGCTAAAGCCTAATCATTGCTTTATCTATTCGAAAATTGATGCAGGGTAAAAATACGCGGAAGCAAATAAAGTAGACGCGGAAGCAAGTAAATGAGATAACAAGAAAGTCGAGTTGAGGAAGAACAGAAATAGAAGAAAAGAATGGATAAACAATTCAATACATGAATGAGTATCCAAGAGGGAGGAAGGAAACTCGAACCTAATTCAAGGATTAATACTAGGATGAACTCCACAAGGTTCCGAGCCAAGCGATACATTGAAGTTTCAAGCTTCTACAAGAAGGCCTTGCCTCTCTCAATTCTTCTATTCTCAAATTCAAGCTAGCTTATGAAGTGAATGGGCTAAGGGAAGCTTTTATAGTGATTCCTTACATGTTTATGAAATGTCTAAAAGCCCACAAGAGGGTTAAAACAATAAAAGGTCACATAGAGCTAGTATAGGAAATACACACAAAAAACTAGTCAAATTCCTGACTTGACAATACAGGAGTTGGCGCCGCGCCTATTACAGTGGGCGGTCCGCCAATGAAGAGTTTCAGAGAGTGGGCGGTTCGCCCTTTTACAAAGGCGGTCCGCCTCATGGGAGATCCAGAGAGTTGGTCTTCAAGTAGGCGGTCCGCCAGTGCTGAAACATCCAAGGCACTTAAGTGCATGATCTTCAAATCTCTTTCGGAGCTCCTATCTTCCAAGCCTTTCCATACCAAGTGTAGATGAGCATCTTGGATCTCTTTAGCTTGACTCCAAGTAAATGATCTTGAGGCAACTCAGATTTCATTATCTTCCCCTCCTCCTAAGCTCTTGAAGCTCTTGATCTTGCATCCCATGTGTCCTTCAAGCTCGGATCTTGATGGTTGGGATCTAAGCCCAAAATATATTGCATCATCTTCCTTTTCTTGAAAGGATTTCGTCCTCGAAATCAAACCATCAAGACCTACAAGCAAAGGTAAACACAATCCAAACTTCCTACTGCAAGAGTAGGTTAGTGCAAATAGTGTTGAAAACACACTCTTATGATAGAGCCTAACATCAATAACAATAAAAAAGCTCATGTCTCCAAAGGAAACAACAAGTACTTGACTCATCAGGGAAGTGCACTCAACGCAAGAACAAGCAAAAAGATCAATAGGACATGGAACATACAAGACGTAGTAATCAAGTTCCCTACGACCCCTAAGCTCATGACTAACGTACCAAGCCTTCAAATCAATATTTTCACAATGTGACACAATGGCTTTGGCATGCTCAACACTCAAGGTGTGATCAACATATGGAATGGAGTAAGTAAAATAGTTCAACCTACAAGTAGCATCAATTACTCCACTTCCCTTCTTAGAAGCACTCTTACTCACACCAAGAGGTACCTCCTCACCTCCACATTATCCTTCAAGACAATCCTCCTCACTAGATAAACTCCCAAGGAAGGTCCTCATCATAGCTTCTTCATCATTATAGCCCACAAAATCAAGATTAGGACTACTAGAAGATGGACCATCTTAATCAAGACCAAGGTCTCTCATCTCACTTGGAGCTTCAAACAATGGATTGTCTATAGAATTAAGCTTTCCAATCCATGGAGGTTCTAACTCATTCTATACTCTAGCTTGATACAACTCACCGCTTCTAGTGAAGGTGCCATCAAACAAAGGATTAGTATAGGCACACTTCTCAAGGTCACTAACTAACAAGGGTGAAATATCAAAACTAGAGCCAATATCCACACTTGAGGAATCATCAAAGATAATCCTATCCATCTTCTTCATTAGAGATTCCTCAAGTTTATGATCACCCTCACTACGACACACAAGACCACCATTATCAAGTAAGCAATCAAAGGGAAGAACAGGATATTCATTCAACTCATCTTCTCCTCTATCAAAAATAGGTGGTGTATCATAACAAGGTTCACAAACAAGGTCAACCACAACTTCTTCACTAAATACAGGTTCATTGAATACCGAGCTCACATCATGATGTGGCTTATCATCCCACTCAACTAGTGGTTCACATTCACACTCAAGTTGACCAATCGACTCTATACTAGTTGCAAATATATTGTAATCATACAAATCATCAACTAGCATGGAATTTTCACAAACATTAGCACAAGACAAGAAAGTAGCATGCTCAAGGAAAGAAGAACTAACACTTAAACTTGAGTTGACATCTTGATCAATCAAAGCACTTGTAGTGTCATGAATAGTCCCTCCACCTTGTAGCTCATAATGGGAATCTTCTTCACCTTGCCTTTCTATTTTAGAATATGATTGAGGCTCCATCGGTTTGCCTTCAAGAACACCTACACAAAAACCCACACAAGTAGAATAAGAAGACAAAGAGTTAGTGTTAGAATAAGGGGTGCCCTCACTCTCTATGATTCTTTTTCCCTCTTCCTTCTCCCTCATTTTTCTTTCAAGGTCGGGTGTAGATTCGGGTGGTGACAACTCACCCACATCACTCAACATAACCTCTCATTTTTCCACTCGAGAGTTGTCACCGGTCACTCCCTTACTCCTATCAATCTTTTGTCTCTCATATTCGGGCGAGTTTGGACAAGGCCCACGAATGCCTTTAGCCAGAGTAGGTGGACTATTTACATCAACCCGGAATCTAGGACTTAGAGAATCATCACTTGATGTCTCCTTCTTCTTTGGTGAACCACTTGATTTTGAATCTTGCAGTTTTGGGTTCACCTTGTTGACACTTGTCAACCCTTTTCTTGCATTTGTCCCACCGTTTCTTGTGATTGTAGGACTCCTTGATTGCACAATTTCAACCATGGAATGAAGTTCTCGCTCCTTGCTCCTTTAAATAACCCAAGAGTGTGTACTAGTAGACAACTTGCCGCTTGTCCCATAAGGCGCAAACTCATAAAACTTTTGATTCATTCCCACAAGATACACATCCCTTCTAGCACTATATTGCAACTCTTTGTTATGCAACCATGACTCACCTAGCCAAACATCAAAATGTCCTATGGGATACACATCACACCATAAATAACCCTTATAATTCTTATGAGATATGAGCACCGGAGCTTTCTTGGAAACCTGCACTCCATTGTATTCATAAGGATACTCCAACTCATGGCATAGTATCTTTAACCTTTCAACCAAAGAGGTGCTAATGTAATTGGCATCGGTATCACCAATTTTGAGCAAGTTTCCTCCATATCCATTTACCTCAGCAACGAACCTACGCAATCCCAGGCATTGTAGATTTGCATCCAAGTAAGAACCTGAATATTCAAGAGTATCAACACCAACAACTTGGGTATTCCTTATCCCTTTTCTCCTAGCAACACCACTAGGGTAGCTTCCACTTTCCGTCACTCTTCCAACATTAGATGTGTTGTTGAAAGTCGAGGAAGGAGTCTCACCATGGAACCCATAAGAACCTCTCATCTTGGTTCCATTGCCAATATCACTACTTCTACTGCAATTATCCAAGCCCCTCACGGCATTGTTAGAACAAGACAAACCTTTTGTAGCAAAAGCAACACTTTTTCTTACCATAGGCTTCAAATTGCCTTTCACATGAGAATTAGGAGCATTGAGCCCTTTAACACAAATAGAAGATGTATACTTCCCTTTCCCCATGTAACTATCACCCCTTCTTCCCAAACCAATGGAAAGACCACCACTACTCCCTTGTTTATGCATAAAAACACCAAGAGAAGATGCAAATGAACAATTTCTATAATCAACTTCATCATCAATACTCTCTAGGTCACTATCTACATTTTCAAGTTCATCACAAGAAGAGTAAGTAGGAACATTGTACCTTGAAGCGTCACTATCTTCAACTTCTTGACTAGAAGCATAAGAATCTTCATATTCATCTCCATAAGCCTCGTAGTCTTCATTAGCCTCTTGATCATCATAGTGACCCACTTCATCACCATAGGAGCCATGGTTTTCTGAATCATCATAGTAAAGCCCATCATCATCATCATAGGAACCATAGTCTCCACTATCGTCATAGCAACTCGCATCATCCCCACACGAGTCATAACCTCGACAATCATCATCCGACATAGTTCCAACAATAAGAGAAAAAGACCTCACAAATTTACTCCCCTCACGTGTATCACTCAATATATGAACACTCAAGGTGGATGCCTTAATCTCTTAGGAACCACGGTGGTAAGAACACCAACTAATATGTCCAAGTATTGGTTCAGAATAGAGTTAATATGACTCTATGGACGGACGGCTATTTAAAGTGCGCACTTGAAGTCAAGAAAGTTATACGACTATAGGAAAAGCTCCAATACGCACGAGACCCTAAAAGCTCAAGAGTTAGTGTCAATGGAGTAGGACAATTACCCAAGAAACACTAACCAAGAAGTTCAGAAGCAAAGAAAACTCGAAAAACCTACGAAACAAACTACCCGGACAACTTTCTAGGAGTAGGCGCCCCGCCTCTGCAGAGTGGGCGGTCAGCCTACTAAAGTAGGCAGTCTGCCTACTAAAAGTCCAGAGAGGTGCCAACAAAGTAGGCGGTCTGCCTATTCTCAGGGGCGCTCCGCCTACTGCAACTGCAGCTTTAAATAACGTGTTCTTGGTTCTTTTGCACCCAAATTTCCAATATTTTCAACTTGTTTCTCTAATCTAATGGTACTCAAAGGTGTATTCAACTATTCTAAGAAATCCTCAATGATTTTCAACCCCAATCAATCAATAAAAAGCTTCGATTCAAGTCTTGAATCAAAATTTCAAGGTTTTAAAAAATGTGGGTTTTGATTCTTTAACTTTTGATTCACAACACCAAATCACGATATTTTGGTACCAAAAGAACGGGAATACGACATAGAACAATCCCCAATGATTTTCGATGAACGGGGAATCAAATCCGATAAGTTCTATGAATTTTTTTGTAATTTTTTTTTCAATTTTTCACTTTTTATTTTTTTTTCTTTTACCAAGAACAACAAACAACAAGAACAAGAAAGTAAAGGATACGAAGAACAGGACGAGGATTTGTAAGAACAAATTCGAGCCGTATTCTGATATATACCAAACTGATGCAAGGTAAAAACACGCGGAAGCAAATAAAGTAGATGCGGAAGCAAGTAAATGAGATAACAAGAAAGTCGAGTCGAGAAAGAACAGAAATAGAAGAAAAGAATGGATAAACAATTCAATACATGAATGAGTATCCAAGAGGGAGGAAGGAAACTCGAACCTAATTCAAGGATTCATTCTAGGATGAACTCCACAAGGTTCCGAGCCAAGAGATACATTGAAGCTTCAAGCTTCTACAAGAAGATCTTGCCTTTCTCAATTCTTCTATTCTCAAATTCAAGCTAGCTTATGAAGTGGATGGGCTAAGAAAAGCTTTTATAGTGATTCCTTACATGTTTGTGAAATGTCTAAAAGCCCACAAGTGGGTTAAAACAATAAAAGGTCACATAGAACTAGTATAGGAAATACATACAAAAACTAGTCAAATTCCTGTCTTGACAATACAGGAGTTGGCGCCCCGCCTATTACAGTGGGCGGTCCGCCCAATGAAGAGTGTCAGAGAGTGGGCGGTCCGCCTTATGAGAGATCCAGAGAGTTGGTCTTCAAGTAGGCGGTCCGCTCAGTGTTGTAGGCGGTCCGCCCAGTGCTGAAACATCCAAGGTACTTAAGTGCATGATCTTCAAATCTCTTCCAGAGCTCCTCTCTTCCAAGCCTTTCCATACCAAGTGTAGATGGGCATCTTGGATCTCTTTAGCTTGACTCCGAGTAAATGATCTTGAGGCAATTTGGATTGCATTATCTTCCCCTTCTCCTAAGCTCTTAAAGCTCTTGATCTTACATTCCATGTGTCCTTCACGCTCGGATCTTGATGGTTGGGATTTAAGCCCAAAATATATTGCATCAAGCAGCCAGGAATGCCTTATACAAGGTACATGATTATCAAGTCCTTATCACATGTCACTGGATATCTTGGCGTAAATTGCCAACAGGTGTGAAGTGGAAATAAAAGGAAGCTATTACTCAAGGCAAGTTCAACAGTTGGGAAGGAAAATATCATTGCGACAAGGTAAATTGAGCCAAGGAAGCTGTAAAGCACAACCCCAAGATCTATGAAGCTGCTTGTGTTTTAATGTGTTTTAGCAGTTGTAACTATTCTTTATTTGTCTGTTTATGCACTTAGATATGCAGCTAAGACTGCTCTTTATTTATCTATCTTTTTCACTTGGATACGCAGATGTGAATGCCCTTTAAATATACTTATGTCTTGGTTGTTTGGAAGCACTCTATTATGCTATGTTATGTAGCTCTGACAGCCCTTATTTTATGCTTTAATTCTGCACATATCTGTTTATCATTTTTTAAAAACTTAATTTGAAGTTGCTATTGTTATGTGAAATGAAGTTTATGCTGCACTTTTTTTAATTAAACAGAATACAACTTAAAATCAGATGAACCAAATTAATAAAATAGCTTGACTAATTCAACATGATACATATACAAAATAATGTTCATTACACCAAAGGCCTATAGTAACTTCTTTACATCTCATTCAATTACATGACTTGAAATATAGAACTAAATACTATAATAAACCACATAAGACAATAAATTAACTTCTCCCTAATCTTGGACTTAACCAACTTGTTCTTCACCAGTAACTCTTGAGAGTCTTTGACAAAAATAATTCTTGAAAAATATTTCACTTACACCATAATATGGATGCACCAAATATCTTCTACCGAGGTTAAGTATGTCATCAAATACATCACAAATCCTATGGTTGCAATGTGCTTCTTTAATTAACTCGAGATTTTTGTTTTCCATACAAAATTTACTCAAGCTTTTAGAAGGCACTGTACAAGAAAAGTTGTTTGAAAAAAAAAAATAATATTAAGAAAAAGAAAGCTAGAAATATATACCTTTACCTTTAAAAATCCAATCTTGAACAAAACTTGTGGTTGGATCGTTGAAAATTTAAAAAAGAAAAATAGAGTTCATAGCTTATGAAATATGGGAGTATTTCAGATAATATAGGAGGAGGGGGAAGTGAATTTACCATTGAGATGATTAGAGTTCCTAGCCCAAAAAACGTGCTAGGGTGGGGGCTTAAGAAGGGGATATAAAATTCACTTCAGACAACGATAGGGAGTAGTTAAACGCCGTAAAGATTAGAGACCTAAAATCTAGATTTAGCCTATTGACTACTTCATGTGTTAAAGAGGGCAAAAGGTTAAATGTGCCCTCGAACTTTGCAAAACAATATGCTTTGTTCTCCAGTAATAGTTAAGAGTCTAAACTACCTTTGTCGTTAAAAACCTAACTAGATTTTCACTTGTTGACTAATGACAAAAGTTTTCTTAGTACTTTGGAACTTTTTTACACAGGAAATGATTCAAATTTATTATTGAACTATGTGAAATAGTACAAATTTGCTCATGACCTTTGAATAACATGGTCATTATTTCAGCGACAAAAGAACCATCTTTTCCAATATAAGAAGCTCCGAAAGCTAGTCTGTATCCTGGATGCTTAAATTAACCGCCCTTAATTCTCAAAACAATCTGGATAGAGCTTAAACAATAATCAATTACACCACCAATTAGAATTTGTACCTCTGTCGGGACACTATCAACTCTGGTCATTCACTATCCATTCTCATATTACCTCAATAGTGATGTCAGAGATCCACATCGAACTGTTAATGCTAGAACAAATCCAAGTACCTAATATTCAATAACTAATTCATTTGTGGCAAGTTTATGGATGAGAAAAATGTAATTTGGACCATTTCACGAAGTTTAAGGCAAAAGTAGACTTTTTCTCATAATCCAGGGGCATACTAATTAAGAGCCTGTTTGGCCAAGCTGCCAAAGTAAGCTTATTTTCAGAAGTATTTTTTATCAAAAATATTTTTCAAATAAGTGTTTTGCAAGATAAACAGTTTGTGTTTGGCTAAATTTTAAAGAAGTCATTTTGTTACTAATTTATTTTTGACTAATATTTGAAAATATTACTACCAAATTACGGAAATGAATATATAATAATGTTAATTTGATTAACTATGGAAGTTTAAAATGGGTATTCTTGTCCCAAATAATCAAAAGCACTTATTTTTCAAGAAGCTACTTTTTTCAGCTTCTTCCCTATAGCAGAAAAACAGCTTCTGCTGCCACTCAAAAACACTTATTTTTTCCTAGAAACTTGGACAAACTCCCCAAAATTTTAAAATAAGTACTTTTTGAGAAAAATAAGCACTTTTGGCTCCCCAGAAACTTGGCCAAACAGGCTCTAAATTTGAGCTCTCCAGCCCACTTTATAATAGTAATGATAGTTATGATGTAAACGGGAAATTTTGATGCGCAGCAATTTTTGGACCCTCAATGAGTTTTATCCACCGTTTCAAAATTAATTGAGAAATAGCCAAAAATTCCGCGCATACTTACGCTCCATTAGCGTTGGAAAACACCCCAGACTAGTCTCGGTATTTTATACTGGGACTTTGAACTATAAAATCCCATAACAAAATAATGGGACCTCCCATTATTTTGTTATGGGATGTTATGGGATATAAAGTTCCATAACAAAATAATGGGACTTTGAACTAACATGTTCAAAATACTGGGACTTATTCGGAGGTAGCTATTTCTCAACGAATTTATTTTTAACGGCTACAAATCAATTAGCGCGCGCCAAACAGGCCCTACGCAAAATTTTTACGATGTAAACTACTATTAACAAAGGGCAAAGTTGTACCATTCTGCATAGTTTAAGGACAGGTTTGAATGCTTTTCCGTAAAAACTTTTGCCTATTAAAGCACATGAATGACATGACATATTATATTATACTGCGTGTACTTGGCGGGAAAAAATTTAGTTAGTTGAAAAATTTGATTTCTTTTTTTTTTTTTTTTTTTGGGTCTCTCATCTAAGTTTAATAGCCAAAACTTTTTTAAAAAAGTATCACATCCGAGTTTTCCTTCTTCAAGCGCCTGCAAGAGAAAAATGACATACCAACTTTTCTCTTGACATACCAACTTACCTATTTTTCGAGCAATAGTTCCACGACTTCGGACAAGCTGAAAAGTTAAGTTCTGAAACAAGTCGGCTGGTAATTTCAATCGAATAAGCAATCACAATCTAATTTTTTCAGCTAGAACTCAATTAAATCATTATGAATAATCAATTTCCACTTATGCAATATGTTATTCATTCAATTCATATTAATTTGTAGGAATCTGTCTTCATAATGTTACCCTTCTCGCATTTGAAGACAAACAAATATTTAACACCAATCGATAAGAATGCATATTATTGCTTTTGCTAAAATTGGAGTAGTTTCTCAGTTGTTGGTATACGCTAACTGCTCCTATCGTTTGCTGTGTTAATTACTTGGATGGTCATGCAACTATTAAAAATAACCCATCAAAGTCACTTGGGGCTTTTGGGTGAGAAGGACTCACAAGTGTTTAAATAGTTATATAGGACTCAAGTCTTGAAAAATGGGTGAGAGGGACAAGTGTTTAATTAGGTGTTTAATGATTTTAATCACTTATCAAACATCACCCCAAGCTTTTAAAAAATACAAAGTGGCCCTCCAATATATATATCGTTCAGTTAGCCAAAAATGGCAAAAACCCTTCCCATTCTCTCTCCTCTCTCTCCTCTCCTCTTTCCCTCGCCGACGAAAGCAAAAAATTCCTTTCCCGCCCAATTATTTTTGCTTCAATCAGCTCTAAATTTTGCCCCCATAGATTGATATTAGTTTTTCCTCATCAATTGTACTCATTTTTAGTATGTTCCGATTGTAAAATCAATTTTTTCATTTCCCCAATTATTTCATTTCTGAATCGAATTTTGATTCTCGCTTCATAGGTTGTCGTTTATCATCTCTGGTGAGTGTAAGGTTTTATTATTGTACAATGCATGTGGTTTTTATTCCTAAAATCTGAGTTTCATTTGGTAAACGACGATGCATGAACAGTGGCGAGGATGTATTGTAGCATCTAATATGTGTGCACATATTATATTATGTGCACACATTTATAAATATGTGTGCACATATTATATTATGTGCACACATTTATAAATATATGTACACATATAAGACGAGGATACCATATTTTCGTCTTACACATATTAAATTATGTGTACACATATTAAATATGTGTACACATAATTTAATATGTGTACACATATAACATATTATTTGCAGGTTTTTTTTTTACACATATAATATTATGTGTACACATATACTGGTGTTTTCATGGAGTGATGAAAACCCCCTTTTTTTTTTACAGGTATTTTTCCCAATAATGCTACTGTTGGCAATTGATTTTCTTGGGGAATGGGTGGAGAGTCGTGATTGTTTCACTTGGATTTCGAAGTCTAGGGAGACGGTGCCAATTGTTGTGAATAATGAGGTTACGTATTCTGAGTTAGTTGAAAAGATTATTACCAGATGTTCGGTAAATCATGATCCAAATAATCTTTGCATTACATATATGCTCAGCATCTGTTCAAAGCAAAAGAGTCATCCTTGTAGAATAAAGAATGATGACGATCTCCTCATTTACCTTGCCGGTGTCGATGGAGCTGGTAATAGACCGTCTTTAAGGGTATATTTGGAGGATAGGTCAGTGGAAGTTTCAAACATCAATGTGATGCCAAATCATGGACGCTCTTATGATTGTTCTATTAACGGATGGGATGACATTGGTGATAAAGAGCCTTTCAATATGGAAATGTCAGAGAATGAAGGAGGTGAAGGAGAACATGAACGAGAAGAAGATGAGGCTGAAGATGAAGCTGAAGATGATGTTGACAAAGAAGACAATGTGGAGTTAACTCCTAATCCTGTTATTGGGAGTAATGATGTATTTGTTGGTAGCAATGATGTAAATAATGTGGAAGCTACACCAAACAGCTTAGACGGTGAGGATGACGGCACCGGGTTTTATAAGGGTTTAACTTTCAAAAACAAACGCGCCTTAGTTGTGGCTTTGAAGATTGCTGCACTGAAGAAGCATTTTTGTTTCAAGTCAGTTAAGCATACCAAAACCGTATATTGTGTCCGTTGTGTAAATGTTAATTGCAAGTGGTGGCTTCGAGCCACCAAGCATTTAAATGATGATACCTTTATGATTAAAGTTTATAGGAACAAGCATACATGCGGGTTAGAGCACCTCTCAAGTCATCATCCACTTGCCTCAGCAGAAGTCGTTGGTGAATTCATGAAGTCCTGGTATGACGAGGGAAAAGGTCCAACTACAAAGGAAATTAGGCAAGCAGTCAATAGGGATTTGGGTTCTAACATTAGTTATTGGAAGAGTCGAATGAGTGGTATTATTGCCAAGTCTTTGACAAGAGGGACTCCAGAGCACGGGTACGAGGTTTTGGATGCGTACCGTTATATGCTCAGGACTTCAAATGAAGGTACCAAGACAACTTTGGAGGTTGATCGCAATGGGAACTTCTTGTATTTTTTTGTATCCCTTGGGTCATGGATTAGGGGATTTGCGTATATGAGGAAAGTCATAGCTGTAGACGGAACTCATTTGTCTGGAAAGTATGGGGGAGTTTTATTGTCTGCTGTGGCACAAGACGCAGAGACACATATTTTTCCATTAGCATTTTGTGTTGTAAACGTTGAGTGTGATGCATCTTATGAATTCTTTTTTGAACAGTTGGTTGGTATACTCCCCAGCGACAATGAGTTGTGCATAATTTCTGATAGGCATCCAAGCATCGTAAAGGCAGTATCAAAGATCTTTCCTGAAGCTAATTATGGAGTTTGCAAGTGGCACTTATCTCAAAGCATCCGGACAAATTTTCATTGTGGAACTTTCATGGGAAATTTTCATGCAGCAGCAGATTCATATACGGAGAAGGAATTTGAGTCACATTTCGGTGAAATCCGGACCAAGTGTGACAAGGCTGCCACATATCTTGAGCGGGTTGGATTTGAGCGCTGGAGCAGAGCATACTTTAAAGGAAATAGGTACTAATAACACATCTTGTTTGGCATGTAAGCAGTGAAAATATGTGTGCACATAATATTTATATGTGTACACATCTCACAATATGTGTACACATATTATAATATGTGTACACATATTGTGAGATGTGTACACATATTGTGAGATGTGCAAGCTATTAAGATCTCCCTACTTGCTGAAAGATGTATACACATAAAATAATATGTGTACACATCTTATTATATGTGTACTCATATTAACAAAGTTAAGTTTATATTTCTGAAGTATCTGGTTACACCTATTATAATGTTTACACATAATTGTAGGTTTGGTGTGATGACGACTAACATTGCTGAGTCGATGAACTCAATGCTAAAGGATGAAAGAGAAATGCCCATAACAGCTTTGTTCAATGCTATCATACGAAACTTTTCTGAAAAATTTCATGAGAGGCGTACGATGTTCATGACACATACAAAGCCATGTGTCCCTTTAATTGAGGATATATTAAAGAAAAATAATGACGCGGGAGCAAGGTTGTTGGTTGTTACCAATGGCACGGATATGTATTCAGTTGGTACTGGAGATGATGCTGTCAATATCAATCTAAGCGAAAGAACATGTTCGTGTCGAAAGTTTCAGATTGATATGTATCCTTGTGTACATGCTTGCGCAGCCATAAGACGTCAGTATGGAGCATATGGGAGCGAATTGTACAATTTTACTTCTCCATATTATTACACCAATACGTACATTCTCGCTTATGCAGACATAATACATCCAATCTTACCAGAGGAATTGTGGAATGCTCCACCGGAGCTTTACGAGAGAAAAATACGTCCACCTTATGTGAAGATCCCACGGGGAAGGAGGAGGACCAAGAGAATGCCATCAGTTGGGGAAGCATTTAAAAGCAGGAGGAATAGATGTGGAATATGCAAAAGATTTGGCCACAAAAAAACGACATGTCCCCATCGAGGAGTACAATCAGCAGTTTGAAATAGTAGTGGTGTTGGGTCGTAGAATATTTGAATCGAGTAACAGCTTGTATGTTGAACGATTTTCCTTACTATTGCGTATTTGATCTTTGTAACTTTTAACAATTAACCATTCATCATTTTAATTATGTTTCCAATACCCACAAGGTCTCAGACATATAGTTTTTTTGCTCATTACGTATCGAATGTTTCCTACCATTAAGGCAAAATACATAACTAAAACATAGATGGTTCAACTTCACATATCAATTATGCGTACACATATTATAATATGTGTAACTATTTGCACAAAGATATGCTTGGTTCCTCTGTAAACATATACTTATATGCGTGCACATATAATAATATGTGTACACATATACTAATATGCGTACACATATTATAATATGTGCAGTGGAACCAAGCATATCATCGTGCTAATATTTACACATATAATAATATGTGTACACATATTAGTATATGTGTACACATATTATTATATGTGTACGCATATAGTTATATTTTCCAAATCTTAGAAATAAAGAATGATCCCACTATTGCTTGAACTGAATTATAGTGAATAGGGTGTAATTTTGGTGTGTATATACACTTATTGTATCCATCTTGGTCTACTCGATCGTGTTTTGTTGATACTGCAAGTAAACCTTGGGTTGAATGCAGAACTCACACAAAGTGTAACATCATTAGTTTTGGATATACTTGATTATAGTGCATAAGACACTAACCAAGTGCGTTGGTCCATATTTGGATCGTTTCACATTAAAATGCACAATAATTAGATCAATTTAACCAAATTGTTGAGATTTCTCACTCATTATAAACTCTAGCCTTGATGAGCACCAAATAAAATATAGAAATTTACTTGAATGAGCTTTGATTAGACCAAAGCAACATAACTATATATGAAAATAGTACCCAAACTACATGTACCCAAACAAAAAATGGATTGTTAACGTCATGCAAAGTACATAACTAAGGTATATAAGTTCCACTGCACATATTATAATATGTGTACGCATATTCTTATATGTGTAAACATATACTTATATGCGTGCACATATAATAATATGTGTACACATATACTAATATGCGTACACATATTATAATATGTGCAGTGGAACCAAGCATATCATCGTGCTAATATTTACACATATAATAATATGTGTACACATATTAGTATATGTGTATACATATTATTATATGTGTACGCATATAGTTATATTTTCCAAATCTTAGAAATAAAGAATGATCCCACTATTGCTTGAACTGAATTATAGTGAATAGGGTGTAATTTTGGTGTGTATGTACACTTATTGCATCCATCTTGGTCTACTCGATCGTGTTTTGTTGATACTGCAAGTAAACCTTGGGTTGAATGCAGAACTCACACAAAGTGTAACATCATTAGTTTTGGATATACTTGATTATAGTGCATAAGACACTAACCAAGTGCGTTGGTGCATATTTGGATCGCTTCACATTAAAATGCACAATAATTAGATCAATTTAACCAAATTGTTGAGATTTCTCACTCATTATAAACTCTAGCCTTGATGAGCACCAAAGAAAATATAGAAATTTACTTGAATGAGCTTTGATTAGACCAAAGCAACCTAACTATATATGAAAATAGTACCCAAACTACATGTACCCAAACAAAAAATGGATTGTTAACGTCATGCAAACTACATAACTAAGGTATATAAGTTCCACTGCACATATTATAATATGTGTACGCATATTCTTATATGTGTAAACATATACTTATATGCGTGCACATATAATAATATGTGCAGTGGAACCAAGCATAACCGAATGCCAATATGTGCGCACATAATATTATATGTGCGCATATAATATTATATGCGTGCACATATTATTGTATGTGTACGCATAACTTTCCAATTGGATGATAACTTAGCATATTTTAGTGCCAATAATTACACATATTATAATATGTGCACACATATAATATTATGTTCGCACATATTATAATATGTGTACGCATAACTTCCTAATTGGATGATAACTTAGCATATCTGAGTACCAATAGATAACTTAGCATAACTTTCTAATATGTGTACACATATTATACGTGCAGTGAAACCAAACAGTTTGAATTCTCCACAGGAGTCATTTACTTCTTACACTTATTAATTTTACTTCAAAGGGGAGAAATGTAACCATAGAAATATAACATAAAACATATCTACATATTATCATATATAATATTTTACCAAAAGTATTAACCATGCACAAAAAGGAAATAAAAAACAAAGCCAAACACGGCTTAAGTTATCCTTACGGACCAATAAAAAAGCCACACATGGCTTTGATTGTCCAAAAATTACAACCAAATTGTAATAATTTAAGGAGACATCTTTTCATGAAATACGTCCACTGCCCACTTGTACCTGCAGTCCTCCATGGTATTATCACTGAGTTCCGTCATTGGAGTGTTGGTGAGGAGGTGCTCGATGAACATCAATGAATACCCACCACATGCTGTCCCCGTCTCATTGTGTGGCAAACCCTTCAACCTCTCATAAGGCCACATGTCTTTCTTCAGGATGTCGTCGGGCAAGTGCTTGAATTTGCCACAATCTCGTAAGAGTCTTGGGAACATTACCATAATGGGGAACATATATGTCGCAAATGTATCCTCATCGAACGTTCCAATGTTACAATCATAAACATCAATCCTTCCTTCCTCGACCATGAAAACCAGAGTCACATAATGCTTTTTTATAAGGTTCATGACTGTAAATATCCTCTTGACCCCATCCCAACGGCGCCCACCTGGGTAAGGAGTCTTACCAAGCGTATAATCCACGAGTCCTTCCGCAATAGGCATCACCTTCAAATATACATCCAAAGCAATCATATCCTTCTCTGCCTCCTTTTCAAGGTCCCTATACGATCCAGCCAACACTGAGCAGAAGTTCATATCGAGGACAACATCCTTCTCATCATAGTGACTTGTGAATTCCTTGTTTCTTAGCCTCATTAGGCCTAAGACTACATCAACATGCTGCAGAAATAAAGAAAAAGCAGAAGCCTTATATACATAGTTTAAAAATGATGCCAATTAGTGCAAGTATAATATGTGTACGCATATAAATATTATGTGCACACATATAGTTTAATGTGTACACATATTCGGATATGTGTACACATTAAACTATATGTGTACACATATCCGAATATGTGTACACATATTATACTTGTAAAGAAATAGATAAGAGGTAGGGGAAACGTGCCTGACTCTCCATCCATTTTGTCATGGTTATAAGCATACTGAATTCATTTTGGTCATACTCATGGCCCAAACACATTTTCTTTTGCTTTCTTTTTGATCGCATATATGTATCAAAAACTTTTTTCTTCTGCGGATCAGGTTTTCTATAAATATCAACAGGAAGTCGCTCCTCTTCTTCTTCTTGAACCTCTGCGCCAACTTGAACTTCTTCTTCACCAACCTCACTCTGCTTTTTTTTCTTTGTTTTGCTTTTCACCAGTCTTGCCCTCGTCTTCATAGCAACATAAGGAGATATCTGTGTCGTTGCAGGGTACACAGTTCTCCTGGGCTGTTGCTTTGTCCAATTCAGAATGGAATCAACAGCATCCTTCATATCTTTCAACATTTTTTTCTCTGCTTCTCTTTCTACCTTGCAGTCATTGCACAATCTACACTTGAAACAATATGAACTCTCTCCTCCACATTCACCTACAGATGCAGCAGACCTTTCAAAATGTCTATGACCACCTCCACCAAATGCACTGAAACTCACACGTCTTCCACCCTCTCCACCAACCTCATGCTCTCCATCAACTTCATGCTCTCCAGGAACATCACGTTCCACTCCAACATATCTCAAATCACCAGCATCTTCATCTTCTCCAATATCAGCAGCAACTCCATGATCTCCACCATCAACTTCCTGCTCATCTCTATTAGATCCCAATGTCAACCTTGTCACACCAACCAACCTTTCGGTCAAACTTTCAATCAATTCGTCTTGCTCGTCCTCATAAGGAACCAACTTTCTCCAGAAATCCTGCTCCATCTCGATTGGGGTAGGCACAAGGCAAGGGGTCACCACCTGCACCACCAACCATCCCGTCCCCCCTCCCCCCCCCCCCCCCAAAAAAAAGGAAGGAAAAAGAAGATCACAGGTGAGATGAACTGATACAAGTTACAAGAAGTGTAATTTGGGAGCACATACTGATTATGTGTACACATAATTTAATATGTGTACACATAATTAATATGTGTACACATATTAAAAATGCGTGCACATATTAAACTATGTGCGAACATGTATAAAGGGCAAAGAACAGGACACATAAAATTACAGACTTACTGGATTTTCAGAATTTCGAAACAACTGGTCACATTCACGCTCTTGCCTGTCAGTAATCCACCTTAGCATCCTTGGCTCTGTTGGTTGTTCAGGAAAATCCCCGTGCCGAAGCGACGGAATGGCTTCATATGCCCAGGCCATGAATGCCCAAGGGAAGCCATACAAGTTCAAGGACTCCCTATCTTTGTCCAAAGGCTTGATAAGATATTTGATTGTCAGGTCAAAGCTCTCTCGACCCCATGGATAATTTGCAAAGTATGTATGAGGCCTGCTTGCTAGGTGGACAAACTTTTTTGGAATGCTTGTTCGCGTATCTTTCGCACAAAGAATTGCGTGCGCAAACCAAACAAGGCAAAGACGGAACTTCTTCCTTTTACTAATTGTTTCACTAGTTTCGATCAAAGTCAGCAGTTGTTTTGCATTGACAGACTTTTGCTTGCCATCATTTGTGATCATGTACCATAACTCTTTACCCCTCTCAGCAACCTCACCAATTATAAAATCAGTAGGGGGTAAGAGTGACATGGAAGACCAGTCATCAGCGCAAATTCACGGATGCCAAAACGAGCAGGCAGTCCGTTAAAGTTGACCCACAACTCCTTCTGCTTTTTGGAAATGATTGTTCGTTCACGAAGGCCGTGTATCAGTCTTGGAGCGAAGATGGCGTGAGTATTCAAATTCAGAAGTTTCCCAAATATACTCCTTCTGAAATTATCCTCCAATTCAACTTTTGCCAAGACTTTTCGGAATTCTTTCAGCATACCTCCAAGAGAGGATCTCACAGCAACCTTCGGATTTTTGGTTTCACCATGCTCGTCCATATACATCCTCAAGTTTGTTTGAGGAGTGAAAGTCAAAGTAACCTCACCATGATCCTGCACATTCAGAACCTAATCATCAAACCGACTTATGTGCACATATTATAATATGTGTACACATAAAAGATATGTGTGCACATCTCAGTTATACGTGTGCACATCTAATATTATGTGTGCACATCTCATATTATGTGTACACATATTATTATATGTGTACACATAATATGAGATGTGCACACATAATATTAGATGTGCACACGTATAACTGACATTGAAACTTATAGCAAACTTGTTTAAAGCAGTGCTGCTACCTGATCTGGGACGCCCTCACCAACTGCTTCCATTTCAACATCATCTTGTCTTCTCTCTGCTGGCTCAGCAGTATACTCTGGTATTTCCCTTAAAACATCACCAATAGCAGCATCTGCATTGAAATCTGCTGCTACACCAACCTGACCAACATCTTTTTCAACTACTCTTTCTTCCCTACTTCTATCTTGACCAGCATCATCACCTGCTACACCACTATCACGTGCTTCCTTTTCACCACCATCACCTTCTTCATTTACTACAGCTGCACCTGCTTCTCTACTCCTATCTACAGCTGAATCACCTACTTCTCTTTCTTCCACTCTACCTTCATCGGCAGCATCACCTTCTCTTTGTTCCACTCTACCTTCACCAGCAGCATCAACTTCTCTTTCTTCTACTCTACCTTCACCTGAAGCATCACCTTCTCTTTCTACTTCGAATTCACTATCAGAATCATCTGCTTCTCCTTCAGCTCCTCCTTCAGTTTCTCCTTCTTCTTCACCTGCATGCGTTCTTCGTGCTTCTTTACCTGCAACAAGCACTTCAGAAGCAGTAGCTTCGCAATCTACATCATTTAAGTTCTGCCCATGTTCATTTAAGTCTCCTGGACGATTCATATCGATGCTTTGTTGGCTTTCCCCCTGCTCCTCATTATTTCGTAGCTGAGAATCCTTACTAGCAGCTCTATTTCTAGCCCTTTTAGCAGTCTCGCTTTCGTTTGCAACATCCCTCTTCCTCTTAGAACCTTGTGACTGTGTCATACGTGTATTGTTACCCCCCACCACTACGAGTACTTACCATTTTATCTGCAACGTTCAACAAAAATATAAGCAACATAAAAAACATAAAAGATTAGATGTGGACAAATAATGATGCAACAGCGATTAAATGTGTACACATATTCATATATGCATATTTTAATATGTGCAGACACTACATTGATGTTGTTCCCATATTAAATTATGTCTGCACATATTAAAATATGTGTACACATATTCATATATGTGTACACATATCTTTATATGTGCAGACACTACAGTCATGTTGTTCCTTGTTAAAGTATGTGTACACATATTATATTCTGTGTACACATATTATAATATGTGTACACATAATATAGTATGTGTACACATAATATAATATGTGCCTAAATTATTAACCCCAGCTGACTAAACCAAAAATCAAGATGTTTCCCACATCTACCAATATGTGTACACA
This sequence comes from Petunia x hybrida, assembly GCA_037355625.1. NCBI lineage: Eukaryota > Viridiplantae > Streptophyta > Magnoliopsida > Solanales > Solanaceae > Petunia > Petunia x hybrida. Next base: position 8,019,717 of record JBBBVM010000035.1, read on the forward strand.
TCAGCCTATATGTGTACACATAAAAACTGATGTTTACACAATGACGACGGTTATTTCAACTTGTATTTTTCTTGCATGTGAGATTAAACCATAAAAAAAGCACAATGAAGCACAACAAATAGCAGAACAACTAAACCATGCTAAATCGACCAACTCTAAAAATTCTTCAAAAAGTTTAAAATTTTACCTTGATTTTGATGTTATGTCGACGATGATCACAATTTCTGCTAAAATTAAACCAAATGACACTGATGTAGACGAGAATCAGAGATTTTGAAGAGAAGTTTTTGGTTTGAGTTTGTATTTGGTTTGAGAGAAAATTGTTTATGCTGTAGTTGGTTTGAGAGAAAATGATCTGTGGAAGTGTAATAATGTGTGGAGTGTGGGATTTGAAAGGTCTGAAGGTGATTTGATTGTTGCTGTTGTTCGAAAAATGTGTACGCATCGGTAGACATGGGAAAGTGGAAATTGAATAATGTGTGTAAAGTTTACACTTTGACCCCGTAAGTTCTCCCCCAAAGTTTTCAAAACAGACGAAACCATCCCCGGCCCCACTACTTAACCCACTAATGACAAATTAACACTTTCCAGGAATAAAAGAAAAGCAAAAAGAAAAGGTTGTCCCCAATCCTTATTTAAAGACTTTTGGGGTCTTTTCCCCTCTTTTGTCTCAAGTCACTTATGTTTGTTTCTTACCTATAAAGTCATCCAATTATTTCTTACCCCATATTTAAATAATTTTTCTTTAGAATTATATAATTCTTTAAGGGTTAATATGATATCTTAGCACAACAATGTAATTAAGATAATGAGGAAGGGTAAAACTGTCAAAAATAACAAAAAAAACTTACTGAGCATGTCTATATTCACGTATCTTACATAATTTTGTGCAAAAAATTTCTCCGACTTTACGAGCAATTTTACTGATATTGGAACGAAGAATGCGTTGGAGTGAGACGAGGACTTCTAATAGAAGCTGATTTGACTTTCTTTTTCTCACTAATTATTTTAATGGAATAAGTCTTCTTTATTTTTGAATGATGTGCTATTTGAATAACTGGATGTGGATTTCTAATTTTTCATTCAACAATTTAATATATATTTTAAGAGTTTGAATTTAATAAAATTATTAAATAATACTATATATACATTGTATACATATTTTACCGCTGAAAACAAATATAACTTGAATATATGTATATGAGCTGAAAATATCCTACATTTGTAACGTACACACATTTTGATTGAAAATAAATATATGCCAAAATACACATTGATAAGTTAAATATACTTTTTATAATCATTTTCAGCGGCAATTTATATAAATTTAAAAAAACATACTACCTCCGTCCCAATTTATGTGGCGGTGTTTGACTTGGCACGGAGTTTAAGAAATAGAAGTTGATTTTGTAAATGTTCAAATTTATCCTTGAAAAAGTAAGAGAGAGAAGATTTGAGTAATCAAAAGTTGTTGGTAGCTTTTAAAGTAAGTAGGGCCCAATAAGGATAAAATAGAGATAGTGCATTAAATAGTTGACAAATAAGGAAATGTGACATTCTTTTTGGGACAGACCAAAAAGGAAAGTGTGACACATAAATTGAATAGAGGGAGTAGTATAAAGTAGGCAAAACCGTGGTTCGCTGATGAAGATTGTGTCAGATTTTGTGTCTGAGGTGGTTCATTTAATGAGTTTTGTGATTAAAAAAAGAACTGTATATGTTTAGTGGGTTAAGCAACTAGGATGACCATATAAGAGTTTAAGTAGTAATGGGATGACTTTATAGGTAAGAAAGTAAATTATTTTCAATATTTGGATGACCATCTAAGTAATTAATTAGGGGTGGGCACAAAATCGAAAAAATCGAAATACCGAACCGAACTAATTCGGTACTTCGGATTCGGTACTTCGGTTTTTCGGTTCGGGTTCGGTCCTAGAAATTTTTAAACTTCGGTCTTCGGTTTCGGCCACCCCGGAACTTCGGGTCCCGAAATTCCGAAAAAACCGAAGTTTTTTTTTTTTTTTTTTTTTTTTTTTTTTTAATACCGTTAACAAAAAACATCCACCATTATATATTACATATATTTCCTAGATCCCTAAGTTACTCCTTCCCTTAGTCCTCTACCCAAATATGAAATAACCTTATTCCCTCCAGGCTCCAACTCCACCGCTAATAGTAACAGTCCTACTCCTATTCCCTCCAGTCCTCCACGCTTCCCTTTTCTTTTGGATCGAATCATCAAGTGATCGAGGTATGATCTGTACTCTTCCCTTTTCTTTTTTTTAGAGATCGATTTGAAAAAAAAATGACAAGGAGTGCTGTTGGAGGATTTATAACTCGAGCATTGGCGGGTGCTCAAATAATGTAACAATAAGATGTTTTCTTCTTTTCAATCTGCTATCCAATCCTATATTGATTCGTATAATTTCTCTTTTTTGCTTATTGTATTGTAATGTCTAATTAGTGATTAAACGTAAAATATTTAAAAAATTAAATAATTGAACTGAAGATTCATTAGGAAATGATAAATTAGCTGAATATCCCTTTAGTTTGAATAAATCATTTAATACGAGTATTCAATCATTTATGTTTGGTAATTTGATGTATTTTTGTTAATCTTATTTATTGACTTTGAACAGGTATGTACTTTGCCTTTCGTTTCCCTTTTTTGTTCGGCCTTTTTTTCTAAAATTACGGGTTTTTCTATACTTCAAACCGAACCGAAGACCGAAGTACCGAACCGAAGTTTCAAAAAATCGAACCGAAGTACCGAACGCCCACCCCTCTAATTAACTCATCGTTTGCTTGGGGGGAGACACGGTCGTTATCTATTTTTTTTTTTTTAGATATGATAGATATTGAAAGGTAAAATAATTATCACGAGATATTTCACACTCAAAACAAAAGAACAGCTAAAAGGAAGATCTATATAACAAAATCTTTTATGGGTTCAATCAAAAATCTTAATTGGGTTTGTTTCAAGTCTTTCCTCTTTAATTTATCGGCGTAAAACTGCAAATTTGGATTTGATTTTTTCTTTTTGTATGTTTATATTTTTTTCTCTGTGTCTCATCTTTTGCGGCTATACCGCCTATTCTAATATAAGCCATATTCAATATCTTTATATTTTTTATAGTGATGAAAAAACGAAGATTGATGCTACTAATAGATATCCCCTACTATTGGTCAGGGTAAAAGAGCTTTCAAGCATGTTCTGGATGACTGGATCTATAAACTGCCTCATTAAAACCCTATTAGAGTACTGACAAGAAGAATTGTTACGCGCGAGAGTGCACTTGTTATCGAGAAACGTTGAAAGACGAAGCAATTGTATTTTAATTACAAACCACAGCTTATTTGATAACTTGTAACTATCTGTCCTAGTTGATAACCTTGTATTTGTGCTAGTTGGAAACTTAAGTATTTGATCCTAGTAACTATTTGGATTAAACAGATCTCATACACTACCTAAATCTCATGCAAATGAGACAATGAAAAATTGTCCACATAGTACAGTATCAAACAGAGTCTTGTCAAAGTTCATAAAAGATGGCCGCCGGCTTTCATGGCATTGTTACCACCAAATTCATTAAATATGTTTATTTATTGATTTTATAAAGCTAAAACATCTTTGTAGTTAATTTAAAACACATAGGTTATGTAAACTAATCAACAACTTCAATTAATTAAAATTAGCAAATAAGTAGATGGAAAAATATACCATTCTTAAGTATAGAATCTGGTTAGGTAAGACCAAAAGTTGACTACAACCACGCACTCATAAAATCTGTAAAACTTAATCGCACCTGATGATTATACAATACAAAAGAAAGATTCAAATTGTGTGTTTCACACAAATACACTTGTTATTTAGTCTTAGTTAATACTATTAATTAGTGTAAAAAAATGGGGATTGAGCTAATTCAATACTAAAAGCTAGCTCAAATTGTGAGGATTGTTCAAGATTATATTAAAAGTTCAAGGTACCATTAACCCACAGACGTAAGATGTGTGCGTAAGGTGTCAAATTTCCTCACATCGGGAGATTTATGGTGCCTTGGACTCCTTTTATAACCTCGCACAATCACTATTTTTTGAGCTAGTTTTTGGGGTTTTGTTACGTTAAAGTCTATTTTCGTATAATTGAGGATTCATGTTTAAATTTGCATGAATATTTAGATACTTTGGGTGAAAATAGTAGTGAAGTAATTAATTTTACCCCTCCTGTGTAAAATCAATGTAACGTAGCATTCACAACGGCTAAGTAAACTAGGACAGCAACAAAGGGTATAAACAATTATTCTATAAAAAAAAATTACACGAAGTTGAAAATTAGATACACTTCTAGAAGCCATCTCTTTTGAACACTCCCATATATATGTTTTATGTGAATAATTTACCCAGAAAATCCTTTTAGAATAATTGAATAGAAAAAACCCACCCACAAAGACAAAAATAAACAAATAGGTAAAAAAAAAAAAACAAAAATAATCCATTGGCTAAAGTCCTACAATAATCCAACACCATTCTTGTGGTTTCTCTCTAAAAATCCTTCAAACACAACTTTCTTCTTGTACTCATGGGAGTTCACATCAACGTCGCCCGAAATACCCCTCTTTTTTCCAGAAATGATCGCTTCTTTCTTCATGCGAAATCGAGGTAGAAAATAAAACCATGCAGACGTACAAATAATGGCACAAACCTTGCCCCAAAACAACATTATCAATAGGGTCACCAATAGTACTGACATCCCAATGATGGAGTCAAAGTTGTTGTTAATTGCTTGATCATGTCGTTGACTTGGCTTCTCGTGGTTTACTTTGCTGGTGGTGGTTGCTGCCGGTGATTTCTTCAGTTTTGGTGGCGGTAAAGATTTTGAGTGGGACAGCTTGATATCATCCTTGTCTTTATGTGAAACAATGTCGTTCACTTTATGATTACTAGCAATAGTAACACTCCTAGAAAACTCATTTTGACGCGTAGAATCTTGTACGTTATCAAACAAGTGATCCAAACTTTGGTTGTTTCTGTGGATTTTGTCCTTAGTTTTTGCATTCTTTGTCTGAAACGATGAAGCAAAAGAAGAAAATGGTAAAACAACTATTAGTGATACTCATTTTTAGTGATTTAAGGGGAAAACTGAAAAGGAAGAATATAAATGCACAAAAAAGAAAAATGGCGAAATCATTGTACTCAGGCAAGTTAATTTTTCAGTTCTTTAATGATTTAACCATAGACGTACAAATAATCCATTCGCGTCAACTCTTTTAATCTAAAAATAAAGAGGAGGAACGCATGCATAGAAAGCATACCATTCAAGAAAATAAGAAGAGTAAATTCATTAGTCAAAAATCCAGAAAATCACTTTCTTCATATGATCTTGGAAGTTTATTAAATGGAGTTAAACTTCGATGACTAAGTAAAGAAGAATTTAAACTAGTTTGTCCTTCTTGTAAAGTAGACAATGTCACAGCGTATTAGAATTTACCTTTAGGCTGGTTCAGCACAGAAGCGCTTCCTATACTATGATTCTAATTAGACTTATAGGAGTGGATTCTTCAGTTAAACAAAAGAGCACATGATTTTCCAGGCATTATTACCGAAAGAGTCAAAATTATATACTCAAATTCACGCCCCAAACTAGTTCCATCGACAAATCATCCATATCCTCATCGTATTTAATTTATACACACTAGTCAAGCTAATATTATCCTACTCCTTTATAAATTTGGATTTAAGATCGATATAATTTATAAGATCCCTCCGTTCTTATAACCAAATTCCTTATTGATAAGACTAACGTAATGAGAATCTAGATTAGTCGAAAGTGAATTTTAGATACCACAATTCTACAATTTATATTAAGACCAATTATACTTTACACGAGACAGCTAAGCGGTGACAAGTTATTCACTAAATATTGACATACCTTATTAACCTTCCCATGACTATTTGTTTGATTCTTAACAGGCACTTGAGTCACGTCAACGGTGGTTGCAGGAGTTTTAACAGAAATCTTATCTGAATTCACCACATGAATTTCTCTACTTCTGTTGAAATTCTCAGAGATGTCCCCTGGAATAGTTTTCACCTTGGCCGAATGCTTCCCTACAAACTTGGAAAAAGAGAACAACGACTTCTTTTTTTTCTTGCCACTGGCTGACTTAACGTAAAAATCAGAAGATAAATTTTTTTCTTGATTGTAAATTCCAAAACAACCCAGAAAGCAAGTAGCTTTTCTGGGTTTTTTCTTTTTGGTGCTATCTTCCATTTGAGCCATGGAAAATGAAGAAAATAATTTTCAACATGGAGGGGTTTTGGAGGAGAAGAAGAAAAAGAGTGGGATTGTGGAATTCTTGTTGGCTGGCTCTATACTCTTTAGTTGAAGTCTTTATTGACAAATTTTCAAAAAGGAAACAAGTGTTAATTTATACGTCTAGAGTCGCATGGTAGAGCTAGTCAATATATGTGTTAATTTGTACACCTAGTAAACATAAGATTAGGAAATTTCATTCCAGTTTTTAATTAATTTCTTAATGTTTTTGCAGGTTAATTTTCTAGAAGTTAATTTTTTTTTTATTTGGTAATAGTTCACATTTATTACCAAATTTTTTTTTCTAGAAGTTAAGAAAATCATTTTACTGTCTCCTCATTTACTTTAAGTGGCAAGGTCCGGTCATTTGGAGTACGACAATTTAAAATACATAAAAGTTCTGTATATCTAGCAATAATAGTTACTCCTATAAATTTAAAATAAAATATATTTAAATAAAACATTTTAAAAGAAAATCCTCTTTTACTATTGGCATTTTCTTGGTTTCCATTCTATGCATGGTACTCGTATTAGGTGCAAGTAAGCAATATTTCTATGTTGAAGTACTTTCCACCAAGATTTTCTTATTTTTAAAATTTAAATTAAAAATCTCTAGTTAAATGTGGAGATATTTTATCCATTCCGTCACATCGGTAGTTCTTATACTATGTTGCACCAGACGGGGGTGAGAATTATGAACGACTATGGTAAGTGTTGTTTTTGTCGGCCGCCGCGGGTCTGTTGGGGTTGGGGTGGGGCGGCGGGTGGGTAGTGTGGTAGAGGACTTGGACTTCGTGGCAGAGATTAGTTTTCCACAAACATGTTAAACAATATTAATTCCTCTGCTCTCTTAATTAGTAGTCCTATGCTATATTACATTTAGAACAAGCTTAGTCATATAGAGGTAGCTAGCTACTTCTTTTCTTATTCTTCTCTTTCTTTGGTTGTTGATTGCTAACTGAATTTGTTTTACCTTAGCAATAAAAATATAGAAATCAGTTTCATGATACCTATTTATGTAACAATGATTTGGCTTTTACGTCTTGGTTTTGCTAATTTCATATTCTTGCTATATAAGAGACATTGTTATTTTGTGTTTCTTTCCAATATTCTTGTCTCCGTGGGTTAATTATGTAGTACTATACTGTTGGTTTTGTTTTTCCTTTCATGTCATTGTTTAGTTTCTAAAGCATCGTCTTTTTCAGCATGTTAGTTGTAATTAACGACATTACCAGTAAACTTAGAGCCTGTTTGGCCAAAATGCCAAAAACTGCTTATTTTGAAAAGTACTCCCTCTATTTCAATTTATGTGACAACATTTTTTTATTCGTCTGTTCCAAAAAGAATGGCAACATTCTAAATTTGGTAACAATTTAACTTTAAAATTACAGTTTTGCCATTACTGAAATGATTTACAACCACACAAACATCTTTGTCTTATTTTACACTACAAGTTTCAAAAATCTTCCTTTATCTCTTAAACTTTGTGCCGAGTCAAACTATGACACATAAAGTGGAACAGAGGGAGTACTTTTTATTAGAAGTAATTTTCAGCTAAGTACTTTTGAAGAATAAGCAGTTTGTGTTTGGCCAACTCATTTGAGAAGTGTTTTTCTAAACAGTTTGTGTTTGGATAATCTTTACAAAAAGTACTTTTTAGTGTCAAATTACGAAAAAATGTATTACTAAGATTCATTATGCGACTAATATTATTTAAACGTATCAAAGATGTAAATATTTTTTTAATAAAAGAGTTAATTTAATATTTTATTTTCATTTAGTTTAAATATAAAATATAAATGAAAATATATATTATGGTTTTTAATCAATAGAAATAAGGTTAAACCAAAACCGGGAAGAGAAAACAAAGTTTTATTTATATATATTTAAAAAATATATTGGTTAAAATAATTAAATATAGTATGGTAAATAAATATTTTTTGTAAGGATATTTTTGTCTTAAAAAATTAATAAACTGCTTCTGCTTCTGGAGAGAAGCAAATTTGTAGCTTCTCCTCAAAGAAAAATTGCTTCTGCTTCTTCTCAAAAGTATTTTTTTCTTTTGGCCAAACACCTCAAAATTCTTCAAAAGCGCTTTTTTCTTGAAAAATAGTACTTTTGGCTTCTGAAAAGCTTGACCAAACAGGCTATTAATTATTATACCATTAACAAAAAGATGTAGAAAGCGTAGGCAGTAAACTAATGCAATTGCAGTTGCAATCATAATTTCAACCTTAGTCTATATGGTCTTCATTGTTTGTACAAAATATACAGGTCCTGATAAATCTTTACAAGTTTTGATTGGACAAAATATAACTTTACAATGGATTATAGCGATTAATTAACCCTTCGTTGTCCCTGGAAATGTTTAGAGCAAGAACAGTTTTTTATACATTCATCTCACATATTCTTTAGGTAAAAAAGAAAAGAAAAGAAAAGAAAGGTTTTCAAAAATTGAATCTAGAAGATGCATATCTTGAAGTCAAAGCTTTTTAGTTTTGAACGTAACACTTCATAGATGCCCACTAACTAATCTAGTGAGGAGAGTAGAAACAAAAGATTTTAGGAGAGAGGATCAGTAAAGAGATTTCATATTGAAATCTGAATTAGGGCCTTTGTCAACCTGAGGAAAAAGAATGAGCCAAGGTTTGAAATTTCTGCCTACATCGTGGATAAGTGCAAGTTTATTTGACCATTCCACCTACTTAGTCTTTAAAAATTAAGAAGAATTTTTCACAAATATGACGTACATTAATGGACGTGAAAGAAACTTAATGGAAAAATAAAAAATAAATAAACCTGAGGGGGTATCAACAAGTAAATCTTCCTATGTTCAAATACTTCATTTTCGGTTAATTCCACATATATAGGTCCCGAGAAATTTTCAAATATACAAATTTGTTTAGTTCCACATACAGGTCCTAATAAGACATTACTAGAAAAGTACGAATTTCTGATTAATATTTCTTCAAAACATCTACGGAATCCGTCACACTTCATTCCGGGCTTATAGCAGAGAGAACTCAAAATCGGGAGAATTACACAATTATGACACCTTATGCAATGGTTTATCTAACTAACCTCGTTTAAAATGGTTTGCAAAAATGATCTCCATTAATTTTAAGTAAGTACTATCATGGGGTCAACACTTGAAGTTATAAAATTGACAAATGCTATCTCGGGGGCGACACTTCAAGAATAAATTGGCAAGTGCTGCAAGTGTTGCTCCCGTTGTAGCACTTGACCTTTTATCTCTGTCAACATTCTCCCAAAATAACTTGAATTGCTGCGTAGCAGGCAACAATTGTAATTTATACTTGAAGTGTTGCCCCCTATGTAGTACTTGTCAATTTATAATGTGAAGTATTGCCTCCCGAGGCCATTTTGCTAAACCATTCTCAAGTGGGGACAAAAAACCATAACCAAGGATAAGATGATACATGCAGTGTAATTTTTTTGCTCAAAATCTTGTTTATTTTAGGGTTTTTACACAAATATACAAATTTCCACCCTAAATTACAAAAAAATAGCAAGATTTTTCAAATTACAATGCATATCAATATTTTTTTAAGCACATTTCACAATAAACAATATAAATCACAATTTTTCAAACAAACCCTAACTTCAACCCCTACCCCCAAAATCCTTCCCAACTCCCCTACCACCCATACCCTAAAATCCATTGACGCCGCCCAACCACCCTACCCCCACCCCCACACACCCCAGCGCTATCACCCCCAGATACGGCGACAAAATAGAGGAGAACATGAGCGGATAAACGAGGTCAAAATAGATCAAAACAATCAGTGAGGAAGACGACGGTGCCACGGTGGTACAGTCATGACAACAACCAGAACGGTGGCGGAAAAATGACTGTCGATTAGTGGCGTCGCTGCTAGAAGGAAGATCGAGGAAGACGACGGTGAAAGAGAAATCTAAATTAATCAGCGAGGAAGACGATGGTGCCACGGTGGTACAGTCATGATAACAACCAGAACGGTGGCGGAGGAGCGACTGTCGATTAGCGGCGTTGCTGCCACTCCGCCCTCTACTTTCTTTTACACGGTTCCGTTACCCCCACATTCCAATCTCCCTTCGATCTCCCTCCTCTCACTGGTTTCTCCATCGTCTATGGCGATGTGTGTGTGTGGATGTGTTTTCTGGTGCCTGTTTATGATACTAGAAAACAAGCGGAGGACCAAATAAAGCTTTTAGCAAAAGATCGTCGAGTAGTTCCAGCACTAGTTTACCATCTCTGTACTGCTAGTTTACTGGTCACTGGACTAAGTTATCTCCTCAACTCCGTCAAGTTGTTAAACAATCTTTAATTGAAAGCATCACACTCAAACACAACTCCTTCAATTCATTCTTTAATTTAATTATACATTAAAAGTAACATGTGTACGATTAACTGTATACAAGGTTTTTCTTGTGTATTGAATAGATTGTTATGATGGGAAAAGTCGAACCCAGTTGTTGTTTTGTTATCGCTCTCTTTTTGTCCCTCTCTTTTAATCATCTAGATGCATTTGAAACAGCCAGAACAACACTAAAACAATCTGAAACGGCCGCCGAAACAGCTCTGAAACGGTCTAAAATAGCGCTAAAACGGTCTGAAACGGCACTGAAACGGTGCAGAAACAGTTAGATACAGTGTTGAAACGACACTGAAACGGTGCAGAAACAATTAGATACAGTGCTGAAACAACCTGAAACGGTGCAGAAACAGTTAGATACAGTGCTGAACACAACCTGCAATGGTGCAGAAATAATTAGATACAGTGTTGAACACAACCTAAAATGGTGCAGAAACAGTTAGATACAGTGCTGAACACAACTCTGAAATAGTGCAGAAATAGTTTGATACAGTCTAAAACGGTTTTGAAACAGTACGATACAATCTGAAACAACGTTGAAACAATATGATACAGTCTGAGACGACACTGAAACAATCTGAAATAGTTATTGAAACAGTCTTATACAATTTGAAACATCGTTGAAATAATATGATACAGTCTGAAACAACTAGTGAAAAAGTCTGAAATAAAATGTAAAAAATAATGCGAATTAACACAATAAAGGTGAAATAGTTTAGAAACAAGATGAAACAATGCTGAAACAGTCTAGAAACAGCTAGATACAGTCTAGAAATAGTTAGATACGGCGCAAAACAACCTGAAAATGGTGGTGAAACAATTTGAAACAGTGTTGAAACAACGTAGATACAGTGATATACAGTTTGATACGGAGCAAAAATAGTGAAGATACAGTTAGATACGAAGCAATTGGTAGTTGAGATACAATGAGATACGATGTAGTTGGTAGGCGAGATACGATTAGATTCGAGGTGGTTGGTAGTTGAGATACAGTGAGATACAATGAGATACGATGTGGTTGGTAGGCGAGATACGATTAGATACGAGGTGGTTGGTAGTTGAGATACAGTGAGATACAACGAGATACGATGTGGTTGATAGTTGAGATACAATGAGATACGATGTGGTTGGTAGGCGAGATACACTTAGATACGAGGTGGTTGGTAGTTGAGATACAAAGTAATTGATAGTTGAGAAACATCGAGATACAATGAGATACAACGAGATACAGTGAGGATGAGATGATAAAAAGTGAAATTAGGGGTAATAGGAGGTGTAAAAGTAAAATTGGGAAAATAGTGAGAGGAAAAGTGAAATAGGGAGAAATGGGAGGAGCAAAAGTGATAGTGAGGGAAATAGGAGGAAGAATGTAATGATTTGGTATGTTATGAAAAAATATTGCTACGTTTTTGCTATGTTTGTAATTAACTTCTCCTTTCCTCTATAATGGGTAATTTTGCTAAAATATTGCTATGTTTGATAATTATGTTCTAAAAATTGTACTTTTATGTAAAAATTCCTTCATTTTACGTATGTGTTACTGGAAAAAAAAAATGGAATTACTAACAAAAAAAGTCTCTGGTAAACTGATCAAATCGGTTGGCGAACTGTGTCTTTTTCCTCTTACAGTTTCATTTATATATATACTGTTGGATTAGAAAGCAATTCCTCTCATCAACATGTAGTTCATATATAAATAAACAAACATATAAAAGGAAAAAGAAAAGTAAGTACATCAAATAGGGTGCTTTTGTTAATTAGCCAGAGGAGTAATATATCAAACGTGGTTGCAGCAATATTAGCCTCACATTGACGTGAATCGCATACTTAAATTGAATCTTCACTTCAGGATTTAATGATGACGTGACTTGAACGATGTATTAAATTGAATATTAGGACATTTTTCCTTCAATTAAATAATGATGTCGTATAGAAAATAAAAGAAAAAGACGAGGGAAGATATGTCTCAAACTATCGTCGAATTCTAAAAATACAAGTAATGCTTAACCCATAAGCTGACAGCTTTGACGGCCATAGTTCATGTCTGCACAATACACCTTGATTCGATTTTGAGACTTGGTCAAACTATATACTAATCCAAAAAACAAAAGAAAAATTGAAGAGCTACATAGTTTCCTAAACCAGCTGTCATGCTGGCTGTGTTCGTCAGGTTCTTGTAATTAATACTCCCTCCGTCCCAATTTATGTGGTACCATTTTCTTTTTTGTTTGTCCCAAAATAAGTGACACCTTTCCTTATTTGACAACTATTTAATGTATCATCTCTATTTTACCCTTGTTGGGCCCTACATACTTTTAAATCTACCAACAACTTTTTTATTACTCAAATCTTCTCTCTCTTACTTTTTCAAGGGTAAATTGATACTTAACAAGGTCAATCTCTATTTTCTTAAACTTCGTGTCCGGTCAAATGACGCCACATAAATTGGGACGGAGGGAATAAGATAATGGAGGGATGTTCCTATGGGTCTTAAGTTTCATTTCCAGTGATTCTCATGTTCTCTAAGTAAAAGCTGGTCAAGCATAATCATGTATAAAGCTCAAATACTTGAATTATTAACTTGGTTCAAACTGTCGATGACTTGCTCAAAATTGCCCAAACCCGAGAGTTTTTTGTCTCTCGAGTAGAAAACCGTTTAGAAATTTACAAACTGATTTGTATACTCAGGACTTATCGGCGGCGCAGAATCTCTCTTGGTATCGCGAACTCTGGGCTTGGCACATGCATAGGCCAGACTGCCCCTATCACGACTCTCTAATTAATGGGTTCACAGTTTTTAAACTTTAATTTAAGTTATCAGGTTATAAAATAATAATTTGTACATGTCATATATGAATCTTTAAGACAGTATAAGGTTTGAACCAAAACTACTGAATTCTATTGAACCTCCTTCCAACACTCGGGATCACCCCTGCCTATCACTGAGTAAAGGTCAAAAGTCAACGCCTGATGTGTTGCTCCATACTTAGCTCTTTTACAAAGCTTTTAAAGTTTTTTAGCTTATATTTATGAGTGAATCTTATGTAATTCTCCCTGTTTCAGGACATTGATGATTTGAAGAGTTAACAAGCAAAAAGAAGTTGAAAAGAGCAACAAAAAGGGAAATTTGGATTCAAATTAGAGACTCGAGAAATGTCAGTGCAAAATGAATCGACTACCATTGATCTAGAGGCTAAATGACAGGGCAAAACGGCCGGTAGAGAGAGTGGGTTCATGAGCCAAAGGGTGGAAGACAACAACTGGCTGCATATCCTATTCGACGGCCGCCGATGTGAAGGCAAACCCAAAAAAGGTGGCCGCACAAATATTGGCTGAAGAGTTGATGGTTACAGAAGATCTCAACTAGCCAAGTCAGAGCAATTTAAGATTTAGCTGGTCAATAGGTGTTTCACCAATCCTGAAAGGCGAAGAGCACAAGAGTCAGTAACTTGCATTCGGTGACCGCCGAATCATCGGCCTTTTTGAATTACAACAGCGAAATAGAATTTTTGTAACTAGTAGAATAGCTGACAAATAGAACTCTATAAATAGAACATTAGGCCTCGAAGACACTTATCTTTTGTCATAGCTTATTTCATAGTGACTTGGAGAAGAAGGCAAGGGTTTTAAATATTATTTGTAAGAATCTAAACCATCTTTCTTCAATTTACATCTTATGAATATTTCTACTTCATCAAATCTTTATTACTCCCTCCGTCCCATTTTGTTTGTCGTAGTTTGACTTGGCACAAAGTTTAATAAAGAAATAAAAACTTTTGAAACGTGTGGTCTAAAATGAGACATAGATATTTGTGTGGCTATAAATGAGTCAAAAAGTAAATCTGAAGTTGAATTGTTTCCAAATTTAGAAATATGACAATATTTTTAGGACGGACTAATAAGGAAGGTATGACAAACAAAGTGGGACGGAGGGATTATTTGTTAGAACCTAGTATAAGTAGCTAAACTCATACTAAGGGTTTAGTTGCAATGTTGTGATTGATTATTATTGGGTGTTTGATATTGTTGTACAAAAATTGTGGGTCGTTGTTTATCTAGTTCTTATCGTGTTCAAACTCAATTTTGGGTGGTTTCGACACTTAGACTTAACCCCACCTTGCTTGTTCAACACTCTAACAGGGTTGAATAGGTGTGGGTATATGAGAACTAGCTAGGATTTGAATTTTATTGGCTACACTGCCTAACCCATATAAAAGAGATTGCTAGAAATGGATTCTCTTTCCTAGGGTCTATGAACTAGGTCTTTATGCGCTTCATTATGATTCTAGTAGGCTTAATAGAGTAGACATTTACTATATCTAGCATTTTTTAGTGTTAAAAGTGTTAGTTCGACCATAAACACTTGACCCATGAAATTTGTGTAATTAGATCTTCACCCTTTATTATAAAATCTCACTTGAGTGTCTAAACCCTAGCTCTTATTCAATAGTTACACACAATTTTACTTGCTTGTTGTTGTTAGTTACAATTCTTAATTAGTTAAAGTATCAATTCAAACTCTTATTTAGGAATACTCAACTCAGGCATTACATTAGAACTTGAACTCTATTTGGACTAATTTAGAGCATCTGGCTCCCTGTGGATTAAGATCCCGATTCCCTTTCGGGTACTTTACTTCAATGCTGCCCCTCACTTTTAGGAGTGTAGGTTTGACCGAGTCAGCAGAAAGCCCCACTATCACGGAGGTCAGCCTCCTTTGCAGGTCAATCATAAGTCGTGGTCACAACCTCGTTTCCCCAACAATGATTCTGCACAAGAATTTTAGATTCTAACAATCCCAAAAGCACATCCAAATTCGGAACTCAATGAAAGACATATCAGAACATCACAAATAACTAAACCATATGAACATATTTCAAAATATAATTTGGAACACAATTTCTCAAAATTAGGGGTATGGTTGTTATTGACTAGTTAATTAGGAATAGGTAATTCAGTATTCCTAGTCAATACATACTCGAGCAACGATACTCTACATATTTGATGTAACTTATTTGATCTCATATACTTGTGTGAGTGTAAGGAAACTACATTAACTCATAGAAGCGATCAACAAATTAATTTTTTAGCTTAAAATTTTTTTGACCACCTGATGAGCATGATATGAGTGAGAAGTGCTGAAGGGCAAAGTGCACAAATACCTACTCTTAGGACCACTACTTATAAGATTTAAAAAGAAGAAGAGGAAAGAGAATGAGAAGGTGAAATAGGAGAAGGAGAATGAGATGTAAAAGGAGGAGAAACATGAGGAAGAGAAGGAGAGATGATGAGGAGAAGACAGAGGGAAAAATGGAGGAGGAGGAGAAAGAGAAGAAATAGAAGTAGAAACAGAAGCATGACAAGTAGAAGTGGGAGAAGAAGGAGGATGAGAAGGGGGGGGGGGGCGGAGGGAGGAGCAGAAGGAAGAAAATAAGGAGCAGGAGTAGAAGAAAAAAGGAAATGAGGAGAAAAAAAGCAAGAGAAGAAGAAGAAAGAGGAGAAGAAGAATGAGAAAGAGGATATGAAGAAAGAGGAAAAGGAGGAGGAGGAGAAGAAGAAGAAGAAGAAGGAGGAGGATGGGGAGGAAGATGAGGATAAGAAGGAGAAGGTTTAGCGTTGAGTTTTGATGATTGACAAATGAAAGAGTCCGATGATGAACAAAATTCACTTACAAGATCACCTTATGCTAAGAAGATGCACAAGTATGATCCTAGTCATAACGAGAATAGAAAAGAACCTAACAGGAGCAGTCTCATAATACGAATATGATTTGGAATAGAAAAGAAAACCTAGCCGCAAAAATTTATTGAAACGATATAGCATATGAGACTTAGAAGCAAAGCAATGTGTTTGTCTATTTATGAAAAGACTCCAAGTTTGTAGGAGTTAGAGTTATACGACGAAAAGTGTTGAAGAGACTGTTTCCTTATTTACTCGGGAAAGATAATTTCATTCTCCTAACCCTACTTGATCTTCGTTGTTGCAGAAATCAAATTATTCATTCAATATCTCTGAGAGCAAAGCAAAGTGAAAATACATTGAGAGAAGCATTGAGTGGAAGTCACAATCGAGACAGCATAACCAGGTAGGAGAATAGTTTCTTGTTAATTATGTTTGTCTAGATCTATGTAGTTAGATATTAAGTTCTAACCTTATTTAGCTTATTCAAGAATCGTTGTGATTAGTAATTTTATGAGAAGAATAAGTTGTACTTTAACGCTAGAATTTAGCTTATAAGTATTAGATGCAATCTAGTTGGTTGCATGCTGTTTAGGTACTAGAGTTTAGTTCCTTATAGAGTCTTATAATCTAAAACTTGCAAGTATTTTGTCAATGGAAGTTGTTCAAAATCACAGAGCTTGGGTCGTGGTTTTTTTCCCTTGAGTAATGAGATTTCCATGTGAAAATTCTGGCCACTTTATATTCCGTAATTCATATTTACAAAATTTGGTTGAACCTCATCGAGAACCTGCTTCTTTGTGAGTAAGTTCAACTTAGTAGAGCAAGTTTCTCGGTAATAGCAAAATGAGCATATATACTATTCACCACCATAGTGTCTTACTAGGTGTACCAAGTGCAACAAAGAAGCATGAAAGGAGAAAGGAGAAGGAAAAGAACGAATAGGATGAGCAGGAGAAATGTTGGTTTGATGTTCGCTAAACTAAATTTTAAATAAGACCCCTAAAGAGAATACGTAGTGCAAATTTTAGAAAAATATAGTGCAAAAGGGTTGGTCGCCGAAGTGCTTCAAGTCGTGAAAATTGATGAGTAGTCATTTTTGGATACCTCAAGTGAGTTTCATCCACCATTTCACAATTCATTAAAAAAATAGCCAAATTACTCCCCCTCCCACACCTACAGCCTCTTGGCGTTAAACAATATCCAGACTAGTCACAATACAAACGTCTGAAACTTTGAACTAAACTCCAGTAAAAAAATCTGGAGTTTTGTTCAAAATTTCAGAAAAAAATCTGGAGTTTTGTTCAAAGTTTCAAAAAAAATCGCAGTTTTATATTTAAAGTTCCAATATTTTATATTGAGACTTTGAACAAACATGTTCAAAATCCTAGTATTTTATACTGGGATTCATATTTAAGTGATCCCAGTATAAAATACTGGGATTTTGATTTTTTCACAAATTCCTGTATTTTATACTGGGAGTTTTCCGAATTTGGCTATTCTTCAAAGAGTTTTGCACAGCTGGCTAATTTTCATTTAGCGCAGTGCAAATAGATTAGGGTATTTTAAACATATATACGATCCTACACCACTATATTATAAAAAATAGCAATAATTTACAAATTACAACACATAGCAATATTTTCTTAGCAAGATATAAATACTTATATTTCATTCCACAACTTCCAAAACACAAAAGGGCCAGTCAAAAAATGAGAAAAAACTTTTGCCCACGCAACACAACCAAAACCCTATCAACCAACCACCACTTCTGTCACCAAAACCCCCTCCATCAACCACCCCTTCCGCCATTGAAACCCCCGCTACTAGTGCACAATGCCGGACCTGAAGCCACCGTCCTCTTCCTCCTCTGTCCCTTGGCTCGCTCCACCCTCATTATTTTTTTCCCAACTGTTGATGCTTTTCGAAATATTGCTACGAAAATGAAAGCTAAAAATAGAGAAAAAGAGTAGTGAAAGAGACTGAAGAGGTGACGAAAAGCATCTCGACAAGCTTTATAATCTCCGGCAGCGCCGCTAGTAGAAACCTCTTTATGGTGCCGGAAGTGGAGGCGGCGCCATCGCTGTCGTTCCTGGAAGTTTTGGCATTGTGTGAAATTGTAGAAGATTCTTCTAATCCCATGGTTCACAATTCAGTAGAAAGAGTATACACACCAGGAATTGAATGCTGAAGCAATTTTGCTACTGTAGTCATTTAAAATTACTTTTGTTGAGGATAAGCACATCACACAAGTGTGGAGAGAAATGAAAACACGTCACCATAGTTCCATTTTATTCATACTCCATTTATATTCTTTGTTTCTACCTTCATGTTTAAATTTGATTGATTAATTTTTCACACAAAGTACTAATATTTTTAATAACGACTTTTTTATTTTACTTTTTAAAGTCACAAACTTTATCAATAGTTTATTGAATACGTGATAGCATTTGATAGCTACAATATTTACTACAGGGTTATTACTTTCGTATTATAATCATTGTATCATTAGTTGATGAACCAGACGATTTTCTAGCCTTCAAACAAAATGTACCATAACAAAATTAAAATACCAAGTTCAAATTTAGATGTTGCTATTTTTGCGAAATGAAACAGTCATAAACGGTACTGAAACAGTCTGAAACGGCGCAGATACACCGAGATACAATTAGATACGGAGCAAAAAGAGTGCAGATACAGTAAGATACAATGCTGAACAGTCTGAAACAGCTTGAACAGTTTTAAAAACAGTCTTGAAACGGTGCTGAAACGGTTTGATATAGTGCTGAAACGATGCAGAAACAACGCAGGTACAATGCTGAAACGATGCAGAAACAGTTTGAAACAACGCAAATATAGTGCTGAAATGATGCAGAAACAGTTTGATACAGTGCTAAAACGATGCAGAAACAGTTTGAAACAACGTAGATACAGTGCTGAAACGATGCAGAAACAGTTTGATACAGTGTGGAAATGATGCAGAAGCAGTTTGAAACAACGCATACACAATGTTGAAAAGATGCAGAAATAGCGCAAATACAGTGCTAAAACGATGCAGAAACAGTTTGATACTGTGCTGAAACGATGCAGAAACAGTTTGAAACAACGCAGATACAGTTCTGAAACGATGCAGAAACAGTTTGATACAGTGTTGAAATGGTGCAGAAACAGTTTGAAATAGAGCGGATACAGTGCTGAAACGATGCAGAAACAATTGGATACAGTGAAATTGGGGAAATTAAATTGTGGGAGGAAAAGTGAAATTGGGAAAAATGGGAGGATTAAAAGTGAAATTGGGGGAAATAGTGAGAGGAAAAATGAAATTGGGGGAAATAGGAGGAGGAAAAGTTATATTGAGGGAAATAGGAGGAAGAATACGAGAGTGCTATGTTATGGGAAAGCATTGCTATGTTTTTGCTATGTTTTGTAATTAACTTTTCCTTTCTTCTATAATGAGTAATTTTGCTAAAATATTGCTATGTTTTGTAAATAACTTCTAAAACTTGTACTTTTATGTAAAAATCTCAATAGAATTACGGGGCCAGATTTTTACCTTCAAGAAGTATGTGGCGCTGATTCTAAAAGCTAAAACACTTTTTTAAAAGGACCAAAAGTTAAACATTGGCGTTGAAGTATCATATTTTCGGAAATCGTAGCTTAACCTAATTATTTCTTGGAAACATCACGAGAATAATCATCCTTGTCAAGATATATAGATTATATATCTAGTCACTTAGCTATCTAAAAATTCCTTATCTTACATTATATTTTAGTTATTGGTCGAGTCAGATGTCTTTTGTATATAAAACCAAGCGATGGTTGTAGAGCCAGAAATTTATACAAAGAAAACAAACAAATACTGTACTAAAATATCGTAGGTGAGATTGAACATGTTACCTAAAACAACTTTTCAACTTCGGGACCATAATTCTAATTTTTTTCTTATATTAAGGGGATTTGACTGTGCATGTATAACAAAAAAAAAACATATTTTTATCCTACTTGGGCAAACAATTTTTTTTTGGCAAAGGAATTCAAAACCCCCTTCATCCTTACTAGCTCCGACCTTGGGTGCTAGAACTCGCTTGATAATTTTTTCATCTAATAAGAAGAAATACCTTACTCTCTGTCGCTCCCTCTTCCATTAGAAAATCCAAATCTCGTTAGACTACAATGAAAATGATTTCCTCTGAGACTGCGAAGCAGTGACAAGCAGAGATATAACAAAGTGGGCTAACTTATGACTACGTCTCTGCAATACAATTTTACAGCATCAAGAAGAATGTGGATCGATGTCTCCTAAATGAAGTTATGTCCATATCTTTCCTAATTGCTAAACTTGCACCTATCAACATGTTACAACGTATTGTGTTTGGAAACCTTAGGCGTGAAATCGAGTTCCAGAAGCAAGAGTTTCTTCTCTTTTGAATTGTTGAATAATTATATAGGTTTTCATTATTATTAGGATGAATACATAATACATTTTCTTAAACTTGGCAGAATTTTCCATTTAGACACTTACACTAAACTCATGACCAATTTGAGCACCCAATCTCTACTCAAAGTGTGACTATTAGACACAACCCGCTGAAATACCTCAACAATTGCAATGCGTGTTCACAGGCTGTTTGACGTGGAAAGAGGGAATGAGAGAAATACATCCTTTTTAACTCAAAATAAATATTTTAAGAGTAGTAAAAATTCAATAAAAATATAAATAAACTCTGTATTCTACAAACTTCTCCCATCATCAAGTAAGTTCTAAAGGTCCAAAAAATCGGTGCATAGATCACAAATTTCTCTGAACGAGCTCACACAAAATCATTTGTTGAATCAATTCAGGTACCCTTGCGAGTATCCTTATGTTCAAGTTTATGTAATTTTTTTGTTTTTCAAGATTCAAGTTGTACGAACTATGATCAATATTTTAAGATGTATCTTTTCACCATATTGATATGAGAGGAGTTGCAACTTATAATACTTTTCATAGCGTTTTAATCTAATTTTTAAAATTTTAAATATTAAATTGTTTAATTTTATCTAATTTAGCTTCAAATATTAATGAAATTAATCTTGAAAGCGAAAAATGTCTGGTAAACTGGAATAATTGTAAATAGCTTTTCTGCATTCTAAAGTAACACTTCGTTTTTTTTTTTTTTTTCAATTCTCTTGTCCAGCCAAGTTAGATCCCTGAGAGTAGTACTGAATCTTCACACATGGACGGGAGAAATATAATTGCAACTTCAACAAACATAAGAAATCACATTACTAAAAGTCTAACCACAACATAAACTTTGAACTTAACAACACCATCACAACAGTAAGACAATGTCAAAGGAAGAAGATGATAGAATAATTTTAGTAGAAAATGCAACACTAAAAAATCAACGATAAAATTTTTTGTCTCTTGTAGGAAGACACATGGTAGACAGCAAACAAAGCCTCTGGTTTATTTGCTGAATGAGTACTGTTCATACCTCATTGAACAATCAACGAGGTCAACTTGACCTCCAATGCTACCATCACACGTACTCAACAAGAACGATTTTGCACTACTTACACAAAGGGCACAGTCTGAAAACTCTAAAATTGGGTTGCACATAGCATGACCATAAGCTAAGGCATCGTTAGGATAAGGAGAGGTTATATAGTAATTATAACCTTGACTTGGTGTCAAATTCTGTAATGCTTCAAGAACATAAGCCAAGCTTTGTGCAAAAGGGTCATCCTTATCATACACATTACCATTGCAGATATGGTCCACCACGTCGGTATTTGGTGCACTTCTCACGAGGTAACTAAAACCTAACATTCCAATAAGAAATGTGGTGATTAGCACTCTTATTCTCAAAATCGAATCCATGGATATAGCTAGTCTCTCTACTGTTTTTGTTATCTCCTTTCTTTTATTTATTTCGTGTTACTACAAATTGAGTTTCACATGTTCTTGTTTAAATAGATTTGGCCATCCATTATTGATTTCTCCACCAATGCAAATTAAGTATTCCACGATTTTTGGTGTAATTGGCTTGTTCTTTTACTAAATAGTATAAAACATTCGGTGTGTAATTTTTCCGTACGTTTACGTTGCCGGCAAAGAAGTACTGCATGTATCTTCATTTCGTCCTTTCTTCCGTCAATTTTCTTTACATTTCTCTCACGCAACATAGGGAAATTATTAGTGGAACAGTTTTCTTCTCTCAAACCCCCAAGTATCAACTTTATACTAGTATTTAATTATAGGATGCAACAAATTTCCAGCATTTCAATCTCCTAAGTTATGTGTGTATATAATAAATTTGTTTCCATTACATCGGAGATCGGGGAGGATAAAGGAAAATGAATTGAAGATAGTAAAATGGAAGTCATGACACCTATAATGTGGAAAACTTCCATTAATATCACTGGACTTTGAGCCTTTTAGTAGCAAGTAGTTACATAAATATCACTTTTTCTTTTGATTTAACCATCTGATATATATACAACCGAGCTAACTAATTTACATTTTTCCGCATAAGATTAAAAGAGAGTATTATATATCATTCCTAGGATTCGAACCAACAAGCTCTGATTTCTCTGCTTAGATCATATCAACGACAAACTCATACAGGAGAGTAACATAACGAATTCGGTTATTTTATGCAGATAGTCAATTATGATTTATGATAGGAAAATTTACACTGCATACCCACCCTTTTGATAGTAATTACAGAGCATACCCACCTGAAGTTTCCCTACCCACCCATTGAAAAATAATTACAGCCCATACCCATTCGCCCAAAATTCCCCTGAAATTCCTATCTCATTTGTGCCCAAAACACCTCTCAAATCCCTATCCCATTCGCGCCCAAAATCCCACTCAAAACCCTACATGAATTTACTTGAATCGATGATTCCAAACACTAAATTTTCGAAATTGAGCTTAAGCTCCATTTATAAACGTTGGAAAAAACCTCCCCATCCTGTTCCTAATCCGGATCCGTCACCAATCGAAGATAATCATTCAAATATATTGGTCGTTATCCTTTTAGCATGAAAGGAACAAATACTGTTTCAGAATTTGGAAATGAGGTTGCGTCATCTTTTAATACTGTCTAAGAAGATGAAACTTGGAGATAGCTTAACCCTATATCTGATGCTGGTGCAAGTTCATGTGATTGGATCTTTTTGTATTTCATATACTATTTTGGTTTTTTTTTTTTTTTTTGTGTCGAAGAGTGTGAGTTACATTAAGGCGAGGAGGCAGCACTTGGATAGGGTCGATAGCGAGGAGGCAGCGATGATAGCTACATTGAGGCATCGGTGTTAATTGTTTGTGTGGGGTTGGAGAAATAGTAGCAGTAGTGATGTAGTGTCACGCTTGTGGTGGTGTGACTATGAAGCTGTGGTGATGAAGTCGAGTGATGGCAATGGCGCATTGGAGCTGAAAATAAAAAAAATTGCATAAACTGTATACTACAATAGTATACTACTGCAGAAACTGTAACAGTATACTACTATAGTATACAGTTTACTACTCTTACACTTCAACTGTATACTACATTAATTTACTGAAATGGTATATTCTTTTAGTATATAATTTACTATAACTGTATACTCCAACTTGATATTTGTATACTATCTTGGTATACACCTTTTTATGTTGGATTGAAGTATGAGCTACTATCGAATAAATGAATGTGTTTGAATTTTGTTGTTTTAAATGCTGTATACATTTTTGGTATACTATATACATTTCTGGTATACGATATACCTTCATGATATACTTCTAGCAAACTTATACATGCATAAAATAAGGTGGGTGAAGTATACTCTATTTTTCACTGTAACCTTTATGGTATACTCCAATTGTTTTATTATCATTGTATATCTTTCGACTATAATGGTATACTTATACAGTATACAGTTCATAGTAAAATTATGTCGAATTTGGAGCTGATTAGCAGTTCTTGAGATCAAATATTTAAGTTAAAAATTAAATAAGAAATAAACTATATCATTTATTATTTTATCAATTGTATACAAACTATATCTCTTTTCCACTTGTATTCTTCTTTTGTGAATCGATGAATCAAAAGCATGCACCTTCTTCCCTTCGCACTCATACTATTTTAATTTAATACAAAAGTATATTGTGACAAATCAAACTCGTATACCATTTTGGTATTCCTTTAGTTAGTAGACACAAATATATTGTGACAAATTATATTTGTATACCATTGGGATATATCGTCTACTAGAAAGGTATATTATAGAAGCACATTTTTTTATGAGCTAATATATTATGACAGATTAAAGTTGTATACCATTGTGGTGTACGGTATAATGAAAAGGTATACAACAGAACCATGGTTTCCTTTTAGTTTACACAAATATATTGTGACAAATTATATTTGTATATCATTGGGGTATTACCGTCTACTAGAAAGGTATATAATAGAAGCGTGATTCTCTTTTATGAGCTATTATATTGTGACAAATTAAAGTTGTTGTAGTACAAAGGTATACCATTTGGTATATATCGTATACTAGAAAGGTATAAAATAGAAGCATGATTTTCTCTTAATACAAAAATATACCGTGACAAAATCAAAGTTGTATACCATTATGGTATACCGGTATATTAGAAAGTATATAATAGAAGCATCTAAAGGTATACAATGAAGCATGATTTTCTCTTAATACCAAAAACAGAAATTGTGGATATGGCTAATATAATAATATTTTAACACATAAAAATACATATATTTAGTTACCCTTATACCCCAATTTTGAAATTCTCACGCATAATAACATTGTTAAAGTAAACGTTAAATAACAGTAACCTTCAATAACAGTAACGTTCAATAACAGTTTCACTATATATCTTTAATGTATACCTTTATGGATACTTCTTTTCAAAACTATACATGCATAAACTAGGTGGGGTGAGGTTATAGTTTCACTACATACCTTTATGGTATACTTTCTTTTCCACCGTATACCTTCATGGTATACCTCTACCCAAACTAGTACATGCATAAATTTGGGGTTAGATTACAGTTTCACTGTATACCTTTATGGTATACTCACTTTTCTACTATATACCTTCATGGTATACTTCTATCCAAAGTTGTACATGCATGAGTTAAGTGTGGTGGGGGTACTGTATACCTTTTTGGTTTACTTATATTCGAAGTTGTACTTGAATAAATGGGGTGGGGGTATATTTCCATTGTATACCTATACAATATACTCCTTTTCTACTGTATACCTTTATGGTATATTGAATATTCTACTATATACCTTTATAGTATACTTCTATCTTAAATTGTACCAGCATAAAATAGGTACGATAGCGGTACATATTCAATGTATATCTTTTTGGTATATATACACTACAACAAAAGTGGTCATCAGTGACGAACTATTTTGTCACTGAAAGTTCATATTTCGTCACAAAAGAATTTTTCTGACGAAATTTTTTTTGTCCATCCTTCGTCCCTATACCATGGGTCACTAAAAGTATACAAAGACGACTTAGTATTTCGTCACTAAAATCGATTTATTAACTACGAAAATCTTTTTCGTCCCAAAATGTATAAAATTTGCGACAAACTTATTTGTCAAAAAAAGTATAGAATTTTTGTAGTTGACAGTGTGATTTCGTCACTAAAAAGATGATTAATGCCGACGAAACTATCTTGTCACTGAGTCTAATTTTAATTAGTGACGATATAAATTGTCCTTAAAGTTACGTACAATTCGTATTTAAACAAATATACTTTCGTCACTAAAGACTATCCTTTATCTACGAAAATAAGTTCGTCCCCAAATATATTAATTAGCGACAAATTTGCTTTTAACGAAATTGTTAAGAATTTCGTCATCAAAGACTATTGTACCGGTAAAAAATATGCCCTTTGCCGACACCACAAAATTGTCACAAAATTAGAGAGGATTGCAATTAGAACAAAACAGTACTGTAATGAATAAGAAACGGTTCTGAGAAATAGAATTATATAAAGAACTTTTCATTGCTAAAAGGTCAAACAATGTATATTATTGAAAATATACTTGATAGTACATTCTCTTTGCAGATACATATTACTCAAAAAATTATAAAATATCTCCAAACTACTCATTTCTTCAATCTCCTTGGCTGACTTTATCGCACTTTGAAGAACCTTGTTCATCCTATGTAAAAAATAACAAAACAATAATGACCAAAAAAATGAGAGAAGTTAGGTAAATGGTAGTAATCCAATTATATGTTATAAAGCAACCAACCATACAATAGACAACAAATATGATCTAAATTCAATGAGGCCTAAAGACTTGAATAACATCGAATATTCGGTATATATGTATATATAATCGAACAAGTGATTTAGAGACTTGTGGACTTGAAGGGAGGTGAAAAGTACAAGTAATAACATCAACAACTTACTTATAATAGTATTTTTAGTGCATCATCAGTTGCATGACCTGAAGACCAATTTAGCCGATCTCGCACCTCTTAGACCATCACAAAGTCTTGAACCTACAACAAAGCTATCAGAAAAAAGAGCAGATAAGTTTTTACTCTTCTTATGCATATGTCTTAGCAAGCAAATGATAATGGAGCTTGATGAGTGTACCAGTCACTGTTTCAACTTTTACAAGCAAGAGTTATTGGGAAAATTTCTTAGTTGTTCATTGCATTGGAATCGACATTTACAATTACAAACCTACGCACTTTTTATGTCAATTTTAACTATTAATAACATCCCTATCTTTTAGGTAACAAGAACATTGAATAGCAGTGAGCAAAAATATTCTATTCAAGATAGCTTCTAGTCTATGACTACACAAGGGACTTGGCCAATTCCATAATTTCATGTTGTCCCTATTTAACTCAGTGGGGATGGATAGAGCTTCCTCCTCCTTCCTAAAGTAAACACCTTTTAACCACTGCCTAATACTTTGAAGACGAAATTGGATATAAGTTAACGGAGTATTTATTGTAATGGCATGCACATAATAACATGAAATATTTATCAGGCTCAAATTTAAACCTCACTGACTACATCAATTTCATGGTGTTCATGTTCAAGATAAATCAAATAAGGTGGAGCATTACCAAGTGTAATAGAACTATTAAAATTCAACACTTCGCAGCGTTAGCACAAAATATTCCTTAAGATACCAAATAATGTTCCACACGCAAAGAAAATTCACTAAGCAAAAAATCTACCTTATAACTTTACACATTTCAAATGACCCTGAACAAAACAAAAAAAAATCCTGAAAAGCTGATACCTTTGATGAGGTTGAAGTCTCAACGTTTATGAAGCTTCAATTTCAAATTAACGAACACATCTTTCTCCATTTGATCATCCCTTTGCTTTGAAGTTACAAACATAAAACAAGAAAAAAAATTTCATCACTCACCCTATATAATTCGAGAATGGACTAATTCATCACTTAAACTATAACTTTGGTAATGTCATTTCTGGTATCACTAGTAATTAATAGAAAACTTTAGGTATCACATAGCTTATAACTTTATTCTTCAAATGCATATACCATATAAAGATGCAAGTAAACTCACTGGAATAGCTGGCTGCCCGATTTGCATCAACGAATTAAACTTCTCATTTTCTCTAATTTTCGCCTCCAACATTTCCCAAAATGTTCAACTATCACAAAAGTATCCCCATCTCTGGTTGTGCTACAGACCTTGTTGCTATGTGGCTCGCACTGTACATCTACTTCAAAAAAACACTACATAATCATTTACTGAGAGGAGTATAATTGTTCATTACAAATTTCCAAATAACAGTTAGTTCTCTATACGTTAATGTTTTCATTTTCAAATAAAACACTGATGATAAATAACATCACAACTTAAGAATCTCTTTTAACTCAGAGGTTTTCATATTGTCTTCAAAATGTAACAGAAATGACTCTACTCTAACTCATTAACAAATCATTTAAAAACTCTGAAGTTACGAGTAGGTTAAAGTGATATCTCATAATTCAAAGATTTAAAGAACTACTTGTAAAGCACCATACCATTAATGTTTAAGTGGCAATATCTGTTTGAGACATTTTATCAAACATCAAATAGGCTTCAAGTTCGTCCTCTAGAAACAACAATTGTAAAAATATGGTTTAAACAAATTAATAAGAATCGAATGACTAGTAACATTAAAAGAGCCACGTGGCGGGATGAGTTACAAAGAATGTATTGTAATAAACCCAACATCTCTATTAATAATCCCTATGATATAAAATTAGTTGGATTGAATTTTTACCTCTACTTTGATTTCCGGGTAGATCCCCAAGCAATAGTGGATAGCAGCTTCATTGATTTATGAGATATTCCAAAATATAGTGAATCAATATGCTAAACCAAGACAAAGAATTCAAACTGTATCCAAGTAAAAAATTGGGGGTTATGGTTGGAGATGGAATAGAGAAAAAAGATATCTTTTCTTTATGGATACCTGCCTTTTACTTTAGAGCTCATTGAAGAACCTAACACCGAAGAAACTGATTCAGATAGTCTTTTGTTCCTAATTCCAACTTCTACAGACTACAAATGAAGCCTATTGGTGATTTTGAGTAGAGTGGAGTGCGGAGGGTTCGGGCAACCGCAATTTAGAGGGAAAAACCCGCTTTAGAGAAAAATTGAGGGAGAAAATTGAGCGCTTTATTTTTTACTTTATATTTAATTGAACTTTTTATTTTTTAGAAAATGATTTTATTATATAATTATTTATATAAATTACAAGAACCTCAAATTCTATTGTACAAATTGTCAATTAAAAAATATATTGAAGAAAACATCCAAACAATGAGATTTCGCTTAGAAAGACATAGGGACTAAACAAAAATCATGAAAAAATTATTAGTTGAACAATTTACAAAGATAGAAATTATAATTCACTTGATAAGAATATAAAAGGATAATTTGACAGTTCAAATTTTATGTTGTAATATCTATATGTGCAAAATAAAATATAAAATATAAAAAATTCAACTACAAATAGATATATGATGATTTTCAAATATTCCATCGTATCCACACGTGTGAATAGTATATAGTCTAATGATACGATGGTATGCCACGTCAGTCTAGCCGTCATTTTTATTC
Source organism: Petunia x hybrida (assembly GCA_037355625.1). Classification (NCBI taxonomy): domain Eukaryota; kingdom Viridiplantae; phylum Streptophyta; class Magnoliopsida; order Solanales; family Solanaceae; genus Petunia; species Petunia x hybrida. The sequence goes on from JBBBVM010000035.1 coordinate 8,049,205, forward strand.
AAGTCCATGTTGCAATTCATATAAGAACACTATCGAGTATAGTTTGTCTCATGTGGCTTTTTAATGGGCAAGCACGCGTTGTAAGTCTGTAAAAGATACCGCCACTCTTTTGACCATATTTTTTATTATATATGTGACATCTTATTCTTGTCATATATTTTAGGCCAGTTAAGAGTACACACATTCAGAATATGAGTGTACCAGATATGAGAATACTTAGATAGATTTGCGGGCATACAAGGATGAATAAGATCAAGAATAAGGTCATATGTGACAAATTACGAGTGGCCTTAATGGTAGACAAGATGCGAGAAGCGAGGTTGAGATGGTTCGGACATGTGAAGAGGAGGATCACATATGCTCAAGTGAGGAGATGCGAGGGGTTGTCTGAAGCCTTTTGCTCAGGACCAATCACTCAAAAGGTCAAGTTGTGCAAATAAACTAAACTAATCCAAATTCGTGTTAGAAAACACTCATTAAATTAATCAAATGTAGATCATTACTATTTTTTGTGGAAATGAATAGGATGTGACGTACCCAAGGCAAAGCTAGACATGCTAGATATAATAAATTGGATCTAACCCATCACGTCAATAAGAAGCGAAATTCCTAAATAAATTTTTATTCAAATTCACATCAACGAAATTCTCAAGTAACCAAATTCTTAGGTAAATATCTAATAACTAAATTTGCATAAATAACATTCCCAAGTGAATTCACATGTATTACAACTAAAATTTTGGATGAGTAATCCTGGTTGTCGCCAGTGTTTAAGTTTAGCAAAATATTTTATCTTTTGCTTTTATGGAGATCTTGGCCGCCTGGTATTTTGAAACATCTTTGCTTGCGGGGGGGAAGGAGTAGAAAGAGCACTTTACGAAAGAATTGTGCGGCCATGAATCGTTCCAAGTTTTGACGCCGAGACTAAAAATTAATTAGTCTTTTATGGTGCCCCCAAGTTAAACACTAGCACTAGAGTATTTTATTATATAAATCTCCCATTACAATGCCCTGGTATATTCGAAGAAATGTATGCCCAGATAAATCAACAATGATTAATATTCTAGTAATTCATATGTAACCAATCTCAAGGTAAATTTGTTAAATAAAATTTTCAACTAAAATTGCACCAGTAATATACACATGTAAATCCCCAAGTAAAGAGATCCTCATGTCAGATTGAAATTATACTTTGGCTAAATTTGCAGCTAGTTTTTCTCCGGATATTCTTGTTGATATACTAAACAATTTTATCTTCAATTTCTTTACTTTTTACCTATGGAAACAATACTTGCCACAAATAAATTGTTTCCTATAAAATTTGAGAATATTAATTTTCTTGAAGATTCACTAATATAATTTCGGTAAACGAAAAAATTTTCATGTAATTTGCACAGTTTCTGTGTGATATGAATAGATTCTTTTCTATATAAAATTTAACTAATTAAGAGAAACAATAATTTGCCACAAATTGTGTACATTATTATTGACACAAATTATGTTAATTACATATTGGGGCTAGTGTTACTCAATAAATAGTTTCAATCCAATGTATTTATGGGAAACCTCTGTTTACGGAATTTGTAATTTCTTCAATAAAACTTGTGACTTAACGTTTGAAACAGAAAATGTATTTTTTGTTACAGAAACTAAATAATTGATTACTAATGCTAAATGGTGACAATACGATGATCGTCACCAATAGTTGCAATTAGTGACAAAAATTATGGTCACCAATAATATAATATTTTACGGATAAAAGTTAAACCATTTAAAAAATTATGGTCACCAATAATATAATATTTTACGGATAAAAGTTAAACCATTTAATTACAAATCATTTTTTGTTGCTATTTAACAATTTACTTTTACTGATGAAAATTTTTCGTAGCAAAAAATGAAATGACATAGGAGACGAATAATTGTTTGTCACAAACTGTCGACAACATTAGTGACGAAACTAATTGTCGCAAATGACTTTCAATTTGTGGTTGATACTACTCAATAATTGGTGCCAATCCATTTTTCAGAGGGAAACTTTAGTAGACAAAATTTTTACTACGAAATTTGTGTATCGCCACTAAAAGCATGCAGCTCATGTATTTAAACACGAAATACAATTTTCGTCACGAAAAGTGGATAATTAGTGACGATATTTTTTCGCAGCTAAAAATTTTGTAGCTAAATATGACATTTGTTGTAGTGATACTGAGTTTTCAACTATATACCTTTATGGTATATAGAGTTTTTTTTCACTATATACATTTATGATATACTTAACTGCAAAAATATATATGCATAAAATTAGGTGAGGTGGAGGTACATTTCCATTGTATACCTCTATAATATACTCATTTTCTACTGTATACCTTTATGGTATATTGAATATTCTACTATATACTTTTATAGTACTTTTATCTTAAATTGTACCAATATAAAGTAGGTACGGTAGGGTACATATTTAGTGTATACCTTTTCGGTATATTGAGTTTTCTACTATATACCTTTATGATATATTGAGTTTTTTTCACTATATACCTTTATGATATACTTAACTCCAAAAATATATATGCATAAGATTAGGTGGGGTGGGGTTACATTTTGTTTGTATACTTTTACATATACTATCTTTTCCACTATATACCTTTATAATATACTTCTATCCAAACTTGAACATGCATAAATTGAGTGAAGTAGGAGTATATTTTCATTGTATACCTTTACGGTATACTTTGTTTTCCAATTATTTACCAACTTAGCAAATGTTTAAATGTAAATTGTAATTTGCAGCAAAGTGAAGCTCTCAGATGAGCCATCAACAAACACGTGATAACTTATACAGTGGAATCTCGCCGAGATTTTCCAAATCCTTAGTGGAGACTAAACAAAATCGGATCTTCAAGAACTAAAATAATCTCTTCAGATTCCTTTTTAATCCTTCGAACATATAGCCGCTAAAACGTATTCTCTGTGTTCACATATATACATATAGAAAAAAATTGAAGCAACATTGAAGGATGGTGTTTAGCGGTGCCACCAAGGAGCTGGAGTTTTCCTAAAGCTAGGAAAAAGTAAGGTGGTACCAGATAGATTTGCCGGATGGGTAGGAGGGTTTCAGTCCCATTTTTATAGAATTTAGGTAGATGAAAGAGACCATATCCAAATGGGTAGGTCGGGTAATATTTGAAAGTTGTGGGTAGTGACTGTAATTACTTTAGGTTGTGTGGGTATTTTTGTAAGTGTCCCTTTATGATAAAATCATCATAAGCCCATGGGCCATGACTCATGAGCATTACACCCAACGTCACCTTTGTACGTTAATTAAAGACTAAGAGCCAGTTTGACATTGCTGCCAAAAACTGCTTATTTTGAGAAGTACTTTTGGCATAAGTACTTTTCAAAGAAATACTTTTAGATAATAAGCAGTTTGTGTTTGGACAACTCATTAGAGAAGTACTTTTGATGTTTGGCTAATCTTTACGAAAAGTACTTTTGAGTGTCAAATTACGAAAAGGACATACAAGTTCATTTTACATTTGGATTAATAGCAATAAAAAATAATTTAAATATTTATCATAAAAGACTTAATTAAAAAAATTTATTTGGTTAAAACGTAAAACATAAAGTAAAAGATATAAATTTAAGCTATTGAACAATGTAAAATATAGTTAAATCAAAGTGATAACGGAGTTAGAAATTTCTTGTAATTACTTACTTTTAAAAGATGATTTAAAGAATAGGATATCCTATATACGGTTGATAGAAATACCTAAAAATAAAAACTAGCCCTAAGAGGGAGAGGATTTGTAAAAGTACATAGTAGGAAAAAAAATAAAAAAAAAAAGAAATATAATTTTATTTTGAGAGATATGGTTAATTAATGAGGAATAATTTGGTAAATATGGATTTTTGGTAAGGATATTTTTGTCTTGAAAAAATTAATAAACTGCTTCTGCTTCTGGGAAGAAGCAGGTATTTGTAGCTTCTCCCGAAAAGCAGAAAAACTGCTTCTGCTTCTACCTAAAAGTACTTTTGTTTTGTTGCCAAACACTTCAAAATTGCAATAAAAAAATACTTTTTGCTTTGGAAAAGCAATGCCAAACAGGCTATAACTTCCAGAGACTATATCCTAACTGATCTTAGAACATTTAATTCTAAGAATTGGCATATGGAATCATTTCGTTCGGAATATGGCGTTGCTTAATCTAGCTGCTGATCGTGACAGTCACCTTAAATTTATTTTGAGCCCGTTTGAGTGAGCTTATTTTAAGCCGCTCATAAGCCAAAAGTAGTTTATAAGCCACTTTTTGACAAGTTAAAAAATCTTAACTTCTCACTTTTAGCTTTTTTAAGCACATATGGGCTTATAAGCCCATAAATTTTTGAGTTACCAAATATTTACTAATCTATCTATCTATCTATATTATTATAAAGAGATTTTTACGCTAGTTAATACATTAAACCCCAAAATTACAAAATATACCGATATTTTCAAACATTTACAAAATATACCAACATTTTTCAATTTATTACCTTACATATACCATTTTTCACTTCCACTCTTCCCAAAACAAAACCCTATCTTCCTCTCTCTCTCTCTCTCTCTCTCTCTCTCTCTCTCTCTCTCTCTCTCCTACTCCACCTGCCCTCCCACCCACCCCTACCCGTCGCCCCTCATTTCCGGCGATCTGCTCCTCCCTGTGAACCACGGCGGTGCTGCTACAGATCTGAGCTCGTCGTTGCTTCAGATCTGCCTCTTCTCCTTCTTCTTTCTTTTTTTTTTTTTTAAAAAAAATACATACATACATGTATCCCTTTGTATTTTAGTGTATCTGCATATTTTTGGTGATTACAGTGGTTGTTAATGGTTGTTTGAAGGTGGAAGAAAGTGTATGGTTAGTTTTTTCTACAAGTGTATGTATCTGTATGTTCGTGTATATACATGTATTTATTTCAAGCACACAAGTGTATGAACGTGTATATTACTGTATGAACGTATATATCTGAGTATATATTTGTATTTTTTGTATATGCTTTTGTGTGTATGTCAAGTGTATGTGTGACATATATAAATTTGTGTGTTTAATTTGTAGATCTATAGATCATTGTATGTGTGTGTCTAGTGTATGTAAAATATATTGTTTTTGTGTATTTACATGTATTTTTTTTGTATGTATGTTGCAACTGTATTTTCAAAGTGATCAATGTTTATATGTGTTTCATTTTTTAGATTAAAAAAAAAAAATCCCTGGGGTGGTAGCAGTGGGAGGGGGGCAGTAGAAAGAAGGAGGAACCCTAATTTGTTAGTTTTGTTTGTTTTGTATATAATGTGTAAAAAAATATTGTTATTTTTGTAAAGTAAAATAATGTTGTTATTTTTTTGTAATTTTGGTGTTAGGTTTGTATATATTTGTAATTAATTAGCCCAACTATAAAAGTACAAAGGCATTAGTGAAATGTCATCCGACTTTTTGACCCTTCGTAAGTAATTTTAAGTTGGATAAAATTGTAAATTAGATTTAGTTAATTGTTTTCCCTATGTGGTTTAGCTTAATAAATATTCACGTAATTATAGTTCCATAAATTAGGAAACCTAAACAACAATGTCCTCGTAGGTTTAGGAGGTTCTAACAGATATGTAGTTCTACCAGATCAATATTATCGCCTCTTTAACCTCAAATATGTTTCTTTCTTTAGCTTTTTCTGTTTCCTTTTTTTTCCTTGTTCTATCTTCATTTATCTTTTCCAAATTTTGAGTTTGTAATTTACTGAAAGCAGTTAACTGTAAAGTCTCTCCCTTAACTAGAATTGTTTTGTTTTCAAAAAGGTATAGATGACGTTCGATAAGTATTTGAGATAAATGTTAGTCCAATAATTTTCATCTGTATCTTTTACTATTAGTTAACAAAAAATATTCGTCTCAGACTTCTTTCTTTTAATCTAGCTTTGTAAGTCAATCGTAAAATTAACATAAGGTAACTTTTTCTTTTGGAGTATGTCTACTATTTCATGTATTGCTGTCATATATCATATAGCATGACTTATAAATTCTATGTTGTGCTGTTTTGAATTGTTCAAAATAGAAAGCCATCTGATTACTTGTTATTTATCCACTTGAGGTAAGGATTACGAGAAATACCTCGTTCTTTCTTTTTGATATTCTTATGTGTGAAACAAAGTTAGGTTGTATTTGACATAAAGTGATTTGTTAACTTATGTTTGTGTTTGGTAGCTAAATCACTACTACAAATTCTTGCTATTACATAAAGGGATAAGAAAATTTGTTGATCTCAGGCACTTTGTTAATTGTACCAGGTATTAATTAAATTGCTCCTTGGCATGTGAGTTCTTTGATTTTTTTTTTTAGGTTGGATAATATTGTTACAATTAATTATAGTAATTTATTTTTTTCTTGTATTTATTATTTGACTTCTTAGTTAGTACAAAATTTTGTTATTTCATTATCTAGGACTTTGAATTTAGCTTAAAAAGGGAGTGCTAAAATTAAATATAATTCACTGATTTTTTTTCCTTTTTGAAATTGAATTGGACGACAAGGACTCCAAGACTCCTTCCAACTCATTAATCATTATCATGTAATTTGATTTCTTCTGATGAATAATCACTGCTTTGACTTTTAAGAAATTGTTCAAAGCAAAATATAAAGGGTATTGTATGGCAATATTGTTGCCCTTGCTCTTTTAAGCATCAAGTTAATTTGAAGAAGAATCCTAATTCAATTTTAAACGTTATCGTCGTCCATTAGTCTATCGTCTTTGGAGACTATCTTATTTTTGTTTTTTGTTTTTTCTTGTCAAAAAATACAATATCAAAGTATCAAATATCAAACTGCATCAACCAAGTTCTGAAGATGCATTATAGGATAATACATTTTTTCATTATATGTACTTGTTTTTATTGAATTTTCTTATGCCGGTGAAAATCATGTTTGATGTGCAGTGAAATTTTCGGATGGCTTTATACAAGGACAAAAATAAAAAAATAAAGTTCTTTTGCTGATCGGGTATGCTTCACTTTTAAATAGAGCATAGTTGCTTTTTCCCTTTTTTTATATATTGATGCTTTATATTAGTTGCTACAACTCTACAAGTAAATTGGCATACAACGGTACAAGTTATTGCTTAATATTTTGTATCAAATATCACATATAGACTATAGTGATTCATAAAAAAATGGATTAAGCTATGGAATGTGATGACTTAATAAGTAGCTAAGTTGAAGATTTACATGTGAAAAACTTTGCATATTTTTAATCTGAATTGTTATATTAATTTCCCTTCGTTTCTACCTCTAGATCTTTTATCTTTTCAAGTATATATTGGCTATTATATTGTCGTGACTTCCTAAGTTAATATTTTTATTTACTTTTATGTGATTGTTTTAAGATCCATCTTCATTGACTATATTGAGAAATGCTCACTAATAGTTTTTGTGGTTCTCATAATAATTATATATTGACTATCATTGTGACTTAAATTTGATGTTATTTTTATTCATTTTTATGTGATAGTTTTAAGATCAATCTTCATTGACTATACCGATAAATGCTCACTAATATTTTTTGTCGTTCTTATAATAATTGTACTTTTGCATTACTCTATACATGGTAGGTTTTAACATCAAGGGAGATTGTTCAAGTAGAGACATAGATCTTATGTTGTGTCGTTCATTGATGAAGTTCGATGATTTTTGGATAAATAAATTTTTCCTTGTTAATTAGAAAAGTTTAACATTCTCATACTAATAGATGACAATATATTTATTTGAGATAAACAACAATATGCAGGTATCATAGTGCTAATCCTCACTTTATACACATGCATGAAAAGTCTAAGATGACTTATAAATTCACTGTTTTATTATGTTAAAAGTCATTTATCATTCAAAATTCTCTCTAGATAATTACAAAAAGTAGAATTTTCTATAATTTTTGAACCCCTATATATTAACTTATTTGTTAATGTTATATATATTTATTATTTTGACATATTAAATAATTAATTATTTAAGCAAGACACGTGCAATGTACGTACGCAAACACTAGTTATCTTATAAGCTATTTTTAAGCTCACCAAACGGGCTCTTAGTTTAAGTTCAACAATGGGGACGTTTTGCACTTTTTAGTTTGTGATCTAAGCATGTGTATTCATGACGTTGTCTCGAATTATCATAAAATGATGCACAATGTGTTGGTTCTTAGACGATTTTGACAAAGATCTATTGAACTTTAAAGGATTCGTGAGAAACTAGAAATAAGTTAACAAAATGAGGAATATTGGAAAAAAAGGACAGCGAGGTCACGTGGAATCCAGCATATAAAAGTTATACGTTTAAAAATATTCCCTCCGTCCCAAATTAATTATTCCTTTAGCAAAAAAAGGTTTGTCCTAAATTAATTGTCCTTTTAGAATTTCAAGACTAAATTTATTAAGTAGTTATTTCAAACTATACCTTTAATAATTAAAAATATTTTTAAAAAAATTAATAGTCAAATATTAAATAGGAGTAATATAATAAACTAAATACTCTATTTAATAATTTTTTTAATGGGCGTGAAAAATTAAATGTGATTACTAATATGGGACGAAGGAAGTATTAACATAGCATCCAAATTCGACTATGTACATATGAACTTCTTCAATTCACTATGAAATGCGTCAACAATTATATATGTCCACGTTTATATTATGTGTGTATAATAATTGAATGCGCGATACTCTCTGAGGTCGCGGTCTGCATCAGAACTTGCGCAGCTGGCAGCTGGTTAAATCAGAATTTCATAAGCGTATTAAAAGTTGAGACATCAACATAAAAGAAAAATTGTGATCTCAAACAAATAAAGATGTCACATTACAAGGCAAAAGCCAAAACGCAAGTACAACATAAAAAGTATAGTACATAAAAAAGTACTAATAACATATTAGTAGAAGTTTGAACTTAAGAACAGCATTGTCTACAGTAAACAGCCAAAATAAACAACGAACATTTTTATTTAACAGAACATATGAAGAGATAACAACCTATGATTACTTCATCTTTTTGTCATTATGTCAGTGTCAGGTGAACGAGTACGGCTCATACCTCATGGCACAACCAGTGTAGGATACTTGAGCTCCAGATTGTCCACGACAAAGACTTAACACTGAAGATTTTGCGTTACTTACACAAAGGGCACATTCTGAATATGTTCTAGCTGAGCAGCAAGAAGCATGACCATAAACTAAAGCATTATTAGGATAAGGTGAAGTAATATGGTAATCACCTTGAATTGGAGTCACATTTGTAATGCCTTAAGAACATAAGCTAAGCTAAGTGCATAAGGACCAGTCAGGTCATAGTAATTTCGATTGCATGAAATGAAGCTACGTTCATTTGTATTTTCTTTGCTTCTCACAAAACAACTAATAAAAGCTAACATTCCAATAAGAAAAATTGGTAACATGACTGATCTCCTCCTTAGCTTAAAATTAATAGAATCCACGGTTTCTCTGTTTTAATTCTGTGTTACTAATTAATTTGAGTTTCTCAATAGTTGTTTAAAACTTTAAATGGAGTGAGAGATCACATTAGTTTCTCCACCAAATTAACGTGACTAATTGTCCAGGCTTGTATGTTGGAATACTATTTTAAGAAATCTGTATGTACATTAATATGTTGCTGGCAAAGAAAGTAGTACATATTTTCACTTAGTGATTGCTGGTCGGAATAGATTCTAGTACTTTAACTTATAAATCATTCATTGAATGATGTATATTCAATTGTTTACTTCTTGTTTTTAGACTATCGGATTAGCCATGTGGCCAAGGGACAAACAAGTTTGAACGTTATGCTTGATCTGTTACGTGTACTTTGTCCGTTTTGCTTAAATTAATTTCATTTTTTCTGTTTTATTTTAGTTTTAAATTTTTTGCTACTGTAATTATCTCAAAATCTCTAAAACAAAAATAGAAAGCGCGACATTAGTCACTGAGAATGTGTGATGAAGTTTCGGTGGAAATAGGGAAGGGTTTTAATAAATAGGAGAACGTTTCGAAATTCTCGGAATGAAAGGAGAAAATGAAAGTCTGCAAGTTAATGGAACGAAGACGTAATTTATTCAAAGTTGACTTTGGGGCAATATGGGGAAAATGTTGGAATAGTGTATACTAGTGAATGGGACCGCGCTCGCGCGGTCATTAAAAATTTTAAAAATATATATAGTTAAATAATTATTGATATAACTTTTATATATCTAGGGAAATTGACCGCGCTTCGCACAGTCGTAGAAGAATTCATTGAACTTCCAAAATGCATTTTTCCTAATATTTGTTATCAAAATTAGTAACATAAAGCAAATTCTCAGTTGCCTCATGGTATTTTATAATATTGCATTTTCTATGTTTGTGTACATGAGAAGTACTGTAAAATCTTTGATTTCATCATGTACATGTTCTTAAAAACGTCATTAGTTTATGTGAAATTTTCCTGAAAACAGTACCGATGTTAGATCAATGATGACTTTAAATAAGTTGGGAATCTAAACCTATATTTCAGTCACTTTTGAGTTTTGGCTGAGTATATTACTTGCAAAAAAAAACATGATGACTGGTAAGTACTCTTATTACATTTGACTCATTTTATGAGCCAAATCCTAATAAATTTGTGCATCTGTTAAATATTCCATAAACAATAAACAGTTGTGTGATGAAATTTCTCAAAATTTACAACTACGCTATATCAGAATTCTTGAAATGCAATGTATCGTCCAACTGCTTGTTATTATCATAGCCGATAAGAGTGGTGCCAAACTGGTTTTTGCCCTTAATGATATGTTAACTCATGATAAACTACTGTGCCAAAATCGAAATTAAGAACAATTCCCGAATAGAAGTCATCACTATCTGATGCAATTTAGTAGAATGTATATTGAATCCTTTTTGGGTAAATTTTTATATGATATTGACAATATAATACCAATCACAGAGTAACCAAAGAACTACAGAAATTTAAGAAAAATAATAAAAGAATTACATCGGGATTAACAAAACTAAGCGAAGGGAATATAGGCAATATTTATGTCGAATTCTTTTCTATTCTCACCTCCTTCATTGCTCCCCATTAAAGAAAAACTCTCCGTTTCATTTCTCTGAGCAACCATATTACATAATGAGTACTCTTTTCCAACTAAAGATTTTGGGAAAAACTTTCAGAAGCAACAATAGAACGGCTGCCTTATGTTGATGTCATTGTCTCATCAAGATTTACATCTCCAAATATTGAGCAGCCCTTCAATCCTTCTTTGAAGTCTGGGTTAACAATCATTCTCCACCATATTGAGGCTTAATATAATTTGGAGGATTTGCTAAACATTATGAGCAAATCATGATAAAAAGAAATTCATTTCCAACACAGTGGGATAGTTTAGCTCTAGACCAGATTTATAAGTACGCTTTACTATATACCTCCTGAGTGAAACAATTGTAGGCAAATCCATAGGCTCAAAACCCTGTAAAATGTATTCCAAAGAGATGAATAGCCTATAAAGTTTTATAGGCTAGGTATTGCTGTTATAGTTCCAAAATGTATTTAAGACAAATTAATAATACTAAATACAATTAAAAACTATTTATGATTGTCATAACGTGGTGGGAAAATTATATAGTTAATGCCGGCAAGAATAAAGAAGAAAGAAGATACACACACTAACGTATAATTAATTGTCCGCCAAATCCTCTAGTGCAAAAATGAGATGAAAGGGCAAAACATAAGAACATGATTACTATTGTTTTCTTCACTTTTTGATGGAATGATGACCATAGAGGCATGCCACATCACTTGCCTATAGTTCTCAATTAGTAGATATATAGATATAGATTTCATCGTGAATCGTCCTAATATTATTTTATTTTGGAATTTTTATACTCTATACCCATGAAATTTAAAGTATTTACAAGTTATACCCATTAAAAATTATACTGTCCATAAAACTAAAAGTATTTACCCAACCTACCCATTTATTATTGTATACCTTTGTTATGTCTTATAGGTGTATACTTTTATGGTATTCTGCATAAACTATGGTATACAAGTCTGGATGGGTAGAGTGGGTAAATAGTTTAGTGGGTAGGTCAAATAATATTTCAAAGTAGTGGGTAATGGCTGTAATTATTTTAGATTTTATGGGTATTTTTGTAAGCGTCCCTTCTATTTTATACAAAGTAATGTGTCAAGAGTAGATTCCTTTGTATAGCCATTTTGATGACCAGCCACTTTAGGCGACCGGCCATTTTTTTGATGGAAGAAGTCGTATGAAAATGCAAGACATCCTTGATATATCTTAAGCAACTTAAATAAACATATTTCTATCACAATAGTTGTTGTCATTCTCAATAACTAATTTGTTTTTCTAACGATTGGAGGTTAGATTTTCTTCATACGCTTTGTTTACACATCAAAGAACAAATACATAATTTGGTTTGCGTATGATAGCACTTGGGTTTTAATCATTTCCTAATTCGTAGAGAAAATAAGAAATGGGAGACACAAAAGCTCTTTCCTTTATGTAATACTAGTTGGTACATTTGATTTTGTTGTTCATTGTAAATACTTGTTATATTCCAAAAAGCATGTCATAGTTTAACATTGCACAAACTTTAATGTTAAATTATGTAACCATCTCATTTGACAGCTTAAACTTATTTAATTATTTTATCAATATGCCCCACACGGGCGGGCCTAACTCTTTTTTCATGGGTCAAACATGTGAATTTTTTTTTAATATTGTGTGGTGGTGATATTCGATCTCAGGTTTTTGCTATCAAGTAAAAGTTGTGTGATTGTCTCATCTAAAAGCTTAAGCGGTTAGAGAGAGCATACTTTGTTTATTTAATTATTTCTTCAATATTTTAGAAAGAATTATGACTTTTGAAACTTGTGGTCTGTGTTAGAGTGGGTTAGAGTCCCACACTGGTTGGGTTTGAGGTTCTTGACATGGTACCAGAGCCAGACTCGTTCTAGTTTGGGCCCCTCATGTTATTTGCTCACGCTGGTCTAGGCGATCAGGGGGAGGGGGGGATTAGAGTGGGTTAGAATCCCACATTGGTTGGGAAGGGGGAGGTTGTTTGGGGTTGATGCCAAGGTCCATTTCTTGACAATTTAAAAAGGTAATAGGTTTTCTATAGCTATAACCATCTACTAAATAGTAAAGTCGGAAGTTTGAAAGTAAATTATTTTTAAATTTAGAATTGTATAATTCTTTTTAAATGAACTAATAAAAAAATTGTGTCATCCTTTTTGGAAGATGGAGTATTACTTTAGTTATGATAATATTCACAGAAATCAGGTGATAACCCATAATTAAAGTTTTACTTCCTTCAGTTTAATTTATGTTAACTTATTTCACATGACATAAAATATAATAAAGAAATGAAGACTTTAAATGTGTGGTCAAAAATAAATCATTGGTATTTGTGTGACTACAAATTAATTCATTAAAGGTACATTTGTAGTTAAATTGTTATCAAATTTAGAAATTGGTCAATCTTTTTATACCAAATCTAAAAAGAAATAGGTTCATATAAAGTGAAATGAAATAAAGTAATTTATATTGTTTCCATATGCCCAAACTTAATAAATACTATAGTTATCATTCATTTCTCAGTCCCGCTAATCATATTTGTTTAAAATCTTGACAAAAGTACAGTAGGAAAAAATAAACAGGAAAAAGCTTAAGCATAACAATAAAAAGTACACTTCATAGAACAAGCATAACATTCAAACTTCTTTGTTCCTTTCACATGGCTAAGAGATAAAAATCTATATAGAAATTTGCTCATTCATTTGAACGACTTTGGAATCGGCTCCTTTCTATTTTTTCCCAAATTCCTACTTAAATTATAGATACATATCATATTTTACATTTAATGATTAAAATTTATTTTAATTAAAACATAACCTTAAGTCACAACCGTGGTTAAAATAATGAATATTTCCATAAATTTGCTCCCTAAAAATTTGTCTAACTTCACAATTATAGTGGCAGATGTTCTCACCCATTAAAAGGTTTTAGCTCTCTTCCCAATTTGCTTTCGTCATTTCTCTTCCCAGTATCATTTTCGTTATTTTCATTTAAACATTGCTTCAGGGAAGCCAATGTTCTTGCAGACCAACTTGCTAATATGGGGAAAGAATGAAAATGGATACTTTCTTCGGTGATGCTTGGTCTTTGCCTAGACAAATCAAAGCTTCCTTGAAGAATGATCAATTAACTTGGAGTTCCTAATTTTAGGTTCAACCTAAAGAACGGTTATTTTGCACGTTAATTGTGAAGTTGTCTCCAATATATACCTAGCATAGGCTAGTCTTTTGAAATCTCAAGTATATATGGTATTTTTCACTATGAAATGTGCTCTCTTTGTACAAGTTTGATATGCCCAACTTCAAATTTCTCGAAGAGGTTTTGGCCTAATGTCCCCCTCTTTGTACTGTAGGTGCTTTTTTTCACTCAGATATATAAAATCCGACTCTAAAATGTGGGTGCTTTAATTTAAAAAAAAAATAACATCCAATACAATTTTCTACTTAGACTATTGCCACAACAAGAATTATGCAAATAACAAGTACATTTGATTTCTAAAACATCCCAGAATTGATAAAGAAGACACAACGAAAATAGTCAGTATCAGTTCAGAAATCTAGAATTAGAAGGAACTATAGGAAAGCTAGGAATTTTGATAATTTAAAATAGGAGTATTTGTCATTCTAACCATGATTATATTAGGGCTTTAATTTAGCTAAATAAATATCAACCATTAAATTAAAAATATAACATCCATAATATAATCTAAGTAGCCAGTAGGGACTTGGAAAAATGGATAGGAGCCTTATTCAACAACTTCAGTCAAATTTAAAATACAAAAAGCTATAAATTATTAAACAATAATTGTAAAAACTATATATATTATATCTCATGATTAGGAAAAATGGAAGCCTTTCATATATTAGGGGCCTAATGCCCTTCGGGGTCGTTCGGGTGAAGGTATTGTTTACGCGGGTATTAACTATTAATGCGGGTATTAATAATGTGGGTATGTGTATTAATAATATGGGTATTAATAATACGAGTATTAGTTAGCGCGGGGTTTAGTAATGTAGGTATTATCCATGCATATCTTATAATGTAGGGATTATTTTTTGAATCACTGATATATTACAAATTAACAAATAATATTATTATTTAAAATATTTATTTACTCCTTAAATAAAATTTTAAAAGATCCTCATAATGAAGGTCACTTTTGTCATTTTAAATTTTAATACCTGCGTTATTAATACCCACATTATTAATACCACCTTCTATCCCGCATAAAATAATGCATAGATTTCCGCATTAATAATGCGGAATATACAAAAATACAACCAAACATTGCACTAATTTTATGCGGGTATTAAAATTTCACAGAAAACCAATCGAACGCTGCGCTAAATTAGCGCGGAGTTTTGTGCGGGTATTAAGTTGCCAATTGTTTTGTATTTGTCATAACGTCAAATCTTCAATAGAACCCAACAACGCTGACTAGGTGGATCTTCATACATGTCAAACTATGAAAAGGTCCTAATTTATACTCATAATCTATTTTCACTTAATTTTAAAATTACTACCTGTTATACCTCAAGTTGGAACTCAGTTAGAATCAAAGACAAATATGAGAGTATTGGGGCTACAAATTCAAAGTGCCCGAAAGTACAACAAATTAAAACAGAAAAGCTAGTATTTCGTTAATACAGAGGCATTTTAAGTGACCTTTTCCCTTCATCAAATGTTTTGTATTCTGTCTTCGGATGGATATTCCTATTCTTGCAAGAAATGGAATTTTGATCTTTTCATCCTTAGCTTCTAGAGAAATTTACCGCTTCATCATCCTTCTATACGTAATTAGGAAAGCAAAGAAACCACTTATATAAAGACTACAAAAAATTTCACTCTATTCTCTCTCTGAGTAAGTTCCGGTTGCATCCACATGCAAAACATGGACAAGGAATAAAGAGTACCAGAATATATGTACGACTTTTTCGCCGGCGATATACATAAATTGCAAAAGAAACAAGCTGTATATATTGTCCACAATATTAACAAACAAGCAGGCTAGACCAAACTCATGGAATACTTAATTAATATTCATTGGTGGAGAAATCTATGGATGGCTCTATTTAAACAAGAACATGTGAAAGCTAAGTAACTCAACTTAATTTGTAACACCAAAGAAAGAGAAGAAAAAGGAGATACAAAAATAGAGAGGCTAGTTATGGATTCTATGTTGAGAATGAGAGTGCTTATTGCCATATTCCTTATTGGAATGTTAGCGTTTGGTTGCTTTGTGAGGAGTGAACCAAATACCAATGTGGTGGACTGGATATGCAACGGTAATCAGTTTGACAAGGATGGTCCTTTTGCATTAAGTTTGGCATATGTTCTTGAAGCATTACAGAATGAGACACCAAGTCAAGGTTATGATGTCTATATAACCTCTCCTTATGCCAACGATGCTTTAGCTTATGGCCACGCTACTTGTAGCTCAAGTTTAACATATTCAGACTGTGCCCTTTGTGTAAGTAGTGCAAAGTCTTTCTTGCTATCTACTTGCAATGGTCTCATTGGAGGCAAAATCTACTACGTTGATTGCTCAATGAGGTACGAACAGTACTCATTCAGCCGATAAACCCGGAGACTTTGTTTTACTCGTGTTCTAACAAGGGTGACACAAAATAATTTATAGTCTATCTCTTGAAATTGTTCTACTGTTGTAATGGTGTCGTTGAGTTCGAACTTTATGTTTTTTCCTGCAGTTTATGATTGAAGCTTCACTCCTAGTCACTTCTAATGATCTAATTTTTTCTGGATAAGAGAGAAGAAATTAAAATACTGTCAAGCATTTTTACGTCTTTAAAATATTTTGAATTTTTATTTATTCTGACTTATATTACTTTTTATTTAGTTCTCCAACTAAAAAACTTACGGGTCGTTTGGTTGAGATAGACTTTACACAGGTATTAGCAATACAGGTATTAGCAATGCATGTAGTATTAGTTATGTAGGTATTAACTATGCAGGTATTATTAATGCATATGCATGTATTAGTTATGTAGGTATTAGTTATGCAGGTATTATATCTTGGTTAATGAATGGTTTGTTATATTAAAAAATTATTATACATTTCATAATTTAAATTATGTGTTTTAATATTTAATCTTCAATAGATTTAACTTGAATGATACAAAGCGTATAATATAAAGAGAGGTGAGGGTATATTTATTCTTTTAATATTTTAATACATGCATAACTAATACCCGTATTATTATTCCACCTCCTATTCCGCACAAAATAATACATAGATTTCCTCATTAATTTATGCGGATATTATTAGCGCAGGTTTCTAAATCCAAACCAAACGCTGCATTATTAGTGCAGATTTTTATATCTTCTTGCAAAACAAACCAAACACTGCATAAACTTTGTGAGGAATTTAGTGCAGATATTAATTTTTAACGCGGCGTACCAAATGACTCCTTAGGATTGTATGTTTGAATTTACGGTCAAAACTAAGAAGTTTGATTTTCAAATCCGAATTGTACCTTTTTTTTAACGGAGATAATAATTCTTACTTAAAATAAATGACACATCTTCACTTAAAACACTTCTACTAATAATAACAAAAATCTATATATTATTAAAAGCAAGGTAGTAAGTCAATGAGCGTTTGCCAAGTGGAAGCCCAAGAAAATGACATGTGTAAGTTTTTAGGACAAGATTAACTAATTTAGTTAGTTGGTTAATTTCTTGATGGAAAGAATTTAGAATTTGAATTTCATTTTAAAAATAAACAATCACGGAATCCCACTTTCTTCCACTAACAGTACGATTCCACTATTTAGGATAACCAACAATCACGTAATCCCCTCAGGGTTTTGCGCTGGCTTGGAGTCTTAACAAAAAGTCTGTTATTCTGAAGTTTATCCTAAAATGATTAGCACGTTTACCATAACTTGACAGAAATTAATTACCATTTAAATTGAGATATACTCTTAATGTTTTATATATTATCATTATTTAAAAGAAGTTACATGTAACCACTACACACGGTTAAGTAAAAGTGGCATGAATCAGTTTTTTTGTGGGCGATAACTTCTTTTTCATAAACTGCTACGCCAACTATTCTTTTTCATAGGTAAGAACAAAAATGAAACTCACTCATTTCTTCTCTAATTTACTTCAAATAACTGCACAGAAGAAAGACTGTAAACATGCTGCAGTTATGTGGTCGGTGTGTTTGCTTCTGTAGTATTTTTTTTCTCTTATGTTTTATGGTGAATAATTGTCTTTCCCCTTTGTCGCTACTTCTTCGTCCTGCTTCACGCACTCATGTTGTAGCTACAGCAGAATTCGAAGGTCTTAACATTCCTCTAAGGGTTGCTTTCCTTCGAGATTGGTAAATAGGTATGAAAATATTTTTTAGATTACTTTTTCGGTCTTAAGCAATCTGTATTTGAGATTTGAGTGTTCAGATTCGAGAAGCTTTAGTAGTTTCCATGGAATAGTTAAGATACACTCACAGGATATTTACAAAAGTTAATCTGCAATGGAAGCGAGGACAAGTGTGTCATAATTTAGCATATTGTCAATTGTATACCTATTAGATACTAAGTTACTCGGACTCTTTAAAATTGTCGCTGTACCCGTGTCGGATAGGACACGGAATTCACACCGGATGTGGTCAAATAAAAATAGATACTTTGACCAAAATCTACATAAAATTGAAGAATTTTTTTGACAAATAGACTCTCAAGATAAGGTTATTACTGATCGGAAGATATTGGAAATGAGATACCTTCAAAATTATGCAGAAATTTATAGTCTTTTGTCTCTATTTCATCTTTTGTCAACATTCTCGGATTTCTGATTTTATGTTTTGAGGGTAACTTTTGGGAAGACGACTTAATAGAGAAAAACAGAGATATTGGGGAAGAGGACTTCTCTAGGAAGAATCGAAATTAAGGATTATGACTTTATTTTTAGAATTTTGAATTTTTTTAGACAGATCACCGCACCCGTATCCGTGTGTGGATCCATACCCCCGAATCTCTAAATTTAGATTTTGTCGAATCTGACCTCTAGATCCGTACCCGTGTCGGATACCCGTACCCGAGTAACTTAGATTAGATATTTGTTCAATTTGTGTAAACTTTAATGTTGTTCAAAATTTATTTTAGGCAATGATGGAGATGAAGAAATACATTCTTTTTTGCAGGACCTTGTGCAATGATGCAATCAGTAGGTAATAGCAGGGACTATATGTTTTTCTCATGTGATCCACCAAGCACATAGAGATCCAACACATACCTATGGAGAAGACGCAAGCATTAGAATTCAAGATTCGTAAGGCTTTTCTGCTATCTCCGTTTCAATTGGACTAATTCTCTTGATATTCAACTTTTTATTCTTAGGTGTGATTTAGTATCAATCTTATGCGTGTGTATGTTTTTATGTATCTCATTTATTTAATCATTTTTTCGGTGCAGATAATTAGGACTATGAGAATTAACGAGAGAGGTGACTTTCACAAAGTTGCAATTTCTCTGACTATCTTCTTCCTTTGAATATAAAAACAATGTTCTATGCTCTCAGACATCGTCATTATATTCGATGAAGTATGCTTTGGAACGAGGAATTGGTGTTAGACCAATTTTTCCAATTAAAAGATAAGTTTTCAATCGACTGTCAACACGTTTTGGAGTAGTAAATTTTGAATAGATTATTACTCCTGAATAGTTGCGTTAAAACGTATATTATAATTGGGCAGCAAAATATTTTAGCATTATCAATAAAATATCCATTTCTGCGATGCGGTAAACTTCAAAGTTCGTATTGTCCGACTCTTGGTTGTTCCAGATCGCGACTCATTCTTTTGCTTGAACAGCTTCTGTAAGATGAAAAGGTAATCCTTTTAGCATTAGTTCTACATATATTTATAGATTCTTTTATATTTATTGAAATGGAAAATTGGACTGATACAACTTCATGGTAGAGAGTTAATATGATCCCAATTCCGTATGTTTGTGCATCTGTTAATGTCGTTGTGTTAACACTATGATCCTACATTAGTACGTTAATGATCTTGGTCCGATAAATCAAGAAATAAATTGCCATATAAGATAGTGTTTTGTCGTTCATTTCTCAATAATTATCGGTTGATAAAAACGTAATTAATTAAACTTTTGTGGCCTATCATTCTTGGTGAATGAGATTTTTCACCCAAAATGGCTTCTCCACTGTGTCGTTTTTCATGTTGTCAGAATCTTTGATCATGTTGGTTAATTCAGCTATTATGTTGAAGGTAATGAAATTTAGAATTTAGGCAGTCGAGGGCTATATGAAATTCAAATATTAGAGGATAACTTTTGGCTATCAAATTCAAAATTGGATAGGATCGAAATAAACTTTTTACAAGCGGGTTTATATTTCTCAATCAATTATTGCTGGCCTATACCTTAGGCCATTATTGTTCGATGTTCATATGTAATGTGCTTGTGCTTTAGGCTTGTTCTACTGTTCTTATCCTATTTGCAGTGACAAGTCATAAGGTAATATTGCTGTAGACATGTACTTATCCCAAGAATAGTGTTGACTTCAGCAAGTGCAGCGTGGAAGGATACCTTCTAAGTTATAGTAGCGACAATTTTCAGTTGCTATTTTTATTTCCGTGACCATTATTAAAAGTCGAGCATTTTCTTGAAGTATTATGTCTTCAAGTGTTAGAAAGTAGAATCTCAAGGCAGAATATTGCACTCACACAAGCTTTAACTAAAGAAACGAATACAATGAACAATTATGTGGTTAGCATATTCATTATGGGAAATGATTAATGTGCCTGGTGTAGCAAGAAACCTACTGTCATTAGCTTAGGGAATTCGACGAAGTATATTATAGTGGACATAAGTCGTTGTGCTATGTCAAGTGATATCGTCAGAATTGTACAATTTTACGTATATGTTAAAATTGAAATGCAAATTTAACTAGCATTTGATTTGTCTTGCTCCCTGTCTCTTATGTCCCAGAAGGACAACAATACTCCTCTTTAATATGTAACTAATGAATATTTATCCCAAGAATCTAATACATTTTTTGTAAAAATGAAGAAAATGTACTCGAGCATTTAGAACTGGCTGTTTCGTTGTTTCTGTTTGAATAACTTCAGTAGAAGTCCTGGGAAATGGTTGGGGTGCAGAATTGAAGAATTTTAATGTATTAAATCAAAATTTCTGTTGGTGCTAACATAGATAAAATAAGCATTTAGTATGCTAAGTTTGCATAGGGGGGGGGGGGGGGTTTCATGTTGTTACGAGGGGACTTATAATATAAGAGAACAATGAATTACTTTGTTACTGGTTTATTGCTTTATTTATGCACCTAAGCAAGTTTAATTTACATTCAAACTTCGTATTGTGACACATGTGAAAAGCATAAAGCTTTGTGATTACATATTGGTTGATGATATTGTGTATTAGTTCCATCTTCTCTTTTTGTGATAATGTTACTACTGTAAACTAATGATTATCATCTAGACTCCAGAGCGTAGAAAATACTACATTAACTGAAACAGTAAGCAGAGATAATAATGTATGACGTTAAACTGTGCTTCTGCTTCTTTTTAATTAGAAAATATTAAATATTTAAATATAGTTAATTTGATAAGTGCCAGTTATGAATTACAGTACAATGTGACTATCCTGAAGGCCGCAGAAAATGATCTTTACATTTTTATACTTAAGGAGTAATTTTGTTTCATTGTTCTAGAGCCTTAGTTTTTTTTCTTTGTGGATGTAGGTGCAAAATTTTAATGTTAGTCCTTAAATAAAGAACTATTTCGTAATTTAACTTGAGGGATATTCATTTGATTATAATGTCTGCTTATGTATTCTGATTTATTTATAATTTGAGGCTGATTGTATGATTTACTTACATTAATTTTAAGCATTTATATTTTAGGTACATTGCATAAGAGATAATTGATGAGATTTTGTTAAAGTAACATGGTCTAATGTGCTAAAAAAAGTCAAATCATAATAATTCTTTATGATTAATATTCTTAGTGACCGGGCATCGTAAATGCTAATAATACATTTATTTTCTAATTTTGTACTTTTTTTAACGATTGTTGTTTTCCTTTATTTTAGGCTACCCCGCGCGAAACTACTTTTCCTATTAGAGTATTAGTACTTAGTGAACATATTTATAGGCAATAGTAATTGAATTTCCATTTTTTTTCAATATAAAATAATATAATATGATGTTTATTCTATAACTCAGGTTTTTTCACTATTAATTTTATTCTTTTATTCTTGAGTATTATTTATTTATATATATGTTACTCCCTCTATTTTATTTTATATGTCATATTTTGACTCGGCACGAATTTTAAGAAATAAATGAACTTTTAAAACTTGTGGTTTAAAATAAAAAATAGTTGTTTGTGTGGTTGTAAATAGAATGTTGTTATTCTTTTTGGAACAGCCTAATAAGGAAATGATGTCACATAAATTAGAACAAATGAAATACTTTGTAATATGCGATTTGCAATGGTAAGTTTCTATTGATATGGACCGCACATCGCGCGGGTACTATACTAGTTATATTTAAACAAAATTCCTGACATATCCCACATCAGAGATCAAAGGTAATTTTGAAGAAACACTTTACCCGCCTCTAATACCCATCATACGTACACTCCAATGGAGCTCCAGCCTCCATGTAATTCACTTTGGTCCCTCGCTGCCAAACTCACCCACACACTTAGCTTGTCTCAAATATATAGGTCTATCCCTCTATCCAAGTCATGCCCATCTTGAAAACACAATTCCGTTAACCCGTCAATCTAATAGGGAGGTGCGCAAATAGTCTATTTTTCACCCGCTTTTGATAGAACTTGAGCCTACTTTAATTTGCGAGAGTTGAAGTTGAGTCAGTTCAAGTTTGCATTTTTTTTTTTTTTTTTTGCCCGAGTATTAGCTAAAGTTGGCCTTCTGAGTAACTTCAGTCCAGACCTTGGTCGCTAAAATTTTAAAAAGTAGCCGGCTTAACTGGCA
Organism: Petunia x hybrida; assembly: GCA_037355625.1. Classification (NCBI taxonomy): domain Eukaryota; kingdom Viridiplantae; phylum Streptophyta; class Magnoliopsida; order Solanales; family Solanaceae; genus Petunia; species Petunia x hybrida. The sequence continues at coordinate 8,072,344 of JBBBVM010000035.1, forward strand.
CTAGGAAAACAGGGAGGTGGGCAAAATTTTTTTAATGTTTAACCATTAACTAGCCCATTAGTACTCATCTTTCCAATTTGACAATTCACACTCCCTATCTCCTTCATTCGTATTTAACCGGCAGCACGACAGTTTGTGGAGGTCGACAAGCCACTTCACAAAGCCACTCCTAACTTTGTTTAGGTACGGTTGCCACTTCTCCGCGTTTGAGTTGCGCTTTTCCTATCAAGAATTGGAGTTGTCGGAACCCACTGTAACGAGATTGATCTGGTAATTTGTTGGGACTTTTAACACCACGAGGCACGAGGTTCCGAGAGAAAGAAAGCACAATATGTATATATATTCGATGGATAGATGGTGGATTTATCAATTTCATTAAAAATATGAATTGATTGATCCCCTTTGTCTTGGGGAAGTTACAAGCACGAAATACCTTAACTGCATGCGAAAGTAACACATTTTCATCAATTCCTCTTATCTAGCTAAATAATATGATGATCACTGGAACAACGAAGTGATAATCATCAAACGTAACCTGGAAAAAGTGTTAACTTTAGTAAACTTTAGAATCACAATAGCAGGAAATTAAAGTCAACCACAACATAAATTTAAAACTCAGGAACACCATTGGAACAGTAAAATTTTGGCAACAAAATTGGAGATGATAAATTTCGTTATCACAGCTCACACCCTTCTAGGAATATCTACACATTGTAGAAAATTACCAAAACAAAGAATGATCCCAAGGTATGGGCTGAGAACGAGTACTGTTCATACCTCATTGAGCAATTAGCAAAGTAGACTTGACCTCCAAATCCAATTCGACCATCGCAAGTAGTTAACAAGTAATGTTTTGCGCTACTTAAACAACTGACACAATCTAAAAATTCTAAATTGATGTTGCAAATAGCATGGCCATAAGCTAAAGCATTGTTAGGATAATAAGAGGTTATATAGCTAGTAATCATAATCTTCACTAATTGGAAACTCGATCACTATGTAACACTTCAAGTACATACGGACTATTATTCTCATACTGAACACCATTGCATGTAGAGCTCACAAAACCTGTAACTTGTTCACTTCTCACAAGGCAAGTAAACCCTGAGAGTCCAACTACAGGAAATGTGGTTAGCACTTTCATCTTTCATTCTCAAAATAGAATCCGCTGTTTAGCCTCTTAATTTGGTATCTCATTTCTTCTCTTTCTTAGGTGCTACAAACTAAGTTAAATTAATTTCATATGGCCTTGTTTTAGTGCATTGGGTAAAACTCGCACTAGCAATGCAAGTTGTAAATTATTCACATGGCATCGGGAGAAAGGCAGCTTGAAGATGACATTGAACCAGGGATGAGACTTAGTCAAAAATAAGGAACGAAAGCTAGTTGGACCAGAGCAGTGCGGACACAACGAGCACCAGACATAATAGATACCGGGAGCACAACGAGGTAAACAATGGATTCTATGAGTCCGAACACGGGGAGACGACAGTTATGCCAGCACCTGTACAAGGAATATTATCTGGTTGTACACTGACGACAACGTCAACAAGACAAAACCTTATTTTGGAGGGGGCACGTGGCTAAATTTGTAATTGAAACCTCTAGGTTAGGAAGTATAAATAACCTTGTAACCGTTCTTGTAATACAGACACTTGACTAAATACAACTTTACATTACATTCTTTACTAAATACTCTCATTGTAAACTGCTACCTTGGAAAAAGGAGCATTGACTAAGCCTTTGGGATCATCTACAAGATTTCCGCTTCTCTGATTTAGCTCTCTACTTGTTTCCATTTATTACTTAGTTACATCGGTATCATAGTGTAATCAAACAAGTATTTAGGTCTACATCTAGATCTAAATAACTTAAAGAATCCAAGGGTAGCTTGATACAATTTTTTGCTTTTGACCCATTTGAATACATAATTAATTACGATTTCAGCACGTACAAATAGATTTACCCATCCATTGATTTCTCCATCTATGTAAATGAAATATTCCATGATTTTGGCCTAGCTTGCTTGTCTGATTTACTGTTTAAATTGTATAATTTATAGTAACTTCATGTGGTACTGATCGTCGATATTTGGCATGGTTTTGCTTAACTCTTTACTTATGTTTATTGGTTGAGAGAGATGAGGGAGAGTAGCTTCCCTTGATATTCTGAGTTTTTGAGGAAACAATTAGATGAAGTTGATGCGAAAATAACTCTCTGGTAGGATAATCTTCGATAGGAACAAATGATATCTACAAATATCATGAGCTAAAATCAATAGGTAAAATACAATGGGTAAATATGGACCTACCATTAGAATATTCGATAAATTACACTAAATATCACTGTATTTCTAAAAACGTTTAATGTAAATCCTATAGAGGTTAAGAAACATTAATCAAACTAAGTAAATTTCGAAGGGAGATAAATAAGCAAACAAAAATAAGATGAGAAATTCCTGTGTAACGAAACATTATAATTTTATAAAATTAAGAACGGAGTAGCTTACATATTTAAAGTGTAAGAAATTAAAGTTTCTATGTTATAAATTGGTATATATCTTATTAAGTGCTTTGTGGTCATATTGTTGTGAACATGGATAATATAGATACTGCTTATGGGCTAGTATTTTCAATTGAGGATGACCGATCGAGTTGTTGAACTAGGAGCTAAACCACTAGAGGCTAAAGAACTACATATATAACCTTATAAGTGGTTTGTTTGGGATCCAAGAAGAACGTGAAAAAAGGGTATAAGAAGTATGTTCTGTGTAATTTTAGAGATTATTATGTGTGAACTCTGCAGTATGCTTAGGCCAAATCTTTGCTTCTTATCCCAATTATCTTTGTATCCATCGCCCCAACCACATTATCTTCTTCGTACGTCAGCTCTCTGTTGGGATAAAATAAACGCATATCAATGCACGAACATAGTAAACATTCCTAGGGCTTCCACGTTCACAGCAAGGGTAATTGTAACTCATCTTCCCACCACCGCTTTTCCTTGCGCCGCCGACTGGATATCCTAAAGCTGGACCGTAACACCTAACTTATAGTAGCAGCTGACAAGACATAGGAGATGACGGAGGAGATACTTTTTTCGCCGATTTTAATGGAAATAAAACAGCTCTAATCTTCAATTCCTGATTCGTCAAAGCTGAAACTCGTTCGTATTCTTCAATCACATTCATCAAGTCTTCATCACATTTTATTGATATCAACACATCCAAATCTTCACTCGGCAATTTACACTTCAAATTCATAGAGCTTCCACACAATTCTCCAAACTTCACCATCAATTCTGCAAAAGTCAATAATAATTCAATAACCAGGACAGTCCAGTGCACGAATTATCGTACGCAGGATCGGGAAAATCTTGAGAGAGGCTCCTCCTTCTCTCTAACTTCTAGCAATTAAGTCTCATTAATTGTTTCTTGATTCCTGTACTACGTTTGCACTTCCCAAACAATCTACATTGGATTCAGTTCATATGGAACCTCAACAGTCCCAGCCGTTCAACATTCCACCTAAACCCCCCGATCCCTCTATTCCATCTACCCCCCTTCACTTCCTTCTGAAACTATTGATCCTCCAGTTTCTTTCAAACAAAAGCTCCTTAATTTCCAAAAGTTTTGCTCGACTACTTCACCTGCAGACTTGGATACTGATATGATTAATGGTGATAATCAGGAAATCTCCTACTCTTCTGCATCAAAGGGTTCCGTTTCTGATTCAGATCCAGATACAGTTGAACTTTCATCAACGGATCAACAACGTATCTATGCACCATGGAGGTATTCTCTTATCATTAAGTTGTTTGGTAAACGTGTAATGCATGAATATCTAAAGAATAAGTTAGCTAATTTTTGAAAACCATCAGAAGAAATTCTACTTATAGATCTAGGCTATGATTTTTACATTGTTAAATTTTCTCAAAAAGAGAATATGCAAAAAGTCTTAACTGATGCTCCCTGGTTTAGCAATGGCCATTACCTCACTGTTAGGCCGTGAGAACCAAATTTTGTTGCATCTAATGCAAAACAACTAACATCGGCAGTTTGGGTACGCTTACCACAATTGCCTACAGAGTTTTATGATAAGGATATCTTGATGCGTATTGGCAACAAGATTGGTAAACTCCTAAAAATCGATTATTGAACAAGTGCTACGTTGAGGGGTAGGTATGCTCGTCTTTGTATTGAAGTTCCTTTAGATTACCCTATCAAAAAATTTGTTACTGTGGGCTTTCATAAACAACAAATTATCTATGAGGGTCAAGGCCTCTTCTGTAACATTTGTGGACATTTGGGCCATCCCCCTGCGACTTGCTCTACTAACAGTTTAATCCAAGATATAGCACAGGTTTCTATTAATCAGTCCCAGGAGCATACAACTGCGGCTGGAACTACCGCTGATCAAACCCCAACTACGGATGCATGGCAAATTGTCACTTTCCCAAAGAGGAGGCGCAGTTCATCCATAAATCAGTCTCGCACAGGAAAAAATCCTCTTGCAGCTAATAAATCAGGTAACAATATACCAAAAGCCTTTAGCAAAACTGGTAAGTATCTTCATCCTACTTCTTTATCTAATTTGCAAAGTAGTCTAAATGATCTAACTAAGCCTAGTACTAAAAAATATCAGCAGAAGGTTAAGGTTAAGTCTGACTCCATTAGCTATAATCTTCATGCTTCTTCTTCTAATACTTTTAATGCTCTAAGGGGTCGTTCGGTACATGGGATTAGCATTATCAATTCCGGGATAAAATATAGGATTAAATTATCCCATGTTTGGTTGGAATTTTAAAATTGGGATTATTAATCCCTGGATTGCTTATACCACAATTGTGGTATTATTTCTATCCCATACCTCATGTGGGATTACTAATCCCGGGATTAGTAATCCCGGGATTAAGTACCAAAAGACACATTTGTCCTTCTTCTAAGCTCTTCTTCCAATGGTTTTTAAGAAAGTCAAGGTTAAATATGGAAATAAATATTTATCCCACTTTATATCCCATTATTATTCCAATGAACCAAACATTTACCCATAAAAGTATATCCACTAAATAATCCCGTCATTATTAATTCCGGTATTATAATCCCATCATTATTAATCCCGGATAATCCTTTGTTGAACCGAACGACCCCTAAGTAGTATTAATGAGGATAATCCATCTCAAAACTTTCCCTCAACATCCAATGATCTTCATTGCCTACATAAAGGCATTCCTGTGGATTGTTCCACCACTGACACGCACACAACAAACGTGTCAACTTTAGACGTGGGCCCGGTGAACCAATTATTGGCTCCAACTCAAAACTTTAACTCTAATATTTTAATCCTAAAAGATAAAAACATTGCTCAAGAAATTGACAACACATCAATGCATGCAGCCTTGCAAAATTCTGAAAATGCCACATCAAAATGGCATGCAGACAACATAAGTCCAAAAACTGACAACTCAAATCCTCCATTGGAAAGGCCACTACAAATGGCAAACCCCATTGGACAAATGGCCATGCACATGCAATCTCCCCAATCGGCTATTCATAATCATTATAAAAACCAATCTGCATACTCCCATGCATTTAGATGCACACGCAAAAAATTCTCACAACAATCAAGAAATCTACACCTCTTCCTTAAGTAACCCTTCAACTAAAGAAAATGTTTCCTTATCATCAACGTCTTTACCGAAAACGAGTCATTCTAACACCAGTTCTGAGAAGGCTGCCTCCTCAAAGAATGGCAAACAACATTCCACCACCCAATTTCAATCAACCTTCACCACCCATAATCTTTGCCAGACCTCCTCCACCTCCAAATCATCAACCCATCTCATGGCTTGAGCAGTCTCTGATAGGTCGACCAGTCTCATTCAGTATGGACCTGAATGGACAGGAAATAATACTCCTCCTTCAAAATCCTATGTTCTTAGCTCAACTCATAACGGAGGGAATGAGGTTGGCCACATACAATTATGTTCAACATCTCTGGATGATGAACATACTGGATCCCCTGGCTCCAGCCTTGGTAGCATCACTACTTCCTCACCACCACTGGAATCACCCTCACAATCTCAACCATCCCCCAGTGGTAAATCTTGCTCAGAACCTTCCTTTCTTCCCACCATGGGGTCAGAATGCCCATCCACTATTCTTCCAATGGGATCCACAGCCTATCAATCAGCCTATCCCACAACATCCTTTGAATCCCAACAATCAACAGGAGGTGAACCCACCCCCAATGCATGCACCACCCATGATGAATCAACCTGTGCACCATCCTCCTCCTCACCAAGAGGAACCACAGGAGGAGATTTTGAACAACGAGGAGGAAGTACCTCCCACTGTTCCAGAACAAGAAATGGAGGAAGACATAGTGGTGGGTCTGCCTCCTTCACACCAGGGGTCGTTCACCGAAATCTCAAACCTGCGCGTCGCAACTTGCATGCTCTTCCCAGAAATGGAAGACAAGAAATACATTCAGATCCTCCCTCCTGCCTTCCACAAATGCTCTTTGGACATACGCCCAACAGTGAACAAAGCTGCAGGGAAATATGCAGCAGTACTGAACCCTTCCATTGCCAGGAATCATCTTCTCTCGAAAGAAGTGGGAATCCATCTAAGGAAACACCTAACCAACCCTTTGACAATGAACACTAAAACTAGTTTTATAATTTGGAATATTAGAGGGGGTCATAATGATGAATTTAGAAGAAATTTTAATGAACTTCTAAGGACTCACAATCCTTGTTTGGTTGCACTGTTGGAAACCAAGATGGTCACACATGTTGCTCTAAGAAATTTCTCCGGCTTTGATCGTATGGTTGAGATTCCTGCTAGAGGTTTGTCTGGTGGTATGGTCGTTCTGTGGAAAACAAGTTTTCTTAATGTTTATGATATTCAGACTAAGGATCAGGACATCCATGCTATGATACAGGTACTCCCAAATCACAAACCATGGTTATTTTCCACTGTATATGCTAACCCTAAGTTTAGGTCAAGACTAGTACTTTGGAAAAACTTAATGGAGATTTATGATATATATAAAGGGCCCTGGTTTATGGGAGGGGATTTTAATGAAATTCTAGCCCAAAATGAAAAATGTGGAGGTCGGCTTCTAAATACTACAAGGCAGTCGTACTTTGCAAATTGTCTAAATTATTGTAATTTACAAGACTTAGGATATAAGGGCTCTAAATACACATGGTCAAACCATAGAAAATACTCTAGAGGCCTAATTTTAGAAAGACTTGACCGTTGTGTCTCCAATGATCTCTGGCTTCAATTATACCCGGACACTGCGATCACTCACTTACCTAAAACTCACTCTGATCACAACCCTATTTTAATTTCCTTGCAGAAACCATACCCATTACAGGTCCACAAACCTTTTAGGCTTGAAAATTTTTGGTGTTCTCATGCTGAATTCCCTAAAAAAGTAGAGCTAAGTTGGTCCAATAAAACCCTAGAAGATGCCATACCGCACTTTACCACTTCTTTAAAAACTTGGAGTACTTTGACCTTTGGTAATATCTTAAGGAACAAAAAATGACTTCTAGCTAGACTAAGTGGTATTCAAAACTCTGAAAATTATCATTCCAGTTATTTCCTCCAAAACCTAGAGCAAGAACTTCTTCATGACTATAGGCAGATCTTGTCACAAGAAGAAGATTACTGGAAAATGCGCTCTCGTATAAACTGGCTTAATGAAGGAGATGCCAATACAAAATTCTACCATATTACTGCTCTTAATAGGCGTAGGTCCAATAGAATTAATTTCTTTAAGGATGATAATGATCAATGGATTGATGATCATAACTTATTATTAGACCATACCCTTCACTACTTTATTAAAGTCTTTACCACTGACCACTTGTCTACTGATTTAAAGAATATAAGTGTTTCTACTCAAAGTTTCCATACCTTAGATTTATCCCCACTAGATAGACCTCTAATGGACTATGAAATCACCAAGGCTGTTTTTTCTTTTAAACCCTATAAGGCACCAGGCCCTGATGGTTTACATCCTTTTTTTTACCAGAAATATTGGCATCAAGTGGGACCCTCTGTAACTGAATTCTGCCATAAGGTTTTTACTCAGTATTCCATTCCTCCTGAGATAAACAAGACGATCCTGTGCCTGATTCCAAAGTTCCACAATGCTAATAATCTTAAAAACTTTAGGCCTATTGGTCTCTGTAATACTGTTTATAAGATTATTACCAAAGTTATTGTCAATAGAATAAATGAAACGACCTCGGTCAGTCGTTTCGGAAGTTAGGACTCCGATTGGCGTGCCGATAGTTTTAAAATATTCGTAATATCCATTAGGACCTGTCTGTAAAATTTGAGCTAAATCAGACCTCGTTTGGTAGGCATCGGAAGAAGGTTTCAGTTTTTATTGGCGATAAATATTAAAAAGAGATTTTCGAGCTCGGTTTTGCCGAATGAGCTCCGATTTGAAATTCGAAAGGGCCGTTAGGTTCGTATGATTATTTGTAATTTTTATAAACTTTCGAAAGTGAATTTCGATGTTGTTCGGCTAGTTTCCGCTAAAATGCCGAAAGTTAAATAATTTGACTTCTTTTCATTTAAATTCGCATCTTGAGTTTCGGGAGTCCAATTTGAGATCCGCCTTCGCGAGTATGTTATATATATTTTGTATAACTGCTATGCAAAAGTTGGAATTATTTCGAATATCATAGGGCACCGTTTTAATTTTCGTCGAGAAAAGAAAAGAAAAGAAAACAAAATAAAAAAAAAACAGAGAAAAAGGACAAAAAGACAAAATATATGGGCGGTGGGTCCTTAAGGACCAGCATAACGTAGAAAGTGGGGGAAGCTCAAAAAGGAACTAGAACAGAATCATCGAAACAGAGAAAATCAAACGATGCAGTGGAAAAAAATGCCAGAAAATAGGAAAAGGGGCCGGAGAAAAGTAGAATTTTTACCCTAAAGCATTCAGGTAATGATCCTAATATATTATTTAAGTTTATTACGTATGTTTGAATAAATTTTAACGGTAAAACTTGGAATATTAGACATCGTTTTAATAAGTTCAATTAATAGTTTAAAGGGTCAAATGGACCCCGATAATGAAATTGATTATATATACGTACTCAGTGAGTTATGGGTAACATATAAATGTAATTTATTTGGAGTTTGGTTATGTGGCCTTAAACCCTGTATATAGGCCTGGCCTGCGTATTGCGTATGCGAATAGGGTATCAGGTTCTTAACCGGATTGCCCTAAGATGTGAGGAATGAAGCCTTTAGCCTAATTTGATATATTTTTCTGGTTATTGAACACAGTGGGATCGTTTGGCAATGAATCCAAAAGACAAAGCGGTTATTGAGTGGCTGTACTAACTTTGTAACAAGGTAAGTGTTTACATCCATTTCTGTGGAGGCACCTGGCCTCATGGATTTTCTACCACGTATTCCTTACGTGTGTAGCTGCCGATAGGCGTACTCATTACGCCTTAGCTTTGGATTTACATTGTATATTATATGTTATGTCCTATTGTTGGTATTGCATTGAGGATCTGAGCATTGTACCCTGGCTGTGAGTTGGCGTCTACTTCCCAGCTGTCGATGAGAGTCCCGTGCCGGTGAAGGGTTATTATTGCATCACATTGCATTCATATGTATTATATGTCATTCATATGCGGTCCATTGCATCATATTGAGGGTAGGAGGATTCCGCCCTCGGAGCAGGAGGATTCCGCTCCATTGCATCATATTGAGGGTAGGAGGATTCCGCCCTCAGAGCAGGAGGATTCCGCTCCATTGCATCATATTGAGGGTAGGAGGATTCCGCCCTCGGAGCAGGAGGATTCCGCTCCATTGCATCATATTGAGGGTAGGAGGATTCCGCCCTCGGAGCAGGAGGATTCCGCTCCATTGCATCATATTGAGGGTAGGAGGATTCCTCCCTCGGAGCAGGAGGATTCCGCTCCATTGCATCATATTGAGGGTAGGAGGATTCCGCCCTCGGAGCAGGAGGATTCCGCTCCATCTATTTGGCATATGCGACACCATTGCATCATACTGCATTCATCCCATTTCATTGCACCGCGTGCTGACTATTGTGTGACTACCATGCTGTGTTTTGTGTATGCGGTATGTATACCATATAGTGGACATATTTCAGTTTGCCTACGTATTTCTGGCTCATATTCTGAGTTGCGGGGATCGGGTTGCACGCCGCAACGGTATAAATATATGGATAGGGTTGCACGCCGCAACAGGATGAATATATGGATCGGGTTGCACGCCGCAACAGGATGTTTTTCTGATTGTTGATGTGTTCGGGATACCTATATGTTTTGGTTATCTTATGTTCCGGGTTGTTGATGAGTTTGTCATCCCATATGTGTTTCTAGTTATTGTCTGGCTCTGCCTTTTTATAATTTAAATAAGAGGAAGTTTGTTTATCTGTTTCTTCTCCCTGGCTAGCTATCCTATTCCTTGAGGTGGCTAGTCTGCCCCACTTATTGAGTCCTTTTGACTCACCCTTGTTTGTTGTTTGTTTTTGTCTATCTATTTCGTTTCGGCAGGTTCGCTCCAGGATTGAGTTTGCCACGTTGTGAAGGAGCGAAGACGACTTCAGCTGTCAGGGTGAGCCAGCTTTTATTCCGGATGGCCACCAGTTTATTGGTTATTATTTCAGTTGCATTTTGCTCCCTTCAGGAGGTATTTGTCTTCTTTTGTACTCTTAGATGTCTAGTCTGGATAGCCCTAAACTTAGTATGTTGGGTAGTTAGCTGTAATTTTCTTTCGTACAGCTTAGAAGTGTCAATATGTCTGTGTGTTTTTTTTAAGTCTTGTCCTCATTTATGAACTATTATATTTATTTTCCTAATTTAATTGGTAAGGGTTCGCCCGACGGGTCTAGGGGAGGATGTCGGATGCCCGCACGGCCTAACCGGATTCCGGGTCGTGTCAATAAAACCCTTTCTAGATCATCTTATAAGCTCATGCCAAACAAGTTTCCTTAAGGGTAGACGTACTGCTGATAATGCCATAATTATCCAGGAAATTATGCAGCATTTCAGAAAAATCAAAGGATCTAAATCAAAAATGATCCTTAAGATTGACCTGAAAAAGGCCTTTGATAGGCTTGAATGGTCTTTTGTTAAACGTGCCTTATAGTTTTTTAAATTTCCTCCTAATATAACTAAACTGATCCTTTCTTGTTTATCGACAAGTTCAATTGCTATTATGGTCAATGGATCCCTGACACAATATTTCTGCCCATCAAAAGGTATTAGGCAAGGGGATCCAATGTCCCATTACATTTTTATCCTCTGCATGGAGCTATTAACCAATCTGATCAATCATTATGTTGATTATGCGTTATGGGATCCAATTCAAATTAGTCCCCAAGGACCCTCCTTTACCCATTTGTTTTATGCCGATGACCTTACCATAATGGCTACTGCTAATACTAAGAGTGCAAATTCCATCTATCAATGCCTTTCACTCTTTTGTACTCTCTCAGGGCAAAAAATCAATACCCACAAAACAAGACTAATTTTTTTAGGCAACTGCCCCCTTGCAACCCAGGAATCCATAAGCAGTATACTTCAATATACTGTCTCCTCTTCTTATGGTAAATACCTAGGATTTCCAATCCTTAATTTAAACCCCAAAGCAACAGATTATCAATATATCCTTGATTCAATGATGCTTAAACTAGCCTCATGGAAGTCCAACTTCCTTACTTTAGCTGGTCGAGTTACCTTGGCTAATGCTACTCTTATTGCCATACCAACCTATATTATGCAATATCATCTCCTCCCCAAAAAGACACTTTCTTCCATAGATAGAATCCAAAGAAATTTTATTTGGGGATCTACTACCACTCAAAGGAAATTGCACTATATAAACCGGGATACTCTTACCCTCCCCAAGCAATATGGAGGGTTAGGTTTAAGACAAGCTGGATATAAAAATCTGGTCATGCTTACTGCACTCTCTTGGAGAATTCTTACCAACCCCTCTCAACCTTGGGTTACCACACTCTCTCACAAATATTTATTATATACACGACCATCTCCACCATCCTTTATTTGGAAAAATACCCAAAAAGGTTTGAATATATTAAGGAAAGCCCTGACATGGTCTGTGGGTAATGATACCTCCATTAACTTTTGGCTTGATTCATGGATCCCCAAACAGCCTCCTCTTAGGAATACACTGTATGGACCCTTGGCCCTTAATGAAACAAATCTCACAGTCCATCAGATGAAGGGCTCATCTAGTTGGAACTTTCATTTATTGTCTTTTGATCTCCCCCTGAACACCATTAATGCAATCAACCTACTACTCCCCACTACTCAGCACAATAGTATTGACAAACTTTTGGTCCCTTACATCTAATAGGATATTCAACACTAATTCAGCCTTCCAACTCATCCAACTGTATCCTACAACACATTTTGATTTCAATTAGATATGGAAACTTACAACCCTTCCAAAAATTAAATTCCTGCTTTGGAAAATATTACACAATCGACTGCCAACAAAATTGTATTTAGCTCAATTAGGGTTGCCAATTAATCCATCATGCTCCCACTGTCAGCAACAAGAATCTATTGATCACATTTTCTTGTTCTGTCCCCTAGCTTCAACCTTTTGGAATAATTTAAATATTGATATTCATAATCTGCCCTACCAAGAACATTGGTTAATTGGCCTATATAAAAAAATTCTCATCTTTCATTCACCTCTATGCATGTGTCTTGGCATGAATTATTCCCCTTTGCAATTTGGCATCTATGGATTAACCGGAATTCCAATCTACACAATAACATGCACTCCTTCCCTTCACTTTCTCAAGTATTTATGCGAACTCAAGAATATAAATTTTCAACTGGTCTCACCCACAGAACCAAGCCTAATATAACTATCAACTTTACCTGGCTGCCTCCCCTAAATGGCTACTTAAAGCTCAATGTTGATGGTGCCTTTGATCAACTTAATGGTAAAGGTGGTATTGGTGGAGTTTTTCGAAATCATACAGGAGAGTGGGTGTTTAGTTTCTCAATGAAGTTATCAGGCCCCTCCCCAGTCTTTTTTGAATTATCAGCTCTTTCTACTGGTTTACAACTAGTTGAAATCCATAAATTTCATCACCTAGAAATCGATACTGACTCCATTGAAGTACTACAGCTTTTAGAATCAAATAAAACGCTATATGATGATATTCTTATAACCTGCAGATTCTGGCTCCGAAGGTTGGGGAACCCAGTGGTACGGCATAGTTTTCGTGAAGCTAATAGGGTTGCTCATATTTTGGCTACACAAGCTCTCAATCTACAAGATGGCCATCACGTAATGCACTATATTCGGCCACCGGAGTTTGTTCTTGACGCAACCTCTTCTGATCAAGCAGCTACTAACTACTCTAGGTCTATTAGTCCTAAGGCTTGTAATATTTTAGCTTCCTATGGTAATGTCTGTGTTATTAATAGTAGTGCTCTACTTACTGCATGTACTGGTATATCTGCCAGCAATGTAACTACTTGTGCATCATGCACAGTTAATTAATATATATATCGTGTTATTACCAAAAAAAATGCATCACTTTGCAATATACATATGTTTGATTCCATTTATGTCTACGTGATTAGAGCGCTTATTGGCCAGTTCGGTTGGGATGTGTCCTTATCAATTCGACCAATCGATTATCAAATTTTAGAAATATAAAACCACTAATCCAAATGATAGATATCGGTTAGTTCAATTTCACATTATCGGTTATCAGCTGATTTATTGGATAAATTATAACATGTTACTTTATATAAAAAGAATTTTTATCAAAACCATGTTACGTTCAAGTTTTAGAAACACAGAGAAACTATCCAACCTAACCACATGATTGGTGCAAACGAGAGGGCATCGGTGATCAGGTAGAAGCAGCCTTTTACGTATTCATTATGGATATCACTGTACTGATCTCTCAGATAAATAGGAAATCTTTCATCTGGTATTAATTTATTTTAACCTACAGCTTTTCTACCCTTCAACTGACATTAACATGTTATCATTTGAATCATGAGGGTCAAATTGTTTTATTATTAGATGAAGTTGCAACCACTTCTGAGAGCTCTGGATGTTTACGTGTTGATTTTGGTCATTTGGACATTATAATGCTTATATACGTAGAGGTGAAAAATATAAATTGAAAGCATTTAATAATTCTTAACGAGTTAACAGGTAACCAATAAGGAAATAAGAGAAACAGTACCTCGCATGTTAAATCGTTAACCGCAAAACTCCAATTAATCGCTAACCAAACGTTAATTCAATAACCCAATATCAATAAGTCAATAAATTAATTTTGCGGTTCGATATCGATTTTGGTTCAGTTTTAAAACAGTCCTATAGTGATGACAATGACACTATATATTGCTAGCGCATAAGCAAGTTTTTAATCAACTGTTAGGGTATTCATTGATGCATTTCTTCTTTGTGTAAATTGTTTTTTTTCCTTCTTTTTGGTAAATATCCATCAGTTAAATGAAGGATGAATATCGCATCCTTATATGTAAAAATCGAATACACCAAGTGAAAACCGAGCACACTCAACCGAGAAACAAATAAGCTTTGGGTGAAAACTCTTGCCTTTCATTGATGAAGGGAGTCTCATATTTATACAAGTGAAAACCTATAAACCTAACTTAGGGACCAAGTAAAGCTTAATGGGTTTGGCCCAATATACAATTTACATAACTAACCTATTTACATATCTATCCTATTTACAATAACCTTCATTGCCCCCCCCCCTCCCCAAGTTGGAAAATGAGGATTCCTTATACCCAACTTGTTAAGGAAATACTCGAACTGGGCCCATCCCAGTGCCTTCGTAAAAATATCAGCCAGTTGTGTGGTCATAGGCACATAGCTGGGACGGATGATTCCTCCGATAATCTCATTCCGAACAAAGTGACAGTCGACTCCGATGTGTTTAGTGTGTTCGTGAAAAACAGGATTCTGAGCAATATGTAACGCTGCTTGACTGTCACACTTCAAATTCATCGAAGAATTGTGATCGATTCCAAGGTTCTATAATATCCCTTTCAACCACTTCAATTCACACACAGTCATTGCCATCGATCGATACTCTGCCTCGGTTGAGGCCCTTGACACAATCTGTTGCTTCTTCGTTCGCCAAGATATCGGTGAGTCCCCTAAAGATACATACCAACCAGTCAACGATCGACGTGTCAACGGACAATCTGCCCAATCGGAGTCACACCACCCGTGCAATCTCAGATCGCACTGAGAATTCAATACGATGCCTTGTCCCGGACAGCCTTTCAAATATCGAACAACCCTAAGCACCGCTTCCATATGCTCAATACGGGGACTCTGCATGAATTGTGACAACACATGCACACTATAGGACAAATCCGGTCGTGTTATACACAAGTAAATCAATCTGCCAACCAGTCTCCTATAGCGTTCAGGATCTTTGATAAAACGACCAGTCGCAAGCGCCAATCGATGGTTTTGTTCTATCGGTGTACCAACCGGTTTTGCCCCCAACAAGCCTGCTTCTGATATGATATCCAATGCATACTTCCTCTAACCAAGAAGATTTCCTTCGGAGCCCTTGCCACTTCAACCCCCAAGAAGTATTTCAAAACACCTAAATCCTTCATATGAAAATATTTCAAGAGATACAACTTAAAAATTCGAATTACCCTTGAATCATTACCAGATATGATTAAATCATCTATATAAACAAGCACATTCAAATGCACATTTTCCTTCTTCACCGTAAATAATGAGTAATCCGAATACGATTGTCGGAACCCATATTTCTTAAGAGCAGTAGGCAACTTCGCAAACTAACACATGGGTGCTTGTTTTAAACCATACAATGATTTTCGAAGGCGACACACAGTACCTCTCTCGGTCATGCGATGTCCCGGAGGCAATTTCATATATACTTCTTCGTGAAGATCACCATGCAAAAATGTATTGTGCACATCCATCTGATGCAATTCCCAATTTTTAGAAAAACTCGGACAGTCACCATCTTTGCAACCGGTGCAAAGGTCTCCGTGTAATCAACTCCTTCGATTTGATGATTCCCAAAAATCACCAGTCTTGCTTTGTACCTTTCAATAGTTCCATCCGAGTTGTACTTTATCTTAAATACCCATCGGCATCCGAGGGCCTTCTTCCCCAGAGGTAAGCGAACTATCTCCCAAGTCTTGTTCTCTTCCAATGCCTTCAACACTTGCCCCATGGCTGTTCTCCATTTATCATTTTTTACCGCCTCCAAATAGGATGTAGGCTCATGTCCTTGCGTTATAGCTGCAAGAAAACTCACATATTTCGAAGAGAAATTATCACAATTGACATAGTGTGCTAGAGGATAGGGCTTACCAGATGGTTGTTGAGAAACGGATGAACAATCAGACCTTCGAACACAGGACGATACCCGGTGACTCATCTTTTGGACCGTATTAGTAACAAAGTCTCTCAACAAAACACTCTCTTTCTTAGTTCGTTTTCCACGACCCAACTCTTCGATGATTACACCATCCTCATTGTGTCCGGGAGCTATAGTGGGAACAACTTCGGGTTCAATTTTCGGAGTCATTTGATCGTTATTTTCAACACCCCCCTTCCTCGCACACTCTCCTCTTCATTCTCCAATGCTACGGTGACAGGGACCGTATCCTGTCTCTGTTTTTCTTCCTCAATCTCCTTTGATGCGAACAGAAATTCCTTTTCGTAAAACACCACATCTCTCGATATCACAAACTTCTTTGTCTCCAAATCATACACTCTCCGCGGTTTTTTCCCGTTCGGATAACCCAAGAATACACATCGATGACTCCTGCTCTCAAACTTGTCACATGTTCGTCCTGAATTGCGAGCATAACATAAGCAACCGAACACCCTCAAATGATCATAATTCGGCGTCACTCCCATTAAGATATCGTAAGGTGTCTTCCCATTCAACAACTTAGTGGGTGTCCGGTTAATTAAATAACATGCCATCATCACACATTCTCCCCAGAAATCAATCGACAAATTGGCTTGAAAACGTAGCGCTCGTGCTACATTCAAGATATGTCGATGTTTTCGTTCAACTCTACCATTTTGCTGAGGTGTCCCTACACAGGAAGTTTGGAACAAGATCCCTTGTTCGATAAAATAACCTTTCAAACTTACAAATTCAGTTCCACTATCACTCCGGACACACTTAACCCGTTTATTGAAATGTCTTTCTACCATAACGAAGAAACCTTTCAATTTTTGTCCGACTTCTCTTTTATCAACTAACAAGAACACACATACTCCTCGTGAACAATCATCAACAACAGTAAAAAAAAAAATATGATGCACCACACGAAGATTCAGTTCTACAAGGACCCAACAAGTCACAATGAATTAAATCAAAAGGTTCGGCAGCTATATTATTACTCGAAGGAAATACATTTTTAGTTTGTTTTGCCCTAAGGCATACATCACATGCTTTTTCTTGTAAGCTACCTTTCCCACTATCTTCTAAAGCTGAAAGAGATTTTGTTACTTGCATCGAAGGATGTCCCAACCTTTGATGCCACAAATCTACCACATCGACCTTCATAGCTTTCACCAGGGGTATCGTCCGAAAGTAGTAGAGTTTGTTCTTTTATTCACCCGCTCCAATCAACTTCTCCGTAGCCCGGTCCTGCATAACACACATATCATTAGTGAAATTTATATTGCAACCAACTTGATTAATTAATTGAGACACATAAATCAAATTGCAAGTCATTTCAGGCACATATAACACTCTGTCAAGAACCATATCTTCGTTAAATCTGATGGATCCTTCCTGAGTTGCCATCATACTGCTTCCGTTCGGTAAACCTACCGGACACTTTGGTATTGTTTGTAAATTCTCCAAAACACTCATTTGAACGGTCATATGATTCGACGCTCCCGTGTCAATAATCCACGGAAGATGAATTTTCTTACCAATTAATAGTTCACTTGTGCTTGTCTTTTCCTTTTTCAGCAAATCGAACAGCATCTGCAACTGATCACTTGTTATTCCGAACAAGTTAGTTTGTCTGGGCACACTCATGTGTCCGTTCTCTCCATTCTCGAACTCAGCTTGAGCAGTATTTGCTCGATTATTGCCACGTCCTCGGCCAACATTCGAACCAAACGGTTGATGTCTACGACCTCTTCCACCTCTGTTACCTTCGGCTCTTCCTCTACCACGTCCTTCATTCGAAGAACCTTGCTTCGGATAATCCACCCATCCCTCCGGATAACCAATAACTTCATACCAGCGTTCCGGAGGATGTCTACCTTGATCACACAAGTGACACTCCTTATAGCCTGTCTTCAGTGGAGGTGATCGTTGTGCAGCAAACGCTGTCACCTCCCCTCGTTTTTCCTGAGTTTGTGCCATCCCCTTGACCCGTTCATCTTGAATTACCTTTTGGTAGACTTGATTCATCGATGGAAACGGATCCTGAGCCAAGAGATTGGAACGGACGGTTCCATAAAAATTTTCATCCAGACCCATGAGAAATAAGTGAACCCTATCATCTTCTCTTTTCTTCTCCAGTGCAACCGTTGGATTGCATGTGTAGTTTCCACACGAACATGTTGGAAACTTATCACAATTTCCAAGTTCTTCCCACAACATAGCCAGTTTTCCATAGGAAGCAGCAATAGTCAATCCCCTTTGCTTACAACCGGCCAAAGCCGCTTTCAATTCCTGAATCCGAGGTCCTTTTCCCACGGAGAAATGTTCTCGGATACTCTCCCACAAATCTTTTGCCACCACCATGTGCGATATAGTGGTTCGAAGAGTGGGCTCGATCGAATTCCTAATCCATGACACCAGAAGAGAATTAATAGTCCACCAATCCTTATAATCGATTGAATCTTCACCGGGCATCTTAATCGCTCCATCAACAAAACCAAACTTCTTTCCCGCGCCCATTCCTCATAGTTTTCACTGGTCAACTGGACCTGTGTGATAATCAAACCAGGATTATCATTCGAAGTGATGTCGTACGAAGAGATGGTCTTTCGTACGACTGCAGCATCGCCCTTCACTCCTTGGGTAACACCTTCTCTACCAGCACCATCTATTGGAGCTGTCATTACTTTCCTACTTGAAGAGTTTTACAGTGGCTCTGATACCATGTGAAAATCGAACACACCAAGCGAAAATCGAGCACACTCAACCGAGAAACAAATAAGCTTTGGGTGAAAACTCTTGCCTTTCATTGATGAAGGGAGTACCATATTTATACAGGAGAAAACCTAGAAACCTAACTTAGGGACCAAGCAAAGCTTAATGGGCTTGGCCCAATATACAATTTACATATCTATCCTATTTACAATATAAGCTTCATTATTATACAGTAAAATATGACTTCTAGAGTCTTTGAGGACTCATATTGGTTGATAGACAAATATTTTAGTGTTATCAAATTCTTAATGTAAGCTAAGACAAGGATTTTGTTTTTTTAAAGATCTTTTCATTTTAAATTTCAAATTTTCTTTTTCAAGCAATCCACTGTTTTTGGATCTTTTCAATAATTCCAGCAAATATTCAAGACAACAACAGACACAACAATCATAAAAATTATCCAGACCTTTTACAAAAGTATATACTATTATTCAGTCGAAAGGTCCTAAATGAGGATTTGTAGTAATTCTGTCGCGGGCATATATCATACCGATGTATATTATAAATTTTAATTCTAATCAGTATAAAACAAGCCAGACAACTACTAGTTAAAGATTGGTTGAGAAATCAATGCAAACACCAACCTATTTAAAAAACTACGTACTAGTTGAGAAACTCCAACTTTAACACCAAATTACAAGAATATATATGGATTCTATTGTTAGGATAAGAGTGTTAGCCACATTTATTATTGGACTCTTAGGGTTTACTTGCTCTGTGAGAAGTGAACCTGATAAAGATCGTCTGGTGAGTTACAGATGCAATGGTGATCATTACGAGCAGGGTGGTTCTTTTGCACTAAGCTTGGCTTACGTTCTTGAAGCATTACAGAATGAAACTCCAATTCAAGGTTATGATTATGTTGAAGTGTGTTGTGGTGTGGGAATGTGTCCCACATCGGTGGAAAAGAGAGGATAAAATGCACATATAAGCTTTGGACAATCCTCCACCCTTTGAGCTAGCTTTTGGGGTGTGAGTTAGGTCCAAACTTATATGAGTGCTCATGTGTGTGTGGGTGCACGTGTGATGGGCGCCCGAGTTTGTTGCGTCCGGGTGAAGAGCGCCCAGATTTTATCATGGTATCAGAGCCATCGTGAAACTCTTCAAGTAGAAAAGTAATGGAGGCTCCAAAAGGTGATGCTGCAGTCGTACGGAAGACAATTTCTCCGTACGATATCACCTCGAATGATAATCCTGGTTTGATTATCACACAGGTCCAGTTGACCAGTGAAAATTATGAGGAATGGGCACGGTCGGTTAGAACGGCGCTACATGCAAGGAAGAAGTTTAGTTTTGTTGACGGATCGATCAAGATGCCCGATGAAAAGTCGATCGATTATGAGGACTGGTGGACTATCAATTCTCTTCTGGTGTCGTGGATTAGGAATTCGATCGAGCCTACTCTTCGGACCACCATATCGCACATGGAAGTGGCGAAAGATATGTGGGAGAGTATTCGAGAACGTTTCTCCGTGGGAAACGGACCTCGGATTCAGGAATTGAAAGCGGCTTTGGCCGGTTATAAGCGAAAGGGATTAACTATTGCTGCTTACGATGGAAACTGGCTATGTTGTGGGAAGAACTAGGAAATTGTGATAAGTTTCCAACTTATTCGTGTGGAAACTGTACTTGCAATCTAACGGTTGCACTGGAGAAGAAAAGGGAAGATGATACGGTTCACTTATTTCTTATGGGTCTGGGTGAATGTCTTTATGGAACCGTCTGTTCCAATCTCTTGGCTCAGGATCCGTTGCTATCGATGAATCAAGTCTACCAAAAGGTAATCCAAGATGAACGGGTCAAAGGGATGGCACGAACTCAGGAAGAACGATGGGAGGTGACAGCATTTGCTGCATAACGATCACAGCCACCGAAGACAGGCTATAAGGAGTGTCACTTGTGTGATCGAGGAGGACATCCTCCGGAACGCTGCTATGAAGTTATTGGTTATCCGGAAGGGTGGGTGCATTATCCGAAATAATGTTCTTCGAATGGAGGACGTGGCAGAGGAAGAGCTGAAGGTAACAGAGGTGGAAGAGGTCGTGGACATCAACAGTTTGGTTCGAATGCTGGTCAAGGACGTGGCAATAATCGAGCAAATACTGCTCAAGCTGAGCTCGAGAATGGAGAAAACGGACACATGAGTATGCCCAGACAAACTAACTTGTCCGGAATAACAGGTGATCAGTTGCAGATGCTGTTCGATTTGCTGAAAAAGGAGAAGGCAAGCACAAGTGAACCATCGATCGGCAAGAAAATTCATCTTTCATGGATTATTGACACGAGGGCGTCAAATCACATGACCGGTCAGATAAGTGCTTTGGAGAATTTACGAACAATACCAAAGTGTCCGGTAGGTTTACCGAATGGAAGCAGTACGATGGCGACTCAGGAAGGATCCATCAGATTCAACGAAGACATGGTTCTTCACGGAGTGTTATATGTGCCCGAAATGACTTGCAATTTGATTTCTGTGTCTCAATTAATTAATCAAGTTGGTTGCAATGTAAATTTCACTAATGATTTGTGTGTTATGCAGGACCGGGCTACGGGGAAGTTGATTGGAGCGGGTGAACAAAAGAACGGACTCTACTACTTTCGGACGATACCCGTGGTGAAAGCTGTGAAGGTTGATGTGGTAGATTTGTGGCATCAAAGGTTGGGACATCCTTCGATGCAAGTAACAAAATCTCTTTCAGTTTTAGAAGATAGTGGAAAAGGTAGCTTAGAAGAAAAAGCATGTGATGTATGCCTTAGGGCAAAGCAAACTAAAAATATATTTCCTTCGAGTAATAATCAAGCTGCTGAACCTTTTGATTTAGTTCATTGTGACTTGTGGGGTCCTAATAGAACTGAGACTTCGTGTAGTGCATCATATTTTTTTACTGTTGTTGTTGATTGTTCACGAGGATTATGGGTGTTCTTGTTAGTTGATAAGAGAGAGGTCGGACAAAAATTGAAAGGTTCCTTTGCAATGGTAGAAAGACAATTCAATAAACGGGTTAAGTGCGTTCGGAGTGATAATGGAACCGAATTTGTAAGTCTGAGAGGGTATTTTCTCGAACAATGGATCTTGTTCCAAACTTCTTGTGTAGGGACACCCCAGCAAAATGGTAGAGTTGAACGGAAACATAGACATATCTTAAACGTGGCACGGGCGCTACGTTTTCAAGCCAATTTACCAATTGACTTCTGGGGAGAATGTGTGATGACGGCATGTTATTTGATTAACCGGACACCTACTAAGTTGTTGAATGGGAAGACACCTTACGATATCTTGATGGGTGTGACCCCGAATTATGATCATTTGAGGGTGTTCGGTTGCTTTGGTATGCTCGCAATCAAGGACGAACAAGTGACAAGTTTGAAAGTAGGAGTCGTCGATGCGTGTTTTTGGGTTATCCAAATGGGAAGAATGCGTGGAAAGTGTATGATTTGGAGGCAAAGGAGTTTGTGTTCTCAAGGGATGTGGTGTTTTACGAAAAAGAATTTCCGTTCGCATCCAAGGAGACTGAGGACGAAAAACGGAGACAAGATACGGTTCTTATCACCGTAGCATTGGAGGAGGGAGAGGAGAGTGTGCGACGAAGGGGGGGTGTTGAACCCGAAGTCATGACTCCGGAAATTGAACCCGAAGTGATGACTCCGGAAGCTGAGCCTAAAGTTGTTCCCGAAGTGGAACCCAAAGAGATGGGTCGTGGAAAACGAACTAAGAAAGAGAATATCTTGCTGAGAGACTTTGTTACTAATACGGTCCAAAGGATGAGTCACCGGGTATCGTCCTGTGATTGTTCATCCGTTTCTCAACAACCCTCTGGTAAGCCCTATCTTCTAGCACACTATGTCAATTGTGATAATTTCTCTTCGAAACATGTGAGTTTTCTTGCAGCTATAACGCAAGGACATGAGCTTACCTCCTATTCGGAGGCGGTGAAAAATGAGAAATGGAGAACAGCCATGGGGGAAGAATTAAAGGCATTGGAAGCAAACAAAACTTGGGAGATAGTTCGCTTACCTACGAGGAAGAAGGCCCTCGGATGCCGATGGGTATATAAGATAAAGTACAACTCGTTGAAAGGTACAAAGCAAGACTGGTGATTTTTGGGAATCATCAAAATCGAAGGAGTTGATTACACGGAGACATTTGCACCGGTTGCAAAGATGGTGACTGTCCGAGTTTTTCTGGCCGTAGCAGCTGCCAAAAATTGGGAATTGC
This sequence comes from Petunia x hybrida, assembly GCA_037355625.1. Classification (NCBI taxonomy): domain Eukaryota; kingdom Viridiplantae; phylum Streptophyta; class Magnoliopsida; order Solanales; family Solanaceae; genus Petunia; species Petunia x hybrida. Next base: position 8,095,795 of record JBBBVM010000035.1, read on the forward strand.
ATCAGATGGATGTGCACAATGCATTTTTGCATGGTGATCTTCACGAAGAAGTATATATGAAACTGCCTCCGGGACATCGCATGACTGGGAGAGGAACTGTGTGTCGCCTTCGAAAATTATTGTATGGTTTAAAACAAGCTCCCAGGTGTTGGTTTGCGAAGTTGTTTGCTGCTCTTAAACAGTATGGGTTTCGACAATCATATTCGGATTACTCGTTATTTACGATGAAGAAGGGAAATGTGCATTTGAATGTGCTTGTTTATGTGGATGATCTAATCATATCTGGTAATGATTCGAAGGCAATTTGAATTTTTAAGTTGTATCTCTCGACATGTTTCCATATGAAGGATTTAGGTGCCTTGAAATACTTCTTGGGAGTTGAAGTGGCAAGGGCTCCGAAGGAAATCTTCTTGTGTCAGAGGAAGTATGCATTGGATATCATATCGGAAGCAGGTTTGTTGGGGGCAAAACCGGTTGGTACACCGATAGAACAAAACCATCGCTTGGCACTTGCGACTGGTCGTTTTGTCAAAGATCCTGAACGCTATCGGCGACTGGTTGGAAGATTGATTTACTTGTGTTTTACACGACCGTATTTGTCCTATAGTGTGCATGTGTTGTCGCAATTCATGTAGAGTCCCCGTGTTGAGCATATGGAAGCGGCACTTAGGGTTGTTCGATATTTAAAAGGCTGTCCGGGACAAGGCATCGTATTTAATTCTCAATGTGATCTGAGATTGCACGGGTGGTGTGACTCTGATTGGGCAGGTTGTCCGTTGACGCGTTGATCGTTAACAGGTTGGTATGTGTCGTTAGGGGATTCACCGATATCTTGGCGAACGAAGAAGCAACAGATCGTGTCGAGGTCCTCCGCCGAGGCAGAGTATCGATCGATGGCGATGACTGTGTGTGAATTGAAGTGGTTGAAAGGGATATTGTGGAACCTTGGAATCGATCACAATTCTCCGATAAATTTGAAGTGTGACAGTCAAGCAGCGTTACATATTGCTCGGAATCCTGTTTTTCACGAACGCACTAAACACATCGAAGTCGACTGTCACTTTGTTCGGAATGAAATTATCGGAGGAATCATTCGTCCCAGCTATGTGCCTACGACCTCACAACTTGCTGATATTTTTACGAAGGCGCTGGGACGTGCCCAGTTCGAGTACTTCCTTAACAAGTTGCGCATAAGGAACCCTCACGCTCCAACTTGAGGGGGGTAATGAAGGTTAGATATGTAAATAGGTTAAATTGTAAATTGTATATATTAGGCCAAGCCCGTTAAGTTTACTTGGTTCCTAAGTTAGGTTTAGGATTTCTCTAGGTTTTCTCTTGTATAAATAGGGGACTCCCTTCATCAATGAAAGCAAGAGTTTTCACCCAAATCTTATTCCTCTCGTGTGAGTGTGTTCGATTTTACGTGTTCGGTTCCTTAATGTACGTGGATTTTTAAATCTGGCGAGTTTTCCTTACGACTCCCAAAGAGAGTCAATTTTTGTTGTAGAAATCTTGGAATTATAATTACTAAAAGGTTCTAATGAATTTTTTAACCCACAAAAAATTAATCAAAATTTCTAGCCGACCATGTAATCTTAGTTTCGCGCCCGAGATATATATCATCAAACACCTCCATAGTTTCCGGCCATGTAAGCAAAGTAGGGACCAGGTTAGAATTTTCCCTAGAACCAAACAATTATCTAAATTGGAGGCCCGATTGGAGAAAAAACATCAGCTTTTCTCTTTTATTACAATTCTTCAGACAAGATTTCTTCCTGGGAATCTACAAATTCCTTGTACTCTATGTACTCTCTTTCTGGTAAAACTCTTCCAGTTTCAATCCCTCCATAAACCCTAGCAACCTCTCCATTGTTGTATTTTTTTTAAGAGGTTGTCGATATGTTTTGCCTTTTTTATTTTGTTGGGTATTGTTTTGAATGAAAGAGCAAGGATTAGAGTATCCAAAAATCAAAGAGGCAGTGAAAGTGACGAGGTTATGGTGGTTGGAGTGGTGAACGGGTTAACTAGCGGAGGTGGTGTAGTAGGGTTAAGAAATTAAAAAAGAAAAGGAAAAATTTTGTGCAGCAGCCTGTTGGGTCGAGTGTTGGGTCAAATTAGGGATGGGTTTGAGTTTTTAGCCTGCTATGTCCCTTCGTTAAAATGAGGGGCATAACTAGTCAATACCATAACGGTAAGGGGTCATTTGGTAGCACATGGTTAATCCCGGGATTGTTAATTCCACCTTCCATGTGGGATAGCTAATCCCACATTTTGTGTATAAAATTAATACTAGTATTAACTAATACCTCAAATCAAACATGGAATAAGGATACTTCCAAATTCTATCCCGGAATTATAATTCTTATCCCGGCTACCAAACGACTCCTAAAGGTATAGATGTACGAATTGTCAAACGGAGGGCAGTTTTAAACAATTTTGGACGAAGGGGCAAAATAGTCATTGAACTATCAAGAAAGGCCTAATTATGTAACCCGTTAAAACTACGGTGTTAAGATACCATTACGGTGATACTTTCACAAAATCTCTATTATTTGTGAGTTTTGACTCAAAAATACCATTATCTCAAAAAAAAAAATATATATAACTATTTTACAATTTTATTTTTTAAAAAACATACCTAAAATTTAGAAAATGACACATGCCAATTTATTTGTACGAAAGTTAATATATCAATATCTTAAAATGTTTAAACACAATATGTAGGAGTATTAGTAAAAAAATTATTTCCTATATTTGTCTAATTTATGTAACACTCCTTTTGTTAGTTAGTAATAACTTTTAAGTTTAAAAATAATTTTACTTTAACTTTTTATTTTACCTTTTAATGATAATTTCTAGTCACACGAATATATAACTTGTTTTATTTCACAAATTTCAAAAATATATATTTTTTTTTCAAAAAAACCGCGAGTCAATCAAAAAAATGGGGATAGAAGAGCGTTTAAAAGTAAAAGTACTATATTTTGTTCTTGTAAATAAATGGAGTATATTTATAGGTAGTCCCATTCCCATAGGAAAGGTAATAAGAGGAGCACATTCGAGACCCTTCCAGCATTTATGGTCCCCCCACCTCTCTTAAAATTCCCTTGTTTCAGTCCATTCTCTCAGTTTCGTTGCATAGAAAGAGAAAAGGCAGGAGAGAGAGAGGGAGATCATGTCGTACTTGTTGCCACATCTACACTCAGGATGGGCAGTGGATCAAGCTATTCTTGCTGAAGAGGAACGCCTTGTTGTCATTCGCTTTGGTCACGACTGGGATGACACTTGTATGCAGGTATCACCAATTCAACATGTATACAATTCTCAATATCTTCAATTTTTCCATATATTTCTTAGGAATTTATTTTGATGGGTGATTAAACAAAAGAAGATTCTTGATGGGCTACAATAGATATAGAACTGATTACAGCTGCAAAAGTTTACTCATTCTTCCGCTTTATTTAATGTTTTAATCACCTAGCATAAAAGTTGTGTAATTGTCATGAATTCGTTTTTTATGCCGATAAGGGGATTTGTATAAGTTAGTTCCCGCTAGTTTGGAGTTAAGGCGTAATTGATTAATTTGTCTTACGCATAATATACGCTGTATTTCTCAAGGATGAAGGATCTTGGACTGTCAATTTCAGCTGTTAAAATCACAATTGAGGTGATCCAAGTTCATGGAATATAATAGATTCTAATTGCTTGATGGAACCAAAAAGTGGTCAGCACAGAGTAGGATCTCGGTAAGATCCTTTAGAAGCAATTAAGTATATGCATTGATACTGTAAAGATTTATTTATACTAATGTGAATCTTAACCTTTGATATATAGCAGGTTGCTTTTTACCATATTACCAATTAATGATTATCAAGGGATCTATATGTAGTTTTCTAATATGTGACCTATCTTTTACACTGTTGGTGCACGAAACTCGAACTCAGTTTAGAATAGTAGAGGACCCTATAGGATTGTGATAAGCAACTTAAAATCTCACTGATGCTACTACAAAATGGCAATTTGCCAATTTATGTTCATATGTTTTATTTTGAACATGTGGATACTTAAAAACAAATATAAACAGCAATGTACCATAGCAATGCACACATTTCACTACCATGACATCCTGCTGCAGGTAGGGATGAAGGATTCTGAAACCATAGCTTTGAAATGATTTTGTCATCATTTGAGTAAAATCTGATAATGATCTGTTTAAAAATTGAATCGTTGTACTTCAAAGTTGTCTTTCATTGTACTAATATTTGCCTAATATTGTTGAAGCTGGTGATTGGTTTAATGAAATATGAGTTCATTTACAGTTGGCAGCAGGTGTTGGCAATTGTTTGTTAACTAGTCTTCACAATTACAACAACATACCCAGTTTGATCCCACAAGTGGGTTCTGTTTTTGGGAAGGGTGAGGCGGGTTCTGGTTTTGGGAAGGGTGAGGTGCACGCCGACCTTACCCCTACCTCGAGTGAGATAGGGCAGCCTGTTTCTAGTAGACCCTCGGCTCAAGAAAAACGGTTATGAAATTGTTAACTAGTCTTTATTAAGAGAAAAAGAAGAGAATAATTTCTTTATGCTGCAATTTCGTTACGTTTTGCCTTCCCGGCACTTGACATGGACTTAAATCTCAAGACCTTGGTCCCGGTAAGATTAAACTCCAGTTGTTTGGCAGTTGCAGTTTGGTGATATGTTCCTGCTTCCTTTCTTTCTTTGTGTGTGTAGGCGTCTTTGCTTCTTTGCCTTGTAAATCTGTTAGATATTCCTTTTGGTTTTAATTGGTTATTGCTGCTGGTTTGCAGATGGACGAGGTGCTGGCTTCGGTTGCAGAGACGATAAAGAACTTTGCTGTGATTTACCTGGTTGACATCACTGAGGTCCCTGATTTTAACACAATGTACGAACTGTATGATCCATCAACTGTCATGTTCTTCTTCAGGAACAAACACATCATGATTGATCTTGGCACCGGGAACAATAACAAGATTAACTGGGCGCTAAAGGATAAACAAGAGTTCATTGACATTGTCGAGACAGTTTACCGTGGTGCAAGAAAGGGCCGTGGTCTAGTTATTGCACCAAAAGATTACTCTACCAAGTACCGTTATTAAGCACCTATACATGCTGTGCAACCTGGTTGCCGCAACATGCATGCTGTACTTGATGATAAAGCTGTAAGAACTGGTAGAACAGAATCCACTAAACTGTAATTAACAATTTGATCAAGTTGTGTGCACGATATGCACTTTACCGTTGATTAATAGCCTGAAGAGTTCCAGTATCCTTTGATTCCGTAATGACCAATGGTATTGGCCACTGGCTAAAAGCTCTGTGGGTTTAGAGGTATTTATTTTTTGGTAGAAATTTTACGAAATATTATATATATTAAAGCATGTCTACAACGGAATTGAGAGCCCGTTGTGCATCAACATTGCCATAGTTGGCAAGGATATTACAACTGTTGCTCCCAACGCACACGCAAGTATACGTGGTCGACAAGTAATAAAGTGAAAGTAGAGTATCGTTCCCACGAGGACTATTCAGACTGAATTTTAATAAACAATTTCTAACAACTATTCAGGGATCTTTTCCAATAGTGAGAGTTTTAGTAACTAAGAGCAGTAATTAAAAGGGCAAAAGTGAATTCAAACAATGGAGCAAAAATGGGTTGTTATCAGTAATAAGGAGACGGTCCAGGGTCAGAGTTACGAACAATCCAGTTGAGTTTTCCAATTGATTCCACTTCTTGAATCCCGGGTTACTTGAGTTTTCCAATTGATTCCACTTCTTGAATCCCGGGTTACTAACAGATTAAATGTACCCGTGAAAACCTTTCGATTCTTCACGGTCTATGCAGGCTACTCCAATCCCTATATGTCTATGGGTTGAATCACGTGCACGCATTAACGAATCATGTAATTAGTTAAACTAGGCGAGCAAGTATATGTCTATCCTACTCACGAATTGGTTCCCCGATGCCCGGGTTCACAAACTAGTCCTATTCTTTCTTATTACGTAATTAAATTCCCTCTGTCGAGTTCAATCTAAAAACCATAGATAATGCGTAATAATCGGGCCCTGACAATTACACAAGTGAAATCAAGAAAGAATAAGTAACCCGTAATGGGATTCAATTAATGGGAATCAATCTTCAAACATCAACTTTCATGAAATACTCTAACCCTAGAACTAGAGAATTAGCTACGCATACTCATAAAAACAACACAAGGATTTGATGAAATAATGAAATAATGATGAAATAGATAAATGGAAGGAAGAAAAACCCTTGTTCTTGATGTTATGAGCTCTCCAATTGCTCCAAAGTCTGAACTCCCTTGAAAAACTAAGTAAAAGAGTATTTATAGGGTTTACAAACACCTAGTAATAAGTTAGACCCAATCCTAGACGAAATAGGACGTAAAAACGCGCACAAGGGGCGCTACAACGGGCGCCCCGCGCCCACGATCGCGCGAGCTTGGACAGAGGACGTCGAAAACCTTCCGCCTTGGGCATGCGGCGCGCTGAAAAACGCGCTGGGGTACTGGCCGCGGTGGGGGGCGCGGGGCGTGCCCTACAGCGCCCGGCCAATTTTCGTGTTTTCTTGCTCCTTTGCTCGCTCGTGTCGTGCCTTCGTGTGCTCGATCCAATCTTCAATCAAAATCCAATCTTTTCTTGCTCAATCAAGCTCCTAAAAGCTCCAAATATACTGCGTAACAACCTACATACACATGACATAAAATCAGTGTAAAACCACATTCATAAACTATAAAATGAGCGAATAACAAGCTTAAACATGAGGAAATATTAAGGAAATATTGGCATAAAATGCCAAACATCACCACCCCACACTTGAACCTTTGCTCGCCCTCGAGCAAGTCACATCTAACTTCCCAACCTAGGTAGAACAGGTCTACCTATGACTATGGTTGATACCGACCATTGAACCAATACACACATGACTACCATGGGTCCACAACATGCCAACAATTTACCAAACTCAAAAATATGAGAACAACCACCCCAAAATAGCTCAAATGCACAAGCTCAACTTATTGCAACCCTGCTCCCACAGACTCACACCTATCTACTCAACCAAGAACCATCAACTTTACCTATTTCATGCAAACCATGTGCCCTCACCAAAATGAAGCAAGAGAGTGTCCCCTAAATATCACACACAAAACAAATATCATGAATAGAACGGGGGCAATAACAAATGAATTCACTCACTCTCATGAACGGCTCACATGTCACACACAACGTACCATAGGCTTGCCCGTAGTGTAGGACTCCACTAATGTAGGCTCACTCCAATCGGGATTAACTAGGACTTTAGAAAGGTCGTAATGTAGGCTAAGGGGCTGGTAGGATACATATGGGTAATAGTGACTACCTCCCTAAGCACTTTAATACACCACAATTAATTCAAGCACAAGTCTCATCAAAGCCACCCAATCAACAACTTTCACGCATACACCTTCTCCACAAGTAGCATATTTTCTTTTTAAGCACACACTAGCAAGGAAGGGATATCTTTCTCTCTTTTTTTTTCTTTTCTTCACAAATTTTTTCTTTTCAACTTTGCTATTTTTTCTTTTCTTTTTCAATCCTTTTTTTTCAATTTCATCAACTTCCAACCTTGCCAATGTTTTTCACTACTTCACAATTTTCACAACTTTTCCCCTTCATTAGCTCCACTCAAAAGTCTCCTAACATCCAACCACAACTCCAATTAACTACACAATATCAATAAAGTGCTTAAGGAGTAAAGGGCCAAAAGAGTCAATTTAAAACAAATGGGTAGGCTCGGGGTGTGGGTGCCAACAAAAAGGGTCAATTCAAATCACAACAACAATTTTCCAAGGTATATATGTAAGGGTAGGCAAGTCAAAAGAAGGCCTTGTATCATTTCCCGACTAGAGCAAACCTAGGATTTCGCTTTGCACACACACGGGGCAAGTTCTAGACATTAATATGCAACATGGAGTAAACAAGAACATGCCTCACACACACCTTGCACATGGTCCACACAAAAAGGTTCCATCAACAACTCTCAACCAAGCTTCTAGAATGCAACTTGTGGAAATTTAAGCACTAATGCACAAAGGTTCACAATAAAGTCAAGCAAGTGGACTCAAGCATCTCAAGGGGGTCGTTCCATTTTTTCTAGGCACGCTTCACAATTAAAACCAAAGGACACCACAAATAGCACATGCAATCAATTCAAGTCCACCGGTATCAAACAAATCAAAGGCACCTAGCATTCCACCTATTTCCTTCGTCTAGGGTCATCTAACAACTAACTACTCTAATCCTAATAAAAATAAAAACTGCCCGGTTCAAAGGCCTCCCCGTGGAAAAGAACCGAGGTCATAAGAAAAACCACAGGGTGGATGACATGTACCACTAATAAAGACTAAAAGGAAAATCTTTTTGGAATTTTTTCATTGGTTTTCTAATTTTTTTTCAAATTTTTTGCATATATTAAAGCAAGAAATAAATCAAAACAAAGTCAAGTGACAAAAGAAAAAGTCCTAAGGTGCATGCATCCTAAACCTCAAAAATAGATAAAGGGTAGTTCCCCACCCCACACTTAAACTAAGCAATGTCCTCAGTGCTAAAAATAAGCAAGTGCAAGGGTAAAGAAAACTTCCCTGAAGACTCTAGTCCTTGGCGCTAGCATCCTCCAAGCTTCCATATAGTATGAGGTACTCAGACTTCCCCCAACAGATCATCAATAGTAGGCAGGGGTAAGGACACCCCACACTTAAACTCGACATTACATCAACCTGCAATCCAGGGAAAACAAAAACTACGTGACACTATAAAATAAAATAATACAAGTACAAACTCGGGTTGCCTCCCGAGAAGCGCCTTAGTTAACGTCGTGGCACGATGACACTTGTAGCTCACTTCCGGCATTTACGTCTTCTCTTCTTACGCCTAACTTTTGCTTTCTTCCTTTCTTTGAGAGACCCCAACTTCAACTTCACATGTGGTGTACTTCCATGTTCTTGACTGACACATTCAATCATAGAGCACTCTTCAATTTTAGCTATGTGCTCCTTCTCATTATACACCTTGAAAGTCACCTTTTCTCCATTCGCTCTAACAGTCATCTCACCCAGCTCCATGTCAATAAGTGCCTTCGAGGTGACTAAGAATGGTCTCCCCAAAATGATTGGAGCTTCTAAGTCCTCTTCATAATCTAGGACTACAAAATCAACAGAGAATGTAAATTTACCAACTTTAACCAACACATCCTCCAACTTACCATCAGGGTGAGTGAGTGATCCATCCGCCATCTTAAGAGTAACTGAAGAGGGCTTGATTGCTCCTAGCCCTAACCTTTTGCAAACAGACAGAGGCATGAGATTTATGCTCGCACCCAAATCACACAATGCACCAGTAATACTATGCCCTCCACTGGTACAAGGAATAGTAAACTTCCCAGGATCTTGAAGTTTTGGAGGTAGCTTGCTCAAGATTGTGCTACACTCCTCAATTAACTCAAGTGAATCTATTTCTTGAGGCTTTTTCTTCTTGACTAGAATCTCTTTTAAAAACTTCACAAAGGATGGCATCAATTCAAACACATCAGTCAAAGGAATATTAACATGAAGTTCTTTCAGCATACTCACAAATTTTTGATACTGAGCCAAATCCTTCGATTGTATAAGCCTCTGGGGGAATGGTGGAGGCGGTAGAGGTGCCTCTTTCTTCTCTTCTTTCTTCTTTACCTTCTCCACTTTTTCAATTTTTTCAATTTCAGCTTTCTCCTCCGGCTTGGCCATCAGCTCTCCACCTTCAATTAAAGTCACTGCAAGACATTGTTCAGGCTCTTTTTTCACAGTGCTTATTTCTCCCACCAACTGCCCCAACTGGTGCTCCAAGTTCTTTTGAGCATTGGCAAGATCTTGTATGGCCTGTGCATGGGCTGCAGTGTCAGCTATCAGTCTCTGCTGGCCTGCCATTATCTGCTTTAGCATCTCTTCAACTGAATTGCTAACCTGCTGTGGTGGAGCTGGAAGTGGGTGGTAATTATTCGGGGCTCTCGTAGTACCATGATAATAACCATTACCAAACTGATTTTGACCCTGCAGCCTGTTTTGATTACCCACGTAATAAACTGACTCTGGATTAGAGGGGCAAACCTCTGTAGCATGGTCTTGACCACAAACCTCACAAAAGCTCTGGAGTTGTTGCACTGGAGCTTGGCAGAACTAGCTTGCTAATTTGATTGGAAATAGCATCCATCCTCGCCCTTAGCTCTGAAACTGCATCTAATTGAAGTACCCCTGCAGCTTTCTGCGTAATAGCTCTACCATCACCCTGCCAGTCGGGATTGCTCTGCGAAAACTTATCTAGTAAATCATAGATCTGGTCAAAATTTAAAGCCAATACTTGGCCTCCAGCAGCAGCATCTACCACGATCTTAGTATGTGCAGTCAACCCCTCAACAAAAGTATGTGCGAGAACCTCATTGGATTGGTTGTGGTGTGGACAATCTCTCAGTAAAGCTTTGAACCGCTCCCAGGCTGAATATAAAGATTCTCCTTCTAACTGTCTGAAGGACATAATTTCACTCCTCACCCGGGCTGTCTTGGCAGATGGATAAAACTTAGCCAAGAACTTCTTAGCCAAATCATTCCAAGTGGTGATAGACCCAGACTTTTCAGCCTTTAACCACCTCTTCGCTGCCCCAATCAGTGAAAACGGGAATAAAGTCAAGCGAACATAATCAGTAGGAACTTCCGATGGTGTGTAAGTATCACTGATCTCCAAGAAATTCTGGATATGTTGTTGCGGATCTTCATGAAGTAATCCACCAAATTGTCCAGTCGTATGTAACAGTTGTATCATACCGGACTTAATCTCAAAATTTCCAGTAATTTCAGGCTTAACTATGCTCGAGGCTACTCCCTCCAGACTGGGGAGAGCAACATCTCGCACAGCTAAAGCTTATTCTTCTGCCATTCCTGTAGGTAAAGATCAAGCAGGACCTAATACCTGAAACAGCACAAAACTCAAAACAAAAATTAAACCTGAATAGAAATTAATAAACTGTTCAAAAAGAAATCAGTCAAAAATTAGTCCCCGGCAACGGCGCCAAAAAATTGTTGCTCCCAACGCACACGCAAGTATACGTGGTCGACAAGTAATAAAGTGAAAGTAGAGTATCGTTCCCACGAGGACTATTCAGACTGAATTTTAATAAACAATTTCTAACAACTATTCAGGGATCTTTTCCAATAGTGAGAGTTTTAGTAACTAAGAGCAGTAATTAAAAGGGCAAAAGTGAATTCAAACAATGGAGCAAAAATGGGTTGTTATCAGTAATAAGGAGACGGTCCAGGGTCAGAGTTACGAACAATCCAGTTGAGTTTTCCAATTGATTCCACTTCTTGAATTCCGGGTTACTAATTAACAGATTAAATGTACCCGTGAAAACCTTTCGATTCTTCACGGTCTATGCAGGCTACTCCAATCCCTATATGTCTATGGGTTGAATCACGTGCACGCATTAACGAATCATGTAATTAGTTAAACTAGGCGAGCAAGTATATGTCTATCCTACTCACGAATTGGTTCCCCGATGCCCGGGTTCACAAACTAGTCCTATTCTTTCTTATTACGTAATTAAATTCCCTCTGTCGAGTTCAATCTAAAAACCATAGATAATGCGTAATAATCGGGCCCTGACAATTACACAAGTGAAATCAAGAAAGAATAAGTAACCCGTAATGGGATTCAATTAATGGGAAACAATCTTCAAACATCAACTTTCATGAAATACTCTAACCCTAGAACTAGAGAATTAGCTACGCATACTCATAAAAACAACACAAGGATTTGATGAAATAATGAAATAATGATGAAATAGATAAATGGAAGGAAGAAAAACCCTTGTTCTTGATGTTATGAGCTCTCCAATTGCTCCAAAGTCTGAACTCCCTTGAAAAACTAAGTAAAAGAGTATTTATAGGGTTTACAAACACCTAGTAATAAGTTAGACCCAATCCTAGACGAAATAGGACGTAAAAACGCGCACAAGGGGCGCTACAACGGGCGCCCCGCGCCCACGATCGCGCGAGCTTGGACAGAGGACGTCGAAAACCTTCCGCCTTGGGCATGCGGCGCGCTGAAAAACGCGCTGGGGTACTGGCCGCGGTGGGGGGCGCGGGGCGTGCCCTACAGCGCCCGGCCAATTTTCGTGTTTTCTTGCTCCTTTGCTCGCTCGTGTCGTGCCTTCGTGTGCTCGATCCAATCCTCAATCAAAATCCAATCTTTTCTTGCTCAATCAAGCTCCTAAAAGCTCCAAATATACTGCGTAACAATCTACATACACATGACATAAAATCAGTGTAAAACCACATTCATAAACTATAAAATGAGCGAATAACAAGCTCAAACATGAGGAAATATTAAGGAAATATTGGCATAAAATGCCAAACATCAACAACATTCATAGGAAATTGTTCTTGGACATGAAATATACTACTAGTAGGAGCCCTAGCAAACACATAAAACCTAGAGTTATCATTACACAAAAGTCCTTCCTTAGCCCTTAGATCTGTTTCTTTGTTTTGTTCTCTGAAGCAATGGTTAAGCTTCAGCTGCCCCAGCTCCAAATGCTCCAGCTCCTCCATCAACTTTCTACCGTCATTTAAAAGAGCATAGTTGTAAGTGCATGGATCTAATAGTTGAGCAAAGATGTCGCTTGAGTCGGATTCTATTTTGATTGGTAAGAAGCATCTATTCTTAATGATGAGAAGGTCATGTCATAGAGCTAAAAGCTCGACATTTACTTGGGTCGTGTCAGGAATGTGAGTATAGAAGCCAAGAACACAATCACCTTGGTGATTTCTAATAACTCCACCTGTGTCTCTTTTGCCATTTTTGTTGGAGCCATCGATATTAAGTTTTATAGTAGGTCAGAGAGGGTGGATGCCATTTGACATGAAGACTAAGCTGGTCTTTAGTAGGAGGGTGGTTCTTAGCTAACATTATATATTCAATGGTACGTTTATGAATTAAAGGAAACGATGGATCATTTTGGAGGTTGTTGTGATGATTATTATTTTTATTTAACCAGATATGCCAGATAATAAAAGGAAAGAGATCATTCCAGGTATAGTGATTATGCTTAGAAATATGGTTAACATTGCGAATTTGGTTAAGCCAGGAGGTTGGGTTTGGGTTGTAGGGTCAAAATGAAGTTCCTTCCATAGAGTATGAGTATGAGTATGAGAACATTTCAAGAAGATGTGTGAGATTGTTTCATCTTCCATAGGGCAAGATGGACATTTAGGGTTGATATTGATACCAATGTGATGAAGGTATGATCGAGTAGCGATATGATCATGATAGCAAAGCCAAAAGAAGTGTTTGATTTTATTAAGAGTTTTGAGAGTCCAGATCCAAGTGAAGTCTTTGCTTTGGTAATTTAGGTCCCTATCAATTAGTTGCTTTACTAAGTGTGTTGTAAAAATACCATTTGGAATGAGTTTCCATGTGAGTTTGTCTTTATTAATAGGAAAGTGAGGTAAATGAGTGGAAAGGATTTTGTCTTTTATATTTTTAGGAAGGTTAAAAGTGATTTTATCTAGGTTCCATTTCCCTTTATCATTTAGAGATGCAACAGAAATAAGTTCTTCTTCTCTTGATAGGGGGCCATAAACGTGGTCTCTAAGAATGATGTTAGGAATCCATTCAAAATTTCAAAATTTTATGTCACGACCATTTCCTATGGACCAGTTGAAACTTTTTTTACAAAGTTCTAAACCTATCAACACATTCTTCCATGTGCCAGTGTGAGAATTTTTAGTGTGAATTGTACCTGTTGTAGTGTTTGTAGAAGTATATTGGGAGATTAGGGTTTTAGACCAAAGAGTTGAAGTGTTGTTCATTAGCCTCCAAGCTAGACTAGTAAGTAAGGCCAAATTTTTATTTTCAGCCTTGACTATACCTAGTCCTCCTTCTTTGTTTGGAAATGTCATGGTTTCCCAATTTATGAGGTGCAATTTTTTCTTTCAGATGTTGATCCCCAAATAAAATTTCTTTGAATTTGGTCAATGTTATGACAGACTTTTTTGGGTAGTTTATGATATTGCATGACATAATTTGATATAGAGTTTAAGGTTGATTTTGCTAGTGTAACTCTACCGACCATGTTAAGATGTTTGGTTTTCCAGTTGGCAAGCTTATTGTTCATAGTACCAACAATGCACTGGAAGTCTTTAGTTTTAGGGCTTTTATCAAATATGGGTAAACCAAGGTATTTCCCAAAGCTAGAGCTTTGTTTAATGTTTAATTTGTGGAAAATAATATCTCTGATAGTAGTGTCACAATTGTCAGAGAAAAGGAGTTTAGATTTGGTATAATTTATTTTTTGACCGGATTGTCTACAGAAGGAGGACAAAGTATGATCAATAGCTTCACAATTTTTGTTGTTGGCTTTGCAAAAAAGGGTTAGATCATCATCAAAAAACAGGTGGGATATATGAGGACCTTTTCTTGAGATTTTAATAAGGTCCCAATTACCAGCCAAGACTTGACTATTGATGTTTCTAGAGAGCATTTCTAGGCAAAGGATTAAGATGTAAGGTGAGAGAGGATCACCCTGACGAATTCTCCTAGTAGGATTGAAAAAAATAGTTTTTTTTTTCATTGATGAGAACAGAAATTGAAGAGATGGAGATACAGGACATGATGAGAGAAGTAATATTTTTTGAAAATTTGAAAAATTGAAGGGTTTTAAGAATGAAGGACCATTCAAGCCTGTCGAATGTCTTTTGTAAGTCTATTTTAAGGATCATGTTGGCAATGGCACCCTTTTTTTTCTTGAAAGATTTAATAATTTCTTGAACTACAATAGCACTATCAAAAGTACGCCTATTTTTAATAAAGCTACTCTGAAAAGGGCTAATAATGTCATCTAAATATGGTTTTATACGATTTGCAACAACTTTTGTGATAATCTTATAAATAGTATTGCAAAGACCGACTGGACCAAAGTTTTTAATGTCATTAGCATTGTCAAATTTTGGAATCAGGCAGAGATAAGTTTCATTTAAATAATTTGGCATGCAACAGGAACTAAAAATATTATGACATTGCTCAAGAAAAGAAGTACCCGCAATGTCCCAATATTTAGTGAAGAAAAAAGGGTGAAGTCCATGAGGACCATGGGATTTGTAAGGCTTAAATGATCTAAGAGCACTAACAATCTCTTTGTTTGTAACAGGAGAGGCCAATTTTTCAATTGTTTGGGTTGTGAGAGAAGTATCATTTGAGGTTCCATGAATTTGATAGGAAAAGAGTTGATCAGTAGTGAAGAGATTTGTGAAGTAATTTATGATGTGCCTTTCAATATCAGAATGATCAAAAATAAGGTCACCATCATTATTTTTAATAAAAGCAATACGATTAATCCTACGTCTATTTAAGCATCACTCTCTGTTAACCAATTGTTGCGGGATTTCATTTTCCACAAATCTTCCTCATTCCTTAAAATATTATTAAATTTATTTTGAAGGAGATAGTCAAGGTTTTGAAGGAAAGTGTTAGTAGGATAGTTAGAAGAATTTTGAATGCCCTTGAGTCTTGAGATAATTTATTTCTTTTTTTCTGAAAAGATTACCAAAATATTCAGAATTCCATTTAGTGACATTAGTTTGAAACTTGTTAGTACCAACTGAAAAATCAACATCATCAGCCCAGGATTTATTAATAACGTTAATTAAATCGGGGTGATTGCACCACATATTTTTCAAATCTAAAAGGCTTGTCATATGTATATAACTTAAATTGAATCAATAAAAGGGAGTGGTCTGAATGAGTTCTAGGAAGATGAGAAACAAGAACATTTGGAAAAATTTTGATCCAATCTTCATTAGCAAAGCATCTATCAAGGCGTTCAAGGATTAGTTTTCCTTTGCAATGTTTATTAGTCCAAGTATATTTGTTACCTTTATAGCCTAAGTCTTGAAGCTTGCATTCGTCTAGGCAATTTCTAAAGGCAGTACATCTATTAAGATTGATGGACGACTACCCCATTTATCATTAGAGGTGAGAACTTCGTTAAAGTCCCCACTGACAAGCCATGGCATGCAATATTTCTTACCAATGTTTATTATATTATTCCATAAGAGTTGTCTCTGAGCATAATTATTACTAGCATATATTGCTGAAAATAAAAAAGTATAGGGAAATTGAGTTACCTTCACCATGGCATGGATTTCCTAGTTAGTCATGTAGATATCACCTACCGTCACGATAGAGTTATTTCAAAAAATAATAATGCCACCACATCGATCATCCACAGGAGCTTCGATCATACCATTAAAACCAAATTCATCCCTAAGCCTAGTGTGGTCACTCATGTGGGTTTCAAGCAGAACAACTAGACTAGGGTGATGACAGTCCAGGGCTGACCTAAAGTTACGTCTAAAGTTAGCATTATTTGCTCCACGAACATTCCAGATCATAAATTAAGTTGTACTAATCATTTGAGCATTGGGGTTCTGGGTGGATTCATTTGATTGTCCTGGGAGGGTTTACATTCTCCCTCAATGTGGGAGTCATGATCATAGCATATTTCGCTATTTGTTGGTTGGAGGGAAACCTGAGGTCGATTGAACATTTTAATAGAGCACTTGGACAAAATAGAACGTATTTTTTTCCATCGTTTCCTTGAATAACATTATAGTTATCTCCCTTAAACTTGAATAAATGGCTTGTAGGTCCTCTGGTAAATTTTCTTGTCCCTGATCCTATTGTAGGATCTCCTCGTTTGGTTCTTAAGCATTGGGATGTTGAGGGTTTTGTAGTGGTGGTATATGTAGTGGCGATATCTCCTCCACTTCCTCTTGGTTCAAGTTCATCTCGTCTTGTTGTGCATTCATTGGAGGGATACCATGATTCATGTTCATTGGGGGTTGATCCATGTGGAGGGGTGGTGGCCACTGGTAGAAGATGGGCATTTGTAGGTTCTCCTCTGGTGGATGGTAAAATGGGAGGTTTTGAAGGTGTTGTGCATGAAGGTCCTGCATGTTGGGATTTGCAAGAGGGTTCATTACATTTTGGTTCAAGTGAAAATTTATGAAGTTTTGAGCAGTGCGTCTCGTTGCATCTGATATTGCTCGAGCTAGGTACTGTGAGTTTTGTAGTGCTACAATTATTTCTTGATTGTTCACATTGAAGTGAAACATAAAGGCTTGCCCTATGATCATTTGTTCTATCCAAGATTCGGGAAGATGATTTTTTGGTTGTGGCATTGTGAAAATCAGAGGAGGTGGTCGATTGTTTGGTTGTGCATTGGGTGGAGCTTGAGGAAAATTTTGTTGATTTATTCTTGTGTAGTGAGGAAATCGAAGAATCGGTCGTTGAGTTGTGCTTAGAAGCCTTACTCTCCTCCGGTTTTGATTTATTGTAAGTCTTGGCATGCTTTTGGTAAATTACGTAGTCAGCCTTACTCTCCTCCGGTTTTGATTTATTGTACTCAGCTATTTGGCTTCATTTTCACATTTATGGTGGAAGTCGGCTGATTAGTAGATTTTGATAGAGGCTTGTCAGACTTACCTTGAGCAGAAGCTTTGCTTTTCCTGGAAAACTGAACAGTTTACCAGCCTCCTTCATTAACATGAGCCTGCACTTGAGCTAAGTTAGGAGTAATAAAAGTAGTATTTAGTGAATTAGGACAAAGATCACCTTTTGGTTTCACATGCGTACATAATGACACTTTATGTCCAAGTCTGCCGCAATTGTTACATAGAATATCATCACCCTCATAAATAATTTGTTGTTTGTGTCGTCTTATTTGTATAAAGTTTTTAACTAGCACTTCGAGGGAATTTCCACACAAATACGTGCATAACGTCCTCGAAGAGTAGAGGATGTGCATGTATCGATTTTGAGGAGTCTACCAATTTTTGATAAAATTTTCGTATCATAAAATTTAGTGGGTAATTCTGGTAAACGAAGCCAACTAGCTGAGTACGTAATTTTGGCCGTGGAGACTACAAAATTTGGTTCACATCTTTTAGTGGATAAGAAAAAACTATTAATGAACCAAGGTCCATATTGTAGTGCTTTAATAAGATTTTCTTTTTTAAGAAATTTAACAATATAGTAGTCGGATCCTAGATCGATCAAAGTTAAATTTTATGTTGGTTTCTAGAGTTGAATAAGCTTGGATTTTAAGTACTGATGGTTCAATCTTTTGCCAAATAATTTCACAATGACTGAAAATTTCAAGGGTTGGTATAGTCTTTCCATGTCAGATTTGGACAGGGTAATAAGATTTTCTTCATTAGAGAAAGCCAGTTGAGAGTCATCTTTATGCGTGTAAGGATCTAAAAAAAGTGTTGATGTTGATGATTGAGTTTGCATTGGAACTGTGGAAATTAATTTCTCTTTGAAGGATGATTTTGTTTCATCCGGATTTATATCATTTGTAGCTCAGGTGGGATGGATTCCTCTAGCCAATTTGAAGTAGGATCGATGTCCATGAGTGATATTTTAGGATGTTGATATTTCCTAGGTGTTTAGAGAGAGGGAGGAGAAGAGTGTCCTAGAGAGAGAATTGTTAAGAGTTGTACATAGTGTTTCAGAATTTATCTAATTTTCAGTTTTTGTTCCAATGAGAATGAACATTTTCTAAAATTAAAAATAATTAAATCTAAACTTGATGCGACATTCCGGAGCTTTTATAGTAAAACAAATGTTATTATATATTTCAAATCACATGTTTTAAAGGGGAAGTTTTAAGAAAATTACGAAATAAAGCTCATATTTACAAAAGTAATGACACTATTTTTACTTTCTAAACATAAGAACAAAACATTTCAATCTCAAACATAATCATAAAGTTAGAATTTTGGAGATTTCTCTTTCACACTCAATTGTTAGGTATAAGGTTAGGGGACAATTTAAGTAGTTTTAAACAACGACACATACCCAAGATGATCTTGATCGTATAAGTGAAGCTTGAGTAAGGTGAGCTATACATATACCTTATTTTATTTTGTGTGAGATAGAGTATTCTGTTTGTTATAAACCCTCGGCTAAAAATTATTTTTTTCTTTTTTTGAACAAATACCACTAAAATAAACAAACACAAAATAAATAAAGTCTTTACAATCATGAATGAAATATAACCATGCTAAGACTAAGTAATGTCTAGCTAGAAAACTAAGAACTACATGCCTAGATTTTACACTTACTCCCTTGGGTTGAGCATAATCAAATGCTAATACCACTAAGTGAAACAAGTATATCATCTTGACAAATAGTTTTACATAACCATTCCTATCTAGTAATAAAATTAGTGAATACAAATTTAGATAATGTAGTGATAAAATGATGAGAAAAGCTAATCCAATGAGTATTAATGTGTTTAAACACTTCCAAGGATGTTGTTCAAGGTCGCTCTAAGCAGTTGAATGAAAGAACAGGCGAAACATCCATCCATGCCTCGCATCACGTGCTGTTTGGCCTGAATTTAGAATTTCAGCGCATACGCTCATCCATGCTTCGTGTTGATGAGTGTTTGGACTGGAACCTTTACGTTTAAATCCCAAACAGCTGTTGGCGTTTTGATAAATGGCCACTGATCCAAAATCAATTAAATTAAATAAATCCCAACCGAAACACTCATTGATGCGTCGCATAGTTGAGTGTATCGACTGAAATTGTGTATTCTTCGAGTTGAAACACCCGTTGGTGCCTCGCCTCAGCCACTGTTTCGCCTGGAACATGAAAAATCTGCCCTCCACCGCTTTGTTCATCATCCCAATGCATCCCAAACACAAGCAACACGTTGAAATCTTCCAACAAACTTGCGAAATTTCCATTCCCATGCATTCTATTCCTTCGTTCATCTCACACAAAGCATGAAGGGTCTTCACAACATGAATTATAATTATGAATGTACCTACAAAAAAGAAAATAAAGTTAGTAGTAAAAGCCTCCATGCTCTCATCCACATGGATTCGAACATGAAGGAAAATTCCACCTCTCTTATTTCTAGACATTCCTCCTCGGCCTAGTACGAATATACTGCTCATTACACTTATCCCCATTCACCAACCTCCTTCCCATACTATCCAACTCGTGAAACGAATTAACCATGACATCTCCTTGATCAAGAGCCAAGTTTGCCAAGTAATCTCCCAATTTATTCCCTTCTCTAAACACATGCATCACCACCACCTCTACCCTCCATCAAACTCCAAATCTCCTCCATTATTTGTACAATTTGCCAAGGCACCTCCCAAATCTCTGTCACTATGTTCTTGAGCAACACTGAGTCCGTTTCAACAATAACTTGTGCATAAGAAGTAGAGACCACATACATCAAGGTCGTAAGAAATGTCGTTGCCTCCGCTTGAGTATTTGTGATCATGCAATCATCTATCTCCTTAGCACAAGCATGCACAACATCACCCATGTCATCTCGAACATAAAATGCCCAAGAACTAACACCTGGGTTACCTTTAGAAGTACCATCCGTATTAATTTTTATCCACCCCACCTGAGGCGGAGTCCAAACAACCTTTGTCATACCAAGCGTAGGCGTATGATCCCTTAACACCGACAACAAGTCCACCCACCTACCAGGCGCACACTGAAAGTTCCTCCTGCGAACTCTCAGCAACATAATAATATATTGTGTGACAAGATACACCAATCTATGGGCTGAGATCGACCCACCATACCTCAAATTATTCCTTTATTTCCACAACTCCCATAAGATAAAAATGGGAATAGCATGGTAAATCATCTTCAAGACCGGGCTACCAGGAGCATCCCACCACACATTTATGACTTGTGTCAAGTGTAACCCATCAAAATTAAGACCTGCAGGACCTCCAAAATACTTCCATACATAAGGTGCTACAGGTGAATTAAGAAACACGTGGGAGACAGTCTCCATATCAGGGTTGACATAGCAGTGACACCTAGAGGGGAAATGAATTCCCCACCTCTTCAACATATCATCTAAAGGGAGCTTAAATTTCCACAGCCTCCATAAGAAAAATGACATCTTAAATGGAATACCTTTAATCCAGATGTGCTTGCAGAGATCACTTGGCTTTTTCCTTTGCCTCACCAAATGGTAAGCTGACCGGATTGAAAACGTACCCCTAGACTCCAGCATCCAAAAAGGCCTATCCCGTTGCTCAAAACAAGGAGGAGGCTTGACATTTTGAATCACGTGCTCAGCAAAGTCTTCAGGCAAGAGCTCCCTGAGCCGTTGTTCCATCCATACTCCACCCTCAGCAACTTCATAAACACATACTACAATCTCATCACATGCAAACTCACGTGGAACTGCATGATACAACTGACCAAGTCCAGTCCAGTTATCAAGCCAGAAATAAGAATTGCCCTTCTTCAGGTGCCAAACGATCTCATGATCCATATCAGTCCTGCTTAGCAACATCTTCTTTCATGCATATGTGCCCCTTTTCCACGGCACCACCATAGAGTGATGCTTTTTCAAGTATTTGTTGTTCATATAATTCCTCCATAAAGACTACTTGGTACGAAAATTCTACCAAAGCTTTGCAAACAATGCCTTGGAAATATCATACAAGCTCCTAAAGCCAACTCCACCTTCATTCAGAGGATGACACAAAGTCTTCCAAGAAGCCCAATGCCTGCTATCTTGACCTACAGAGTTACTCCAGAAAAACTTGGCGAACATCCTGTGAAGCTGAGCCACTACCCCAGCAGGGAGGTCACAGGCAGATAACAAGTCAATGGGTATACTCTGAAGCACTGAGGTAATCAGAGTCGCCCGTCCACCTATAGAGAGCAGTTTACCGGTCTAGGAGTCAAGCTTTTTCTGCACCTTCTCCACCAGCTCGTTGTAGTGACAGTTCTTCCTCCTAGCATAATAAATAGGCACGCCAAGATACTTGAAAGGAAAATCTCCCCTCGGTATCTCAGTAATATCGAGCACCCTGTCAGCTATCAACTGTGGAACCTCGCCATGCATGTACATATTACTCTTCTCCTTATTGATTTTCTGACCGTTGGAAAGCTCATAGCTAGCAAGAGTCTCCATCACTAATTTCAACGATCCCTCCTCAGCAGATAAAAAGATAATTATATCATCCGCGTGCGCCAGGTGATTAAGGTAGGGACTCCACTTTGGCATCCCATACGGCACAAATGTATCATCTCTATGCAGCGCATTCAGAGCTCTGGAAAGGCACTCAGCAGTAAGTAGAAACAAAGTAGGTGATAAAGGATCACCTTGCTTCACTCCCCTAGAAGAATGGAAAAACCCAAAAGGCTGGCCATTTACGAGGAAAGTATACCATTTGTTGCACAAAGTCCTGTAAATCATTCAAATAAATGTCTCACCAAATCCCATCTTCTTCAAAGCCTCTATCAAGAACACCCATAAAACTCTATCATACGCCTTAGCCATGTCTAGCTTGATTACCACATTTGCCGGCCTTCCCCTGTCAGCAATATCATGTACAATCTCTTGTACCAGCAGGATATTCTCAAAAATGCTTCTCCCTTTTACAAAGTCAGACTGCTGGGGTGAAATGATCCCAGGCAAAAGAATAGAGAGCATGTCGTGAATTACCCTGGAAAATACCTTGTTGCTGAAATTAATCAAATTAATTGGTCTCATGTCTGAAAAGGTAGCCATGTCTTTCCTTTTAGGCAAGAGAACCAAGTTAGTAGGTGTGATGTACCGCGGCCAAAAGTGACCCCGAAAGAATGCATGCACCATTTTAACCGCATCAGCGCCAATAATATCCCAATACGAATGGTAAAAACCGCCCGTAAACCGTCAGGGTGCCCTGCAGAGTCAGCATTCAGCCTAAAAACTGCCTTCTTCACCTCATCTTCATCTGGTACGGCAATAAGAGCAGTATTCTAATCCTGCGTAACAAGACTAGGCAGGTGATCAAGTATGGAAAGATCATATGGCACCACGTCACTAGTAAACTGAGCCTGGTAAAATCTGATTGCCTCCTGGGCTATGTCTGCTTCGTTCTCCAGCCACAAACCAGCAGCATCCTGAATTCTTCTAATCTACAATACCTTCCTTTTTCCATTTACATAAGCATGAAAGAATTTGGTATTCCTATCCCCGTCTTTGAACCACTGCATACCAGCTTTCTGCTTCCAAAACTGTTCCTCCAGAGCATAGGAATTAATCAACTATGCATTCACCCTCTGTAGTCTCTCTCTGTTGTACCCAGTGGGATGCTCCTCGAATTCTTGTTCATAGACCCGGACCACCTCCTCCAGTGTAGCAATCTGCCTGAATATATCACCATAAGTCTCCCTGCTCCAAACAGACAATGCCTTTTTCAATTTTTTCAGCTTGCAGTTAAAATTATAAAAAGGATCAACACTAAAGTTTTCTGCCAAGTTCTCTCTGACAACATCCTTGAATGACTCATGTTGCACCCAAAAATTTAGAAATCTGAATGATTTCTTCACAATAGGACTATCCATGTTCGGAATGAGCAACAATGGAGCAGGTCTAACCCCTGCCTAATCAAGTGCTCCACTTCAAACTGAGGAAAAAGTGCCTGAAAAGCCTGATTCACAAGACACCTATCAAGCCTTTTAAATATGCATTCATCATCTGATCTACCATTCCACCAGGTGTACATGCTACCCTTAAAACCCATGTCAATCAACTGACAAGTGTTGATGCAGTGCACAAAATCTTCCACCTCTGGGTAGTAAACTGGCAGGCCCCCGAACTTCTCAAGCTCATCTATAATGACATTAAAATCTCCCCCAACCAGCCAAGGAGATGCCATGTCACTAGCCTGAGCATACAACAAATCCCGCAGTTCCACCCGAGTAGTATGAACCGTACTAGCATAGACCAAAGACACCACAAATTCGAACAAACCATCTAAATGTGTCAGCTTCAAAGACAGCATCTGTGATGTATCATACACCACTTCCACCTGATAATCATCCTCTACAAACACCCAAATTTTACCATTAAGAACCCATACCTAACCACAGACGATATTTGTCAAATATGCTTGTAGTGCTGAAACGGCTCCATTAATGCAATAAATGAAATGTGCTTCTGCCTATGCATTGTTACCACTCTATCAAAGGCAAGTTGAGTGTTTTACAGACCTTATATTCCATATGAGTGAGCTATTCATTGGTGACCAGAGGGTTTGGAAACTGTCCTCCGCGTTGACACCCCTCCAACTGTCGGAGATGCGCTTTTTTCCCTTTTTGCTCGAACCTGCTTGGCCTTCTTCTTCTGTGCCGCCACTTGTTTAAGTGATATATCACCCTTCTCAGCTGCATTAACATAATTTTGAGTCGTAGACTCGGTATCAAGCTCTTCGTCATCCCCAATTTCCACTGGTTTTTCAACCGGTTTGTCAAAAATATGCGTTAAAGCTGGTGTAGGCTCAAAATTCTTTGCAACCAACTGTGAATTCTTCTTTTTTGCACTATCATAGGCTGCTTTCAACTCCTCCAGCTCCTTAACAGTGACTGGCCTACCCCCTGACAGCCCGAGACTAGCATTAACCACATCAAGTTGCTTGTCAGGACCTCCCTGCGACTTATCAGCATTGCCTTGTGACTTTCAGCACAAGCATTTTTAGGACTTGAAACGCCTTCTTATTTGTCATTCTTCCCATCTTTGCCACTACTATCCCTTGACAATTCACCCTCCAACCCCATGTATTCATCAGAAGGATCATCTTCATAATTTTGTGGATCAGCATCATCATTTCCACTGTCATCCCCGTAATCCACCAATTCTTCGTCATCCTCTTAATCTACTACCTCCACTGGTCATTATCATCAACATCATCTGAAGTGACCTTGGCCACCAAAGAATTAGAGGGTACCTCCTGTTGAGCAATATTCTTAGGCACCTGGACAGCAGAAGTAGGCGCTGCATCAGTAACAAGACCTCCCTGTAGAGCTGTTTCACCAACTGTTTCACCCTTCTTCTGTTGCTGAGGCTTAGCAGGCTGCTTTCCATCTTTGGGCCATCCCTTATTCACCCAGTCCTTAGTCGACTTAGGCATATAAGCAACTTTCCCGGCTGATTTCTGATTTGCAGCACCCTTTTTTGCTGCAACCTTACTTGAACCTGCGACATCTCCTTTTTAATCCAATGATCTCATATGGTAAGACCTCCCTCTAAATTTAAGCCAATAAGCAGGTGTTGACAGAAAATTAACATAATCTTCCAACAAAGTCAATCTAATCAACACGTAACGATGATCAAGATAACCAATATGACAGTCATCTTTAATATTACATTGGCCCGGGATCAATTTACGTAAATTCTCCAAGTCTGGTCTTCCATATGAAAATTTCCCAAGCACTGCATACTGTAACTGCTCTTTGACAAGTGATTTCTTTACCTCTGAAGTCTTCCATTTAAGTGTGGCTTGTCCTTGACTGTAATAAACAGTACGACAAAGCCGTTGATCAAAATCAACTTTTTGGACCTATGGTTTGGAAATATGGGCATAAGAGTTATTTGGGTTGGTATTTATGGGTGTTGTAGTAATGGGTGGAGCGGGTACGGGCTGAGCGATCCCGGGAGGGCCTGCCCAACGGTTGGCGTGGCCATGGTGAGACCGTGCAAAAGTGTGGCGCGGTTTTTCTCCTTGAATTCACCCCAAATCAGCTAGGGGAAGAGAGAGAAAATATTCTGGGCTAAAAAATGTATTCTAAATTTAAGCAGTTTTTCCTTTATTTAATTATCTCTCTAAACAAAAGTATTCATTAATTTTAATTTCAGAAATTATTTAACAAATCAGTATCCAAGTGAAACAATGTAGTACTCCCATTAAACACCTGAATGCTCACCACTCTTCACAAAAAACAATTCAAATGGCTGCTGCTTTCAGTAGAATCAGAAAGTCCCATTTGCTTTTCAAACAGCTCCTCAATATTAACAACTCTTTAATTCAAACCCCATTTCCAAAAAGAATCAATCTTTCTCCATATTCTTCAACCCCAACTTTCCAAAAACCTATAAATTCACTTCCCCAACTTTCTCCAGAAGATTCAAGAATTGTTGATATACTTATGCACATATTCACTAAACCCCTAAAAACATCACAAAGCCAAGAACTTGATGCTTTAGGTTCCAAGATTACACCTTTTATTGTTGAAAATGTCCTTAAAAGGTTGAAAAGTTGGAGAATAGCCCAATTGTTCTTCAATTGGGCTACAAATCAAAAAGGGTATTTTCATAATTGTCATACTTTTAATTTAATGGCTGAATGTTTATCAAATGCTCGACAAATTGACTCACTGAGAATGTTAGTTAATGATATAGTTAAATGTAATTGTTATTTTACACCTCGTTCGTTGGGTTTCTTGATTAGGTTGTTGGGTAATCAAGGGTTAGTTAAGGAAGCTAATGAGTTGTTTGATCATATGAAAAAGTTGGGTCGTTGTGATCCGAATAGTTTTAGTTATAATTGCTTGTTAGATGCTGTATCGAAAGCTGGTGATGTTGGTTTAATCGAGTTGAGGTTGAATGAGATGCGTGGATATGGGTGGGAGCTTGATAAGTATGCTTTGACACCGATTTTGCAGTGTTATTGCAATGCGGGTAAGTTTGAAACCGCGTTGGTTGTTTTTAGCGAGATGCATGAGAAGGGGTTGGTTGATGCTCATGTTTTGTCAATCTTGTTGGTTTCTTTTAGCAAGTGGGGTAAGGTGGATAGGGCGTTTGAGTTGGTCGAGAGGATAGAAGAGCTTAACATTAGCTTGAATGAGAGGACGTGTTTTGTTTTGATTCATGGTTTTGTGAGGGAAGGAAGAACAGATAAAGCGTTGCAACTGTTGGATAAAATGAGGAAAATGGGTTTTGTGCTGGACATTTCTGTTTATGGCGTGCTAATAGAGGGGTTGTGTACGAGTCGGGATATTGAGAAAGCTATGCAGCTGTATGAGGAAATGAATGATTCAGGAGTCCATCCTGATATTAAAATACTTAGTGACCTTGTATCTTGTGTGCGTGATGAAAGTGATATGATCCGAATAGTTAAGGAGAGTTATAACAGTCTGGATCAGAAAGGTAGGATGCTGTTATATAATTCCGTGCTGAAAGGGCTTATTAACAATGGTTCAAGTGATAAAGCATATCGTCTACTTTGTGCATCAGCCTGTCTCGAATCATCTGGTGATTTTAACGAGGACGGTCTTAATTTCATGAAGGAACTTGTTTGTCCTAATACCATTTCTTTTGAAATAGTTATCGATGGTTTGTGCCGGGTGGATAGGTTGGAAATGGCTCTCAGCTTGTTTAGAGATATGGACCGTATTGGTTGTAAACGTAGTGTGCTGCTTTACAATAATTTAATTGATTTTCTGAGTAGGTCTGGCAGACTTGACGAGTGTTATTTGCTTTTGAATGAGATGAAACAATCAGAATTTCAGCCAACACATTACACGTATAATTCAATATTTGGATGCTTATGTAGGCAAGGAGATGATGCCGGCGCGCTTTCTATGGTGAGGGAGATGCGTGTGCATGGGCATCAGCCTTGGATAAAATATTACACACTGCTCATGCAGAAACTTTGCAAAGATGGGCAAGCAGTCAAAGCCTCTAGCTTTCTTGCTGACATGGTTCAAGAAGGATTTCTCCCTGATGTAGTAGGTTATTCAGCAGTCATAGACGGTCTTGTTAAGATTAAACAGTTGGATAAAGCATTGGATCTTTTCAGAGAGATCGGTGCTCGGGGTTACTGCCCCGATGTGGTTGCTTATAACATTATGATAAATGGGCTATGTAAGGACAGAAGAGTACTTGAAGCTCAGGGTTTTCTTGATGAAATGATGGATAAGGGGCTTATTCCATCAGTCGTTACCTACAACTCACTGATTGATGGGTGGTGCAAAAATGGTGATATAGATCGGGCAATTGTATATCTCACTAGGATGACCGAAAAAGAACGGGACCCCAACGTCATCACTTACACAACTTTAATTGATGGGTTATGCAATGCTGGCAAACCAGATGATGCTATGAGGCTTTTGGTCAAAATGGAAGAGAAGGGGTGCTCTCCAAATAGAGTAACTTTTATGGCTCTCATTAATGGTCTGTGCAAGTGTGGAAAGCCAGATGATGCTCTGATTTATCTGCAGGAAATGGAGAGGAAGGATATGAAACCTGATCCATCTATCTACATAGTGCTAATAGAGGCTTTTATAAACAGTTTGAATCCTAATGAAGCTTATGACCTATTAAAAAAGGTGGTCCATGATGAGTCTCTTCAACATTTAAATGGTAAGAGTCGTTCTACTCTTAAAGAGGCAATACTTTCCCTATCAGATGATCCAAGGACTTCCTCGAGTGTAAAAATCCTGTTGGAGGAGGGTCACTTTACTGCACTTTCTAGTATCTCCGAAATCAGATGACATGATTAGAATTTTTGGATCTCTTGGCCTCATTTGTTTGCATCTATACTTTTAATTATGCACCAAAGTGAGGAGATGGAAAACATTAAGTGTCGAGGTCTAAACTTGTCGGTTTTGGTATGCTGATGCATTGCTATTGCATCGTCGATGAAAAGTTCTACACCATATGTTTCATATTATGGCAACACGCAAAGGGGTATGTTTATGTTGATAGTTATTATAGAATTATCCTTTTCCTTATTGTATTGTAATTAGTTATGTTTCCTTGTTTAGCCCTAGGACTCATTGTATAAATATACCTCCTCATAGGTTGTAATATTCATTCAGAAATAATAGAAGAATTTTACTTCTCTGAAAATCTTCATGGTATCAGAGCCCGCTGTCTTTTGCAGCCTAGGGTTTTACATGTCACTCTAAGAGGTCAAGTTTTACCTTCCTCCGGTGGCTGTCCGCATATATTAAATTTTTCGTTGGTTGTTGGGAAAAATAAAAGTACCCAAAGCTTCAGCTTCAACCGCCGACAAAACCCCATCAAAAATCTGCCGGAAACTCCTGTACACGCGCTCCCACGCGCCACTAGAACCATCTGCTCCGGCGACCACGCGCCGGCGCGTGGGGCTGTGTCCGGTGGTTTTTTTTTTTTTAAATTTTTTTTGGTTAGGGTCGCCTCCTTATTCCGACCTTACCCATCTCAGTTGCAACAGTTTCCGGCCACCCGAAGAATTTTTCCGGCGACCAAATTTGCTTCAGGCTTCCGTTGTTACTTTTTTTTGCTTTCTGGCAGTTTTTGAAGCTATTCATCCTTGTTCACGATCAGTTGATTAAATAATGGGAGGCATAAAGATGAACAGTCTGTCCAAACTTGACTCTTCATCTGTGGCAACATCCAATTATGTGCAATCAGGTACTGCCTTTACTGCTCACTTAAATTCTTGGATTATTGATTCTGGTGCGAATAGACACATGACAGGCTCCTCTAGAAGCTTTCAAAACTACTCTCCATGTCTCAAAAACGATTATGTCAGAATAGCCAATGGGTCTTTAGCTCCTATCTCTGGAACAGGTTCTATTATGTGTACACCCAATATTACCTTATCATCCGTTCTCCATGTACCTGAGTTTCCTGTTAATTTGTTATCTATTAGTTCCATCACCAAAGACCTAAACTGTAAAATCGAGTTTTTTCCCGATCATTGTGTTTTTCAGGATCTTCAAACGGGGAAGACGATTGGCAGTGGTAGATTGCATGATGGCTTATACATGATTGAGGGAAGCAGAGACTCTGGTAAAGCATTTTTTGGAGGAAATAAGGTTGTCAACCAAGAAATAGTTCAGTGGCATAGGCGGTTGGGGCACCCATCATTTTTTGTTTTAAAGAAGTTATATCCTAGTTTGTTTTCTAAGACTGACTTTGAGTCTTTGTCTTGTGATG
The DNA here is from genome assembly GCA_037355625.1 of Petunia x hybrida. NCBI lineage: Eukaryota > Viridiplantae > Streptophyta > Magnoliopsida > Solanales > Solanaceae > Petunia > Petunia x hybrida. The sequence continues at coordinate 8,125,651 of JBBBVM010000035.1, forward strand.
CTTGTGAATTTGCCAAGCATACTAGAAACTCTTACCCTTTGAGTGATAATAAAAGTACAATTCCTTTCTCGACTATTCATTCTGACGTATGGGGTCCAACTCAAACAGTTTCTTTGTCTGGAAGTCGATGGTTTGTTACTTTTATTGATTGTTCTACTAGGTTGACTTGGGTATATTTGCTAAAAGCCAAAAGTGAAGTTTTCTCTTGCTTTCAGTCGTTTCATAAGATGATATGCACTCAATTTGATGCTAAGGTAAAAATCTTGCGAACTGACAATGCAACAGAGTATATGAATAAAACGTTTGGTGATTATTTGGAATCTAATGGGATAATTCATCAAACTAGTTGTCCTTACACTAGTGCTCAAAATGGGGTTGCTGAAAGAAAGAATAGGCATTTGTTAGAAGTGGCACGATCTCTTATGTTTACAATGAATCTCCCAAAAACTTATTGGGGGGATGCCATATTAGCAGCTGCCTATCTTATCAATAGAATGCCACTTAAAACCCTCAATTTTCTAAGTCCACTTGAAGCTTTGAAAGGAAAAAATGAATACACTGTTCCTCCAAAGGTTTTTGGGTGTGTCTGCTTTGTTCACTCTAGAAATTCTGAAAAACTTGATCCTAGAGCCCTTAAATGTGTGTTTATTGGGTATTCTCCGACTCAAAAAGGGTACAAATGCTATCATCCTCCTTCTAGAAAAGTCTTTATTAGCATGGATGTTACCTTTCGAGAATTTGAGCCCTATTTCAGTTCTGCACAATCACCTCTTCAGGGGGAGAATAATAAGGAAGAAGAGATGATCCTCCCAAGTTTTGTTCAACCTCTTGAGGTTGATACCGCAGATAGAGTTGAGGGGGAGACTATTGATGGGGAGACTGTTGGGCGTTTACATGGCCTTTTGGATGTACCTGGTTTGAAAACTTACTCGAGGAAAAAGAAAGCAGTTGAAGAAGCAGAAGAAGCCATCATGCAATCTGCTGAAGCTGAATCCTCTTCTACTGGTGAGTTACCTACTTTTCCTAATGAGTTAGATTTGCCTGTTGCTCACAGAAAAGGTGTCAGAACTTGCACTAACAAACATCCCTTATCTAATTTTGTCTCCTTTGATTCCTTATCTCCCTCCTATAGAGCCTTTGTCTTGTCTATTTCTTCTGTGTCTATTCCCCAGAATTGGAGGGAAGCGTTTGCAGATCCTAAATGGAAGCAGGCTATGATTGAAGAAATGAAGGCTTTGTCAAAAAATAACACTTGGGAACTTGTCACTAAACCACCGACCAAGAAGCTGGTTAGTTGCAGATGGGTCTTTACTGTGAAGCATAAAGCTGATGGCTCGATTGAGAGATTCAAGGCAAGATTGGTGGCTAAGGGATTCACTCAAACTTATGGAGTGGATTATCAGGAGACATTTGCTCCAGTTGCAAAAATGAACACCATAAGAATCCTTTTATCTTGTGCAGCTAATCTGGATTGGGACTTACAGCAGTTTGATGTAAAGAATGCATTTCTTCATGGAGATTTAAAAGAAGAAGTGTATATGGAGATCCCTCCCGGATTTAATACTGAACAGAGTCGAAGAAAGGTGTGCAAACTGAAGAAAGCCTTGTACGGGTTGAAGCAATCGCCTAGAGCGTGGCTTGACAGATTCCGCAAAGCTATGATCTCCTTTGGCTACAGACAAAGTAATGCTGATCATACCCTCTTCATAAGGCATAAAAAGGGTAAACTCACTCTTCTCATAGTTTATGTTGATGACATTGTAATGACAGGAGATGACAAAGAGGAGATGACCCGATTGAAGAAGCTGTTGGCAAAGGAATTTGAAATCAAGGATCTAGGAAAACTCCAGTACTTCTTGGGAATTGAGGTGGCTAGATCAAATAAAGGGATCTTTATTTCCCAAAGGAAGTATATTATGGATCTCTTGAAAGAAACTGGTATGCTAGGTTGTAAACCAGCTGAATCACCCATTGAAGCTAATCACAAGTTACAAGCAGGGATTTGAGAGTCAGTTGACAAAGGGAGATATCAGAGGTTGGTTGGGAGACTTATTTATCTCTCTCACACTAGACCAGACATAGCCTATCCAGTTAGTTTGGTTAGTCAGTATATGCATGATCCCCGAGATCCTCATATGCAAGCTGTCTTCCACATCTTACGATATTTGAAGTCTGCTCCAGGAAGAGGTTTGCTTTTCTCTAAGCATGGTCACCTCTTAATAGAAGCCTTTACAGACGCGGATTGGGCTGGATCTTTAGATGATAGAAGATCTACCACTGGCTACTGTACTTTCGTAGGAGGGAACTTAGTTACTTGGAGAAGTAAGAAGCAAAGTGTTGTTGCTAGATCCAGTGCTGAAGCTGAATATAGAGCTATGGCCCAAGGGGTTTGTGAACTTCTTTGGCTACGAAGGTTACTAAAGGAATTGAGAATGTTTGGAAAAGGGAAACTTTCCTTGTATTGTGATAACAAGGCTGCAATCAGTATTGCTCAAAATCCTGTCCAGCATGATCGAACAAAACATGTTGAGATTGATCGACACTTTATTAAAGAAAAGGTTGCTAATGGTACCTTGAATTTGTTGTATGTTCCATCAGAACAACAACTGGCAGATGTGCTCACAAAAGGTCTCAGCAAAAAGGATTTTCATTCTTTGGTTTGCAAGTTGGGCATGCGCAACATCTTTGCACCAACTTGAGGGGGAGTGTTGATAGTTATTATAAAATTATCCTTTTCCTTATTGTATTGTAATTAGTTATGTTTCCTTGTTTAGCCCTAGGACTCATTGTATAAATATACCTCCTCATAGGTTGTAATATTCATTCAGAAATAATAGAAGAATTTTACTTCTCTGAAAATCTTCAGTTTATAGCTAGCTTCTGCTCTTTTTCAAAAAACTCTTTCCATTATGACCTCATTTTGTTTTATTAAATGTTTCAAGATTGATGAGATTTTGTTGAATACTAGAGGTACTTCATGGTTTTGAGGAGAATCCAGGGTGTGAATGCTATTAAGCAGCAAAGAAGCTTGGTCGCTGTATGTGGGTACATTAAGGAGTCCCAGGTATAAATTCAGCACACATCACAATTTCATCCTTGAAAGTCTCTGGTCTCCAAATGCATATTTCATTACACCTCATATACTAACTTAAGCGCTCCACATCAGTTCATTGTACTTCGTTGTTTTAGCAATTCTCTGTCCAGCTAATGATATGCATTGGCTTTGTTACTCGGATCTTTGAATCCTTTATAAATTTTCATGTGGTTTTGAATGAACTCATTATTTGAGTCAGTTAATTGGTTCTCCTAGCTCTGTAGCTACCCCTGTTATCTCCTCTTGGTGTGTTGACATGTTGCCTTTTGCTTAATGATGCACTTTAAATTTCTCTAGATATTGGTTGAGCTACCCATAAGAAGCCTATGAACTATCTGCTACCAGCCCCTTCTCTGTAAAGGGACTCACTGACCATTCCTTATCTTCCTCTGTTATCTTTGCCAGATTATTATACAACTACTCTGGCCTCCATTTTTCCTCTTCTATAAACAGCTTACCTTGTTGAACTCAATGCTTTATCTCTCCTGTTCTCACATGTTTTACATTTTTCCAGGTGCAATAACAGTGTTTTAGTCTTTGCATACATTGAATCTTAAGTTAATCCTACCATAACTATTTCGGTGGTCAATATTACTTCTGAAGTCGGATATTAGTGTCATAGATATCAATTTCACATTTATGATAGAAGAGGTTATTTACGGAATGTAAAATTTGAAAGTTGTAGCAATCCTTGAAATGCAGTTAGAGGTCCATCTATCTTAGTCCATCTTTCAAGTTTTACAGCATGCTTGTGTGAAATTCTTACTGAATCTCTGGTATCAACTAGGTTAGAGGCATGAAAGGAAGTGGCTTAGACAAATCCTTTTTGTTTATTACCTCACACCAAGCAATACATATCTAAATTAGTAGTAGCTAACATCATATAACCCAGTTGAGATGCTGGAACACACTAAATCCCTCTTTAAGATGATGCTGGAAAAGAATGAGATAAATTCAAGAAGGTATCAAAATAGTTAGAACAATGTAGAGAGCATTAAAAGGTGATTTTCTTTTTTTACTTTTCAATTTGTGTTTTTGGTGCAAACTATGTTGTTTTTCTAAAATGTCTTTCTTTAGCCGAGGGTCTATTGGAAACAGCCTCTCCACCTTCGTGGGGGTAAGGTCTGCGTACATCTCACCCTTCCCAGACCCCACTTGGTATGTTGTTGTTGTTGGTGCAAACTATGTTGTATTGATAGCTGGACAAGATTGTTAGACGACTATGACTCAAGTTTAAGTCATGTATCTTTTAAACTGGTTTGTGTTTATGAATATTGATATACAAGAATTAATGTAAATGATGCTGGATTGTACTACAGAATGCCCATTTATGAAAATGTCTGCATGCAGAATGACTGGATTTCTTGGCCCAGATGAGGAGAATATCTGGATAATCTTGTGAAATTGCAGCAGCAGAGAAAATCAGCAAATTTGGAGCATCAACAGCTCAAAACATTTACTTGGAGGAGATATGCATCTGTGATGGTGAGACAGAAATATTACAGGACCTTCTTCATTGATTTGGGGGAAAAGGAACCATCTACCAGTGGGGATAGTGGTTTGACGAGTATAACTGAGCTGACACAGCGGAGTTGGCCACTGGGCAGGTCATTGTTGTTAACCGCCACTGCATGACCTCTACAGCAAGTCGTCGCTGTCAACCGCCACTGCACAACCACCCTTGAGTCATCAATGCACAACCACCACTGTCAGACACCTCCAGTAACTACGACTACCATCAACCACCACTTACAGAACCTTCCTCACTGCAGCTAATATTTAGTGTGCAGAACCTTCCTCACCGCAGCTAATAGTATTCTGCTCCATCATTCACAGCATTGCGTGAATTAATAATTTTCTAATGTTCTTTAGATATTACTACTCATTAGTCATTACTTTATTTGAATTTTACATCGATTAGTTTTAATTGAAGTAATAACAGCTATTGCTGAAGATGCCTGGTGTTAGCCAGACGTGATTACTTGTGCTCTTTTCCTTTTCTGAGTTTGATTTGAAAGGCTAATGTGATGTAGGTTGGGATAAGCAATACTCCTATATATGATCGGTAGGTGCAGTTTACCTTATAGATTAGGTAGGACAAGGAGAGAGATCATTGAATTCTACCGAGTCTCATCTCTCATGCAAAGGATGTCTCGTTACATAAGCCTAAACTTGAGAGGATCATGGTAGCTTGGCAGGTGAAATGTTCGAGTCAAAACTCAAATATTTAGTGCCATGGTGTAGTAGGTTAAGGACCATTAAGAACCCTTTTGAAAGTCGATATCTTTAGGATATAGACGGAGTGATCCATGATAGTTATAAACTACTTTTGTTACTCGTACATAATTGACATATGTTTATATTTTGCCACTACACGTGAACCCAAATACACCAGGATTAAATACTTTTTTTTTTCCCTTGATGAACTTGAATTAGATAGCAAAAGAGAGCAAGCTTAACTGAAGAAAATTTTAGTAGCTCAATGAGTTATATAGAGAAACAAAGAAAGTCAAAGCAAGAGACAAGTAGGGACTGCATCAAGCAAGGAATAGAGAGAACGTTCTTAAGAAGGAACTTATCAAAATTTGGCTATACTATCATGGATTTGAACATCCAATCTAGAAAAGTGGCTCAAGACCATCATAAACTCCTTGTGAAACAGTTGCACAATAGTAGGAGTAGCTCAATAATCGAGGCCATTATAAACTCCTCGGAAAACATTTTACAATAGTTTCGCTTCTCATGTGTCAAACATACAATGTTTTTCAATTCTATCTACATTTGACTAGAGTCCTTTTGGTCAGAAGGTATTCTTATTTTAACCACTCTGAAATACTCCCATTGCTTACTCTCACAGGCTATTTATCAAAGCTACTTCTCAAAATAAGTGCTTTTTGGAAGCTTGACCAAACATGCTCTTACTTTGCCATGAACATGGCACCCTCTTTATGAAGACGTGAAACAATCCTGGAACTGGTATGCCGTATGCAGTTGCCTGTGAGATCAAACCTTGAAATTTGGATAAGTATTAACTCCTCCAATAAAATGTAGACTCATGAAGAATGACTTATCAAAAGAACAACACTAACATCTCTACTTATTGCAATAACACCAAATAAGATACCTTGATAAACTCTAGTATGAGTTCTACCTGTAAATTGTTTAGTTACTACTAGTCAATAGCATACTTGTTGCATCAGATAGTGTCTCGTTGTAAATGATAAGAGCGAAATCCCAATACATAGTCAAGGATTGTGACATCTGAAGACGTTCACATTTGCAAGAAGTGGAGAAGGTTCTGCTTTCTAAAGGAGCTTATATATCCATGTATCCCTGAATTATCAGCAATATTTGGACGAACTCATCTATTTGATTGAAATGTGTCAGGAGTCCCTTTCAGTCGAAAATTTCTTCGAGGAACTTTATCTAATTTCTGTGACTGCAACAATCATATTCAATCAAGATGATGTCCATCTATGACGGTCGATATCAAAGGTGTGTATGAAGTGCACTAACATGTCCGTATCAACAAGCAATCTTGCAACGGTAGTTTGGTGTATGCTGTGGATCTTGATTTTCAAACTGAACCTTTTCAGTCATGACCTGCAAAGGAGATAGATAAATATGGTTGCTATCACTTTGCAAAACTCATTAACATTATACAATAAACTTCCTCAAATTTATTTTGCTTCAGAGTGGTTATTTCTAGCAAAGCGCCCTTACCAGGTAGTAATGAGTATAATGGGCTCTAAGCCCTGCTCACACAGTCAGGAAGATTGGCCACAATTGTACTACCACATATCCTACCAGCTATAGGTGGCCTTCCATCCAAACTGATCAAAATGGAACTGCATGATCTTGATCTTATAGCGAGAAATCACTCAGTGTTATCCATCATCTGTCATTCATCTGTAATGCACTGTGGCCATCTCCATTACCAATTTCTATATGATTGATATCACATAAGAACGATTCTTGCTCTTCATAATCTTTATCTAGTTTCATTTGCCACAAGACAAAATCCAGAATCATATAGATGTGATCCGATTCAGGATGTGCTTTATCATGAGCAATGAATCTGTGAAGAGCTCCAAAGATCTCCACAACACTGAAACCAGCTAATTTCTTCACTCCCCGAGTATCCATAGCTTCTCTCATAGCTCTTGCTTCATCCCAGCGCTTTTTAAGTGCATACACATTTGATAGCCCAACATATCTCCCATCATGAAATGGCTCCAAGTCAATAAGCTTTTTTCCCACTATTTCTGCAAGATCTAATTTTCCATGATTGATGCAGCCACTAAGTAATGCGCCTAACATGGAAGCAGTTGGTTCCATAGGCATTTCACATAGAAACTGGTATGCTTCTGTTAAACGACCTGCACGTGCTAAAACATCCATCATGCAGGCATAATGCTCACATTTTGCTGTCATGCCATCTTTACCAAGAGAATCAAAGAAACACCAAGCCTCCTTCACTAGACCTCCATGAGCACAAGCACATAAAAGACACAAGTATGTAATCTCATCCGGTCTAACCTTTAAAGCCTGCATTTCCTTGTACAACTCTAGAGACTCACTAACCAGCCCATGTGTTGCCAAACCTCCAATCATGGCATTCCAAATCAAGACATCAGTTCTCCTCCCTAAAGCCTCTCGAAACACAACCAGTGCCTCCTCTACCGCACCACACTTAGCATACATATCAACAAGCGACGTCCTCAATACTAAAGTCATAGGCAACTTATTCTCAACCACATACGCATGCATCAGCCTCCCTTGCTCAAGTGCACCCAAATGAGCACAAGCACCCAAAACACTAACCATCGTCACTTCATTCGCTTTCGGCCCTTCCACTCTCATTTTCTCAAACACCGCCAACGCCTCAGCATACTCCCCATCCTTAACATACCCATCAATCAACGAGCTCCACGACACAACATCCCTCTCTTTCATCGAACCAAACACCTCCCTCATCGAAACAACATCCCCACATTTCCCATATCCATCCAACAACGAATTCCACGAAACCAAATTCCTCACAGGCATTTCATCAAACACTTTCGTCGAACATGCTACACGACCACAAGAACCATACATATGAATCAAAGAATTCGAAACATACAAATCATGATCAACCCCATTTTTCAAAACTACACCATGTACACTCCTACCAACTCTAACCTCACACAACCTAGCCAAACACTTAACAACAAAAGGGTATGTCATATAGTCCGGAACAACCTCATTTCTTAACATTTTAACAAATAAAGTTAAAGACTTAGATGGGTTTTTGCTATTAGAATAACCCCTTATAAGTGCATTGTAATCAAAGATTGTTGGGTTTTTAATTTGTTGAAAAACACTATGAGCATAGTCTATGTTCGAGGAATATTCAAATAATGATACGAAACTAAGGATTCTTGAATTAACTTGTGTTTGTTTGTAAATGCCACTGGTTATTAACAGGGCATGGAGTTTCTTGAACTCTGAAAATGACTTGCATTTTTCAAGAAAGGTAATTAATTTGGGAATTGAAGACACTATAGCATTCAACATCTATCTTTGAGGGCTGTAAAAGATTTTGGCGCGAGTAATTACTTCAAATATCTCTACTTATACATGTTTTATTTAAAAAAAAATTAAGAGTTCTATATCCCGAGTATTCATAAGATTTGTGAACAATTTAATAAAATAGATATAAAGATATAGTACAAAGTATTTTTGATTGATAAAAAAAACTTTGTGAATAATTGAACAATAAAGACTAAGAGCCTGTTTGGGTAAGCTTAAAAATAGTTTATAAGCACATAAATATTTTTTGAGTGTTTGATAACTCAAAAAACAGTGTGCTTATGAATATTTTTGTGCTTAAAATAAATAAAAAATAAGAAGTTAGGAAATGGAGTACTAACTTATCAAAAGTAGTTTATAAGCAACTTTTGACTTACAAGCTAGTTATAATAAACACACCCAAACAGACTCTAAGTTTTGATATTTCATTAAGACGTTGTGAACTTCGGCAGAACATTGTGAACAATTAATACCTAATACTTAAAATCTTGGTCGATGGCATAACTTGTGAACATAGTATTGGCCAAGACTGTATTAGGGCTATTATTGAAGATTGTAAGTTTTTGTTACAAACCACGAATGTGACACCTATTATACACACATGGAAGGAGGCAAATAAATGTGTAGATTTTCTAGTAAATGCAAGTCACGACCATTAAAAAAAAATTGTTAATCCAAGAAAATATAGTAAACAAACTAAAGTTTATGCTCCTAGAAGATTCAAACCATGTAACATACGAAAGAGGTTAAGTAATTATAGTTCCTAGAACCAAAAAAAAAATCCATTTGCAAGACTTTGGGAACAATTGACCCAAAATCATACAAAAGCCGGGACAAATGTTATATACCACCGTGGAACCAGCCTATTTGTGCAAATAACCCCAAATTTTGTCACTTTCTTTTCTCTAAGATTTGTCTATCTACTTTTCTTATCTTTATCAAAAGTCAAGACAAGGCCACTTATTAAAACCAAAAGATTTAGAACAAAAAGCCATTGCAACACCAACTCAAGAAAGACTCAAAAGAGAAAGAAGAAGAGTTGGTACTAAAAATGGCTGCTGTAAATGGTGTAGGACTTTCATGGCCATCAAAATTGACTCAAACTCAAAAACCCAAATGGACATCTCCCCGTAGATGCATTAGAATGACTGCTGCATCAGTTGATGAAAAGCAAAAGACTTTCACTTTACAAAAATCTGAAGAAGCTTTTGCCAAAGCCAAGGTCAGTTTTTTATACTATGTAATTTTTCATACAATTGCCTCTTTAACTCACTCGAGGTAGGAGTAAGGTCTGCGTACATCTCACATTCCTAAACCCCACTTGTGGGATTATACTGGATACGTTGTTGGTGTTGTTGTTGTACACTAGTGTAATCTTGATTACAATTCAAGTTGGTAATTTCATATGATAAAAGATTATTGATTGGCTTCTTAGATGGTTATTGTTCAGTGTTTATTCGCATTGGGTTGTTCCAAGATTCAATTTTTCTTGCTAATTTGTGAATAAAAATGCTAGCTTTAAGATAGTGGGTGTGGGGGAGGAGAAGAAAAAAAGGAGATTTTGGTTTGATGAAGTTGGTACACCTGCCAAGATTGGTTGTCCTCCCATATAAGTTTATAAATGAATTGTGATCTGTTGAATGAATGTTCCCACATCTGAAGTGGGAAGGGCAAGGAAGCCTGTTATTAACAATCCTCCTTCCTTTGAGCTAGCTTTTGGAGTGGAGTTAGGCCCAAGTCCGACGGTGCCCAAGTGTCAATTTTATCTGATCTATTTGAATCTCTATGAGAATTTCGAGTACTTTTAGGTGTGTCGTTGTGCTGAAAAGGTGCAAATGATAACACATTTTAAATCTCTTGAAACAAAAAATTGGTGTTTGATTACAAAGAGAAGATATGTCCAGGAATCGGATATTATAGCAACATTTTTCTTGGAAATATGTTTCTTTTCCCTTTGCATATTCATTTTTCTTTTTCAAATGTATCTTTTAATGGAATTTGTTGAGATTAGAACCTATAAGGGAATAATGATAAGACCTATCACATTATGTAGATGGGGGAAAAGGTTAGAAAAATGGCTCACAAAAAAAAAAAACGAATTGTACAACATTTTTCCATTTGCTTGTAAAGGTAGTTATGCTTTGAAGTTTGAACAAGTTGTCTATGTTTTTTTGCATTAAAAAGGTATGCTAAAAATGCAAGTTAAAGTGAGTGTTCAGTTATGTGGCATAAACCTTTAATCTTCAAAGATACACTTGATCATGCTATTCTACTTGTGTTCTGCTCATAATTTATATTTTAACCACTTGCAGCATAATATTCAAAAAAAATGGAAGCAGAAAAGGGTCCAGTTCAATTTTATTGATTTCAATACAAGTCCATTGATTTCCATCTCGTGTTTTATTGTTGGTAGGAGTTGATGCCAGGAGGTGTAAATTCCCCTGTTCGAGCTTTCAAGTCAGTTGGCGGACAGCCTATCATTATTGACTCCGTGAAGGGTTCTCATATGCGGGACATAGATGGTAACGAGTACATCGACTATGTCGGATCATGGGGTCCAGCTATAATCGGTCATGCAGATGATGAGGTTCAGTTCTCCCCCTTTTAACTCTTAACTCTATGTTCGGCTTAAAGTTTTACCAGCCTTTGTGCATATATCTTAGTGGTTCTTTAGATCAGCATGCTTTCTATTTGGTAACATGTTTCAGAAAGTTCATCTTAAAGCTGCTTGTTCCTTTTTCTTTTTCTTTTTTTTTTTTTTGGGCTCCCGTTACAGGTTAAAAGAGCTCTTTTTAAGAAACAAAAACAACCTGCACTAATCTTTGACTGAAAGTGAAGACTCGATTAGAATTTGGTAGACTTAGGTGGGAACGTCTAAGTGCTTCCTCCACTTGTTTCTCCTTCTTTTTCTTTCAGAGTAAGAAGAATGACCAATATGTCAACTGGAATCTCTTGAACTCAGCTTTAATAACTTTTGTGCGAGGCACCTCAAAATCTTCTATATGCTGTCTTATTCCGTTGTATAATAGGGAACACGATTGAAGGAAAGTTTTGTGAAAGTCTTAGTACTGCAACTAGGGAGGGTCCTTGTTGGTGTTGGAAGTCTGGGGAAGAACACATAGTAAAAGTTTCCAATGCTTTTACTTCCATTCTTTTTGAGGCAATAATCCTGGTATAACCTTTCCCTGCAGGTGCTAGCAGCCTTGGCTGAAACAATGAAGAAAGGAACAAGTTTTGGGGCTCCATGTCTCCTTGAAAATACTCTGGCAGAAATGGTTATTTCAGCTGTTCCAAGTATAGAAATGGTTCGATTTGTCAACTCTGGTACAGAGGCATGCATGGGAGTATTACGGCTGGCTCGTGCTTTCACGGGGCGTTCTAAGATCATCAAATTCGAGGGTTGTTACCATGGTCATGCTGATCCATTTCTAGTTAAAGCAGGAAGTGGGGTTGCCACCCTAGGACTCCCTGACTCCCCTGGAGTTCCGAAGGCAGCTACCATTGATACTTTGACAGCGCCTTACAATGATATAGCTGCTATTGAGAGCCTCTTTGAGGCCAACAAAGGAGAAGTCGCTGCTGTAATTCTTGAGCCTGTAGTTGGAAATGCGGGGTTCATTCAACCCAAAATAGATTTTCTTAATGCCATCCGCAAGATCACCAAAGAAAATGATGCACTTCTTATCTTCGATGAAGTTATGACTGGATTTAGGTTGGCATATGGAGGTGCTCAGGAATATTTTGGAATAACTCCAGATTTGACAACACTTGGGAAGATTATTGGTGGTGGCTTGCCAGTAGGTGCATACGGAGGAAGGAGAGATATTATGGAGATGGTAGCACCTGCAGGACCAATGTATCAAGCCGGGACACTAAGTGGAAACCCATTGGCCATGACAGCTGGAATCCACACGCTTAAGAGGTTACAGAAACCGGGTACATACGAACATTTGGACAAGATCACTGGTGAACTCACACAGGGACTTCTGGACGCTGGAAAGAAGACTGGTCATGCAATGTGTGGCGGGTACATAAGGGGGATGTTTGGCTTCTTTTTTGCAGATGGCCCTGTCCATAACTTTTCAGATGCAAAGAAGAGTGATACAGCAAAATTTGCTAAATTCTATAGGGGGATGCTGGAGGAAGGTGTTTATTTTGCACCATCCCAGTTTGAGGCTGGATTTACTAGCTTAGCACACACTCCAGAGGATATTCAAAGGACAGTAGCTGCAGCTGAGAAAGTTCTGAAGCAGATTTAATCGCATCACTTTCTTTTTTTTGTATACTAGGTGGAGAATTTTTTTTTTCCAGTCAAGGCTTTCTTGTAACAAAATAAGAGGTGATTTGTAATGAGAAGTTTTGTAGCATATCTATGTATTCAGAAACATGATGTACCATTTTGTACCTCCTTTTTCGGTTGCTATTCTTAGTCATCTGGAGTGTATCCCTCCATACAGTAGTGTATACGATAATTCTACTCTCAATCTTATGGCCTACCCATGAACTGGCATATAATATTTGCATTAAAAATGTTTTCTATAAATATCTATTTTCAACTACGAGAAAATCTAGAGACGAATTCAACATTTTAAGTCAATAAGTGCTAATAGTATTGCGACTGCTACTTTGTGACAGAGGTGGATCTTAACATAAATACTAGTACTAGAAGATCTAAGTCTCAATTGTGAACCAGTTGGGATGGAATACATGTATTTTTTATGTCCATTCAGTTCTATTAGGGGTATTCAACTGTTTCAGTGCAAAACTTAATATACTATCAAAATAAAATTACAATAAACAATAAACATTGGCTTCAAAATATGATGTCTATTACAACCTATTTATAGAAGTCATTAGTCTAGTGTAGAAAATGTACACCCATGAAATGCATTACAAATCCCAGCACACCGGAAGGAAATATATACCAACTGCATATAATACATATACACATCCAAGCTTATTTTCTTCTTTATAGATATAGAGAAGAATTGAAGCAATCAATAAAATAAAAGTTCCTCAGCAAATATGAAACTTTAGGCAAGAAGTATATCCAGTTTTAAGCAGGTTGTGATTGGTATGAACGACGCCTGAGTTGAGACTCTGAATTAGGCTGCTGCAAATAGATTTTAGTTGGATCATTGGGGTCGACATAGCTGCAAAATGACCCCAAAAAAAAAAAATCAGTATCCCATCTTGCATATTGAGGAATCGGATATTTTAACAGTTTATACTTTATATTTTAAAAAGGTACGAGTAATGTCTTCACATACGCATGTCTGATCATCTCATCAACTGGCATTTGTGCAGCTTGGAGAGGATCCACCCGTGGCTCTGCTTGAGACTGTTGCTGGTATCGTCTCACCGAGGCGATTAAATTGAAAAATAATGGCACGAAAGTCCCACAACCACCTTCCTTGAACAAAATCTTGAAGGAATGGGTGGAGTACAAAGCCCTGTTTTCATTCTCTGGAACAACCTGAAATAGGCCCAGAATTAGTCATCTAAAGTAGCTCAGATAAGCCAAATATATGTAAATCTATCTAGTCTACTTACCGGATCTACATGTCCAGAAATGTTGTTGCAGTGGAATACTGGTTGCCTGAATTTTTCATCATGAACAAAGAGCTGCAGAATGCAGTTCAACTTGGTCAAACAAATGTAGCTTGCATTTTCGATTTGGTACTTACTACTAGCTCATCATAGTTACCAGCTAAAACCAGGATTATCTTAAGAAGTGAATAAAAATAAGACAAAATCAATGCTTCAATCCAAACAAGTTGGTGTCGGCTATATGAAACCTCACGAGTCACGCCCATAACTTTTCCTCTTAAATTCATCCCAGTCCAACATTATGCAGAAGAAACATCGAAATAAAGATTAAAAAGTAAAGAAGTAAGATTCTCTACTAGAATAAAATTAAAGAAGTAAGATTCTCTACTAGCATAAAAATCTCTAAAGGGCTAAAAGGCATAGAACCTAAAACAAACATACCAACAAAAGAGAATGCAACAAAATACAGGATTCAGAAAAAAAAGAATAACAGAAGCAAATTTTGGGTCAGCATGATGTAAAGCTACAAGACGAGAATACCAGCAAGCGCAGAAGCAACCTTATCCTACAAAACAAAAGGCACAGGCAAGATTGACGAACACTGGACAGAACTGAATCTTAGGTGATAAACACGAGAAATAGTTTTTACATGAAGCTAATATTAACCACAGAAAATATTATATGCACTTAGGGTCATGACAAACGCAAAATACAAATGTTTAATGCTTCTGTCAGCTGCAGCCATGCAAGTCACCACAAGCTGCTTAAGCAACTTGGTCTCTTAACTTATGTGTATAGTTTTATACCATTCTTTTTATTTTCCGGGAGAGCTAACCAATCCAACCCAAAAAATTAGTTTGGTTATAAGTTTTAAACAAGGGATGTTTTTCTAATATTTAAACAATTGACGTTTTTGTAGTATCTAAAGCCAGAAGGGAGTTGAACAAGAAATATCTTTAAAGTCAATTTAAGACCATCATAATCTGTACTGGCACCTAAAGTGATACTCATCGCCGAATCACCCCTTCCAAAAATTAAACAAATATTGTTAAACAAAAAAACAACCAAAATGAAACACCTAACTAGTATGTGCACACAAATGATTATTGCCTGCGGGACCTGGCTTTTGTTTCCCTCCTTTACGTAATTTCTCTCTTCTTTAGAAGGAGAAGTGCAAGCCCTGTCGTTGTCAAGTTCTTTCCTTTACTAAAAGTTAGACAAATTGGGAGCACGAAAGCGCTTTCATGACTCACAAAGCATGTGGTGTTTGCAAAATCAGGCAACGGAATAGGATGAATTAGCATCACATACCAAGGGCATGTCAAAAGCAATGAAATCCACGGGCTTCTTTGCAACAAAGACCATCCGAATATTCGACAAGTAGATCGTTCCTCTTGTTCTTATTTTTCCTGCACTGAGAGCAAACAGTCTCATCAGCACAAAAGTCATGAAACAACAAAAATTAAAGAAAGGAGAAAGAAAAGAGAGAAGGTGATGCAAGAATAATATGCTGAAAATAGGTGAAAGAAACTCATAAAGTAAAGCAAATGATGTGGCCATTCCATGCACACTCAACAGCCAAATGCATTAACGAAGGGCTCTCAGGTAAAGATGAATAAGTTCCTTATGCGCTTGAAATGTCCAAGCATGTGTTAAGAGTTGAGACATCTTTGTTTTTTCAAAAGAAGTAGAAATGTGAACATAGCTTAGCAAGCAAAAATATTACAGACAAAAGTTACTGCATTTCTCTCCATGTCCACAAGGTAGAGAAATGCAGCGGAACCCCTAATGCATTAGTAGCACTGGTTGCTGCAATTGTAACATATTGGAGAGCCTAAATCTAAGATGTTAGAAGGACATATCCAAAGGGTGTCATCTAAAAGTTCTCATCAACATCCAGGCACATTATTCTCTATCGCTGCCCAGACCGAGAAAAAGCACGAATGAAGGATGGCTTACCAAAAACCACATAACAAATAATTCTCGACCCAACTTCTCCCCCAAAAAGTTAAGACTTTAGCAAAAAAAAACAGCAATCTTCCGCTAGCCAGATAAAGCATTGGGGCAATTCCATCCCCCCCCCCCCCCCCCCCAGCCCCCACCCCAAAATAAAAAATTAACCACTTACTCCCTAAACTCCTTCCTAGTAAAATTTGCAGAATAGTGACAGCAAGGAATCTGATTCGATACAACTCCGATAACATTGCTTCACAGCAAAAAAAAACATCTGTAGGCCACAGCCCACAGGTTCAAGGCGTGGACACATGAGAAACTACAGTATGTTCCCCAATCTCCCTACCACACACTAGACAAGGAGCACTTTGTCCACAGGATAAACCCCCTTTTTTTTATAACCATGGTATCCCGGTCAGCTCTTGCACACCTCGACTAATTCCACATTACCTGCCGCCTTTTTCTTTTAAAGTAAAAACAAATAACCCTTTAAATAGTAATCCTCCAAGCAGAAAAAACAAATTTCTTTGTTCAACAGAAACCCAATTAAGGAGATGGAAGTTCAAACAACTAACGGGACGAGAATGGCGAAACTGCTAATGTACAACTTAAAACACCCAGCGAAAACATAGAAAGATACAATCTTTAAGTACACCCTCAAACCAAAACTATTTGGGGTCATTCTTAATCCTAAATATTGGGTTTGCTCCATTAATTCAACCTGTTTCTCTAGGAGATACTAGCTAATGTAAAAGCCTTAATTACCCGTGTCATATCATCTGTATAATGGAGTTGGTGATCATATTTTATTTGAAGAAAAAGATAATATTTCTATGTCCTTTAATGCTACTATTAAAAAGGGACATGTACGGCAACAATCCTGATCAGTACTAGAAAATAACAAGAAAGAAAATAATGAAGATGATTACCCAGGGATCTTGTCGACCTCAAACTCAACATTTTTCCTGGAAAGGACAAACAATTCATTGAGAAAAGGCACAGGCATTCCATTAGGAAATAATTGAGGATTCAACGCCATTTTTTCTGATCCAAAAAAATAAAACCCTCTCCTTTGCCAATTGATCGGGAAAAAAAAGTTTGTATTAGAGAGAGAATTTTGCTGAGTACGGAATCAACAGAGATTGTACTATTGTATTTGTAGAATTGTTAAATACTTTGAGAGGATGGCGGTTTTGTGACATACGTAAGATCTTGTTTGCCTTGACATGTGTGCATGTCCACGTTCCGTAAGTATTTTTAATACAAAGAATTCTGTATAGTGTGCTACTTTTAGTTTTTGTACGACGATTATAATAGTGTCAGCAATCAGCATGTTTAGTGTACTTTTAGTACGAGGATTATATTTGTGTCAGCATGTTTAGTACGACGATTATTATTGTGTCAGAATATTTAGTGGTATTTTTAGTACGACGATTACGTTTGTGTCAGCATAAGAATCTAGCTTTCATACATTGACTCTATGTGTAATTGGAAGAATTTCCTTTTTATACAAAACTCCGCTGAGAAAATTGCATCGTATAAGGCAATCCCAATGTTTATCATCTTTTCTATATTCCTACGACTGTAGATCATAATTCCAAGGTTTAATTGAGACTTTGACATATTTAATGAAGCGGACGTAGTGAACCCGTGATTGTAAAAAGATTGGAAGATTTGGCCAAAGAAGGTGATAGCCCTGTAGCTAGATTCGTTCTCATCGATTATTCCCACTAAAATGCGGCATATTCAAAGTCTGATCGCTTTTACACAAAAAAGAAAAAGGGACCACCCTCTAAGCTTTAGTGTTTCTTATTGACTAATAGAGTACAAGTACCATGAGGAAAAAGTGAAACGACCCTATTTAGAAAGTGCAACATAGAACCTGAAATCAAATGCAAACAATCAGTTAACCAAGAAGGCGATCGATTGGCTTGGAGAGGAAAGGAAACCCCAGACTGAATACAAAAAGGATAGGAATGAGTTGAAGGAGCGGAGCAGAGCTTAGAGCCTTTACTTTATGTAAAGCGCACTCCCTCTAACCTTGCACCTTTTGCACGATGGGTCAGCGAGGAAATGTGAACAACGGCTTAGGCCATTAGGATTTAGGTGTATACTCTTTCGAGAGGTGGGATCTTCTGATTCTTCCTATTTGATCCGAAACAAATGAAATACATTGTAGTAGCATTTTTATTTT
The DNA here is from genome assembly GCA_037355625.1 of Petunia x hybrida. Taxonomy (NCBI): domain Eukaryota; kingdom Viridiplantae; phylum Streptophyta; class Magnoliopsida; order Solanales; family Solanaceae; genus Petunia; species Petunia x hybrida. The sequence goes on from JBBBVM010000035.1 coordinate 8,144,016, forward strand.
TCACCAACATACTGGCATTTCTACTGACAAACCTTGACGAAGAAGTTGCTTTTTTAATAACCTGTTGTAGATTCGAATGATCGTGAAGAACTTACTTAGCAACTAATTACAAGAGAAAAGTTGCGCATGGTATACATCCAGAAAGGGCAAGAATATAACTGATTCCATGACAGAAATGCAATGTAGGTGGCCATGGCAATAGCCCGTTGGCCTAGTTTCTAGAAAACAAAAACTCTTTGAAAAAAAAGTTAACTTATTTTGCATAATCAATTTAACTGCAATGATCAGAGAAGAGGCATGACTAGAAGTCATCTCTAGAAGAAACATATAGATACTAATCAAACATGCGAAAGATATTGGATATTTGAGGAACATTCATGATAAACAAGAACAGCAAGGGTAATGGTAACTCAAAGTTTCAGCATAAAACGTAGTAGTAACAAAAGAAAAAAAACTTTCAGCCTGAAAATGCGGTCAGCAACATTAGCCTAAAAGCTAAATCACAACAGCTACATCCAATCAAAACTATGACAATGAAAATCCTGAGTGATCATCACAATTACCTAAGGATGAACTGCTAAGTTGACCTGAATCTCTCAGCATTAATATCTCATCAATTCCAATAATCAAAGTAGTATCAGAGGAAGCGGCGTCTTTACAAATGAACTATTACATGCTATGAACTTGGAGATCAAGTTTATATAAGACAGTCCTCAGATTGTTTTTTCCAGTATGGCCGAGGAAAAATCATGCAATCAGAAACCAACGAATCATAAAGGTGCAGAAAAATAACAAGCAAATTCAAGTGCAACATCAAGTATTTAAGATGATACAGATTGCTAGAATAAGCAGACCCATATTAGGTGCTTAGCAGTTAGCATAGGCAACCAATGAACAAATCAGCAATTCGACTCCTTTACATGCCGCCTTTCTTACACATAGAGTTCCATTCTATAGGAATATGACAGAGACAGATACAGCAAGATTAACATGGGAGAAGACGACTAATGTCATTAGTAGGCATGCGTCCAATTACATTACCTTCCGAAGAATTTATTCAGTGTTATGACCGGGATTAGTAGCCTTTGGCTTTGAGAATTCCATGGAATTCCTAGTGTATATAAATTGTCTCATAAAGAAGGAAGCAAATAGAATATCCCAAAGCTTAAAGATTCCAGATTCAATAATGTCCGAGAGTCTCAGATTTTATCTGGTTAGTCCTCCTACACCTTTTGGTACTCCAGATGGTTACCATATATGAGACTAATGCAGAAAGAAAATCAGCCAGCTCATGGAGTTAAAATTAATGATGGAGAAAATATATGCTGGCCAGCTTGTAAAAATAGTACAAGACTGAAAAAAATAGTTTAAAGTTTTAAACCACATAAAAACTTCAGTCAACTCAAACAATTAGCAAAGTTAGAAAAAACCAGTAGAATTAACCACATTCTAAAATAGTATGGTGGTTTGCAAAGATAAATCTTACAATTAACTGTGGCGACAACTAGTTATAAAACAGAGCTTTCAGGTAACAAATCCAGAAACATAAGGGGGTGATGCAAATCTCGGTGATATATAAACCTTCTCGTTTCCCTACGAGAATAGCTAGCACTTAGCAGGCATGCTTAGCTCTTTGTCAACTCAAAAAAGAGTAACCAGAACATAAGGTGGCACTGCAAATCTCCATGTCATACAGAAACCTTCTCGTTGTCCTACCAGGATATCTAGCAGGCATGCCAAGCTAGTGATAAACTCCAAACAAGACTAACTAAACGTTACAAAATCATTTTGATCTCTCGCTTTCTAAGGCCAGATAACTTATCTGTATGCTTTATCTTCTAAATTTTATAAGATTCAAAAAGAAAATGACAGTAGAGCTCAAAGAATTTAGCCACATCATACCTAATCTGATGCAAATCTAAAGCTGAAAAGTGTCGTCAATCTCAGATGCTGCAGAGAAGAATCCTCCCACAGTTGCTGTAAGAATTATCACATGCTGCAGTGTAAATCCTTTCCTCTTCCAAGTTGAAGTGGAACATGAAAGAATAGGGCATCAAGTAATCCGTAAATGTAAACTATAACATTTTTAACAACAACACTCAGAAGTTTAATCTTCTGAATACTACCGAGGAATTTATAGCATGAAGATCAACAACAACAACAACTTACCCAGTGCGATCAAACACTTTTTCAGTGGAAAGTTAAGCTGTTCAATTTTGAACATATGGAACTCATTGCACATTTATTTGTGGAATAGATATCAAGCTTCAGCAAATATATGGTCCATAATCAACATAAGAAAGCATAACACAAGTTCAGTAACAGTCCATAGCACTCTTTGAGTAGGAAAGTTTAGCTCACAACTGATAGTTTCAATAAATTACAGAATTAAATTCATCGGAAAACCTCCATGGTTTCCTTACAAAACATTCATGTGGAACTACAAGTTTTCATAGTCCACACTGGTTCCTATTATCTCTGGTAACCAAGTAATCAAGCAGCTTATTATCATATGAGGTCTGCAACAACAGTGGAAAATGCCCACCAAATTCATCACAAGCAACTCCCTGATACTTGTGTTTCTTGTCATCTTCCCACAGCTACGACAGAGAATTTAAAAATGCTAATGATTGAAACGACGAAAACACCCTAATTCTAACAATAATTCATCAAATTGCACAAACCCCTAATTTCATCTCACTCACTAGAACCTAAAATTTCCAAAATTTAACAACAATTTGTCCTCTAACACAACAAGAACATTAAAGACACATTTATACGTATATTAACAACAACAACAACATCATCGACAACAACAGCAACAACAACAGTAACAATAATAATAATCCATATCTTCAGCGTCCATCGTCGTCTCTTCTCCCCGAAGAAGGCTGTGGAGGACCTGATAGTGAAGCTAGCAAATTGAGATGCCCTTGAGATATAGGCAAATAATTACCAACTCTAGCAGCAGAAGCCTCTCCCATTTGCTGCTGAAAGAATCTTGAACTTTGCAAACTCAACCCTGCTGCTGATGCAGGCGCCATCATATCAGATGGCGCCGCAGCAGCAAAACTCCAAACTTGGCCAAAATCTGGCCGAGCTGGAACAGCCCAGAAACCAGTTGTGGGTCCAGGAGGACCCACAACTGAAACAGCAGAATCCTCCTTACTAGTCCCATTTTCAAGACTCTCATGATCATCATCATCAGACCGAAGTCGTTTCCCAAGAATAAACGGAGCCGGGGAAATCAAATGGTGTTGTAGTGGCTTATGATCAAGTGGAGCTGCAACAGATGAGTTCATTGAGGACGAGGAGTTGCTGCGTACTGAAACTGAAACAGTTGAGAAACTAGCTGGTATTGTACCAGTACCAGTAGCTGCAATAATAGAAGGCTCAGCTTGTCGAAGTAACCATTCAATAGTTTGTCCATCTGATTTATGACCAAGTTCACGTGTAAGTTGAAAGACTCTTGCAGCACATACAATTGGCATCCTTATTCTCCTTCCACGTCCATCAACTTTGCTATGTCTGTCTTTAACTGGTGGCTTTTTCACTGTTAAAACACCATTAGTAGTACTTTGTTGTTGTTGTTGATTAATTATAGGTCCGTTACCTTCAGTTGAAGTCGACATAGAATAGTAACAAAGTGATATGTATTCAGTTACAACTAAGTTGAACAAAAGAATGAATTGAGGGGTAGGATAAGAGTACAACAATGGAAGAAAGGAGGAGGGGGTAGTGGGGGAAGGGGTACTAATGATTGAGAAGCAGGAGCTGGTGGAGACAGAAGGAGGGGCACATGGGTGGTGGGGACAAACTACTACAGACACATACATACATATTCACAGCTCATCTAAGTACTATCATCCTTTCACGCGCTTTACTGTTGTCTGGTTTGTTATCAACACCTCTGTTTAACTTGCTTCTTTTACCGTTTTCGAAAGATCGTACTGTTACTATAGAACAATACAATCAAACCTCATTATAACAGCCTTCGTTATAACAGCATTTCAGTATAACGGCTTAATTTTTTTCAGAACTAATTTTTCATGTTATATTTTACCTCTCTATAACAGCATTCTACCTATAACAGCAATGGCGTTCACCATAGCGGTACACTCTTTGTAAAATTACCTCTCTATAACAGTCATACTCAAATATTATGTAATTATTTGTTGAGGATGTTTTTAGTATGTCATCACTCATAGACCAAATTCCATCTCATAACACCAATCAAACAATGAATGCTACCATTTATATGAAGTTTGATGCAATACTTTCAATCCTTGAAACTTACACTAATGAAGAGATTATTGCACAAGTCAATGGAATGAAAGAACAAAAGACAGCGGAGGCAGAAGGTGACAACGAAAGTGCTGATGAAGAGCCTCAACCTACTGCTACTTGGGCTAAGACAGAAGAGTCAACTGTTAAGCTCTTAGACAGCCTTCAAAGAAAAGCTATTGAATACCCTTTTGCTGATAGTTTGAACAAAAACTTTTGCCAATTCAAGGTTATATTTCACTAAGAGACTTCAATGTATGAAACAACCTACTATTGTAGAATTCTTACGTCAAACATGATTTATTTAAATTTTTAATTAATTTCAATGCATATGTTCCTTAAATTTTTATAGTTTTTTGGTATGATATAACTAGTTGTAGATTTATTAATAATTTAATAACCATTACATTTTTAATTTAATGAAATATGAATATCTATTGAGATTTTAAAATTAACATGTATTACTTTTCTATTATAACAGCTAAATGAGATCTAAATGTCAAACACCAGTATACATATATAACAGCACCTCACTATAGCAGCCATGAAAGTTCCAGACAAACGTTGTCACTATAGCGAGGTTTGACTGTATTTGTTTTGATTGTTACTTAAAATTTTATTGTATCTTATTGTTAATTCGTAATTATATAATGATAAAAAACTCTCATTTTATATATCGATTGATTTGATGTGATAGCGTTGTTGCCTTATATTAATTCTCTCTTAATATTTCCTTTAATATTCTCATATAATTATTTACCCTACTTTTTCTTATATACTAGTAACTCTACCTTGTAATCTAAATTTTTTGGTAATATATAAATTCATTCTTTATATTGTTAGTGTGTTGTATCATGATACGACGCAAAAAAGAAAAACTATATATTCAAATGTTGAACTCATCGAAGCAATACAATACAGTACAATACATAGGATAATACATTATGAAACGATATAAATAATTAGGACTCGGTCAGACTACGTGCATAACATCCCTAAGGTTCACAGGATTATTCTCCGAGACTGTGTCTTTAAGTATTGTGAATGATAGGTAGGCCTAATGCTCAACATTCTGGACTAGTCTAATTTCTATGCAAATTATGTGTCTAACTTACCTAATTATCGCTGTAGACCCAAATTTTTTTATAAAATGAATTATAGAAATTTTACTTATCTATAGAAAATGTGAAGCTTGAGAGCAATTTAATTAACGAGACATTTTATTGCATATTACATTATTGAAAACATCATGATGGAGAATATAATTGAACATTTCTTTTGAAAATAAATAGGTTTCTTTGTCTCTCAAAAATTAACGACTTTGATTTCTATTTGAAAGCAATTATATATTTACTTATGAAAAAAGTAATATTTTGAATTATAGTAGTAATGACAATGTTGTATTGTTTGAAAACAAAATTTTAATAGATGTGAGCTTTAATTGCAAAGAACTTCACCATGTGGCCTTACAAATGTTTGATGTTGCCTTTTTGTCTCCACTTAAAAATATTTTAGCAACATGATCTCCATATCATCTGGATGCAACACTTCAAGTTATGAATTGACAAGTATTGTCTCTTCAGAAAATATCAAAGGGCAAGTGTATCCTGCCAGATTGAAGGCGCAAGTGCTCCCCAGGAAACACTTGAAGTTATCTGGAAGAATGTAGGAAGAGATTAAAGGGCAAGTGTTGCTTATGCAAGAGAGGGGTCAAAGTCAAGTGCTACCAAGTGGCATCACTTATGAAAAATGGAGGGCGGGATGCGGGCGTTATTATCGATTTTGTAGGATTGTCCGAAATTTATTCATTAAACTTAGCGTAGATCATTCTTGCAAAGCACTGTTAAAAGGGTCAAAAAGGCAAACTACTGCCTATGTTGTCCTAGTTTTTCAATTTACCCCTTTAATTGTTCGATTTCCACTTTTTAATAATTTTAAAAGGATTATAGAGTATTTATTTTTTATATAAAAGCATGAGATTTTTTGCTTACAATGAGCTTCTTTAATCCTTTTAGTTTTCTTAAACTTTTTAAGTATTCTCCAATCTCCATATTATCCCTTTGTTTTATTGTTATTCTATTAATTATCATTAAAAAAAAAATCCATAAAACTTACGCCCTATATATTTAGGCTTGCGTCTCGACCGTATTAAGTAAAACGTTCAACTTAGATCCCACCTCTTATAACACTATTGAAGAGTAAATATTGGGGAAATTATGTTGCATGAACAATGTTAAATCAATTTAACAACACCAGATGAACATCAATAATTTTTTTCTCAAATTCTAAATACATTTTCTTAAATATGGCTATATAAACAAATAGAATTTTTTATCTTATGTTCTAGCCAAGACTTATTTTTTACATGGTGATATTTCAACCCTTTTATTAAGAGATAAGTGATATACATGCCTTAATTTAAGGAATTAGAATCAGCTGTTATTTTAAGTCATTAAAAGTCAAATACTTTTCAAATTGCGTTCTCTTCCATTTCTCTGGATTCTATCATTCTCTTGCACGATTTATATTCTTTATTGACTCCATTCACTGCATATTAATTATTTATCACAGTTTCTTACCATCTTATTAGTTTGTTTAGGATGAGAGCTAAATCAACATCTAGTTTGATATTGAGAGATGAAGACGATGATTTTGAGGACTTTACTTCCATTTATGGTAATAAATTTTCCCGAGCAAAAGATAAGAAAAAGATAATTATGTAGGTATAGATCATATAATTTTTATTCATTAATAGTTAACAATGTTATGTATGTATTATTTACTATATTTTTAGCATACACTATTCACTATTTATTCATCAAGTATGCACTTGGTAAGCATACATTATTCACTATGCATTTATTATGTATGCGCTTGGTATGCATACATTATTCACTATATATTCATGATGTATGCATAGATTATTTACTTGGTATGCATACATTATAGTTATCTAACAATATTCATTTGTATGCACTTAGGATGCACCTGGTATGCGTATGCTGTTGGTATGCATTTTGTATGTACTCCATTAGTGTTTCTATCAAGATTAACATTTGTAGAGAAAAAAATGAAGTAAGCATAAATAAGGGAACATACGTTTCTCACCTTCAAATCCTATATTAAACAAAAATATTGGGTAACAAAAATATTGGGTGGTTGTTAGGATGTACTTACCATTTTAACCGACAGATCAGTATCCCGCTATTAAAATCCTATATTTTAGGTGACAAGCTCTTATCTTCATTTCTTAGTTTTCTTTAAAAAAAATTTAAAAAAAAGTTGGCTAGAATTTGATAAATCTAACAATATGAAATATGCAATTTTAGCCTGATTTGGCTAGAATTTGAGAGATGGTTTTGCACAATAAAGCTGATTTCATGTTTGCATTGAGTCTTTGTCCGTGCTTTTGTAATTTGTGCTTAAATGGCATCCCAGCATGAGTTTCGATCCTAGATTGGCAAGATTTTTCCTTCGCTACAAGCCATTTACAATCTTCCCAGTGCCATATTTACAAGTTATATGCTAATGGGACATAACTATTCGTTCAAATTGTTCATAAAGTTACGTTGAAGTTTACAGATTTTAACGGGTCGTCAAATATTATATGTGTTGTTTAGTTATTTACAAGTTTTGTCGGAATATTAAGACTTTGTACAATTTTCTTCAAAGTATCTTGTTGAATTGTTCGCATATCTTATCAGGTTGGCAAAGACATATTGAAGGGTTAAAGCATTCAAAAATTTATCGGATTGCAATACTTTGTGCTATCTTTATTCCTGCATCTTATTACATTGTTAACAAGTCACGACAGACGGGTAAGATTGTCCGTATAGTTCAATTGGGCAGTCTTTATATTTGTAATTTCAATTTCAATCAAACCACCTGTTGAACCCAAAAAAAAAAAAAATACCCTTTCTTTAAGAAAAGATAAGTTTCAGGTATAATGTTCAACAATATGGGACTCCAAAGGGCTTCTTTTGGAGTCGCCACCTAATTTAGGAGAATTAGGAACCAATTAATTAAATAATGCGTGCAAGTACTCCGTTTTAAGGAAGTGGTCTATTTCAGAGATTCTAAGTAAGAGGTTCAATTATTTTCGAAAGAAGGTTTCAATTTGAAAGCACTTTCGAAAATCCGTAAAATTACGGTTAATCCTTCGGTTTTCACAAAATAACTCAAAATGCAATTTTCAAAAATTAATCTAAAAGTCTTAAAATTGATGCCAAAATTCTAAAATTACATTAAATTATGCTTTAAAGGGATAAGGATTTAAATGAACTTAGACTTGAAGAAGTTGCAATTTTTTGCTAGCATAGAAAATCTAATTAATTGGAAAGAAGTTGCATTTTATTGAATTTTGTTAGAAAATCTAATTAATTGGAAAGAAGTTGCAATTTATTGAATTTTAAAATCAAGTTATTTACTTAATCATTTTCGGATTCAATTGCACGCGCTATTTAACTAAAAGGTTCACAATTCATAAATAAGATGGAGATTCTAAAGAAATAAACTATTCACAAAATAACTCAATAACTGACTAATCATTCATTCATAAACAATCAAACAAATTATTCAATAACAATTAATTATCTACGGGGAATTCCTAAAGACATGCAATTTCTAAGGATGGGAAAGAGGAGGTTTAGAAGAAGAACCCGAAAATTGGCAAACTCGCGGGAGCCTTGAATTTATTTTTTATACATTATGCCCATGAGTCTAAACATCACATGACTCAACAAAGCACTTTTTTTTTGAAATTTTCCTAGATCTTCGCTTTCTTGAAAGCTTGAGCCCCGACTTGAACCCAAACGGCTTCCAATGCAATGCAAGCAATCCCCAATTGAGTTTTACCAACTCGATCCCGTGGAGTTCATGCCAAAATATACCTCGCAAAACAAACAAATAAAATCGGCTTAGTACGATAATAAGGTGTAATAATTAATAAAATAAAATAACAAAATAATAAAGTAATAATAATAATAATAATAATAATAAAAATAGATATATAATAAAAATAAAATATATAATAATAATAGAATATAATAATAATAATAATAATAAAATATATAATAATAATAATAATAATAGTAATAATAATAATAGTAATAATAATAATAGTAACGGGGTTGTTTTGCAAAATTTAGGCTCAGATTCGTATGGCGCGTCATGTAGAGGCTTGGGGTGTTGGTACGGTTGCAAACACGGAGCCCGGGCTGTGTTGCCATCCAAGTACCAAACCCACCACTCTATTCGGCTTGCTTTGCATTAATTTCATACTCTCATCATCGCCTTTTGCTTTAGGGACACGGGAACGGGACGGATCAAGTGTAGTATCGTGTTCAAAATCCGTCAATTCATTATCCGTCAATTCCTTGTGTAGGCCTCAATACGTGTATACGTATTTTTTCATCGGCCCTATAGCATCGTGTTCATATCAGTCCATATACCTCAACACTATGTAATTTTCATAGGCTTTTGGTATAGTATCTGTTCAAAGGATACAAGACAGTCCTCTAAAATTTCCAAAACCAACACCAGCTTATCAAAGTAAACTGGTCAACATCCGTTTACCAAAGTAAACGAGTCAACCGTATACCATTGACAATGTGTATGAACCAGAATCCATGGGAATGCAATAAGCTAAACGGGTCAAGGGAATAACCCAGAAAACAGATCAGCCATAAAGCAAATCAAAACCAGCGATAAACACGCTGCAACAGTAGCAGAACGAAAAGGACATCGCCGGTTATAATTCCGGCCAGTTCCGGCAACGATTTGAACGGTATCAGCAAAGTGGAAATGCCAACAAAATACCCAGTAGCAGCGAATTGGATTCGCAAATCAACAAGAACAGGGATGTAACTTTACCGATCAAGTCACAACATAAACAGTCAAGACATTGCCACCAACGTAGGAGGAAGAAAGGAGCAACACCACTTTGTTTAGTAGCGTCACTTCTACTCCGACCCCCTTTCAATGCAAGCAACGGATTACAAGATTAGGTGACAAAGAACAGTCTCCACAATGGCTCCTTTACCATTCCCCAAACCAGATCCCATTTTTGATTTGCGATTACCCTATACCCTCTCTGTTCTGTTATCAATTCTCACTGGTGGGTCAATGAAAATGGTGGGTATGCGCTTGTATGTGGTAGAGGAGGAGGGTGTTAATGGAAGGGTGTGGTTTGTTGGTGAGGAGCCGCGGCTGGCTTCAAAGAAGTGTGTCTGTGAGGGTGTGTCAATCTGTCTGTGGGAGAGATGAGGGATGGGTTTTGGGTGAGGGTGAGGGAGAGGGAGAGGGTTGTTGCCGCGGCTGATGTAGATGTGTGTGTGTGAGTGTGAACTGAGTATCGTGTGTCGATGGGGATGGTGAGGAGAGGAGGAAGGCGGAGGTATGGTTAGGGCCACTGGTTTTGTGTAAAGGAGATGATGGGAATGGGAATGTTGGTGTTTGGATATTTTCTGGTGATAAAAGATTGGAGGAAGAAGACGAGTTGGTTCCTGTCTATTTTCGTGTGTTTTAAGAAAACCAAAGGGAAAAATGGGGTTGAAGAGAGTGATGTCAGGTGCCGCGGCTGGTCTTTTGGGGTTTTTTAGTGAGGATGATGAGTGATGGTTCTCTTTTTTTTTTTTTGTAGTAGATCTGATTTTTTGTAATGATAATGGTGGGGAAGATCATAGGGCTAGATCTGAATTTTAGTTGATGTAGTGAAGATGATGAATAGTGTTTTAGGGTTTAAGGATATATATATGGTGAGGGGTAGGGTTTTAGAATAAGGGTGGAGAAGGAAAAATGGGTATGGGCTGAGATGTGAAATGAGGGATGTATAGTGTCTATAAGGCTTTGCGGAAACAGGTCATGATTTAATTTTAAGAACGATTTTATTCCTTTCCCTTTTAATTAAACTAATTAAACGCCATTATTACATGAATAAGCGGGCCTTAGGGTAAACAATGCAATTTGACATTTTCTTCCAAAATCTCATTAATTCACTTTAAAAGGATTTTAAATAATTAAAACTTTTTATTTTAATAACTGATTTTATTTAAATAATTTAGATATTAACTAAAATCCGGGACAAAATTGGGTGTCAACACCACCCATAATTTGTTAATAATTTTAAATTTGAAACAAAGCCTACAAACACCGACACAAATAATTTTGAAATTATTCACGTAAATCACTAAAAATCCATTTTTAAACTAAAGATAAGCAAAAATAATCAATACTTAAATGATTTTAACAACAGTCAACCACCAATTTTAAGTTTTCACCCACAAACATGAATTTCAACCTTCCAAAATTGAAGAACTATCTCTAATTTTGATTGCATGATAAGATTATACTCCTTTAATATGTTTAACCTTTTCTGATGGATCTGTTAATTAAGATTTTATCATTTTTTTTTATCTAGTATGAAAGAGGAGGATGAAGGAGATTGAAGTTCTGCCAGATTTTTCCAAACAAGTCTAAATTTTGCGAACTTTTAAGAACGGGAACAAAGATTAAACACCAACTCTTCAAAGGGCCATGCCGTTAAGTTATATGAAACTTTTCACTAGCGTTGTAGCTTGTGAAGTTTTCTTTTCTTTTTTTTTTAAAAAAAAAATAATTAAATTCAACCACTTCATTACAATTAAGTGTGTTGTAAGTTGAAATATATGGTGAGGTGTGAAGTGTATATTTAATTCTTCATTCTATATAGAACTTATTTGCACCCACATTTAAATAACATCAGGCTCCAAAATAGTTGCTGAATTGACAAATTCATGACTGACGAATCCTCCACTGACAGTCTGACCTTAAGAAATGTATTAAGATACTTAAAATACTGTTAAATATGCATAAAATATCAAAAGTGTCATTTGCATCAGAATTTTTTTTCGAAAGACTTGCAATAGCTTATGTCAGTTGGAAAAAAATATAAAAAGAATAGTATAGTTTTAAATTTAAAAAATGTTAGTATAATATATTTGAAACAGTTTAAGCAAACTCCCAAAAATAATTAACATACGTGGCACTAGATGAATTTAATTTTATTACTATTATTATACTGCTATAGTCCTATTAGTTTAGATGACGAGTGGTCGTAATCTATCTCAATAAGGAAAATAGGGGGAATTTAAGCTTTAAAGGCTGTCAGAATGGGTCCATTCTAATCCGTACCATGGGCCAAAACGCAATAGACTCCAGAGAGGGGGAAAAAAGTAGTATTAAGTTGAATTCTATGTTACAATTTCTTACTCATTTATTTGAAGTTAAAATTGGTCCCCTCATTTCTCTAATTACTTATGCAGGTCATTAGCGGGTCCCACAAAGGTGTTCCAGGGGTGGTGGGGGCCGTTTGGAGTTACCCCACCTAGTTATGTTTCTTGATCAATAATTGGTTTTGTTGTGGCTTGAGTTTTAAATGACTGGACTAGTGTGGCATTCTACAACTTCTCTTTTTAACCAAAGTGGACAATAAAATGTTGCATGTGTTCCAACAGGGTTTCTATTGTTTTACCAAAACCAAATAAGCTTTGAACGTGACACTCATTATGTGGCGAAATGGTTAAAAAAAAAAAAAAGTTTCATATCAATCTCCATTCCTCCATAATTTTTGGAGTAACCTTTGGTACTCTAAGAATATACTTAGTAGTATACTGTAGTAGTTTTACACCTTAATTTTACATCGTAGATCTACATCCCCTTGTAGAGTTTACACAATGTATAATGTTACTGTATTTCATACAAACAATTAAAATATAAACTTATGTTTTGTCGAACATAACACATTTTTGTTTACGTAGTTGTATCTTCAATATGCCTGTTCCTGAGCAAAGTCTGAATCTGTTTTTATTGATCAAGAATGTATTTTCTTTTTTTACTAAAGGCGCAAGATTTGAACCAAAGAATTGATTTCTATCAGTATATTACATTAAATAGTGTGATCACATTATTCAAAAGTAAAAAATATTCAAAGTATGCTTTACTTAAATATATTGAGTACTTTAGTAATTGTAATATAGTATGTCTTGCTACATAACAAGCACTAAAATTTTCCAACACATTTATTGGTTGATAACACATGGATAGAGAGATTTCGTTGTGGTTACATTGTCAACATCACCAATTTCAAATGGATAAGGATCATTAAGAAGGGAATCATTATGGATAATAAACCATAATCCACCAGTAATGATTCTCTTCTGTTTTATACCGTCTACCTTTATATACCCATTTATTTGGACTACGTACTTCAATCGAGAACTAATTAAAAAAAAAAAAAACAGATTTTAGCAATTACCACATTAAATTTAGAATAAAATATCTAATCGAGCGTTTGATGTAGATCTACAACATGGTGGAAGTGCCTCCCAGCCAAACTAATGGAGTTTCAATTGTTTTTTTTTTTTTATTTTTTAAACGCAATAGTTAGTTGTTCCAACTATGAATTTTTCCTTCTCAGGGCCTAATTTTAAGAAAAATTTGGTTGGAACTCAATTATTTTAGCAAATAAAAAAATTTAGAATTCCGGCCAAATGTTCTATAAATGTGAAAAATAGATGTTCCAAAATTTGGTGAGTTTAAAAAGAAAAGAAAATCTAAAAGGTGCTATATGGACCAAAAAGTTCATGTGTCATCCGTTTGAATTGATATCATTCCAGGAGTGTTTACGGTTTGATTAAAATTAATTAAAATCAAAAATCGAATTTAAAAAATAAATAAATAACTTGGTTTGGTTTGATTTGATTTTGATTTTTAAGAAACCGACAATATTTAGTTTGGTTTGATTTTACTTAATAATAATCAAAAAATAACCAAACCAAACCAAACCGAGATATTATATACACCATTTTTGTAATTATATATATCTAGTATAATACTTTTTATAAATAATTTTTGTTATTTTTACAGATTTTTTCGTCTATTGCTTATACCAAACAGAGAGTACTTTTTCTTGAATCATTATCTAGTCTAACAGCTTCAAACACAATTTTTTAACGGAAACTAATTAGGTGTTGTGGCTAAAAGAATTGAGAAGTCATTTGTTTCTTGAAAAAATTGTTCATAGAAACCAGCATATTTTGTGAAAGAATTAGGTTAAATTTGTAGCTTCATACATATTCCTCTCTTTACGTAAGATGTTTATTATCTTCATTATTTTATTTGCCCTAAAAAATCAATAAACTGAACCAACCCGACAATAATCAAATCAATAAACATAAATTTTATTTGGTTATGACAAATTAAAAATCAATTAAACTGATTTGGTAGTGATTTTAATTAAAAAATCAACCAAATCGAACCGTAAACATCCATAGTTTACAGGGTAAGTGAAATTTTCCAAGTTCAAGAGGCAATGTAGAGTTTTGGAATGAAAATAGTTAACGTATGCACCAAATAAATGATGATGTATTTAGGGGGTCCTGAGGTTTCCTTCCTAAATACTACTATAATCCATTCATAATGAATTGAATTTTGTACTTCTTAAGTTTTATGTCGATTCATTTCAATTCTTCAGGGTATATTTTCACATAGTCTATTGATTTGGGTTAGAAATGCATAAATAAGAACAAGCTAGAAAGAACATCTAAATTTGTCACTTACTAATATGTTCAGGTTAAAGATCCTTATTCCTAACCAATACTCTCGCTTGTTAAGCGACAAATGAATTGAGTGAATATATATCTTTTTCATATTATTTATCCTGTAAAATTTCTGTATACTCTTAGAAATATGTTTAACAGTCTCACTAAATTAACATTCAACTTATTAGAACAGTGAATTGTTTCAAAATATCAAACACATTTATTAAAAAAATATACTGTTTATCAAAATGACTAATACTATTTGACGCAAATTGTTGAGTAATTACTCATAATTAAATACTCCTTTGTCCTGTATTATGGTTTTAACTCTTTTCACACCTATTAAGGAAAAATAATAAATATAAGTTTACCCTTCTTATATATTCTTTGAGGATTAATAATATTTAAATTTTAAAAGAACTACTTCTACTTTAGATAAAAAAAAGTATAGTTGAAAACAATTTTAACAAATTTATCTTAATTTTTAAAATATTAAATATTTTAGATTTTGATAATTAAAAAAAAAAAAAACAAGCTCCCATATAACCTCCATCGCTCCATGTGAAAAGCACAATGTAAATGAAC
This sequence comes from Petunia x hybrida, assembly GCA_037355625.1. Lineage (NCBI taxonomy): Eukaryota > Viridiplantae > Streptophyta > Magnoliopsida > Solanales > Solanaceae > Petunia > Petunia x hybrida. The sequence continues at coordinate 8,159,462 of JBBBVM010000035.1, forward strand.
ACACGTTTTGGTCCCAGCTTGCAGCATAAAATAAAAGCAACTTCACAGAAAGAGTAAAGAAGGTTAAAGTCTTAAAGATATGGTTACTCCAATTCCATTGTCTGTTCCCCGTTTCTAAGACATACAATTATAAATATCATTCTATTGTTTTCCTAAACAGGTAAAGGAAGAAAATAATTTTAGAGGGGGCCTAATTATAAGCCTCCATTTTGGTTGTTTGATTCTTTTCAAGAATAAATGTTTTCATGTGCAATTGCGTTCACTATTTGTAAACTAGACTACTCTAAACTAAGAAGTTTATTTTGTTTACTTAAAGAAGCTTTTGGGCATTATAATTTTAAACTAGTTTTAAATTACAATTGGGAAATAACACCAAACACAATATTTAAATAAAAATTTAAATCAGTAACTGTCTTACAAGTTGAGGTTTTCCAAGTGAATATTCATGGTGTATGTTATCTCATTTAAACGTTTTTCATACCATATACAATAAAAGAAAAAGCCTAAGAAAATTTCTTTGATTCTTTTTTTTTTGGGGCCAGGGGTGGACCTAGTACCTAAATGGCGGGTGCACCGGCACCCGTTGACGTCAGTGAAAATTCTATACATATAGTTATAATATCTCAAAAATCAGATACGTATAGTCTGTGACACCTTCAATTAATTGACATATCTATGTTACATTTAGTGGTGCCCTCGACATCTTCAAATTTTGGGTACACCTATGTTTTTAGACCCTAACACCAGAATGAAATTGAAAGTGCTGAACCAACTCAGCCAATAGGCAGTTCATAAATTTTTCTTTTATAATATTTCAATTAAAACGGCATACCATCATATAAGAAAATTAAGTTGGGACTTTGGAAGTAATTTTTGTTAAGAAATTAACAAAGATTAATTAGGTGAATCGTGAAAACACGCGCTTTGGAGAGCACGTAGAGTAGGGTTTGCTCAAATTTGTTTTAATGCACTCAGTAGTCAGTGTACAGTACTCAGAGGTGACTCATGTAATACAATGTTCCGAAAAAAGACATAACTTACATCAAATTTACGTAATTTACCATTTTCAGACTCACACGGACACATTGCTTATACGGTTAGTCGGTTACAAGTAAAAACAGGAAAATATACGTAGAGCACGTGCACACCACTAGATTTTACAGGTTAATGACGTCATAATTCTCTTTATGTCATCAATCTCCAACGATTAAGAGAAAAAGGAAAAAAGAAAGAACAGAAAAATACTGCTCTTGGTTACAGGAGCTTACATACAGGTGATGTTTGGATATAAAATATTTATAGTTACACAATTAAGTTATGACAAGTTTAAAGTTATAAGTTAAATGATATGATTTGCTAAGCCAAAAGTTTATTAAATCTTAGTTTCATTAAAATCTTACTTTCTTGAATCTTGAATAAAGGAAGAGAGACTCGAGTACTTTTAAGAGTAAGGGTACACAATTTGTCCTTTAACTTTGTTAAATGGAGCAACTTTGCCCTTAATTAGTAGTGGTGATCATATTTATTATTATCATTATAGTACGTGAAATAGATTTCTCCTTGTTGACTAACTGTAAAAGTCTTTCAATATATGGGCATTTTACAATAGCGGAGATTCAATTTAACTTTGAACCATGCAAAATAATCCAGATTTGTACATGAACTTTGCGTAAAGACTCGCATGTTATTTGCCTAGCAATTGTCCCTCATCTCTATAAATTGATGACCAACATAACAATCGATTCTCTGTTGGGTTTAGTGGAAGAATGTGAATGGAAAATGGGTGAAAGGTGAAAGGTGAAAAGGTTCCCTTTTGTAGGGAAATGCACTTTCTCCCACATTGGTAGAGGAAAAGGATTTTGTTGGATTTAAATAGAGATTTACTTCTCTTAGCTCTTAAAGGTTGAGAAGAAGGGAAGCCTCGTGCCGTCGTCGTCGCTCGCTCGCCTCGGCTTCGGTCAATTGACCAACAAAACTAATATTTTATCCGTTTGTGTAACGGGCAGCTGAAGTGAGTTCAGTAACCGGGCAGCTGAAGCAACATAATGTCGGTCATTAGTGGTAGAATTAATTCCTCCACATTAAAGTCAGTCATTATTGGTAGATTAATTGCTCCACATTAAAGTCAGTCATTAGTGGACAATTAAGTCTCCACGTTTTCTCATTAATTACCAGGTGTGTTTCTTCACCGCCCTTGGACAATTAAGTCTCCACGTTTTCTCATTAATTACCAGGTGTGTCTCTTCACCGCCCTTCTCATTAATTACCAGGTGTGTCTCTTCACCGCCCTTGGATGTCTATATAAACTGATCATTTGTCAGTCCTTGATCAAGACAGACAACATAGAACACAGTCTGAGATAGAGACTCCATAGAGACTCAAACTCGGACTGATAGAGACGTAACTTCGGGCAGAGGATAGAATTTGCTCCGTTCCTTTGTGTTCGCCGTGTTCTAACCGTTTGAAGTACCGCTACGGTAGAACTGTTATCCCGTTCCATCCTGGGAGGAATTAACCCGTGAACCTTGGGCATCGTGAGGGGGTTAGATTTCTTAAGGAGACACAAGTAACTTGTGGGCTCGGGATTGTCCTATTACTAACAGATTATTTATTGCAGGTTTTTGTATCTCCTAATTTATTTCAAGTGCAGGAACAACAAGCTTAAGAAATCTAATGATATTTATTTTCTGCGCTTAAATAAATATTGATTAAGGAGACGGTTCGAGGAGACTAAAATCTTTATGGTTTTCTACTCCTGTACTGCATAATAATCTGCTCGGGGAGACTAAAATCTTTGTGGTTTTCTACTCCTGTGCTGCTTATTACTCTGCTCGTGGGGATTAAAACCTTTGTGGTTTTTCTACTCCTAATTACTGTGAAATAATCTGTTTGTGGAGACTAAAAATCTTCGTGGTTTTTTCTACTCCAATTGTTTAAACAGTTTATTGATTTTGTTTCTGCTCGTGTCATTTTGCAGAGATGACAAACGGAGTGGATACAATTGTCCCTGTTGGGAGTGCTAATGCTACCACAGTTTCTGGTACTGCTGGACCTAGCCATGCTGCTGCAACGGTTATGCCACCTGCAGAAAAGCCGGGGAAGTTTTCGGGTGTGGACTTTAAGAGATGGCAGCAAAAGATGTTCTTTTATCTGACCACCTTAAGCCTGCAAAGGTTTATTAAGGAGGATGCTCCAGTCTTGACTGATGAAATACCTGAAAACGAACGCTTCCTCGTGATTGAGGCTTGGACTCATTCTGACTTCCTATGCAAGAATTATATTCTTAGTGGCTTGGAAGATGACTTGTACAACGTTTATAGTAACGTTGAAACGTCTAAGAAACTGTGGAATGCGTTGGAAAAGAAGTATAAGACTGAAGATGCTGGACTGAAGAAATTTGTGGCTGCCAAATTTCTAGATTATAAAATAGTGGACAACAAATCTGTTGTGTCCCAAGTCCAAGAACTTCAAGTCATTATACATGATCTCCTTGCGGAAGGTTTGGAGGTCAACGAGGCGTTTCAAGTTGCAGCCATGATTGAAAAGTTACCTCCTTCGTGGAAGGACTTTACAAATTACTTGAAACATAAGCGCAAGGAGATGACCCTTGAAGATTTGATTGTTCGTTTAAGAATTGAAGAGGACAACAAATCAGCTGAAAAGAAGGCTCGTGGAAATGCTACAATAGCGGGAGCAAATATTGTTGAGCATAATCCAAATAAGAGGAAGAAGCCTTCTGGAGGGAAGACCAACCCTACCAAGAAAAAGTTAAAGGAAAATTGCTACAATTGTGGCAAGAGTGGACATAAGTCCGTAGACTGTCGTACTGCAAAGAAGGACAGGAAAAATGGAAAAGGTCAAGCAAACATGGTTGAAGACAATAAATTGTCTCAAGGAGTGCAAGACATTGATCTGTGCGCAATGATTTCTGAATGCAACTTAGTTGGAAATCCTAAGGAGTGGTGGATTGATTCAGGAGCCACCCGCCATGTTTGTGCTGTGAAGGAAGCCTTTGCTTCATATGCTCCCGCTGGACCTGATGAGGCGCTCTCTATGGGCAATTCTGCAATGGCGAAAATTGAGGGATATGGAAAGATATACCTCAAGATGACGTCTGGCAAGGTTGTGACTCTGACCAATGTTCTTCACGTTCCTGAAATAAGGAAGAACTTGGTGTCAACTGCACTTCTCGTTAAGAACGGGTTTAAGTGTGTGTTTGTCTCTGACAAAGTTGTAATAACTAAGAATGAGCTGTATATAGGAAAAGGTTACCTGACTGAGGGCCTTTTTAAACTCAATGTAATGGTCATTGACAATATGAATAAAACTGCAGCTTCTTGTTATTTACTTGAGTCAAATAATTTGTGGCATTCTCGTTTGGGACATGTCAATTATAAAACCTTGCGGAAAATGATCAATTTGGAAGTATTGCCTAAATTTGATTGCGAAAAGTCAAAATGTCAAATATGTATTGATTCTAAATATACGAAACACCCTTACAAGTCAATTGAAAGGGATTCGGAACCATTAGATTTAATTCATACGGACATTTGTGACATGAAGTCAATACCATCTCGCGGTGGAAAGAAGTGTTTCATAACTTTTATTGACGATAGCACTCGTTACTGCTATGTTTATTTACTTAGTAGTAAAGATGAGGCAATTGACGCATTCAAGCAATACAAAAATGAAGTTGAAACGCAACTTACCAAAAAGATCAAAATGATAAGAAGTGATAGGGGTGGAGAATATGAATCTCCTTTTGAACAAGTGTGTTTGGAATATGGCATTATTCATCAAACAACTGCCCCCTACACGCCTCAATCTAATGGGATTGCGGAAAGGAAAAATCGATCCTTAAAGGAGATGATGAATGCCTTGGTGATAAGTTCGGGTCTACCCCAGAACTTGTGGGGGGAAGCCTTATTCACGGCTAATCAAATACTCAATCGAGTTCCCCATAGCAAAACACTGTCCATTCCTTATGAAAAGTGGAAAGGAAGGAAGCCCAACTTGAATTACTTCAAAGTGTGGGGGTGTTTGGCTAAAGTGCAAGTCCCAAAACCCAAAAGGGTTAAGATTGGACCGAAAACAGTTGATTGTGTTTTCATTGGGTATGCTAGAAACAGTAAAGCATATCGGTTTCTGGTTCATAAATCAGAAAATCCCGGCATTCACGTTAATACGATGATGGAATCAGATAATGCTGAATTCTTTGGAACGATATATCCGTATAAGAAGGAATGTGAGTCAGTTGGTGAAAGATCCATACGACCTCAGGAAGGAAAGTCACCAAATGAGGAAGAACCAAGACGAAGCAAGCGTCAAAGAACTTCTACTTCATTTGGAGATGACTTTGTCACTTTTCTGTTGGAAAGTGAGCCTCGGACGTTTAAAGAAGCAATGTCTTCTTCAGACTCTCCATTTTGGAAAGAGGAAGTCAATAGTGAAATAGAATCTATTTTGAGCAACCATACTTGGGAGTTGGTTGATCTTCCTCCTGGAAATAAACCATTAGGTTCTAAGTGGATTTTCAAAAGGAAAATCAAAACTAATGGCACTATTGACAAGTACAAGGCAAGGCTTGTTGTTAAAGGGTATAGACAACAAGAAGGTCTTGACTACTTTGACACATACTCGCCTGTAACCAGAATAACATACATACGTATGTTAATAGCGTTAGCCGCTGTGTATGGTCTTGAAATCCATCAAATGGACGTTAAGACAGCATTCTTAAACGGGGATTTGGAGGAAGAAATTTACATGGAACAACCTGAAGGGTTCGTGGTTCCAGGTAAAGAAAAGATGGTGTGTAAACTTGTTAAGTCGCTTTATGGACTAAAACAAGCACCTAAACAATGGCATGCGAAATTTGATCATACAATATTGTCAAATGGCTTTAAAATTAACGAGTGTGACAAATGTGTCTACATTAAGAACACTCCTAATTTTATAGTCATTGTTTGCTTATATGTGGACGACATGTTGATAATGAGCAATGACATTGTCAATATCAATGCTACAAAGCGCATGCTGACTAGCAAATTTGATATGAAAGACTTAGGAGTTGCGGACTTAATTCTGGGTGTTAAGATCCATAGAACTCCTCAAGGTCTGGCGTTGTCTCAAACTCACTACATCAATAGTGTTCTTGAAAAATTTAAATATTTGGATTTTAAAGTTTCAAAGACTTCTATTGATGTAAACCTTGCTCTTAAGAAGAACAAAGGTCAAAGCACGTCGCAACGGGATTATGCACGTGTTTTGGGAAGTTTGATGTACGTCATGAATTGTACTCGACCAGATATAGCTTGTGCTATAAGTAAACTAAGTCGATACACGAGTAATCCCAATCAGACCCATTGGATGGCAATGAAACGTGTTTTGGGGTATTTAAAATACACTCAAGACTTTGCATTGCATTATAACAAGTATCCTGCAGTCATTGAAGGATATTGTGATGCCAATTGGATCACCGGTACAACTGATTCTAAGTCCACAAGTGGATATATTTTCGCACTTGGTGGAGGAGCGGTTTCTTGGAAATCGTCCAAGCAAACGTGTATTGCGCGCTCTACTATGGAAGCTGAATTCATAGCCTTAGATAAAGCCGGTGAAGAAGCTGAATGGCTTCGGAACTTCTTGGAAGACATTCCGTTCTGGCCTAAGCCGATGACACCAATTTGTATACATTGTGATAGTCAATCTGCTATAGGAAGAGCGAGGAATGTCATGTATAACGGTAAGAATCGTCACATACGACGAAGGCATAAAACCGTTAGGGACCTACTCTCTAGAGGAATTATCACCATTGACTACGTGAAGTTAAGGGATAATGTGGCGGATCCGCTTACAAAAGGCCTAACTAGAGAGGCAGTTGAGTGTTCATCGAAGGGAATGGGACTATGGCAAGGACAAGTCATCACAGCGGCAACTCTACCTAGGAGACTGGAGATCCCAAGAACTAGGTTCAAGGAGAATACAAAGTTGTGTATGACGGTCCAACATTGTCAATTAAATGTTTGGTCCATTCTCATGATGAGACAATGTTCAAGTACCAAGGATAAAATGCTAGAGGCATTTTTTAATGATTATCTAAGTTTGATATTGTGTTTATCAAACAGTGTATATCTATAGGATTACACGTTTAGAAATCACCTATGTAAGTGTGAAGTGTAAGCCGCTTCAAGGAGAATTATGTATGGCCAATCCTTTAAGCACTTATGAAACCAAGCGGTGTTCATGGCTGAAACGAACACAACAGTGAGAACCAAAGACGGTTAACGGGTTAAGGGTTAGTTGTGTGACTTACGTTGCCTAGGTATACACCAAAGCTCAACGGTTCAAAGATATCAAATCTACCAATTGACCGAGTATATCCGATGTATGTTCACTACGGAAAGTTCAAAGGGAAACCTACTTATCCAGATGCAACTAATTCTTTCTTGCAAATCACACAAGTCTGTCATGCATATGTCCATACAGCCATTCCCCATTCATGTGGGGGATTGTTGGGTTTAGTGGAAGAATGTGAATGGGAAATGGGTGAAAGGTGAAAAGGTTCCCTTTTGTAGGGAAATGCACTTTCTCCCACATTGGTAGAGGAAAAGGATTTTGTTGAGTTTAAATAGAGATTTACTTCTCTTAGCTCTTAAAGGGTTGAGAAGAAGGGAAGCCTCGCGCCGTCGTCGTCGCTCGCTCGTCTCGGCTTCGGCTTCGGCTTCGGCTTCGGCTTCGGATTCGGATTCGGTCAATTGATATGATTGATTGAATTAAATTTTTGGACCAACAAAACTAATATTTTATCCGTTTGTGTAACGGGCAGCTCCGTTTATGTAACGGGCAGCTGAAGTGAGTCAGCAACGGGCAGCTGAAGTGAGTTCAGTAACCGGGCAGCTGAAGCAACATCAGCAGAATAGTTCCTCCACGTTTTCCCTCCACGTCTTCTCATTAATGTCGGTCATTAGTGGTAGAATTAATTCCTCCACATTAAAGTCAGTCATTATTGGTAGATTAATTGCTCCACATTAAAGTCAGTCATTAGTGGACAATTAAGTCTCCCACGTTTTCTCATTAATTACCAGGTGTGTCTCTTCACCGCCCTTGGATGTCTATATAAACTGATCATTTGTCAGTCCTTGATCAAGAAAGACAACATAGAACACAGACATAGACTGAAGTTCTGAGATAGAGACTCCATAGAGAGTCAAACTCGGACTGATAGAGACGTAACCTCGGACAGAGGATACGAAACCTCAGGCAGAGGATAGAAACACTCGGGCAGAGAAAATCACTGACAGAAAGCATATCTCACTGCATCCCTTCCCTTCTGCATATTAAGTGAGTCGTGTGATTTGCTCCGTTCCTTTGTGTTTGCCATGTTCTAACTGTTTGAAGTGCCGCTACGGTAGAACTGTTATCCCGTTCCATCCTGGGAGGAATTAACCCGTGAACCTTGGGCATCGTGAGGGGGTTAGATTTCTTAAGGAGACACAAGTAACTTGTGGGCTCGGGATTGTCCTATTACTAACATATTATTTATTGCAGGTTTTTGTATCTTTTAATTTATTTCAAGTGCAGGAACAACATTCTCTCCACTCTTAAACACACCGTTTGAAAATTATTGTTACTTCACCACCACTTCACCCAACGATACTAACAAAAAGAAGAAAGAAAAAAGGTTCACATAAAATTCACTCCATTTATATGATCACTCTTAACATATTTATCTTTACAACTTTTTCAGTCACCTATACTTAACTTCTCTTAAAGATGTCTCCTAACTACTATGCCTTGCCTTTGACTGCCAAAACTATTGCAAATGATTTAGGACTGGAATATTGTGTACCCAATATTTTAAGCATTAGGACGTCGATGTGGAGCTCTGAGATTGTTTTTGGTGTTATGCGAATAATTGATGATGGAGTTGTATCGATCTGGGGCTCTGAGATTTTTGTTGGTGTTATGCGAACGATTGGTGATGAAGTTGTATTGATAGAGTGTTGGCAGAGGTGAAAATTCAACTTAAAAATACAATTTATCATGATGTAACTTCTACTTTATTGATTTGAGACTCAAGGATGGTAATTTGAGCATAGGGATAGTGACTTGGTGGTTAGAGATTAGAAGTGTTATAGAAGTCAACTTTTTTACCGCTAGAACAATGGCTATCGTTCAAAGTTCAGCGACAAATCAAGAACTATTTTGCAGAGTGAAAGGAAAATTTGAGCTATTTCCGTTGTAAAAATTATCCACGTGTCAAAGAGTGTTGTTTTTTTAGTAACAAACAAAAATTTAGCCCATTCTTGTAATGACAATAGTAGATTTGATCCTAACTATTAAACATATGACAAAGTTGTTTCATAACTATTAAACATATGACAAAGTTGTTTCATTTCGATAAACTCAATGACAACTTTGGATCTTTTTTATTTAGTAATAGATATAAAGGATTCATATTTTCTTATTTACACAAAGTTCCCCACTTCTCTTCTCCTTTCCTATTCCTTCCCTGCCTCGTCCTCCCCCTACCACCCCCAACTTCTATATACCTTAAATTCTGGTTTTAGGTTAAACAGTTGAATTTAAAATCATATGCCACAAATAATTCTTTATATTAAGATTTTAAGCTTAAATAATACTGATATAAACATGCTTAGATTAGTTAGATAGTAATCAAATGATAATGGGCGAATTACAAATAAAGAATGAATAAATAATGGTAGCAATTAAGGAGAAATGTAATCAAGAAGAGTATTTTTATTGAGATGACCGAAGTTAGCTCCAGTGTGGGCAACAAATTGGTCATTTTCAAGAACAATAGCAGCAGTTACAATGGTAATGATAGCGGTAAGCTTACAAATGGCAGTAAAATATTGTTTTAGCGTTTAGAATGGTTCTGGGATACAAATGAGAGGAAAGTGGACTATGTAATGAGTCCTAGATTAAGTAAGATGCCCACTTTCCCACGTGTCTCAATGATCAGATCATGCCATTGAGACATGATAAACTTGAGCCTAAGATCTGCAGAATCAGTTGAAGCGTGATGTCTATCCACTCGAGTATCCGTCTGATTTCATCTGAAGTCTTGAATGTCCGTCTTCCAATATGCAGAATCAGCTTTGTGCGGTGACCAATCATTCTGCCTTTGTGTCGTCTAAGAATTTGCTGTCTCCACATTTTCCTTCATCCATGCCTTATAACCGGACACCTAATAATAACATGTCCGGTCAAATTTTCACCAATACAACTTTTCCATCAAAACAACTCATGGATAAGGATGAAAGACGTTTCCCAGAACGTTTAAACATCTCTTGATGTTTGAAACGTCTTAAGAGATTGTTTAATCATTTAGAACATGAAAATATCTCTCTTGGATGTGAAATATATGAAGAGGTGTTAAACGATCTCTGGAAGATGTTACAAATATCCTGATATCTATTTAAACATATAGCAATAATTATTTTTTTAATTGCTTATAAATAAAATATCTATTCTTAAATTATTAAAAAAATGAACATTTAACGATAACTAATCACCACATTGGATTACATTACAAACTTTCCGCAGAACTTTTAACCAACCACTATATTAATTATGAAAAATTTTTTAAATAAGCAAAACGTTAGGTTAATTGTGTAAATTGATGCCAGATTAATTTTCCTAAGGAGGTGTTCTTTCTCTCTCTCGGCGCACGTTAATGAAGCTCAGCGCACGTTAGCAACAACGTCCAGCTGACCGGAAATCCATGGCTGGTGCCAAGAAAAGAGGGCGACCACCTAAGAATATAACAATAGCAACTGTAGGAAGCTCGGTAAGTGCTCAAATCTTAGCTCAAACTTCTGATGATGAAACAGCTAGGAGGATTATCACACCTCCGCCTATTAGCTTGGATATAAACATTGATGAAATTAATAACCCTAGCTCTGGAACTACTATTCACAATATGAAAAGAGATAAGGGTATACATACTGGTATAGGAGGGGATAATATGGGGAAAACTATATATCTAGGATTGGAGAACAATATAGCTGGCAATATGATGAATCGACCTAGTGGGAGCTCTTTAAAGCAATTAGTGTTCTCACCAGCTACAACACCTGCTCAATGTCTTAATACTGCTGAAACAAATGCTAAAGAAGAAGCTGATGTAGTGGGAGATAAGGAAGATGAGGTAAAACAGGAGACAATTCCTACTTGGGCAAGCCTGTTTGCTGGAAATAGGAAGGCTAGTAATGGTATGCCTTTGTCATATGTGGCCCCTATAATCTGCGATGGCATTACCAAGGTGCAATTAGAGCATCAAGAGATTGATCAGGAAGTAGAGAAATGGATGTGTGCTTTGATTGTCTATATTATAGGAGAACCTCCAGGGTACAATGCTCTGAAGAGATTCATCGCTCAAAACTGGGTAAGTGTCTCTTCACCATAAGTTTACTATCATGAGGATGACTACTATGTAGTTAAATTTAAAAATAGGGAGGAAATGGATGAAGTCCTTTTCTCAGGACCCTATAGCTTCAATAGCAGGCCAATCATTCTGAAATAGTGGACACCAGATCATGACTTTAAAGCAGAATTTCTCCCTGAAGTTCCACTATGGGTTACATTCCCCAAGCTACCTATGAGTTGTTGGAGTTGTAACTCTCTAAGCAGGATAGCTAGTGCCATAGGCGTTCCTCTTTATGCAGATGAATGCACTACCAAGCAGGCCAAAATCTCCTATGCTAGGATGTTAATTGAGGTAGATGTCACTAAACAACTACCAACAGAGGTGGTAGTTTGTGAACCTAATGGCAAAGAATTCTCACAACAGGTGGATTTTGAATGGGCACCTGAATTTTGTAACAGATGTATAAGGTTGCGGCATGACTATAATAAAGTGGAAACACCTAGACATGTCCCCCAACCTAGGAGAAGGAGAAGGAGAAGGACCAGAGGTGAAAACCAGGATCAACAAGCAGGCTGGGGAACAACAGGGCAGCAACTGGGCCCTCCCCAAATGCAAGTTAACCAGCTACATCAAAAGCCTCAGCAAGGACAGCAGATACCTGGCCAGAAAAGAAATGTAATGCAATGGCAGCCCAAAGCTGCTGGTGAACAGCAGGCACACAATGCTCAATCTATACAAGCTGAACAGGAAGATGAGGATACTAATGGACAGAGACAAGATCAAGTAATGAGCTCAGGGATCCATAACTCACAAGTGATAGAGCCACCATTGAAAATACCACTAAAGACTGACCCTCAGGAAGCTGGTGGATCAACTAACATGACTAGAAGCTACCTTGCAGCTGCTACTATACCTACAAAGAATGCTTATACAGCTTTGCAGGGAGAGGAATTAGAGAATGCCCAAGACAAGCCACCTGATAAAGGTGGACAACCAAAAACTTGTTAATGAACTGGCTTGTATAGAATGTGAGAGGAATAAATAAGAGGTATAAGCAGAAGGAGATTGGTAACCTGCTGAAGGAGAATAAAATAAAGTTAGCTGGATTAGTTGAGACTAGAGTTAAAAGTAAAAATGCTGAAAAAATCACAAAAAAAATAGTCCCAGGGTGGAAAGCTTTCAATAACTATGACTTTGCTACAAATGGGAGAATATGGGTGCTGTGGGAAGAAAGAGAATTTGAGGTGCAACTGCTGGCAAAGGATGCACAATTTGTTCATGTTCAGGTAAAAGGGAAGCATTGCTCTATGTCATGTGGAATGACTATATATAATATATGGTTATAATACTCGGGAGTAGAGAAAACAATTATGGCAACAACTGAGAGGTATTGCAGCTCAAACTCAAGGACCATGGATCATCTGGGGGGGATTTTAATACTATCTTAAGTGTGCAGGATAGACTCTATGGAAATCGTGTGACTCAGAGTGAAGTTCAAGACTTCAATGACTGTGTTAAAGATCTGAACTTGAATGAATTACCATGGAGAAGAGAGTTCTACTCCTGGACAAATAAACAGAGAGGTGATGCTAGAATATGGAGTAGAATTGATAGAGTTTTGGGGAATGATGAATGGATGATGCTATATGGCCATTTTACTACTGACTACTTGTTGCCCAGTATATTTGACCACTCTCCAATGCTGATCAAGGTGGAGCTGAAAAGGCAAAATGTAGCAGTACAATTTAGATTCTTCAATATATGGGCTGATCACCCCAGCTTTGTGCGGATTGTGGAGAAGGAATGGGGGGAGCCTAGTGGAAATTGGTATCTCAGTAGGGTGTGGCACAAATTAAAAGGCCTTAAACCTGTGCTAAAGAACCTCAATAGTACTGAGTTCCAAGGCATTGCAGACAAACTTAGTAAAGCTAGAATGACACTAGAAAATGTTCAGAGAGATTCTGCACAAGGATACACTGATGAACTGGCTGATAAAGAACTGGACTTGATTCCAACCATTGAAAAGTGATCTATGATTGAAGAGAGTGTCCTGCAGCAAAAATAAAGAGCTACTTGGGTGAAGCTAGGGGATGCAAATAATAAAGATTTTTCAGCTGTCATACAAGAAAGAAATCAAAACAAGCTTATCATTGAGCTTGTCTCACTAGATGGAAGAGTGCTGACTGACCCCAGAGATATTAAAGAGGGAGTGGTCAAATTTTATAAAGGGCTCATGGGATCATCTGCCCATACCCTGGAGGCTGTAAACAAACAAATAATGAGAAGAGGCCCAAAGCTGACACATGATCAACAAATGATGCTTTGTGCAGAGGTAACTGACCAGGAGATCTACTCAGGTCTTCAAGGCTTTGGAGACCTCAAATCCCCAGGTATTGATGGCTTTAATGCTTCAAAAAATCCTGGCATGTGATCAAAGCAGATGTGTGCTCAGCAGTTAGAGAATTCTTCTTTACCGGAAGAATGTACATACCTATGAATTGCACTGCTGTTACTCTAGTGCCTAAAACAGTGAAGCCTAAAATTGTTAAGGAATATAGACCAATAGCCTGTTGCTCTGTCATGTACAAGATCATTTCCAAGGTGCTAGCAACAAGACTGCAAACTGTGATGCCATACATCATAAGTGAGAATCAATCTGGCTTTATACCTGGTAGGAAAATTGCTGGTAACATCATCTTGGCTCATGAACTGGTAAGGGCATATTCCAGAAAACATATATCTCCAAGAATTATGATTAAAGTTGATCTACAGAAAGCATATGACTCTATAGAATGGAAATATTTGGAGCAGGTGATGACTGAATTGGGCTTTCCTAAACAGTTTCTTAAGTAGATAATGGGATGTGTGACAACAGTGAATTATACAGTGCTAGTGAATGGAGAATACAATAAACCTTTTGATGCTGCCAAGGGCCTAAGACAAGGGGATCCTATCTCTCCATTTTTGTTTGCTATTGCTATGGAATACCTGAGTAGGAGTCTCATTGAGCTTAAGTAAATTCCTCAGTTTAAGCATCACCCTAGATGCTCTAAGCTTGGAGTCACTCACCTGAGCTTTGCTGATGATCTCCTCATGTTTGCAAAAGGAGAAATAACCTCGGTGAAACACCTCCAACATTGTTTCACCAGATTCACCAGTGCCTCAGGATTACAAGCCAACCTCTAAAAAAGGTCAGTATACTTTGGGGGAGTGGCTGAAGCAAAGAAGAAACTGATTTTGGACTTTCCGGGATACAGTCCTGGGAGTTGCCATTTAAATATCTAGGTATCCCTCTGGATACCAGGAAGCTAAAAGGAGTTCAATGGCAACCTCTAATTGAGAAAATTGTTGCTAGAATATCTTCCTGGACTGCTAGAAAATTATCTTATGCGGGGAGAATTCAACTGGTGCAAACTGTCATCTTTGGGATCCAATCCTATTGGGCTCAACTGTTTGTACTACCTGCTAAGGTACTAAAGTTTATTGATGCCTATTGTAGAAGTTACATATGGTTAGGATCTAATGGGATTACTAGGAGAGCACTGGTGGCATGGGGAAAGATATGCCTACCAAAGTCAGCTGGAGGTTATGGCTTAATCAACCTAAAGCTATGGAATAGAGCAGCAATCACCAAACTATGTTGGGATCTAGCAAATAAGGCTGACAAGCTATGGATCAAGTGGATCCACATGTTCTATATAAAAGGCAGATCAATTGGCAGCATGCCATTACCTCAGCAAGCTAGTTGGATGGTACTAAAAATCCTAAAAGCTAGAAACCATCTTACACTAGCACAGAATGGGAGTGTCATCAGCAGCATTTACAAATAGATGCAAGGTGCACAAGCAAAAGTGAGTTGAAAACCAATGATGTTCCAGAACCAAGCACGACCTAAGGCTGTGTTTACAATGTGGCTGCTCAATCATCAAAGACTCTTAACAGTAGACAAACTGCTGAAATGGGGTATGCAGGTTGATGCAAGGTGTGTAATGTGCAAGAACAGGCCAGAAACTAGTGATCATTTATTCCTACACTGTGAGTATGCTGAAAAAATCTGGGGCAAGCTGATGCACTGGACAAAGAGACAGTATCAAGCCCATGCAACATAGCAAAGTTTTTATCAAGAGGTAGTGCAAACTGGCAAGGGCAGGTCTCCACAAGCTCAATTTTTTAGAATGATGTTTGATGAATATATACATGCTATATGGAAGGAGTGGAACAACAGGGTCTTCGAGCAAAAAGAGAGGAGCTGGCAAGAGATATCAAGAGAGATAGCATGTTTCTCCTGTATGAGGGCTAGTGCAAAGCTGCGTTTGTTAGGTAACACCTATAGACTCTAAAGTGTATTACTTACTTGGAATTAGTTGCTGATAGTTAGTAAGGGAATACAGTTAGATTATAGGATAAGATGTAGAGAATCGATCTTGAGATAGCCGTTAGAGTCAAAAACAGCTAAGTTTTGTAATGTTGTTACTATCTCGAGGTGATTAATACAATTATTAGTTACCTTATAAAAATTTTTTTTCCTAAGGTGACCGAATAAACGACCCCTAACTTTTCCAGAGACATCACAGGATATAATATGAGGATAACGAGTCACACCCCCTGCTGTTTAATTTTTAATTAATTTGTTCTTTTCATTATGGGTTCTACAATAATTTTGTTCACTATAACAAGAAGATCTGGAAGTATCTAAATATTTTCTTTTGGCAAAAAATAGGAAGTAGAAAATTAGGCGGCATTTCAATGATTTAATTGACTGACACAAAGAAAACAAAGTACAGTATAAAAAAGAAACAACATATTTTATTGTTTAGAAGGAATAACAGCTATTTATACTGACATTATTGAGCAAAGTAAGAAGCAAAAATATTGAATGTTGATGCTTCTCAATTGAACAACTTGATTAAAACAAAGAACAATACCCTATACAACTTTTGCAGCAATCATTTCAATTGTTAACAGCGTAACAAATGCTATGATTGTTTCTTCACAAACCCAATTAAATATTCTGTGACTTTATGAATATATTGTCTTGTTTAATTTTATTTTATTATATATAAGGGCGGCTAATGTCTCCGTGTAATGCGGTGTCTGTACAGCTAAAAAAGATACTACTCCATGATTACCATGCAATTAGAAAGTTAAATTAAGCACACGTGTGCAAATGCTCCACATTAGATTAAGGCACCTTTTGCCCAAAATAAACCAACCTTTTTTGTGGCCGTCTTATTATACTCCCCGTCCCAACTTGTGTGAAGGTGACTTTAAGAAATAAATATAGACTTTTTAAATTTATAGCTCAAAATAAACCTTAAAAGTTTGTGTGACTATAAATTATTTTAATAAAATTAAACTGTCACTAAATAGGATAGTCAAGATCCCTCACATTTAATCAAATATCCCGAGTTTGATCACTGATTCAAAACTATTTTGTGAAAGAGAACTTTACCATCTTTGTCGATTTATTGGGTGCAAATTCGAATTAGTTTGTCCAAAACTTCAGATGTTACATAATTAACTAAAAAAAGAAAGATTTATCAACTTGTCCAACCACTACGATAATGATAATGATTTAATATTCACTAGACGACGACGCAAGATCTTTGGTAAGGATATTGGTGTGCTTTCTGAGAGTTGATAATGACCAATTTTTTAAAAAGAACATACCCTATCTAATCCATAGTTTAATATTGAGATTATGATCTGTGATCCTATTATATTACTACTAATTCCTGACAGAACACAATGATTTGTAGGGCCCTATGTATGGGCCCGAAAAATATAGGGTTTCGCCTCATATTTCTCAGAGTTTTTAGTCAAATGCCCATCAGAATTGGTTATGGTCTTTCTAAATTACAACAAGGACCCATTTATGTGGGCCTTCTATATAGTGGAGTATCTATTTTTGCTATGACACTAGAAAGTGAGCACAGGCTTTTTAGCCTGAGTAATGGGTTGAGGTCTTGAGGAGGAGATAGAAGTAAGTATATTAGACTATTACAACCTTGTAATTATTCATAAATATTAACCTTATATGCATAAGCAATATATTACATGTTTACACAATTAGTATACTTTTACCGTTTATAGCAAATTATTAGTAAAGTTACCAAACTAAATTTACCACCACTGGAAAGGAGGGCAGGAAAGCTACACCAAACCTTCTAAGTCTTCTCATTTTGTCCTAGCTCATTCCCGTGTTAGGCGTGGAGCATTGCCATTCCTTCTTCTCCGTGCTGGCTTAGGAGGCGTTGCAGCTCACTGTTCCAAATGTCAATCACCACTGCCAAAAGCACTCCATTCGTTTATGACTATCACTGCTAACTTATTGCGGACCATCATTTCAATGCAAGAAGTTATAGAACAAACAGAATCAGGAGCAGACATTTTAAAAGCACTAGCGCTTTGTGGGGTGTGCTATGCCTGGCGCTACTTGAGGACACTAGAAGGCTCATGTAGGCCTAACTTATGCAGTGAGATTGAATCCAATGTAGCCATCTCGATCTAGTGGCTGGGAATTCCTTATTTGCAAAGATGCTTCCACCAATAAGAGATGATATTTCCAGATAGCATTATACTGCAAAAACACTTTTGATGGTCTTGGGAGCCCCAAGGCAAGATGGATAAACAAGTTTTCTTGTTTTTTTCTTTCTGCTAATGTCTCTGCTTGCAGACATGGAATTGCGGTGGAGTTACTGGAGTATCTTATCCACAGTGAAGATTAATTTGATAGGATTAGTTCAAGCACGTAACATAAAGGGAAAAGGCCCAAACATCCCATTGACTATTGGAAATGAACAACTATGCCCCCATTCTTTTTGGCACAAAAAGCCATCATAGTTAGTCAGGTGGAGCACATATACCCCTCCTTACTAACAGAATCCACATCAGGTACAAAACCCACTAAAATTATATATATTTCTCTTTGTTGGTTGGAGCTCCCACTCAGGAAAAAATGCCCTCCCAACTATTTCGTACACCTGTCTTTCTCCTTCCTTTGAACTTGCTGTAATTTCCCATTCTAAATTCCTCACTGGCTCATCTCCACCGTCATCTAACTTCAAGTTCAAGTTTCCTCCATCAGAAGAGGAACTATCTGAAGAAACTGATATTTGCTCAATACGATTGATCACAAAACTCAAATAATCTCTGTCCCTTTCACTGACTCCTTCCCATGCAAATTCCTCATTCAGACCCCCTCTGATCACTAACCAGAAGACAATTCTAAAAACCATTGTCACCAGTTTGATCAACCACCCCAGAGTCCGGCTCCACTTCTTCTGAATGAGTCTGACACTCTGACCCTTGAATTTTCTCTTTCTAGATCAGGTTTAGTAACACTATTGGCCCTGTTAACGCCCCAAGCACCATGCATGAAACAACAACCGCACTTGGATCATTAGAACTCCTGGTCCATAGTTCTACGGGGTAAATAGCACCGAGAACATCCCATCTGTTTCTGCTGGGGTGAATTTGAGCGTACAGGCCAACTTGTTTATCTTTCTTTGGTACCTCAAATTCTTAAATTGGTGTTGTCGAATTTGCCGTGCATTTGAATGTCTATCTATGAACTAAAGCATAGTCTCGTGGCTTTTAGGAAAAAAAAAAAAAAAGTAGAAGAAAAAGACACACACAGTGGAGCTCATTATACCTGGAACTGCACAGATTTGAAGTACCCATGTCAATATTTAACGATCGGAGGGAAGAGGTTGCAAGGGGAAGAAGATGGAGGGTTTACTGGTGGCAGTGGTGGTGGGTTTTGGAGTGGCCGGCAAGCTGCGGTTGTGGATGGAAGGAGATAAGGAGAAATGGTGGTATTCGGTGGTTCGACTGTGATGAAGGCTGGAAAATGAAGGCAGTAGGGCAACGGGTTATTCAGCTAATGAGATTGAGTTAATGGGTTTTTCAGCTACAAAATTCACGTGTATTATTTTTTAGTGGCTTATATCAGATATGGATACTGTTACTGATCTGCTACATTCAGCTTATATCAGACTTGGGTTCTGTTACTGATCTGCTCCATTCGGCTAACTGTGAGCGCTTCTATTCTATGTGCCAAAAGGCAAGAGGAGCACATAATTGTTCTATTTCCAATTGTTTAGGGGCGTTTTTGGCCCTTATTCCTAGTAAATATGATACTTAGCCTCACGCAGTTAGCATGTTACTTACAAACACATAACAAACAATATAGCATGGTAAACCAGCGATGAGTGAAATTGTGGCGAGACATTCAACAGCTAACAGAGATCAATTGATGTAACAAAAAATTCAGATCAACTACACAGATCAAAGCAATCCACAATGTATGCCATTGATGGAGCATAGAAAGAGAACTTCTGACACAAATTGTTCAGACAAAACCTTGTATTACTATCTAAAGTTGTGTAAACCCTGTCTGTCCATGCTATGAGATGGAATCTAACACTTTACCTTTGTTAGGGATTTAGCATTTCCCCATTATCTACTCAAAAACTCCCCCAACTTTGCCATGCCTGATACAAGCTGCTGCATGCAATGATGCCGAGAAACCTTTAACCTGTTCAGTAATCAAAGCATAGAAATCATTAATGATCAACCTAGACAAGAATTTAAACTGGCATGCTGGAACCCAAGGCAAAAACTTATCCCACTAAATGTGAATACATGCCAAAGTGGGAGAGAACATTTGAATACACTAAATCAAAATAAGCTTTTGCAAAATGTCAGGTTATCAATGACAAATGTATCACAAGTTGATAAATAGAGAGTATGATACCACAATGTAGAGCCCTCTGATAGATTTTATTTTATTTTTTTTTTTTTAAAAAAGAGCATGGAATATCACCTAGTAACAAGACACACTTCAAGAAATCGTACCAGTTCTTTTTTATCAGTAACGTAAAAATTTCATAGATGCTTTACATCATAAGTTGGTGCAGCGACATGTAAATCAAGGTGTGAAAAGCAAATTATGTCCTCTCTCACCTAAAGACTCCATGAAATGTAACGAGAAGTGGACCGTTTTCAAAGAATTTACTTTTAGACGATCTACAATCTAATCCATAATTTCAACTACTTTTTGAAAGCATTGAAGTATCAACAACCATTTTCGATATACATAGAATAATATTATAGTAGCAGATAAAATCCTCAAAGTTGAAAGGAAGAACCAGTAAGATGATAAAATATTCCAGTCTCTGAATTTAACAATTTAATTTCCATTGAAAACTAGCTTTAGCTGAGACCTTTGCAAAACATGAAACTGTTCAGTGAATGAGCTTTGTATTGGATCCCTCTTATAAAACCCAGCTGTATTCAAGTCATAATGTGAACCACCACACCCTTAGAGATACTATAACAATAAGCCACAATTCAAAAACTTCAAGAGTTCAACGGTGAAATATCCTTAAAAAAGGAAGAAAAAACATCCGGAAAAAACCCAACAGAGGTACAAAATGAAGTAAGACCAAAATAGGATGTATAACCTCACAGCAAACAGCTGAACAAAGGCTTAAGGTGGACATGTAATAACTGAACCCATCGACAGCCTAGGAAATACATGATAGAACTCTAACTCTTTGGACTGTACACAATTCCTGGGGTAAGTTCACATTTTTCAACTTGTTGTCCTATGAGGACCTTTGCGCAGACAGGCTTTCTAAAGATTTGGCCACCATCTCTTGTTTCAAGAATCACATAATGGGCGTTTCAGTGTCTATGTATTTGTACAGTAGCAAAGAAAGACAAATACAAAATAATTTTTTAGAGAAAGAACACTATGATGCTGTAGATAAATTTGAAAATTTACAGGTACCAAAAGCACAAGGTTAAATAAATTATAAGTCCTGCCACTGAATGTTATCCAGGCAAAGACATTCCACAACCAAATACGTAGTTTGATGTCCCACATATATATAGAGTGAAAAAGTTTGTCTCGGTAACTTCTACAGTAGCTAAGCTTCACTGACATATCTACATACACTTCGCAGGCTTAGTCAGTATGTTCGTGCAAAGCATATTGGCATATACAGGAGTAATAGCAAATATAAATTTGAGAAAACAGAGCAAACTGTTGATAAGACCCATCTTCAAGAACCCTAAAGATGAAGTACTCCTCTAGGTTAATAGACATATTTTTATGAATTCACATAAAGGGCAGCCCGATGCACAAAACATCCCGTATTCACGTACAGTCCAGGGAAGGGCCGCACCCCGCACCCCAAAGAGGGTGTGATGTACGCAGCCTATACTGATGCAAGCATTAGTGGCTTTAGGACTCAACTAATCTGGGTTAATGCCAGGAGGCCCAACTTTGAGGGGTATAGTGCTCTCTACCAAAGACGGTTCCATCTAGTTATGGATAGCGAGGTGCTTGACACCCCATCTCAACCTTTGGTGATAAATCCGTAATCTAGTTTTGAGATTGGCCATAGGCTACTAATGTAGGAGCATACAGGTGGACCTAAATGGAGCAAAATGGATATAATTCGTACATCCAACTACAACTCTTTAGTAATTAGACATAATTGATTTATGAAGTACCTCATGAACACAGTGGGATTTGAACTTTATGGGTTCTGGATTCTAGGCTAGTGGCATCAAGTGCTAGTAACTGGGCTCTAAATATAACTTTTGTACATATTAAGTGGCTTTCTTAACACATACATATGGTTTGGGACAACGCTACTAGGTTCTGCCAAACCCGCACATTCAAGCCTACATCCGCCGTGGGGCAGTTCAACCCCAAAACTCAAGTCTATGAAGTTTTAAATTGATGAGCAAGTCAAGTCTAAAAATTTCAATCAAATGAACTGAACAAAATCACAAATTCATATAAATATTATGGGTTGTATATCTCTTACCTAATTGTTATGCTGCGACCCTGAACCTCCCTGACTAGATGAGGATGATCCAAAATTCAACGGCCACGGCAAAGATATAGTAGTAAACCTTCTACCTCTCACCCCACTTCCCGAACCACTTGAATCCCCATCACCACCACCACCACCACCACCAGCATTGTCTCTATCCTTATTACTCTCATAATCAGGATCATCAGTAGGCAACTCATATCGACAAACAGGGCACGAGTTATGCAACTCGAGCCACGGAATAATACAATCCTTATGATAAACATGTTTACACGGCATCTGTTTCACATCTTCTAAACCTAACTCAAAATCATCCTTACAAACAGCACATTGTGCTAATTCCGAACTCATCAATTCCTCATCAACTTTCACACTGGGTAAGCCCTCCACAGCCGATTTCGATGCGGGCGGGGTCCCATACCGGTTCGGGTCATTCTCCGCTAACTGTTGGATCAGTTCCTCAAACCCAGGCCCAATAAAATAATCCCCTAAATTACCCGGAAACTGTAACCCACCCATACCCCCACTCCCACCACCACCACCCTCAATAATGAACTCAAAATTAACCCCATTCGCTCTACGAGAAGCTATATGGGTCATAAGATAATCAACCGGGTCAAATTCACCCGACCCGAATAACCTGTTAGGGTTTTGAGTTGACGGGTCAATTCTAGGGTTTAATGGAGCCGAAGAATTAGGAGTAGTGAATAAACTGCTCAGTAAGGAGAAAACCGGGTCGGGGAAGTTCGGGTATGGATCCGGGTTCGGGTCTTCGTATTCTTCGACGAAACCGGAGTTGCAAGTAGGGCAGAGGATATCGCCGGTGGGAGAAGGGGTGATGTTGACGGTGTGGCTGCATTGGTGGCAGAAGTACAGCGGCGCGCCGCCGCCTGCGACGGTGATTCCGGCGGATGACATTTTTTGTTTTTTTGTATTAAATTTTGGAAGATGAAGAAAATTACAGAGGGAGGCTTTGAAGAGTTAAATATATTATATAGTGTAATATACTTAATTATATTTTAAAGTAGGTCATATGAAAGTAGGAAAATAATAAATTGACCGACTAAAATAGAATTCTACTAAAGTATACACAATACTGTTTTGCTACAAAATAAATTTATCATGGTTTTGCAAAGACAATGAAAATTAAAGAAATTTGATGTAGTAGCAAATTGTTGGGAGTGGATTTTCCTAATAAAAGGATAGAACTTCTCTTTTTCAATTAAAGTGAGTGCTTGTATAACCGATCCAGAAAGTACGTATTATTAATTATTTTTAATATCTATCTATACTATACTATTATAAAAAAGCACGAAGGCGTTAGTGAAATGTCACACGATATTTTTACGCTTCACAAGTGATTAAATATTGGATAAAACTGTAATTATAATTAATTATTAAAAAATTATTATTTTCCTCACATTCATTATAAATTTGGAGGCGGAAGAAGTCCAAGTATTTTTACTTTGGTGGAGTCAAAGTTATAACAGCCAATAACTAATCATTACAATCAATACCAATCCGTGTTTTATGTTTTGTAGACTTCAAGTTTAAAACAAATTAGTGTGTATTTTTTGATACTTTTGAAGAGTCCAAGTTAAAAACAAATTTTAAATTACCATCTATATGTATCTTGGTTTGTCTATGTACAGTAACAGTTAACACCTATTCTTAAAGAAGCAAAACATTGTCGATTAAATGTGATCAGATGGGATGTCATTTAAAACTTCTTTATTATGATTTTGAGTGCATGCTATCATATTTTCTCTATTAGATTTAATTTCTGCTATATGTTTTTTTCTTTATAAATTCTCATCATAGGGTAATTAGGATGATGTTATGCATAACTTTGTCATAAAGACAGTTTTAAAGCAAAGAACTACCCCTATTTATCTCGAGAAACTTGAAGAATTGAAGTTTATCAATTTACTTACAATTATTACCATTCAGTATACTTTTTACGACTTATTTGGTGCATTATCATTGTACTGCATAAGTTTCCAATTTCAAAGTTATCAATCAGGTTAGTCTGTGGAGTTGATTAATGGAAGGTTCATGCGGCAAGCATAAAGTCAACTTCAACAAGAGAGTCGAGTTGCATAACTTCGAAGGTTAGGTTACTATTTACCACTTTGTAATTTAACCTTCCCAAAATTTAGCCTTTTGCATAATCTAATTCTCTATTAAATGATAGTTCAAAATTTAATAAGTTTACTCTTTTCCAAGAAAAATTTGTTGACAGTTACACTATTAAACAAATTTTGATGGGTCACACTGATTTGCATAGATTTCTTTTTTTTATTTATTTACATCGATCTGTTTTTATTACAATAAACGTTATATTGCATGATAAAAGAAAAATACAACGCTTACTTTTTTGTTTGATTTTGTCAAAACTTCATTTTTTGTGTTTTTATTTTTTAAACTGTGTTCTCTTTGATGTACGTACACGTGCAAAGCGCGTATCCAGAACTAGTAAAGTTCAAATTTACCTATCAAGTATTCGGTTTATCTTACATTTTTTATTCGTCAATATATTGGTGCAAGAAACCCTTTCCGCTGTGAATATATGCCTATATTAAATGATATCTCTAATGGGAGACATGTAATCACCTATGCGCTGACTTTCGCTATAACAAAGCCATATAGATAAATAAAAGGTCTATATTTACCTCTTAATTATTGAATTGGTTTATGCATACTCCTAAAATAACGAATTTATTTATTTTATTCATTTAACTTTTTTAAGTTATGTAAGCATAGTTACATAACTAAGAGGACTTCCGAGAGATGGAGGAACAATAGTGGATCGAATTAAACGTTGAGGCCTTTCTTGGACCAATAGGTTGACGAAATATAAGATAAATCAAATATTTCAATTGCAAATTTGGACATTATCCATTTTAAGAGTTTTACAGTGTAGTGAAGGGTTAGATTAACAGATTAAAAGTAGTTGATAATTGATAAGTATCAACTGCAAAATATCTTTAAGTGTGTAAGCTAACTTTATGAATAAATAATTACGTGTTTGAATATAATGACGGAAACTTAACAAGTCGTTGGTGTCTTTGATAAAAATGGTGCTTATAAGCACCTTTTATGTTAAAGTAACTTAAATGTCTTTAGAGTTATTTGAAAAAGATATATAAATTTAAAAGTATTTTACATGAAAAAAGATAAGTGACAATTATAGATTGAAAAAGGAGTTCAAACTTTTATTTTGAAAATGATACTTTATGGATTATAAAATATTTTGGAGATAAAATAGTAAAATATTTTGTCAAAACTATAAGTTGGGAGTGACCAACTTATGTCTTATGACTGATTTTGGCTTATAAACAATTGATCTTTAAGCACTTTTAATGGTTGTCAAACACGTAGATAAACCGAAAAATACTTATAAGCTAATTTGACCAACTTAGTATAAGTTTAGCCAAATACCCTCCTACGATACTTTTATTGAGTTTAGTATTTTAGTTTCATATATTTAATTGTTTTAGTGACTAATGACTCACTCAGCTCAGCATAAGATTTTTCTTTCTTTCACAATCCAGAGTATTGAGTATTGGATATACTAATTATATGAAGAATAGAACATAACCAAAAGTGGCAAACGGACGGGTTGGGTTGGATATGGGCGGGTTCAAAACGGATTGGGAAAAAATGGATAAAATATCCGACCAACCCATATTTAATATGGATATAAAATGGGTTAACCAATGGATAATGTGGATATCCATGTTATCCATTGCTTCTTGTATTTGGTATCTTTTAACATCTTCTCCAACTACATATATACTACAGTACACCATTATGCAAAGGAGCAGAGTATATTACTCTGTTTTCTTAGATGTTTAACGATTTTTTTAGTTTTCTTAGATCAAACTAAAATAACCTAGTTTAACAAAAAAAAATTCATTTTTAGCCAAAAATTACAGTTTTAACTCTTTGCTCAGATCTATGATTTTTTTTTTTGTTTTTATTTGCCGAAAATTACAGTTTAGGTCTTTGTTATTGTTATATTTGTTGTGTATGTTGTTATTTTGATTGTTTTGTATATATTTTGTGTGAAGTTTCTCACATCTGCTTTATTTTAGTTATTTTTGTTTATTAAAGTTGATTTGTATTAATTTCAGTTTTAAAGCTTAAATTGCTCGGATGTGTGATTGTTTTTGAATAGTTTATAGTGTTTTGGTTGAACTAGGATTCAGTATATCTGCAATCTCAATAGTTTATAGTGTTTGGTTACTTCAGATGGCCAATTCCAAAAACTCCAAGTATGTACCAATTGGGTCATTAATGGTGAAATCCATTTTCGACCCGCGGGTTATCCATTTTTTTGAGCGGATAATATGAATTAATCCATATTTGACCCACTTTCAAATGAATCAGGTATCCAACCCATTTTTTAGCGGATAATATGGGTGGATACTTGAAAATGTTATCCAGCTTGCCACCTCTAGTTTATAGTGTTTTGGTTGAACTAGGATTCAGTATATCTGCAATCTCAATAGTTTATAGTGTTTGGTTACTTCAGATGGCCAATTCCAAAAACTCCAAGTATGTACCAATTGGGTCATTAATGGTGAAATCCATTTTCGACCCGCGGGTTATCCATTTTTTTGAGCGGATAATATGAATTAATCCATATTTGACCCACTTTCAAATGAATCAGGTATCCAACCCATTTTTTAGCGGATAATATGGGTGGATACTTGAAAATGTTATCCAGTTTGCCACCTCTAAACATAACACTAATCATAATCAATTTTCACTTATTCAATCGACGGCTGTTAAGGTAAATTTGGAAGTTAGTTTGTTTTCAAAAATAAGAAAATTGTCCTTCTTTATACATAGACTAATAAGGATACAGTGTCATATAAATAAGAACAACAACAACATATTCAGTGTAATTTCACAAGTGCGGTCTTTTTTTTAGTGACGTCTGGAGGAGATTGAGGTGCATGCAGATCTTACCCTTACCTCAAAGTAGAGAGGTTCGGATAGACTCTCGGCTTAAAAAAAATAATTTTGAAAATGGGCTTGAAAAAAAAAATGAAAATTTCATGAGTAAAATACAAAGACAGAAATACCATAATAAGGAAAAGAGATGACGTAAAAATACTAAATATACCCAGGAGAAATGAAACATAAATAGGAATCGATGGAGTAATTTTAACACCTCAAATATGATACTTTGCGAAATTGAGATGTAAAATACATGATCAGTTAGCTTCCCAGTCATCATTTGAAGTCGACAAATGCACATAGTTTTGTCCAGATACTTTTTAACATTTTTAGTTCTCATAATCAAGGTATAGTATAAATTTTATGTAGTTTTCTTGTCTAACAGCATAATTTTGTTTTAACAATTACATGGCTGGATGTTCAAAAAAGAACATAAAAGGGAACATGTCGTTGCTTTTTTAAATAAAAAAGGCCATTCAAGTATTCAACTTTATACGACCGTCATGTTTAATTTAGTTGATTTACAAGTATAAAAATAAGAAAACTAACTGCTAACAGTAAAACTAAGTTTACTCAAAATTGAATTAATGCTATTTAGGTTAAATTGTTTCATGGTAGGACATAGAATCTGTTTGGACAATCTTCTGAAGAGCCAAAAGTGCTTATTTTTAAAAATTGAGGTGTTTGGCCAAACTTTTAGCAGAAAAATAAGAGCTTTTGATTGGCTATCATCTTTGAATTGCAACCTCAGTAATTATTACTGCTCATATAGACTATCTCACCGGATAACTAACTTGACGGACTTAAGGCATTTAGTAGCTCAATTTTGAGAAATTCTGTATTTTGGCAAATCATGAGTCTACAAAGTTTAGATTCATGTAAGTCCTCGCATTGTGATTCATTTAAGTCCTCGCATTGTGAGCTCTCGAGGACAAGGGGAAGATCAACATCATAAGTGTCACTGTAAGCACTCGGGGAAGTATTTACTCATGCATGCAGTAAAATGATTTGACACTGAATTAACCATGATAGGCTAAGATGATTATACAAATGTGAAACACAACATCTTATTGGATCGTTCTTATTTAGAAATAAAAAATTAAAAGTAACAAAGTTAAAGAAATCTGTAGAGGAGTTAAAGGAATTCAAGAAATGGTCATGGTCATTATGATTATGAAATATAGAACGAAATAGCCATCAGATATTAGTGCGAAGCCCAATCCTCTCTAGAATAGCGCCATCTTTCATCTTTTCGGGAATGTCCATCAGATTTGGATAATCACATATACCTAACCCTTTAATCCGAGGCATGGCACTTTTGGCTAAATGCCATCTTTCTAGGTTCTCAAGATTTTGAAGGCGAAGGAACTCCAGTTGACAGAAGCTGTTATCATTGCACGTAATTTCTTTTCCTTTGTAAGATACTTCTAAATCGACATTCCTTAGGTTTGGCAGCATGCCCAGAATAGGCATTGGATCTTCCATGAGATCTGAGTTCTGAAGGATCATCATTGTGATGGAATATGGAAAGAGGGCAGTGTTTCTATTCTCCCACTTAACCACAATTTCTAGAGGTTTTGACAAGGACTAAGAAACTCAAGGGCTGGGAATGATTCAGTACAATGCAATCTGAGAATGCTAAGTTTTTTCAAGCTGCTAATGATATTTAGGGAGTAAGATTTCTTGATATAAGACATGGATAATTCATGAAGATTCACTAAATCAACAGGGTCAACATCTTTCCACTGATCACATTTAATGGGTTTAAGAACTTGAAGACTTGTTTGTTTATAAGTTGCAGAGGTTCTGTGAACTGAGCAACTAAATGTCTTAGACTTATTAGGTTAGCTATCTCTAGAGGTAGTCTGCCCGAACTTGGATCAAAGACTTGGAGTGCTGGTCTGGGTCGTCTGATGGTTATACCAGGACCTGGTCTCGAAGTTGAGTTGTCCAGTGGCTTTTATGGTATGTCCGGGCTGGCGTTCCTGGTTCCGCAGTTGCAGGTATTTTGAGTCAACGGTCTAGGAGTTGGCCTTGTCATGGTGTACTTCTCATGGTGGTCAATGAGTCTTCGGTACTATTTTTTCCACTACATCATGTCCAAGTTCCAACATCTATATTAAAAGGATTGAATTTAGTAAAACGTTTAGGGAGTAATTGTTGCTTATCATACTGTGTGATAGCAAATCATTTGTAATGTCATCTCTCCAAACTGTAGTTTAGTAGGATGTGAAATGAGTTTAGATATAAACTTAGAGATATAGATATATGGTCTCAAGTGAAATGATAATAATAAGACTATGAAGCATGAATAAAGAACTGTACACAATGTTCTCTTATGACCAATTAGCTCTTTTACAGTTGCAAATTGTATTATAGGTTATGATGTTTTAAACTCATAGTAATAAATTCCCTACTGCATCCGTTACGTTCTTTTCTAGGCACTAACTTTATGAACTTAAATGGAACAGGCAGGACAATCTTCAAACTTCATTCTTCGCGATTAGAGAATTTACCTCCCTGTTTCCACTTAAAATTACAAAATTTGACCAAACGCACACGCAAGTATACGTGGTCGACAAGTAATAAAGTGATAAGTCAAGTATCGTTCCCACGAGGACTATTCAGACTGGACTCCTAACAAACAATTTCTAACTAACTATCCATGGATCTTTTTCAATGGTGAGAGTTTTATTAACTAGAGAACAATAATTTAAATGGGAGAAATTCAAACAATGGTGCAAACTTGAGTTGTAAACAATATTAATGAGACGGTCCAGGGTCAGAGCTACGACCAATCCAGTTGAGTTTTCCAATTGATTCCACTCCTCGAATCCCGGATTACTAACTAACAGGTTAAATGTACCCATGAAAACCTTTCGATTCTTCACGGTCTATGCAGGCTACTCCAATCCCTATATGTCTATGGGTTGAATCACGTGCACGCATTAACGAATTCTGTGATTAGTTAAGATAGGCGAGCAAGTATATGTCTATCCTACCCACAAATTGATTCCCCTATGCCCAGGTTCACAATCTAGCCCTACTCTTTCTTATTGCGTTCATAAATTCCCTCTTTCGAGTTCAATCTAAGAACCATAGATAATGTCTAATTATCGGGCCCTAATAATTAAACAAGTGACATCAAGAAAGAATAAATAATCCGTTATGGAATTCAATATGTGGAATTCAATCTTCAAACATCAACCTTCATGAAACGCTCTAACCCTAGAACGAAGGATTTAGCCACGCATACTCATAATCACAAGACAATGATTTGATGAAATAATTAATAGATGAAAGAATAGGAATTAAACCCTTGTTCAATGAAGTATGGTGCTCCACAATTGCTCCAAAGTCTGAACTCCTTTCAAAAACTAAGTAAAAAAGTATATATAGTGTTTACAAAAGCCTAGTAATAAGTTACGCCTAAGCCTAGACGAAATAGGAAGTCCAAAAACGCTCCAGGGGCGCTATAGCTGGCGCCCCGCGCCTCGAAACGCGCACAACTAGGCAGAACCCGTCAAATCTCGCAAGCAATAGCTCTGCTCCGTGCTAAAAAACGCGCCAGAAGCTGAGCGCCATAGGGGCGCGCCGCGCCTAGCACCGCGCTTGCCCAATTTTCAGCTTTCCTTGCTCCGCAGCTCGCTTCGCGACGTGCCTTCGTGTGCTCGATCCAATCCTCAATCCAATTCCAACCTTTTGTTGCTCGATCATGCTCTTTAAAGCTCTAATTGCACTTCATAACAACCTACACACATACGACACAAAATCAGTGCAAAATCACATTCATTAACTAGAAAACGTGTGAATAAAGTATCCAAACGTGAGGAGATATTAAGGAATATAGGCATAAAATGCCAAACATCACCACCCCACACTTGAACCTTTGCTCGCCCTCGAGCAATCACAAATAACTTCCCAACCTAGGTAGAACAGGTCTGCCTATGACTATGGTTGTACCGACCATTGAACAAATGCACACATAACTACTATGGGTCCAACAAACATGCCAACAATTTATCAAACTCAAAAACATGAGAACAACCACCCCAAGACAACTCAAATGCACAAACTCGACTCATTGCAACCATGCTCCCACAAAGTCACACCCATCTACTCAACCAAGAAGCCACGACTTCACCTATCTCATGCAAACCGTGTGCCCTCACCAATAATGAAGCAAGAGAGTGTCCCCCAAATATCACACACAACAATGAATATCAAGAATAGAACGGGGACAATAGCATAGAAAGAATTCACTCACTCTCATGAAAGACTCACATGTCACACACGATGTACCATAGGCTTGCCCGTAGTGTAGGACTCCACTAATGTAGGCTCACTCCAATCGGGATTAACTAGGACTTTAAAGGGTTGTAATGTAGGCTAAGGGGCTGGTAGGATACATATGGGTAATAGTGACTACCTCCCTAAGCACTTTAATACATCACAATTAATTTAAGCACAAATCTCATCAAAGCCACCCATTCCACCAAACCAACAAATTTCACACCTTTTTTAACAAAGTAGCAATTTTTCTTTCAAGCACAACACTAGCAAGGATGGATATTCTTTTCTCTTTTTTTTTTCTTTCTTTTCATTTGTTTTTTTTTTCTATTCACTTCTTTCCAAGCCTTGCCAATGCTCCCTCAACTACTTCACAATTTTATCAACTATCCCCCTCATTGGTTCCACTAAAAAACCTCCAAATATTTCAACCACAACTCCACAATTCTACACAAATATCAATTAAAGTGCTTAAGGATTAAAGGGTCAAAAGGAAACAATTTAGAATAAGTGGGTAGGCTCGCGGTGTGGGTGCCAACAAGAGGTCAATATGGATCACAACAATCAAGTCCAAGGTGTATAAAAAAGGGTAGGCAAATCAAGAGAAGGCCTGTATCATTTTCCGACTAGAGCAAACCTAAGATTTCGCTTTGCACACACACGGGGCAAGTTCTAGACTCCAATATGCAAATATGGAGTAAAATAAGAATATGCCTCACAACACACATTGCACATTGTCCACACAACATGGCTCCATCACAACTCTCAATCAAGCAAATAGAGTGCAACTTGTGGAAAATTAAGCACTAATGCACAAAGGTTGACAACAAAGTCAAGTGAGTGGACTCAAGCATCTCAAGGGGGTCGTTCCATTTTTTCTAGGCATGCATCTCAATTTAAAACCAAAAGACACCACAAATAGCACATGCAACAAGTTCAAGTCCACCGGTATCAAACAAATCAAAGGCACCTAGCATTCTACCTATTTCCTTTCGTCTTGGGCCACCTAACAACTAACTACTCTAATCCTAAAAAATAAAAACTACCCGGTTCAAAGGCCTCCCCGTGGAAAAGAACCGAGGCCATAAGAAAAACCACGAGGTGGATGACATGTACCACTAACTAAGACTAAAAAAAATCTTTTTGAAATTTTTTATTGGTTTTCTAATTTTTTTTTTCATTTTTCCCATATATTAAAGTCAGAAACAAATAAAAATAAAGTCAAGTGACAAAAAAAAATCTTAACGGTACATGCATCCCTAACCTCAAAAATAAAGGGGAGTTCCCCTACCCCACACTTAAAGCAAGTAGTGTCCTCAGTGCTAAAAATAAAAAGTGCAAGGGTAAAGAAACTTCCCTGAGGGCCACTCGGCCTACAATGGACGGTGCGGTAGAGTGTGGGCCTCATCCTCCTCCTCCCCGTCTGTGGCACCTCCCTCGGCATCTGTCTGCATACCATCACTGTCCGGATCACGGTCTACGATGTCCGAATCAGTATTCTCATCCTCCCCCGGGGGCAGTACCACTGTCTGAGTCATACCCAGCAGGCGTCTCGAAGACTCCAATAAAGGAATTGTGCGATCAACCGCAGCCATATCCATGCCAGCCTGCCGGGCCATATGCTCCATCATGAAGTACTGACGTGCGGACAAGTTGGCATCTGTGTCCCGCCACTCCTCTGCGGTCAATCATACTGGTGCAGTGGTGGTCACACTCTTCACCGCGGCGATATCAAATGTCTTTTTAATGTCAGGGACAATGCGATCCCCGACCTCATCAACTAGGACTCCCTCCCGCTCTAGATACTGGGTGAGAATGTTCCCAAAGTACAATCGGCTACATGTCTTCGAGTTCTTTTGCTCTTTCATCACCTTCAGCATGTAGTAGCCAATGTTAACCGGTTTCCCGATCATGAAAAAGTAGATCATGCACGCCCGAGTCTTGGTGACCTCGGAATAATGGGACGCAGGTAGAATGCGTGCATTGATCAACCTCATCCACACTCGAGCTGTCTTCAAAAACTGCGAATAAGGCCTCTTTATAAACTCCCTCAGCTCGTCATAATCTGGGTCTTCTACCCCCAAGAAAGTGTTCAATGCAGTATGATCCAATTTTACCTTCTTACCCCGAATGGAGACCATATCATCATCTTTCCACGCTTCAGTAGGGTCCCAATTAGCATAGAACTCTTGCACAAGGTCGAGGTTAGCATGGCCCGGACTCTCAAAGACCGAGTCCCAATGCAAGGCGTGAATAGCCTCTCTCACACCCCGAAACTTCTGCGTCAGCTTCCTCTCATCAATGGCTTGCTCGGGAATATATCCCGCAAGCCGCACAGTCTTGTACCAAGTTTGGCTTTCGCCCTTCTTCACAAAGGAGAGGCCGAACCTCGTCCTGCCACCGGGCCTTGGGATAGGCACCGCATCTTTAGGAACTCTAGCCTTGGCTTTGGCCTGGGGCTTGGCCGGTGCCTTGCCCTTTGCTTTGCTCGATGAAGCCTCGGCTTGGAGTGATCTTTTAGGAGCCGAGGCGGAGGAAGAGCCCGTTTTGGTAGATGTTCTAACCATGGTACCTACATCAAACAACAATGCCAATGTGAGATTTCACTTCAAGCACAAAGTTAATTGGGTGGGTCACCACCCCACACTTATTGCTCATTAAATGTATCAACAATTCAACTCATAACTACGAGCGACCCCACACTTAGCGAAAACTAGCATTGCACAAATTGCCACGGGTGTGGATTTCATGATCAAGCTAGTGGGGGTTACAAAATAGCCAATTCTATGCATGTGCGACATCCAATGTTCAACTTAAGCCTAAGGATACCATTGCTACTCAAGAATTCACAAGGTTAAGCATCTTTCATAGTTGAGGCATTTTAGCAAGCACTTGGTGTACACAATTTTCAACTTGCAATATCAATGGCTAAAGTAGTGTATCAACCCTCCCAAATTGTTGGGAGATCCCTTTTTGCAAGTACACAAGCTAAACATGAAGCACAATTATGACTATAAGCAATTTAAGATCAAATTCTAATCAACATGCTTGCACACTAGTTAGGGATTTAAACATGGAAAGAGATTGTTAACTTACTATGTAATGGAAAGAGGATGAAGAGAATCACTTACTTGATGATATTAGGATGAATGGAGAATAACTTGTGATCAATTTCAAGAAGTAGGAGTGATTTGGGGGAGTTTCGGGAGTGTTCTGAGTGAAAATAATGAAGAAAAGGGGAGGGGGATCGGGTAAAGAGGGGAAAAGGGAATCCGGGTCGCGGGTCAAAACCCGTTTTGACCCGGATTTTAAAAAAAATTTGCCTAGCGCGGTGAGTCCCGCGGCGCGCCACTAAGGCGCTCACAATCCTGCACATTCTGCCCACCCTCGCTCGATGGGAGGCGCGGGGCGGGCCTATGGCGCCCAAGTTTTTCACTCTACTGATCATCCAGGCGCGTTGGGAGGCGCTGGGTGCTCCCAAACGCGCCCGAGCAATTTTTTTTCGTACCAAATTTTGATTCCAAGTGCGAACCCAAGCGCGGGGCATGCCTCAAAGCGTCCCAGACCCCACAATACATCAACTGCATCTCGCTTAGCACTCCCGACACCTACAAAAATGACACAACAAAACAAAAACTACCTGACACTATAAAACACAAAACAACTAAACTATTACAAGTACAAACTCGGGTTGCCTCCCGAGAAGCGCCTTATTTAACGTCGTGGCACGACGAGTATCAATCATGGATCCCTCAAAGTAATGAGGTATGATGATTCACCGAACCTCCCCAATAATGCTTAACCCTTTGGCCATTCACCAAGAACGTCTTCTCCGAATCGGGAGCTCTCAACTCAACCGCTCCATGTGCGGTAACATGAACTACTTCAAACGGCCCCGACCATCTAGACTTCAACTTACCCGGAAATAGCTTCAACCTCGAGTTAAACAACAACACCAGCTGCCCAGGCTCAAACTGATGACGCTCAATGTGCTTGTCATGCCACTTCTTTGTCCGTTCCTTATACAATTTTGCATTTTCATAAGCATGAAAACGGAATTCTTCAAGCTCATGCAATTGAAGCATTCTCTTCTCACCCGCCAATGCCATATCAAGATTGAGCTTTTGAATCGCCCGATATGCTTTATGCTCTAGCTCAACGGGCAAGTGACAGGCTTTACCATAAACAAGCCTATATGGAGAAGTTCCAATAGAAGTTTTAAATGCAGTCTGATAGGCCCAGAGAGCATCATCTAACTTCATAGCCCAATCCTTCCTCGAGGCATTCACAGTCTTCTCAATGATTTGTTTGATCTCTCTATTTGACACCTCCACTTGGCCACTAGTTTGGGGATGATAAGCAGTTGCCACCTTGTGGCGAACCCCATACTTGGCCAACAGTTTATTGAACAACCGATTGCAAAAATGAGTACCTTCATCAATGATTATAGCCCGCGGTGTCCCAAAACGAGTGAAAATATTTTTCTTCAAGAATTTTACCACCACACTCGCATCATTTGTTGGAAGTGCCACAACTTCCACCCATTTAGACACATAATCCACCACCACAAGAATGTATTTGTGGCCCATGGAAGGCGGGAACGGACCCATAACGTCAATCCCCCAACAATCAAACAGCTCAATCTCCAGAATATTGTTCAAAGGCATCTCGTGACGCCTAAAAATAGTACCCGTTCTTTGGCAACGATCACACTGCTTAACAAAAGCATGAGCATCTCTAAACAAGGTAGGCCAAAAGAACCCAGACTGAAGTACCTTTGCAGCTGTTCGATCTCCACCAAGATGACCACCATAAGGAGAGGAATGGCAGCTCTGTAGAATCGGCTCAACTTCTTCCCTTGGAATGCACCTCCTAGCTAATTGGTCAGGGCCTATCTTGTACAAATAAGGCTCATCCCACACATAAAATCTGCTCTCATAAAGGAGTTTGCGCTTTTGCTCAGCTGAAGCCCCAGGAGGATACACATTACTCACAATTAAGTTCACCATATCAGCATACCATGGCACCTCAGCTGCCGCTAAAGCAAAAAGCTGCTCATCAGGGAATACTTCTTTAATCTCAGGCCCTTCGTCTACATGATCTCTATTCTCTAGCCTTGGCAAATGATCAGCTACTTGATTCTCGGTCCCATTGCGATCTCGAATTTCAACATCAAACTCTTGCAATAGGAGTACCCATCGAATTAGCCTAGGCTTGGAATCCTTCTTCTCAAACAAATACCGGATTGCGGCATGATCAGTGTAGACAACAACACGAGTGCCGACCAAATAAGATATGAATTTATCAAAAGCATAGGCAACGGCTAGCAACTCCTTCTCAGTGGTGGTATAGTTGGATTGGGCTGCATCAAGAGTCTTGCTTGCATAATAGATGGAGTGAAAGATTCTTCCAATTCTTTGGCCTATAACAGCCCCAATAACATTATCACTCGCATCACACATCAATTCAAATGGCAAAGACCAGTCAGGAGCAATGATAATTGGTGCAGTCACCAACCTTTTCTTTAACTCTTCAAATGCCTTGAGATAAGCATCATTAAACTCAAATTTCACATCCTTCTCCAACGACTTGCACATGGGATTAGCAATTTTAGAGAAGTCCTTTATGAAACGCCTCTAGAAACCTGCATGTCCCAAGAAACTACGCACCCCCTTAACAGAGATAGGTGGTGGTAATTTCTCAATAGCTTCAATCTTCGCTTTATCAACCTCGATCCCTTGCTTTGACACCTTGTGCCCAAGTACTATGCCTTCTTGAACCATAAAGTGACATTTTTCCCAATTCAGCACCAAATTTGTTTCTTCACAACGGCTCAGCACATCATCTAAATTCTTCAAGCAATCATCAAAGGAATCACCAACTACCGAGAAATCATCCATGAACACCTCAACAAATTTTTCCACCATGTCGGTGAAAATAGTCATCATGCATCGCTGAAAAGTCCCAGGGGCATTACATAATCCAAACAACATCCTCCTAAATGCATAGGTGCCATATGGACAAGTAAATGTAGTCTTCTCTTGATCTTCAGGAGCTATCACAATCTGATTGTAGCCCGAATACCCATCCAAGAAGCAATAGTACTCGTGCCCAGCAAGTCTATCCAGCATTTGATCAATAAAGGGAAGTGGGAAGTGGTCCTTCCTGGTGGCCTTGTTCAGCTTTCTATAATCAATGCAAATTCGCCACCCTGTGACTGTTCTTGTAGGAATCAATTCATTATGCTCATTCTTTACCATTGTCACGCCCCCCTTCTTTGGAACACA
This sequence comes from Petunia x hybrida, assembly GCA_037355625.1. Lineage (NCBI taxonomy): Eukaryota > Viridiplantae > Streptophyta > Magnoliopsida > Solanales > Solanaceae > Petunia > Petunia x hybrida. Next base: position 8,197,252 of record JBBBVM010000035.1, read on the forward strand.
TTGCACTGGGCTCACCCACTTGCTGTCAGAGATAGGAAAAATAATACCAGTATCGAGCCACTTGATAATTTCTTTCTTAACCACCTCCTTCATAATTGGATTTAATCTCCTCTGCTGCTCTATAGATGTTTTATGGCCTTCCTCCAAAAGAATTTTGTGCATGCAAAAAGAAGGACTAATCCCTCTAATATCAGCAATGGTCCAACCAATAGCTCTCTTGCGCTCTCACAGCACTCTCAACACCTTTTCAACCTGCACATCAGACAACAAAGAAGAAAGGATCACGGGCAAGGTATTACCCTCACCCAAATAAGCATAACGTAAATGAGCAGGTAAAGGTTTGAGTTCAAGAGTAGGAGCCTTTTCAATAGACGGTTTAACAGGAGTTAAGGTCAACTGTCTATCAAGCTCCTCAAATTTCTTCACCCTAGGATGAATTTACTCTCCATATTAAGAATCTCCATATATTCTTCAATTTCATCATCCTTCAGGATATCATCATCATTACACAAGAGTGCCTTCTCCAGAGAATCAACATTAGAGGCCAACAATGATATCTCATCAGCAGTCAACTCTTCATCTACCACTTTCACCATGGACAACTCTTCATAATGGGAAGGAAGCTGGGTAGCTCTGAACACATTGAACACAGCTTCTTCACCATTTGCCTTCATAATCATCTTCCCAGCTCTTACTCTAATGACAGCATCAGCAGTAGCCAAAAATCCTCTTCCCAAGTTGAGAGGAACCTCAGGATCAGCTTCATAATCAAGAATAATGAAGTCAACAGGCAATATAAACTGACCCACTTGTACAAGCACATCCTCAATAATCCCATCGGGGCATGTCAAAGATCTGTCAGCCAGTTGCAGAGTCACAGTAGTTGGTCGTGGTTCACCCAGGCCTAGCTTTCTGAAAACTGATGAAGGCATTAAATTCACGCTAGCACCCAAGTCACACAAAGCTCGTTCAACCTCATGCTTCCCAATCTTCAAGGGAATAGTAAAACTGCCAGGATCCTTCAATTTCTGAGGAAGCTTGCTTCTAACTCTAGAACAGCACTCTTCAGTAAGTACAACTGTCTCGAACTCAGTCAGTCTTCTCTTGTTAGCAACAATATCCTTGATGTATTTAGCATATTTGGGAACATCCCGCAAAAGCTCCACCAAAGGAATATTTACCTGAATCTGACTCAAGATCTCCACAAATTTCTTGCATGCTGCATCAACTTTCTGCTTCTGAAGTCTCTGAGGGAATGGTGGTGGAGGTCTCACAATAGCAGGCTCGGGCTGCTTTTCAATCACTTTCTCAGCTTCTTTATCCACCTCTCTATTAGCATTAGGCTCTAACTCACCAACAGGCTTCCTTGGCTTTGGGGGAACTTCTTCTAGAGCTCTTCCATTCCTCAAAGTAACTGCTTGCACAAATTCTTTAGGATTTTTCTCTGTATCACTTGGCAAAGCAACCCGAGGTGCTCCAGCTAGTTTCCCCATTTGTCTCTCAAGATCTTTCTGAGCATTGGTCAAATCTTTTATTGTTTGTACCTGAGCTGCTGAATCATCCATGAGTTTTTGCTGCCCTGCAAAAATTTTTCTGACCATATCTTCAACTGAACTAGGCTGCTGTGGCTGAGCCTGCGACTGTGACCCCTGCTGTGGTGCATTTTGAAGATTATTTTGAGGTCTGTCATTGGCTTGTAGCTGCTCACGGTTATCCCTCCAAGAAAAGTTTGGGTGACTAGGCCAATTGGTGTTGTAGCTATTACTATATTGATTGCGATTCTGACCCTGTGGCCTGTTCTGATTACCCACATAATACACTGACTCTGGATTAGCTGGACAGACGTCAGTAGCATGATCATCTCCACAAACCTCATAAAAGACTTGAAGTTGTTGCACTAGAGCTGCCTGTTGTTGAGTCTGCGGCAGAGCTAACTTGCTAATTTGATTGGAAATAGCATCCATCTTCGCCCTCAGCTCTGAAACTGTATCTAACTGAAGTACCCAGCAGATTTCTGTGTAGTAGCTCTAGCATCTCCCTGCCAATCAGGATTGCTCTGCGAAAACTTGTCTAGTAATTCATAGATTTGGTCAAAGTTTAAGGCCAGTACTTGGCCTCCAGCAGCAGTATCTACCACGATCTTAGTATGTGCAGTCAACCCCTTAACAAAAGTATGTGCAAGAACCTCATTGGATTGGTTATGGTGTGGACAATCTCTCAGTAAAGCTTTAAACCGCTCCCAGGCTGAATACAAAGACTCTCCTTCTACCTGTCTGAAGGACATAATTTCACTCCTCAGCCGGGCTGTCTTGGCAGATGGATAAAACTTAGCTAAGAACTTCTTAGCCAAATCCTCCCAAGTAGTGATAGACCCAGGCTTTTCAGCCTTTAACCACCTCCTTGCTGCCCCAATCAGTGAAAACGGGAACAATGTCAAGTGGACATAATCAGTAGGAACTCCCGTCGGTGTGTAAGTATCACTGATCTCCAAGAAGTTCTGAATGTGTTGCTGCGGATCTTCATGAAGTAATCCAGCATATTGCCCAGTCGTATGCAGCAACTGAATCATACCGGGCTTGATCTCAAAGTTCCCAGTGATAGCGGGCTTCACAATGCTAGACGCCACTCCCCCCAGGCTGGGAAGAGCAACATCTCGCACCGCTATTGCTCGTTCTTCTGCCATTTCAGTGGGCAAGGAAGCAAGTACAAGTGCTAGTGCTTCTCGGTCTCTCACTTCTCTTCTTACCCTTCTCAAGGTCCTTTCAGGCTCGGGATCAAAAGGTTCGAGTGGTTCGTCCCTTCTATTCCTTTGCATGTAAAACCTGTTGCCTGAAACAGCACAAGAAACTCAACAAAAAATTAAACCTGAATAGATAATAAGTAATCGTTCAAAAAGAAATCAGTCAATTTAGTCCCCGGCAACAGCGCCAAAAACTTGTTGCTCCCAATGCACACGCAAGTATACGTGGTCGACAAGTAATAAAGTGATAAGTCAAGTATCGTTCCCACGAGGACTATTCATACTGGACTCCTAACAAACAATTTCTAACTAACTATCCAGGGATCTTTTTCAATGGTGAGAGTTTTATTAACTAGAGAACAGTAATTTAAATGGGGGAAATTCAGTCAAACAATGGTGCAAACTTGAGTTGTAAACAATATTAATGAGACAGTCCAGGGTCAGAGCTACGACCAATCCAGTTGAGTTTTCCAATTGATTCCACTCCTCGAATCCCGGATTACTAACTAACAGGTTAAATGTACCTGTGAAAACCTTTCGATTCTTCACGGTCTATGCAGGCTACTCCAATCCCTATATGTCTATGGGTTGAATCACGTGCACACATTAACGAATTCTGTGATTAGTTAAGCTAGGTGAGCAAGTATATGTCTATCCTACCCACAAATTGATTCCCCGATGCCCAGGTTCACAATCTAGCCCTACTCTTTCTTATTGCGTTCATAAATTCCCTCTTTCGAGTTCAATCTAAGAACCATAGATAATACCTAATTATGGTGCCCTAATAATTAAACAAGTGATATCAAGAAAGAATAAATAATCCGTTATGGGATTCAATATGTGGAATTCAATCTTCAAACATCAACCTTCATGAAACGCTCTAACCTTAGAACGAAGGATTTAGCCACGCATACTCATAATCACAAGACAATGATTTGATGAAATAATTAATAGATGAAAGAATAGGAATTAAACCATTGTTCAATGAAGTATGGTGCTCCACAATTGCTCCAAAGTCTGAACTCCTTTCAAAAACTAAGTAAAAGTGTATATATAGTGTTTACAAAAGCCTAGTAATAAGTTACGCCTAAGCCTAGACGAAATAGGAAGTCCAAAAACGCTCCAGGGGTGCTATAGCTGGCGCCCCGCGCCTCGAAACGCGCACAACTAGGCAGAACCCGTCAAATCTCGCACGCAATAGCTCTGCTCCGCGCTAAAAAACGCGCCAGAAGCTGAGCGCCATAGGGGCGCGCCGCGCCTAGCACCACGCCTGCCCAATTTTCAGCTTTCCTTGCTCCGCAGCTCGCTTCGCGACGTGCCTTTGTGTGCTCGATCCAATCCTCAATCCAATTTCAACCTTTTGTTGCTCGATCATGCTCTTTAAAGCTTTAATTGCACTTCATAACAACCTACACACATACGGCACAAAAATCAGTGCAAAATCACATTCATTAACTAGAAAATGTGCGAATAAAGTATCCAAACGTGAGGAGATATTAAGGAATATAGGCATAAAATGCCAAACATCACTGATACACAGAAATTTGACGAGGAATTAAAAGAAAAAAGTTGGATATAAAGCGAGTTCAATGAATTCATCCGAATAACGTATATATGAACAACACTGAAACTTCTAATTGTGTGATTGATTGCAATCCTTCGAAGCTCAGACACTCTAAATCGTGCCCTGAACAAAGAAGAGTTCTTGTGCATTGATTTAGCAATTGAAGAGGCATCTTTATTCCTCGTAAAAGAAGTACAGGTTTCATTGGAATAAGGTACGTACAAGGGGTGTGAATACCAGAAAGGAAATGAATGCAGGCAAACTAAAACTTTAACTATTAAATGTGTTGTTGCTGTACTAATTTCCACCAATGTTTCAAAGTTTAGGTAATACATGGAACTTAATTACCTCTACTTTCATAGGATATTTAAATATATTGTGATCCTGAAGATCTTTTAGCAGCAGCATGTACAGATGTACTTTGTCAACTGCCTTTTCTGAAAAACTTATGTGTGCCATCATCTTCCTTCTTTTTTTGTTGGTATTGTATCTTCCATTTATGCAATCTTGAATCTTAATTACTGACATGGAATGAATGTGACACAGCACGAATGTATTATAGTGCTTGTAGACTTCTGAGGTTGCCTTTGCGGACTAGAGGTCTTTAAGTTAATCAAGTCAGTTATCTGGATGGATGATGATCTGAGCAAGCAGTAAATACTTGACATGGAGCAATTTGACACAAAGTAGAGATGGATATACAGCGAGCGAGTTCGATGAGTTCGTGTGAATCCACAACTTTTTGACTCGAGTAATGTATAAATATACACAAAAGATACTAAGAATGTTATTAAAATTGATTGCTCTCCTCCTAAATTTAGAGATTCTGAAATTCTGAAATATATATTTGTTTCTGAAAAAGTGGAGTTCTTGTGAATTGACTTGTAATTTGGGATGTATCTTTGTTAGAAAAGGTACAGGTTTCATTGAAAAGAAGGTACAAGGAGTATGAACTAGAAAGGAAAAGGAATGCAGCAGCATACTAAACTTTAACTAGTACAATTAATTTTAAGTTCCATCACTGTTTCAAAATTCAAAGTTCAGGTGATACATGAAAATCTCTCTAATTTTAGCAGTTCTCTTTTGTGAAAAACAGATGTGTGCCCTCTCTTTCCTTTTTGTTACTCTGTAGTGGTATTTGGTATTGTTTCTGCCTGATCCTGTCTTGATCTTTGTTTCTGGCATGCAATGAATGTAACACAGTAATGGAAGCAGTTTCCAAAATGGCGTCCATCTTGTGAGCTCAAAGCAGTCCCTGATCTCGAAAATATTTAGACAGTTATGCTCTTTAGTGTGTTCATCAGAAGCGGGAATTATGCATGCAAAATGACTTTCGTTATATCAAACACACATCATATCTTGAATGATGTCATTTTGATGCCACTAAAATTTAGTTTCATGTCAGGGGAAGAAGGTTTGTAGCAAAATTTTAGTCAGTAAATTAGACTTCTAATGATTGATTTTGGCATGCATTGCGTCTCCATGTTTTTAGAATCTGTCTAGAATCAGAAACATTGAGGCATTTGAAGTGAAAGTCTTTCTTCAGCTGCATGAATAACTGAGATGAGTATCATGTTTCATGGAATTCCTACTAAAACCTCAAATTAAAGTTGAGCTTGTGTGCACAATCAGAGAACAAAAAGATAAGGGACTATACGAAATCTTCAAGTGTGTTGTGAGATTTGTGAATGGCATTGATAAATAAACTCCAGTGCTATGCAAGGAGGAGCAAAGAAGCATTAAAATGTGGACTACAGAGTACCGTATATGTATAATATCATTTGAATATATATATATATATATATATTAATAATTTTCGACTCTCATTTCAATATGTTGATATCAAACAGAAATAATAACCCTTTAAAAAGACACCCAGATTATACATTTTGGGACAGAAGGTGCTAGGTGCCTCTGTGATTGCAATTGGTGTTCAGAAAACTGGCTAGCTATGACATAAATTCCATTCCGTTTGATCCAATCTCTCAAGAATAGCACATCTTTCATTCATGGGCGGAATTCATTTGCCGTAGAGCTATCTTAACTTTGAATTAGTTGATCCATTTGACATTTAGTCATTTCTATTAATCTGGTACTCAAAAATGTCATCGAAACACCTCTTTGATTTGCTAATATTGTGATTAGCTTTTAATAGTATCTTTTCTTGATAAAATTGATTTGTACTTACCAACCAAACATTAATAAAACATTTTCGAGCAAAGTATTTTTAAATGAAAATTTCTAGGAAATCAACTTAGAAACACAGTCTCAATCATAGACAATTTATTTGTAGACAATTACGTATAGGTTATATTTGGAAAGTTAATAATATAAAAAATCTTTAAATTGTCATGGTATAAAAACTAATCCGTCTACAGTCAAATGAAACATCCTACATAAACAAAGTTAACAAATCTGTGGCAGAGTGAGTAAAAGGAATTGAAAAAAGGTCATTGTGGTTAAGGATTTTGTATTACCTTTGCAATTATGAACGGGTCATTATAACCTCTCCAGGATGGCAACGTCTTTCATTCTCAGGGGAATCTCCTTCAACTCTGGACAACCATGGATACCTAACCCTTTAATCCGAGGCATTGCACTTGTGCCTATATTCCATCTTTCTACATTCCATAGATTTTGAAGACGAAGGAACTCCAGTTGACAGAAGCTGTTGTCATCGCAGCTAATTTCTTTTCCTTTGTAAGCTCTTTCTAAATCGAGATGCCTTAGGTTTGGCAACTTTCCCAGGATAGGCATCGGATCTTCCATGAGTCCTGAGTATGCAAGTACCATGATTGTGATGGAGTTTGGAAAGGGAGGCAGTTTATCTATTCTCCCATATAACCACAATTTCTGGAGGTTTTGACAACAACTCAGAAATTTAAGGGCTGGGAATGATTCACCAAAGTCACAACACAATTGGAGAGAGCTAAGGCTTTTCAAGCTGCTAATGTTATTTAGGGAGTAAGATTTCTTGATAACATTCATGGATAATTCTTGAAGATTAACTAAATCAACAGGGTCAACATCTTTCCACTGATCACAACGAATGCATTTCAGAATTTGAAGACTTGTGAGTTTGTTTATATGTTGTAGAGGTTTTGTTAATTGAGCAACTAAATGTCTTAGATTTGTTAGGTTAGCTATCTCGGCAGGTAGTGGGATGCAGGTTCCATTCAAGACCTGGAGTGTCTGTAAATTCTTGAGGTTGCCTATGGAGGAGGGACTATAGGAGTTCTGAGGCATAAGTATTTGAGGTGGTACAAACTTCCTATGGTATGAGCTAGATAAGTTTCCAAAGTATTCTCCAACTGCAACACATATAGGCAGAATACATGTTTTACCCACTGAACTTTACACGAAATCCCGCTGACACACTTATTCTTTGCGGGCAAATTTTGACACACTAAAGTTTTAAAAAGTGTAACTATTACACACTACTTTGACCCAGGTATCCGAGACTGTGCAACAACAAGGCCAAGCGCGTGAAGCCTACATTAAAACCCATATCAGCTATATGTAACGGTCCAAACAGCTAAAAATAACGGATCTATTCCAATTTTTTGATAAATTGGGTCTCCTTCTTCCCCAAATCAAACCAAATCTTCCATTACCAAATTTTGAGCTTTTGCAAAATTCTTGTCCAAATTTTGCTACATTTTCCCATATATCTTTTCCTATTCTCTTTAGAACACTTATTTGTAATAGTTGTACACTAAATTTCTACATTTAGGGTTTGGAAAAAAAGGGCTAATTTTGTGAATTTTTGTTGTTGCGGTGATGAAGTGGTTTTAACAACGTCATGGACTACCCTTACTATGCAGCAGAATTAGAGCATCTACCCTTACTATGCAGCAGAATTAGAGAGTTTTAGGGTTTAAAGTTTTTGTTATGTTGGGTTAAGCAGCAGAATTAGAGAGTTTTAGGGTTTAAAGTTTTTGTTATGTTGGGTTAACTAGGATAAATGGAAAAAGGGGTAGTTTTTAGGTCGGGTTTGGAATATGAAATGAGGGGTCGGATTGGAAATTAAATGTTAAAAGAGCTGATGGGTCGGGTCTTTTAACGCGTGTATAACACAACTTTTTTATTCAATGAGGCTGGGTCAAACTAGTGTGTAATAGTTACACTTTTTAAAACTTTAGTGTGTCAAAGTTTGCCCGCAAAGAATAAGTGTGTCAGCGGGATTTCGTGTAAAGTTCAGTGGGTAAAACATGTATTCTGCCACACATATAAATGTTGGAACATTTTACGGAACTTCATTTGATCCAGCCGAGGAATTTCTTGATTAAAGAATATGATTGACCTTAAGTTCAAGTTGGAAAAATCAAGTGAGAGGTACCTTTGTGCTTGATCATGAATGATATGTCTGAAACATAAAGAGGACATTGAATGCTTTCTCGGATCATAAATCTCAAAAAGGTTTAACTCCGATGCCTTTTCTACGGCAAGATCCCGAAGGAGATCATGGATCCTACAGTAAGTGACTTCTTCCCAATATGTTTTTGCCACTTGAATCAAGTTTCGTCTTATTAGCTCGTTCAAGATATCCTTAGCGAGATCCTCCATTCTTTCTTCTCCTCTTGGAACTAATCCTTCGCCTATCCACATCCACATTATGTTTTCAGCAGAAATCAGATGATCTTCTGGATAAATACCAAAGTAAAGGAAACACTGTTTGAGCACAGTTGACAAATCATTGTAGCTCAGTGATACTATATCGGAGATTTTAATTGAATCATCTTTCATATGCCGCCATAAGTGTGCCTTCACTTTTTCCCAGTCTTCTAGCCCCCATTTATATGAAAGAAGCCCACTTAATACAACAATAGCAAGAGGTAATCCTGCACACTTGTCCAACATATCCCTAGCTAGCTTTTCCATTGTTGGGACCATTACCCGAACATCAAGTAGTTTCTTGCAAAAGAGGTCCCAGCTTTCTTCTTGGCTTAGGAAACGAAGTTTATGTACAAAACCTTTTCCATCTGCTCGTTTAGCGACATCCTCCTTGCGCGTGGTAATAATAACTCTGCTGCCATTCTTGCTATCCGGGAATGCTCTTTTCAGACTTTCCCAAGCTTCTCTATTCCATACATCATCGACCACCACAAGGTATTTTTGCTCTTTGAGTAGATTCCGAAGGTGATTTTCTAAATCTCTCTCTGTCATTTTTTCCAACAAATCTAGAGTTTCCTTGGTGCAACCTTGGATAGATTTAATGATACTCTGAAGGAGATCTGGGATGATATAATCTTGAGAAACGCATATCCAAGCGCGTGTTTGGAAGCTAGTGATTAGACTAGGCGAGTTGTAGAGGTTTCTTGCAAGACTCGTCTTGCCTAACCCGCCCATACCATAAATGGAGATGACGCTACGGCAGGACTCTTCTTTGAGAAGTTCAGCAAGTAATGTATCTACAACTTCTTGAAAGCCAACAAATATCCGATCCGGATCATCCAGATAGGAGGTAGTTCTCCTCAAGGCAGATCTCTGAATATTGTTTGGCCTATTACTTGGCCCTTCACTACCATTATTGATATCCCTAATACCATATGTCTCTCGTTTGCGAGAGATATCCATGACTCGCTCCTTGAGTGACTCGATCTCCTTGCTTACGTTGTAGAATTTGGCCTCCTTCCTACCGATGCAGGCACAAGCCTTCAAACGACTAGCAAATACATTGTCATTAGATTTACCAGCCTCGAAGCTGTAAGTCTCCAGTATAGCGACTGCATCGTTAGCAACAGAGTTGATTTCAAACACCCATTGCTGAACTCTCTGATCTTGAACTTGCTTTTCCTCTGCATCTTTGAGGAAACATTGCATGAAGAGCAACTCATTTCTCAGCCACTGCACATTTTGTTGCAGACTTCTGAGCAGGGAAACTTCCTGTATTAGGAAATCGCCCAGTTTTTGAACTGCAAAGGACGCAAAGGCTTCAACCATTTTCAAGAGAGTTTTTTTTGTCCTTTCTTTTTATTTTTCTTTGTGTAGGAAGACTCAATTGAGAGTGGTTAAGTCCTGTAATAATACTCTAATGTATGCAGTAGCACTGTAGAAGTGAGTGCTAACAGCATCTTCAGATCTGCACGCTGAAAGAAAATCAAAACTTGGAAAGGGGTTAAAGACAGAGGCAGCTAAGAAAATCGAAGTTAGGGAACACCAATCGAGTATTACGGCGTTCTCGGTTTTCTTTGTTTAACTACTCCATATGATATATAGGTGCATGTGCGTGACTGCGTGCAGCTTTTAATCTGGCCTCGTTACACACTCCATTGACTCTCTATTTTTAGGTGTAATGTAAAGTTATGTGGAGACCTTTCCCTACCCTTAAGTTAAACACAACTGTTTCTTCACATGCACAATTTACTCTAAAATCCAAACGATTATAGGATAAAATTTTAGCTTTTCATTACTTTCTTTTAACTTGTCCTGAACATAACTTTGAAGTTTAACTAGTTTCTGTTCCTGTAGCATCTTTTCCTTTTACTATTCTTTTTTTTTTTGGTCGAAACAAGATACTAGCATATATTAATAGAAACGTCATGGGGGTTACATAACATACTCACACGAGTTCCATGGGTGTCCATCGCGTGATTAGGATTATTACAAAACAAGAAAAGTGCTTGTAGAGCACATAAGTTCCCTAACTTAGATAACATAGAGCAAGTACTAGCCGATATAGTAATAACAAAATTTGTGCCCTTCCTATCATCCTCCAAAGCTTGGTAAACAAGAATGGGTGGCACAACATGGTGAATAGTTGAAAGTGATCTGGACAGTGAGGGAGCTCCTTGTGCGAGCTTGTCAGCAACTCTATTCCCTTGTCGAAAGTTATGCCTGATTAGCGGCATCCCCAGGTTCAACATCAATAATCTGCATTCATTGATAATTGATAGGTAAGTAGGTGTCGGATTTTCTAGCAAATTGATGACCTCCGTTGAGTCTGTCTCAATTTCTAATGAGTTATAATATTGATCATGGGCTAAAATGAGGCCTTGAAGTAACCCTAATAATTCTACGTGAGTATGACTGTCAGCATGTACTATTTTAGTATATCCTAATAGCCATTCTCCTTTAGCATTTCTGAAGACTCCACCTATACTAGCAGAATTATCAGTTTTATAAGAGCCATTACAATTTAATTTAATGCTATTATCCTTAGGAGGGTTCCAATATACCTTAATAGCTCTTTTAGTATCTTTCCTAGAGCTTGAGCTAGTTAAAAATTTATATTCTAGGAGTTTCTCATGAACAGAGCCATAGGTGATGGATGAGCTTAAATTGTTTACATTATTATTATTCCTATTAAGCCATAAATTCCATAGAGCATAAAATAAAAAGTCAAGTCAATTATAGAACTTGTAGTAAGGGTCGTTGGGGATATCTTTAAGGCACTGCAGCCAATTGTTACAATCAAGGTCATTGTAGCTAATCTTGTTTCCCCAGAATGCCTTAGCTATAGGGCATTCAATAAAAAGATGAAATAGAGATTCAGTAGTAGACTTAGAAACACTACACATAGGGCCTATATTCATACCAATTTTGTTTAAGTAATATCTAGTCGGGAGTCTATTGTGTTGACATTGTCAGATAAATTTTTTTATTTTATTAGGCACGTCAACCTTCCATATCCACATGAAATCCTCACCAAGGCTGGTACTAGATTCAATCTGAGCATATATTGATTTCATAGAAAAAATACCATTTTTAGAAAGGGCCCAAATCGGATAATCAAGATTTCCAAAAGGGGGAGGGGTGTTATTAATTATGGTTTTGATGTGCTGAGGAATTTCAAATCCAAGCTTAGAAAAATCCCAATGATTGTCATGCACAATGTCACAAACCCTCTTGCATGAGTCTTCATAAGTCAAAGGGCCACGCAGAAGGCTTCTAAGTTTTTCTTTATTGGATAGCCATATATGGTCCCATAGAGAAGTCGTATTACCATTTCCTAATACCCATAGAGTGTTATTATAACAAATAGGCAAGATACTATTAATGCCTTTCCAGATGAAAGAAGCAGAATTTGAAGTAGGTCTAAAAATATATTTATTACTAAGAATTTTAGCCCATAAAGCATTAGGGTTAGTCAAGAGGCGCCATGCTAGGTATATAAGCATAGCATTGTTCTTAGTTTTAGCTCTAACAATCGAGAGACCCCCCCTGCTGCCTAGGTTTAGTGACTATTTGCCATGATACTAAGTGCAATTTTTTCTTAATGTCAGTAGTACCCCATAGAAAATTTCTCTGGACCCTATCAATGCAGTTTAGGGTTTTAATGGGAAGGTCATGAAATTGCATAATATGATTAGGGAGGGCATTGAGAGTTGATTTCACAAGGGTTGCTCTCCCTGCTAGATTTAAGAAATTGACCTTCCAGCTAGAAGTTTAGTAGCAAGATTATCAAGAATAAAGTTGTAATCGCTATGTCTAGGTTTATGCCCTAGAATTGGAAAACCTAGATATTTCCCAAAATTGCTACTCCTTTTAAGAGAGAGAATACTGCCTAGATGGTTAGCTAAAGATAGTTCAGCATTTTTTGAGAAAAAGATTTTGGATTTGTCCCTACTAATACTTTCCTCTGACACTTCACAAAATAAGTCCATTGCAGTCTTAATACTATGAGCAGACTTTTCGTTAGCTTTGGCAAAAAAAGTTAGATCATCAGCGAAAAATAGATGAGAAATTTCTGGTCCTGTAGGAGATAGTTTTATAGGGTCCCATAAATTCCTATCTACTTGTTGATTTATGTAAATCGAAAGGAGTTCTAAACATAAAATGAAAATATAAGGGGACATAGGGTCACCCTGCCTTATACCCCTAGATGGAAGAAAAAACTTTGTTTTAAGGCCATTTACCATAACACAAATTGAAAAAGTGGTAATACAAGAGAGGATTAATTTGAGATCTTTGGAGGAAATTTAAAAGATACTAACATTGTACGATAAATGACCACTCAATTTTATCAAAAGCTTTTTCTAAATCTACCTTAATGATCATCTCACTCTTATGCCCCTTTATATTAGAAAATTTATTCATGAATTTTTGAATAATAATAGCGTTATCGGATGCTCGTCTATTCTTGATAAAACTGGCTTGACAAGGATTAATCAATTTGTCTAAATGAGATTTAACCCTATTGGCTATAATTTTAGTCACAATTTTGTAAACAGTATTGCATAGCCCAATTGGCCTAAAATTTTTCAAGTTTACAACATTTTTTTATTTTAGGAATTAGATAAATATAGGTGGAATTTAAATTTTCAGGCATTTCACCAGTTCGAAAAATATGATGACAAACATTAATCACAGAGTTACCAACAATTTCCCAGTATTTTTGGAAAAAAATGGGGTGCAGACCATCAGGACCAGGCGACTTGTGAGGTTTAAAGGAAAATAATGCATTTGTGATTTCACAATTGAGAAGGGGCCTATCCAAAATACTAAGATCTACTCTATTAAACCATACAGCATTATCTTCCAGATGTTTAATTTTACTGAAAAGATGATTTGATTGGTATAAGCATTCAAAGTAAGATGTAATATGATCAAAAACTTCCTTAGTTTCAAAAATTAAATTTCCATAATCGTCTTGAAAATGAGTGATACGATTTTTCCTCCTACGATTTAAGGTAGTCACATGATAAAATTTAGTATTAGCATCTCCAAAATTTAGCCAATCGATTCGAGACTTTAATTTCCAGAATTCCTTCTCTTGTTTCAAGAGAGAATTATATTAAAAAATGAGGTCCTTTTCTAAAGTCTGGAGAAAAACACTAGTGCTATACTTAGGAGAAGTTTGAATTCCATTAAGTCTGGCAAGTATAGTAGATTTTTTTTTAAAAAATATTACCAAAAGTTTCCTTGTTCCAAATAATAGCATTTTCATGGAAAGTCTTAATGGCTTCATCTAGATGTCTATTGTGCCATGCATCAGTAACTAAACTCCTAAATGTAGAATGAGATAGCCACATGGTCTCTAGTCTAAAAGGTTTGTCGTAATTACTACTAGGCTGTCTATTAAGTTTAATAAGCATTGGGTTATGATCCGAGTAGGTCTTAGGTAAATGAACAACACTAGCATCCTTAAACAAGGTGATCCAATCAAAGTTTGCTAAGCATCTATCTAATCTTTCTAATATGAGACCTTTTTTATACCTATGATTTGACCAAGTATACTTTGGACCCTTAAAACCTAGGTCTACTAAATTACAATAATTTAAGCAATCACGAAAATGTGAAGCATTTCTCAGATTTAAAGACCTTCCTCCCTACTTGTCCTCCTGATTTAAGGCTTGGTTGAAGTCTCCACTAACCAGCCAGGGTCCTTTATAATTATCATAAATAGTCATTAGTTCTTTCCATAGTAATTCTCTATTTATATAGCATGTACTAGCATAAATAATAGAGAAAAGCCAAGTAAAATTAAGAGTAGGGTGAAGTACCTTAATCATGACATGCAATTCATTTCCATTGATATGAATGTTAGTGACATTCACATTTTCATTTTTCCATAGGAGAACAATTCCACCAGATCGACCCTCAGCAAGGATTTCAGCAAAATCAGTAAAATCATGCCTCACTCTAAAGTCATGGTGATCATCCATCTTGGTTTTTAAAAGAGCTACAATAATGGGCTTGTAAACTTCCAAAATAGCACCAAAATTCCTACGAAATCCTGGAGTATGTGCACCCCTAGCATTCCAAACTATTATATTATTTTGTCCATTCATGTTAGAGTTTGCATTTTGATTAACATTCTGAGCATCCAGAGCTTGGTCAGTTCTCAAGGTAGGGTTGAGAACCACTGCATACTTTCCCACTGCTTTGTTTGATGGGGCTCTCACATCTAAGGAACATTTGAAGAGATTCTTGTGACAAGTTAAGATTGTTTTTCTGTCTAGTCTTTCTTTGAATAGGAGAATTATTATTTCCTTTAGGTTTGCGAATTCCGTACGATTCTCCCTCCCCCTTAACACGACCTCTTGTGCCTCTCTCATGTTTTGCTCTTGTTCTAGTGGATTGTGATTGTTCCTTGGTGATGGTGGAGGAGCTGGTGGTGGTGGAGGAACATCCACTTCCATTTGGGGTGGAGGATTTGGGTGTACATTTGTTGGATTCAAGTGTGGATACATCCCATTCCTGTCTATTGGTGCATGCATGGGCTAATTCATGTTTAGGTCCCATGGTATGAAGATAGGGTTCTGTGGAGGTAACACACGTAGAGGAAAAAAGGGAAGATCCACTAGTGGTTGATCTGAAAGTGGCATTCCCTGAAGAAACTGAGGCCACATGTTGTTCATATAATTTTGCATCGTGAGATGCATGCCCTCGTTCACAATTTGTGCAAGATATTGTGGGTTTTGTATGACCACAAATGCTTGTTGTCCATTGACCTCCATCGGAATTGTTATTGCATGTTCCCATAATGTTGATTCCACCCACGATTGAGGAACTTGGTGTTGTGCTGGTGGTAGTGCAAAGATTAGAGGTTGGTTCAACTGTGGGTTTGCTTGGTTCATTTGAGCATTGTTTTGGTGGTTTATATTGTTCATTTTCTTTTTTAGAAGATGTTGCTTGAGTAAATTTTTGACTAGTTTCCTGGATTTTCTTCTCGAGGCTTGAAGTATTAGGTTGCCCATCTAGGTTTTTATAACTAGTTGAGGTAGCAATAGAAGAAGTGTTAATAGAAGTAGTAGTTGTCATTTTTTGCATGTGGAGTTGCGTGTATTTAGGAGAAGTAGAAAAGGATAGTGAAAGAGAGTCAGAAATATTTGGAAGATCAAGATTTAATTTTCCATTGGTTAGCTTGGACGGTGCAAGAATATCAGTGGATGTTTCTGACATAACACAATCTCCAAACTTGGTATCCGTGTTTAGCTTAGTAGAAGAGGTAGTTGAAGAGGATATTGTAGAAGTGGCAATGTTATTTTGAGTAGTCATGACAGTTTTGGTGCATGCCATGGGGTCAATGTGCATGTCATTTTACAAAAGATTTTGATTATCACTTGGACAAGTGGACGTGGGGTCATTGTTTATCTTATAATTTTCCACATAAGTAGACATATCATTACTAGCAAATGTTTCACTTTTAGCAAATGTAGTCAAAGGATTTTGCATGCAAACAATAGGAGTGTGGTTGGATTTCTCGAATGTAACGACTGTTGAGACGTTTTCTTTCTTTAATTGATTTTCTAGATCATCATTAGTAGCCATATTAAGAATATCAAATTTATTAATAGTCTTACTAATTAAATTGTTAGGAGACCTATTACCTTTATCATTTATCACCCTATACGTAGTCTTTAATTTAAGAGAAGGATGATACTTACCTGCCTTAGACTGGCCATGGACGTCTATGTTAGGATAGTGACTGACCTTGCTTGTGGATGGAGCGAAATTAAGATGCTTTCCACTCGATGTTTGCACCTTTTTTTTCTTTGAGAATTGCACAGTTTGCCATTCTTCCTCCCCCACCTTGGTTTTTTGTTTAGGGCTTGATATATTTGAGTTAAGAAGGGTAGAATCATGTTCACTCGTAGGAGTTTTATAGGGACAATTATCACTTAAATGGCTTAATCGACCACATGATTTACATAAAATATTCTCACCTTCATAAATCACCGTTTGCTTGTGTTGCTCAATGAAGATGTGATTTTTGACGGGTACATCTAATGGAACCTCCACACATAATCGAGCATATCTTGCTCTAATAGTAGTGGAAGTCTTGACTCTTAATAATTTGCCAAGCTTAGTACCAATTTTTCTCAGAATAGCTTCATCAAAGAATTTCGTAGGTAGACTTGGTAGACGTACCTAAATGGCAGTAGTTAAAATTTTTATTTCTGAAGCCACAAAGTTTGGCTCCCAACATCTTATAGAGAGGAAAAAACCATTTATGAACCATGGTCCTTCCGTTAGGATTTTATGTAAGCTTTCATGCCTGGTTAATTTTGCAATATAGTAGTCGTCACCTAAATCAATCAGTGGGAATTCCTCCTCCAAATTCCATGATTTCCTCAATTTCTCATAGATGTATTGGTGATGCAGTCTTTTCCCATGTAATTTAAGGATTATGGAGTTAATCCATGGAGAATATATTCTTTATTTCTCTTCTTGGGATAAAGAAATAGTATCCATTAATGCATCTTCCTCCAATGGATCAGACTGCATGGATGAATTTTTGGTTGTTTGGTCCACATAATAGACTGTAGAAGCTTGTGTAGTAGGATGAGCAATTACTTTTTGTGAGTAGGATGGTTTATCCAAGGAAATGCCATGATTTATGCATGCAAGGTTGGATTGGCTACTTTTGGAAATATTTATGGATAAATCTAGTGGTTTTGGGGGTGGATTTAATAATGTTGGTGTAGGGTAGTGTTGATCAGAAGCCATAGGAAGAGTAATATTTTTGCTTTATTGAGCTAAGAAAGAGGGGAAAGGGTTAGAGAGAAGGGGAGGATTCTTTTCCTTTTACTATTGTAGAGGTAAGTATTTACTATGAAACTAAACATTGCAAACAAAAAGAGAAAAACAAATGAACAGCAAAACAAAAAGTTTGAACAAGACAATGGGATGTGATCACGGAGATTAAATTATGAATTTTTGAAAACAATAAATAAGAGACAGATCATATGGGCCTGCTACTCTTATATTAAAATTATAATTTTAAATTAAAAATAATTCTGAGGAAAAGTTGGTGAATAAACGGTCATATTTTTGACTCATTGTTTGATCTATTGTCCAACATCTATATTAAAAGGATTGAATTTAGTATGAAGCTTAGGGAGTAATTGTTGCCTTAATTTTTAATGTTGTATCTCTCCAAATTGTTGTTTAGTGGGATATGAAATGAATCTGAAAAGATAAACTTAGAAACATAGATATGCGGTCTGACCTGAAATGATAATAATTATATCATATCATCATCAAAATAATAATAGTATATTAAAATTGAGAACCCCTACATATAAAGTTAAATTACTAAAATACCCCTAAAATATTAAAACCCCATTTTACCCTTCAAACAAAAAATATTCAAACAACTTTTTTGTGCAAAGTATAAAAATAATAATAGTAGTAAACACATCATCATATCATACTATTCTAAAAGAGCCAATCTTAAAATAAAAAAGTGAAAGACCAAGATACTCTTTTAGGTAATCTAATTATGCTATATATCCTAATTAATAATTAAAAATAATTAACAGATGCAGGAATCAGGATCGTTACTCTCCTTGAAGCATTGTATAGTTTTAGTCTCTAATAATTCATTGACCCTACGCTTATATATTCACACATCTTCTACTTCTACAACCGTTATATATTCCTTTCATGTTCTAGAGCTGCTTTGTTCTCACTCATTCTCTTTAGTTTGCTTCCTCTACTTTTGCTTTGGTTTCTTTTAAAAAATTCTCCAGTAAAATATTTTACCTCTTTAATCGGAGGTAAGCAATCAATATTTGAGTTTTTGTGTTATTTCTTGTGCTTTGCTTCTAACGTCGTACTGGTTGTGTGGTTGGGTGGCTGGTGTGACACCGTGGGATGTGATGTGATTATTTTAGAAAATTTAGATAGTACTAACAATTCTCTCATTTTATCTTTTTATTTGGTTTTGATTTATTAGTTTGTTTCTGACAAGTTTGATTTGATAATAATATGTCTTTGGTTACTCGATGATGCTAACTTTCTCCTCACACAAATTAGGTAGTTTCATATTCACTAGCTACGTTGTTGATCTTGCTGCAACATTTCGACACAACATGATGTAACTTTCCTTTTCCCTTCATTTTGGTATTTGAAATTACCATTGTTAGATTTATGCAACATCATGAGATATTTTCTTATCTTTGTTCAAATTGTGCAAACAATTTAGTGGAATTTGAGATAAACAGTTAAACTTTAGTCATCTTTGTTATCCATTTATTTTCGCTCTTCATAATTTTATTTAACAATATCACTAATAAGCTTTGATTATAGAGGTGAAAATCAAAGGTGAGTTTTGCAATCACTTTGGAAAAATTCAAATACCACGATAGATGCCAAATATTGCAGGGAACAACCGAAGAAGCCACCAGAAACCAAAATCTCCCTTTAATATTATAGTTTGTCATTTTCAATCATTTGGATTTTTTATAATTTTTTTATTAATTATTTCTTTTAAAAGTTGTACTACTTGATCAAGAATACACGCGCTAAGCGCGTGCCCAAAAACTAGTTTAATAAAGATATCAGACCTTTACACCGTTCAATGCTTCATCTTCTTACACCTATTCAATGTTTTGAAATTTCTTTCAATTTCCAATAATAAACTTTATAAAGTTTTACAAAATATCAACTATGAACCAACGGACAGCCGGATGATAGACGTTTTCTTTGGGTTGTCTTTTTTTCCTTCAAGTAAGCGCTTGAACTTTCTGTAATCACCTAATTTTGGTACGAAAATTCATAAAATTGCTCAGAATAGTCGTATTAGATTCTTAGGACGTGTCGTCAAATTTTTCTGGACTTCTAGTGTTTGTTCTAACTAAATTTGTCATTAATTAGGAAGTAAAATATGAAAACTAACAAAAATCGCTTGTTATGTGTTAATCGTGACTCTTATTTTTAATTGTAGGGTTTTTATTTAGTTAATTGTGTGTACTTTAAATAAATGTAGACTACTTTAAATGGTCATTTGTAAAAAAATATATTAGCCCACTTCTTTTGACCCAGCCCATGAAAGACTCAATACTAGCCATTGATCTCATCTTGAATCAACGGCTCAGATCAGCCATGGCTTCCATGTATAAAACTTTTGTTTTTCCTCATTTCTTCTCACACCCCCACAAGTCTCTTAGGACTTAGAGAGACTATGTCAAAAAATTTCACCATACACCGGAAATCTCCCTCCGCCGTTGGTCCACCGCGGAGCCGCCGTACTGCCGCCGCCGGCCACCACCTCCAGTGGCCGGAAAAATATAAAAACTATACCATTCGAAAGATCTCGGCTCCCTCTTTCCATTTCTCAACTTGGTTTCTTCAAATTTCAAGCCGTTTCGCGTAGATCGGAGGTCAAAGTCCGGTCAAACTTCAACTCCGGTGAGTTTTTTTTAGTTTTTCTCTATTTCTTTCCCTTCCCCTTCACCCCCGTATCCCCATCTCCAAAAAAACCCCGTCCCTTTGCCCGTGTTCTCTGTCCCGTTTCTATTTTTTTTTTTCCTTTTTCTTCCTCTCCTTACTTTTCTTTTTGCTCTGTTTCTGTGTTGATTGCTGACTGTGAGGGACTGTGGTATATGCTTGGAGGGCTTTGAGGGGGCTGTTTGTAGTAGGTTTAGGGCAGTGAGACGATGGTGATGACTGGTGGCGGGGGCTGTGACAATGGCCTTGTTTGGTTCAGATTGAAACTCAATCAACTGAAGCTGCGAGCAACAGTTGTAAGGGTAACGAGGCAGCGAGGGAAGTTGGTGTGAAGGCGAGGCAGTGAATGGTGTTGTTTGCTCTGCGTGTGTGTGTATGTATGTAGGCGAGACAGTGGTGATGGAAGCAAGACAGTAATGGTAATGACGCTTGGACTTAGTATTGTTTGGTTCGAGTCAAACGGGTTAGAGGAAAAGTACTCATTTCCATTTTTCCACATTGTTTCTTTAATCTTAGTTAGTTAGGTGATTAACAAGGAAAAGCATGTCTAGGGTAGTATTAATGAATGTGTGTTTTGTTTATGCCTTTGAATCCATGATACTCACTGTTGGTTGAACTCATTTTTGAATACTCCATGACTGCCCTTTGGTTTTCAAGTATGTATTTGGTCATTGAATGATTCTCTCCCGGTTTAAGTAAGTCGAGATGTTTAGTGTTAATTAAGTGGGAGAGTTGTATGAGCAGTAGGAATTTTGTCCCGAAAAGTGTGTATCCAGTTCTTGGTTTAAGTATTAAACATGAGGTTTGTTTTTTCCATTGTTTCACCGTTGAGCATGAGAATTGTTTTAATCCTGCTTTCCTATAATTTGCATACTTAGTTAGTTGATTAATTATACTTCTAAATATCAGAGAGTGTATATGTTTTTGAACCTGTGAGAAGTTCATGAAGGCATAGAGTTTATTCTTGAGCAATTTGTATTCTTGCTTCCATGTATGTGTGAAAATGGTTTAGCTGAGGTTTTTTATTTTATTATTTGCTCTGATTTCTTTTGAATAGCAGAATTTGTGGGATTGACTTGTAGTGTAGGGGCCACTAGAGCCAACTGGGACAGCTTGTTTTTCAGCTTTTTAGTACACAAAAGTGGCTGAAATAGTCTTATAAAAGCCATAAAATGTGGGATTTGACAAGGGTACTCAAGTGGGGGATGGGCTTGTACTTTTAGCCAACCAACACTCCACCCTTTAATAATTTTTCAGCCATAAATAGGGCCATTCATTGCCCTCTAAGACACAACTATCAGCTGAAAGAACACCAACTACAAGCTGAAATTCACAAGAAATTAAGAGCAAAAACACTTAAAAAAATATAGTAAGTTTGAGAGTTAGATTTAGAACCAAAAGCCTTTACATATAAGGTCTTTTGGGGCATAAATCTTAAGGTTTAAAGGTTGAATAGGGTATAAAGGGGGCTGTTGTAGCGGCTGATTTGGGTACTAAGTTGCTTGCTTTGGTTTGGTCTTGCTATTTCATTTGCTTCACTAGCTTGGAAATTTCTACACAAGGTAAACACAATTTACCTTATATGTTTTATCATTTTGGCTATGAAATGAAGTAAAAATCAGCATGTCTAAAGCCCTTTATTGTATGCATCTTGTTATGAGTTTTATTCTAGTTAAAATTGGCTATTTGTGAAAATCAGGAAATATTTAGTGTTTATTTGTGCAATTTAATTCTTCTATCATTTTAGCTATGTATGAAAAACCTGGACAGCATGTAAAGGTTAGGCAAATTTAGGATTTAACCATCAAAACTGCAAACGTTAAGCTCTGGCCATTTCTGTAATATAGGGCTATTTCTGTAAACTGTACGTATTTGCAAAAAACTTGTAAACCGAAACGAATAGGCTCTAAATTAGGACGTCTCATTAAATCTGGCCACATGTTAATCTATATAACCACCATTTGGAACAAGAAATAAAAATATGGTTAATTGTGCAAACCGGACCTAAAGCAGCCTACTTTCGCAAATAATTCAGCCCATCATG
The DNA here is from genome assembly GCA_037355625.1 of Petunia x hybrida. Classification (NCBI taxonomy): domain Eukaryota; kingdom Viridiplantae; phylum Streptophyta; class Magnoliopsida; order Solanales; family Solanaceae; genus Petunia; species Petunia x hybrida. The sequence continues at coordinate 8,219,719 of JBBBVM010000035.1, forward strand.
TCTTAAATGGCGTCGGTTTGTACAAGTTTCCTTTGCATAAACAGCCTACAAGGTAGCTTTTATTTAATAAAAACGGCTATTATTTAGACTAGCTATACCTTGGCCTCTATGTTGTTAAATTTTCAAGCCAATGTTTGCTATTTAATATTTAACACATTAGGCAAAAATAATAGGATTATGAAGGCTTATACAATTAGGCAACATTATAAGTATGATTTGTGATCTACTTGTTAGGCTAAATGAAAACTAAAATAAAAATAAGCCAACTCTAAATTAATTTTTTTTTTTTTTGAAGTTAATTAAATTCTTTCAAATTCGTCCAGTCCTCCGTGAGGTTGGATAGGAATGACGCTTTAAGATTTTCTGTATCAAAGTACAAATTCAAAATAACGGCAAAATAATACAACCATATTTAATAAATTAAAACTGCGACAATAAAGCAACTGTGCTCGGCACAGGACTCGAGGGTGCCTAACACCTTCCCGAGAGTCAACTGAGAACCTTACCCGAATCTCTAAACGCAGACCATTAGACGAGTCAAAGGTGTTCTAAGGTACCTTCTGGTGACTTGGCACACCTTAAACTATGTCAAGTGGCGACTCCGAGTTTCTCTAAAATAATTTTGTACCTTTTGTAACACCCGTCATAACCTTTTAAATACGCATATTCTATTTATTTAGTTTTTGTGTGTGAAAAAAGGGTCGTGACAGCTTGGCGACTCCGCTGGGGAAATTAGTGAAAACTAGAATCTCCGGCTTTGATAAATTGTCGCATGTTTTAATTTATTAAATATTTGGTTGTTATATTCTTGCCGTTATCACGTGAAAAGTTGAATGTTACTGCTTTGATATTGTTGAACTTTATATAAATTGTCTTCCTCTGCAACCCTCTGAGTCTCTGAAACACACGCACACGTGCACTTACCAGATTGCTTGTGGCATCTGGGACTTCCTACTAAATTGCCCATGATTTAGGAGGAAGGCGTGACGGGGTTTTAGGCCGGACACACTGTCTCCGGATGGCCCTGATGCGCTTTCCGCCCGGTTTGTCCACCGGGTTTCCAGCCAGTCTAGACACTGAGTCAGTTGTGTCACCTAGAGTTAAACCTTTAGGCCCAATTATCTGCATCATATTTGACTTAATGAGGTGCGGTACACCGGTATTGCACTTGCCTAAGCTGACCCCTTTGTGTCAAGATGGGCCCGTGTCCCGAAAAGACACATTATTGGCATCTTATGTGTTGTATTTGTTGTGGAAAGAAGGTTGTTATGCTGACCGATCACCGGGGGTGGGTGTTAAATTTTGAAAACAAAAAAAAAATTGAATTGAGAAAAATGAAAAAATGGGTTTAGTCCCGTGTCTCAAATATCTTTAGTTGTTATTTTGCACCGTTATAATGGCGAATTTTTTTTCAAGAACTTCTAGAGTCTAATTTTGTGTCCGGGTTTGGTCTCAAGTATTAGAAAATAATTTGTCATAGTTTTGCGCCGGTATAATGGCGAAATTTTGGGACCCTTTTGTCTTTGAGTCTGTGTCCAAGTCAAGTCCATATTTTTGGAAAATAATTTATCGGGGTTTTACGCCGTCATAATGGCCAATTTTGTAAACCAATTTTGCATCTAATTCGTGTAATATTTCGTGTCTTTGTGTCGTTATAATGGCCAAATTTTGTCAATACTCTAAGATTCATTTTCAAATCAAATCGAAGAGTTTGTTTCAAAAATCAAGTTTTTATGCTCATCTTTGCATTGTCGTAATGTCCGATCTTGGAGTCACTTTTTGAATTAAAAAAAAAAATTGGTTTGATTCATAATCCGTTCTTAAGTTATGTTCGAATCTTCAGTTAAGTCTTGGTTTTTCCTTTTTTTTTTTAAAAAAAAAGCGATAAAAAATTGTTATTGTTTAGGGTCCGTTTTATTTTGTTTTGTCTAAGGTCAAGTGAGGGTACATGCGATAAATTATAATTACTTGAGTATTATTTTGCGTCGATCCTCGTGGAGTAATCTGACTCCGCTCAGATGTCGAGTCTCATTATTATCACCGTCCGGGTATACCCGCCAGTTTATTGTTAGTCTGTCTCGTGTCGTTTGTCTAAATTATGTTTTAAGTCGGAAAAAAAAGATAAAAATAAAAAAAAATCATCATCCAAGTGCCAGTTACAATTTTATATTGATTTTTCTCAAGGCACATAAGCAATCTTTAGGGGATACGGTCGGTACACGCGGCCTGCGCTCGTGAACTATTTCGGGATGACGCATAACAACTCTAGGCTTGCAATTTGTGTCTCTTTTGTGCTAATATGATTTGTTTACCCTAGCTTTGGAGTTTGGAAGTTGCTACGGAATTTTGGCATTATCTCGCGCCCGTACGCAATAGGATCAAAGAGACCTGTTACCATGTCGTTTGATAAAGGAAGTTCTGAGATCGGCGCCCATGAACTTCTGGTGCTGGAAAACAAGAGGTTGACTGAAGAGGTCAAAAATTTGAAACAACTGGTGGCTGACTCGTATATTGCCATTGCCACGGAAAAAACATCTCCTCCTATGCTGACCAATCTTTTAGGGGCTGCTTCATTCTCTGCACATCAGGCACGTGGCTCACCTACTAAATTTGAGGACCCACAGTATTCTCCAGACTTTCCAATTACCAGAATGATACAAGTGATGGGGGACCATCTAAAATACATCCTTGGGCACCACATCCATCTCAAATGGGGCATACTTCGCCCCGAGCCTCTGTTCCACCATTCACGGGTCCTATTAGGAGGGAGAATCTTGGGAGGAAAGATGAAAGGGAGCGATGTCAAGGAAGCAGGAATGAGAAAGAGTACGAACAACCCCACTCATACCCCCTGGCACAACAAAAGCATAATCCGGAATGCCACCCTCCAAAAATTTCAAAATATTCCAATACTCCACTTTATACAGCGCGTGCATATGTTCCAGCACCTTCACATCCACAATGGCGCGCAGCAAGCCCACAGCCCATAAATAATACTCCACGAAACTATTTCCACGCTTCTCCAAACCCCACTCACCGATCAAAGAAAGCCTTCCGCCCTTGTCCATATCACAAGATGTTACGAATGCAGAAAAAGAAGGAGCTCACGCCAATTGGGGAATCTTACTCTGACATTTTCCAGAAACTGCAGAATGTGGGTATGTTGAAGCCAATTGCCGGAAATGTGCATCCAAGGGCAAAGGTAGACCGTACTCGTCAATGTGCTTATCACTCGGGCACGCTAGGACATGACACGAATGATTGTCGTCATCTCAAGAAGGCGATCCAAGCTCTGATAGATAATGGCCAGGTCCAAGTCGAGGGCTTAGATACAACAAATATCAACCAGAACTCATTGCCCGTCTGTGATGATGTGCACATGGCGGGTGTGGTATGTGGAGAAGATTTGAGAGCTGAATCTGCAATGCCGATAGTACCTGTTGGTGATGTGTCAATTGGGGCTAACCAAATGCTTGTGACAGTGAACTGTGTTCCTGAAATAGTGTTTAGGGTAGCAGACAGAGTAAAGGGTGAAGAAATGAAGAAGACGAACATGTCTCTCGAGAAGCCAATTCCATATCTTACCCAGTCATGCATCAATCCCGAAGAAGTGAAGTCTACGCTGATGGGAGTTGGAGAAAATGAGGAAAAGCAGAAGATGTCGCCAGATTCAGGGAATTTCGTTGGTATCAGCATGGTACATCTGGGTAAAGGGCTCAACAATGCCTAACACAGGAAAACTAGCCCTGACTTGCAATTGAGTGACTGTGAAATGTTGTAGCTTGTTTTGCTAATCTTTCTGCGTACTGGGTTATTTAAGGGTTGTAATCCAAGTGCATTATTTTGCTAATTCTGATGTTCAAACCCTTCTATCTTTAATTCAATGAAAAGCGAGATCTTTTTCTCGTCTCGACATTATTTCTCTTGTTTTCTTTCTTGGTCTTGTTTTCTTAGTATTCTGTTTTATGTTTTGTCGGCCTTAATAACATGACTGCGTGCGGAATTCACATCTTGATCTAAACACGTGCTCTGGCATTGTGAGCTATCTGAGTAGCAAAAAAGAATAAAAGAGAGGGTGAAATAAGTTGGGAATGGATCAATATCCATCCGATAAAGGAGATCGGTGAGAAGTTCAAATCGTGTTTGGTCGCGTTGGCCGAATTTGAAATATCAGTTTTGAGAACCATCGTTGAAGTAGAAGTCAAGGACACGTGTGGATTAATCCTAGTCAATTGATTGAACCATTATTTGTGCGAGGCATTCTCGGGTCGGGATGACGAACGGCTTTCATTTTTCTACCCAAACACTATATCCTTTTGTCGGTCCTTTTTTTTTTTAAACCTTGTTCTGTGTTTTCTTTGCCTACCCTCCCTTGGAATCAATTTGAGGTGACTAAAAAAAAGTTAAAGAAAAAAAAAAGCAACAAAAATCTACCTCAGTGCTAGAGCTACGTCTGACCTGATTCCTCTCAAAAGGATACGTAGGCAACCATTCGGGTGCGGTCATAACAGGGAAAGGTTCATGTTTTTTCCTGTTCTTCGTTGACGCAAAAGCTTGCCTCCAAGTTTGCGGCCAATGTCAAGGGAAAAATAAATCCCCAATGTACGGCTAAACTGGGGCAGAAGTTTGTTTTTATTTTATTTTAATAAAATAAAATAAAAACAAACTTCTATTTTTTGTACCATCTATTCATATGTTTCATGAGATATCAGTCTCGAAATTGGGGACGAAACTTAAAATGCCCCAGTTTAGGATAAACTGGGGCAGAAGTTGGTTCTGAAAAAAAGAAGGGAGAAATTCAACATCCCTTTTGTGGTTGTGTTCATCTCGGGGAATAATCTCAATATCCCCTCTGTTTTCATATCGAAAATTCAAAAATGATTCATCTGTTTTTCAATAAATTGGGGCCTCAGTTAGTTATTATTTTAAAAGAAATGATTCCAAGGGTTGTAATATTTTACCAAGTCGTTTCGTGAGATGCTTTCATACCGCTCTTCAAACCAAAAAAAAAAAAAAAAAAAGAAAAAAAGAGAATCCCCAATTTGCCTAAACTGGGGAAAAAGTTTGGTTTATTTTTCAAAGGCGGTGATTTCAAATCGTGTAATGCTCATTCTAGTCGTCTCATGAGATGTTTTTTGAGCTTTTATGCTGAATCCTTTCTTTATAGCCTAACCAAATCCAATATTACAGTCCAAATAAAGACTTTTCTGACCGATCATTGAGAATGTCAAGCCGAGTGGGGTGTCAAGGGACAATTTTCACACTGTAAAATTGCATTTCTTATGAGTCAACAATCGCATTTAGAAGCTGGGGGCACCCGGGTCATTAAAGGAGAAATTCTCTGAAGAATAAAGATAGAGGGTGAAAATTGAAGAAAGAAAGGAAAGATGGGGTCGATCAGCTAGGAAAGATAGGAGATCGATGAGGAAACAACGAAAAAATGAAAAAAAAAGAAGAAGAAAAATGAAGCCTTGTCGGTGAAAACCTGAAAAGGCGCTGCAAGACAATAGTGAGTTAAAAGAACAAAGAGAGAGGCTAGTCGGTGAAAACCCAAAAGGGCACTACTAGTCGAATGAGGGTCGTTAGATTTGCCATCATGCAAGATTGGAAGAGTGGGAGCAAAATCAGGGATAGATCGTGTGAACGGATGAAGAGTTGATTCCAAAATGCATGTCATGCTTAATAAGGTCGTCATTTCACCTCCGGATAACTCCTTCTTTTTCTGGAGACATCTTTCATTCAATGTCTCCTCTTGAAATTCTTTCATTTTATTTTCTTCTCATTTCTTTTCGAGCAATAGAAAGCTTCTCAAAGCTCTTTTATAAGTTTCATAGTCGTACTAGAGCAAGTCAGGACCAACCTAGATAATTGGAGTCCAATGTTGCACATTGGTATAAAGAATGACGGTCCAAAGAATGTACCATGAAAGAGATCGTCCAAGAATCAGCAGATTCAAGATGTAGTTTCCAGCCTTAAAGTCAAAATCCGCACAACTATAAGCGGACATTTCATTTTCGAGTCAAAGCCTGCATGAGCGGCAATTTCAAGTTTCAGAAGTTTCAAATTTCAAGTCAAAGCCAGCCCAAGCGGCAATTTCAAGAGAAACAATTTCAACTTTCATGTCAGAAGCAACCTTTGCAAGGAAATTCATTTCAAGAAGCCGAGGCACCCACCTGGAGAATGAGGGAGTAGTTTAGAGGAAGTCGAGGCACCCACCTGAAGAATGAGGGAGTAGTTTAGAGAAAGTCGAGGCACCCACCTGGAGAATGAGGGAGTAGTTTAGAGGAAGTCGAGGCACCCACCTGGAGAATGAGGGAGTAGTTTAGAGATAGTCGAGGCACCCACCTGGAGAATGAGGGAGTAGTTTAGAGAAAGTCGAGGCACCCACCTGGAGAATGAGGGAGTAGTTTAGAGAAAGTCGAGGCACCCACCTGGAGAATGAGGGAGTAGTTTAGAAAAAGTCGAGGCACCCACCTGGAGAATGAGGGAGTAGTTTAGAGAAAGTCGAGGCACCCACCTGGAGAATGAGGGAGTAGTTTAGAGAAAGTCGAGGCACCCACCTGGAGAATGAGGGAGTAGTTTAGAGAAAGTCGAGGCACCCACCTGGAGAATGAGGGAGTAGTTTAGAGATAGTCGAGGCACCCACCTGGAGAATGAGGGAGTAGTTTAGAGAAAGTCGAGGCACCCACCTGGAGAATGAGGGAGTAGTTTAGAGATAGTCGAGGCACTCACCTGGAGAATAAGGGAGTAGTTTAGAGAAAGTTGAGGCACCCACCTGAAGAATGAGGGAGTAGTTTGGAGAAGTCGAAGCAACCACCTGAAGAACGAGGGAATACATTTGAAGAAGGCTAGGCGCCTACCTGAAGAACGAGGGAATTCATTTCTGTAAAGAGGGAAGACCCACCTGAACCAAAATCGGTGGTTTTTATTTTCTGCAAGAGCAAGACCCACCTGAACCAAGAGCGGTGGTTTTATTTTCAACAAGTGAGGGGAGCAAGAACCAAGAAGCTCATCTCGGGAAGCATGAAGACTTAGAATAGGAATTGTAACTTTACATTTTCAATGTTGTACTTTTATTTTCTCTGTAAAGCAATGACCGCCAATCAGCAAGTAACCAGTGACCAGCAGCGACAGCCTTTGTGTGCCTAAGAGTGTCTAGTATCAGCCCGAAGTGTGTCTAGAAGAGTCTCTAGTTTGTCTTAGTAGTCTAGAGTGTCTAGTTTGTCTTAGTAAGTCTAGAAGAGTCTAGTGTCTGTTTGAATGCGGTAGTCCCAGCTACCGCACGTAAGGAACTACACTGACCTGATTCCTTAGTCCAGGGATATGTAGGTAACCTTGTTCTCGGTTAGAACCGAAATTCAGGGTACGGTCACCATTTTGCAGAGCATGTCTCTCGGCTAGAACCGAAAAGCCAAAATTAGTTGTCGATTACTTCTTTGCCCGAAAACTCTTCGTGTTCCCGAACAAAGAGGGGCAGCTGTAATCACCTAATTTTGGCACGAAAATTCATAAATTGCTCAGAATAGTCGTATTAGATTCTTAGGACATGTCGTCAAATTTTTCTGGACTTCTAGTGTTTGTTCTAACTAAATTTGTCATTAATTAGGAAGTAAAATATGAAAATTAACAAAAATCGCTTGTTATGTGTTAATCGTGACTCTTATTTTTAATTGTAGGGTTTTTATTTAGTTAATTGTGTGTACTTTAAATAAATGTAGACTACTTTAAATGGTCATTTGTAAAAAAATATATTAGCCCACTTCTTTTGACCCAGCCCATGAAAGACTTAATACTAGCCATTGATCTCATCTTGAATCAACGGCTCAGATCAGCCATGGCTTCCATGTATAAAACTTTTGTTTTTCCTCATTTCTTCTCACACCCCCACAAGTCTCTTAGGACTTAGAGAGACTATGTCAAAAAATTTCACCATACACCGGAAATCTCCCTCCGCCGTTGGTCCACCGCGGAGCCGCCGTACTGCCGCCGCCGGTCACCACCTCCGGTGGCCGGAAAAATATAAAAACTATACCATTCGAAAGATCTCGGCTCCCTCTTTCCATTTCTCAACTTGGTTTCTTCAAATTTCAAGCCGTTTCGCGTAGATCGGAGGTCAAAGTCCGGTCAAACTTCAACTCCGGTGAGTTTTTTTTTAGTTTTTCTCTATTTCTTTCCCTTCCCCTTCACCCCCGTATCCCCATCTCCAAAAAAACCCCGTCCCTTTGCCCGTGTTCTCTGTCCCGTTTCTATTTTTTTTTTTCCTTTTTCTTCCTCTCCTTACTTTTCTTTTTGCTCTGTTTCTGTGTTGATTGTTGACTGTGAGGGACTGTGGTATATGCTTGGAGGGCTTTGAGGGGGCTGTTTGCAGTAGGTTTAGGGCAGTGAGACGATGGTGATGACTGGTGGCGGGGGCTGTGACAATGGCCTTGTTTGGTTCAGATTGAAACTCAATCAACTGAAGCTGCGAGCAACAGTTGTAAGGGTAACGAGGCAGCGAGGGAAGTTGGTGTGAAGGCGAGGCAGTGAATGGTGTTGTTTGCTCTGCGTGTGTGTGTATGTATGTAGGCGAGACAGTGGTGATGGAAGCAAGACAGTAATGGTAATGACAATTGGACTTAGTATTGTTTGGTTCGAGTCAAACAGGTTAGAGGAAAAGTACTCATTTCCATTTTTCCACATTGTTTCTTTAATCTTAGTTAGTTAGGTGATTAACAAGGAAAAGCATGTCTAGGGTAGTATTAATGAATGTGTGTTTTGTTTATGCCTTTGAATCCATGATACTCACTGTTGGTTGAACTCATTTTTGAATACTCCATGACTGCCCTTTGGTTTTCAAGTATGTATTTGGTCATTGAATGATTCTCTCCCGGTTTAAGTAAGTCGAGATGTTTAGTGTTAATTAAGTGGGAGAGTTGTATGAGCAGTATGAATTTTGTCCCGAAAAGTGTGTATCCAGTTCTTGGTTTAAGTATTAAACATGAGGTTTGTTTTTTCCATTGTTTCACCGTTGAGCATGAGAATTGTTTTAATCCTGCTTTCCTATAATTTGCATACTTAGTTAGTTGATTAATTATACTTCTAAATATCAGAGATTGTATATGTTTTTGAACCTGTGAGAAGTTCATGAAGGCACAGAGTTTATTCTTGAGCAATTTGTATTCTTGCTTCCATGTATGTGTGAAAATGGTTTAGCTGAGGTTTTTTATTTTATTATTTGCTCTGATTTCTTTTGAATAGCAGAATTTGTGGGATTGACTTGTAGTGTAGGGGCCACTAGAGCCAACTGGGACAGCTTGTTTTTCAGCTTTTTAGTACACAAAAGTGGCTGAAATAGTCTTATAAAAGCCATAAAATGTGGGATTTGACAAGGGTACTCAAGTGGGGGATGGGCTTGTACTTTTAGCCAACCAACACTCCACCCTTTAATAATTTTTCAGCCATAAATAGGGCCATTCATTGCCCTCTAAGACACAACTATCAGCTGAAAGAACACCAACTACAAGCTGAAATTCACAAGAAATTAAGAGCAAAAACACTTAAAAAAAAAATATAGTAAGTTTGAGAGTTAGATTTAGAACCAAAAGCCTTTACATATAAGGTCTTTTGGGGCATAAATCTTAAGGTTTAAAGGTTGAATAGGGTATAAAGGGGGCTGTTGTAGCGGCTGATTTGGGTACTAAGTTGCTTGCTTTGGTTTGGTCTTGCTATTTCATTTGCTTCACTAGCTTGGAAATTTCTACACAAGGTAAACACAATTTACCTTATATGTTTTATCATTTTGGCTATGAAATGAAGTAAAAATCAGCATGTCTAAAGCCCTTTATTGTATGCATCTTGTTATGAGTTTTATTCTAGTTAAAACTGGCTATTTGTGAAAATCAGGAAATATTTAGTGTTTATTTGTGCAATTTAATTCTTCTATCATTTTAGCTATGCATGAAAAACCTGGACAGCATGTAAAGGTTAGGCAAATTTATGATTTAACCATCAAAACTGCAAACGTTAAGCTCTGGCCATTTCTGTAATATAGGGCTATTTCTGTAAACTGTACGTATTTGCAAAAAACTTGTAAACCGAAACGAATAGGCTCTAAATTAGGACGTCTCATTAAATCTGGCCACATGTTAATCTATATAACCACCATTTGGAACAAGAAATAAAAATATGGTTAATTGTGCAAACCGGACCTAAAGCAGCCTACTTTCGCAAATAATTCAGCCCATCATGTCTTAAATGGCGTCAGTTTTGTACAAGTTTCCTTTGCATAAACAGCCTACAAGGTAGCTTTTATTTAATAAAAACGGCTATTATTTAGATTAGCTATACCTTGGCCTCTATGTTGTTAAATTTTCAAGCCAATGTTTGCTATCTAATATTTAACACATTAGGCAAAAATAATAGGATTATGAAGGCTTATACAATTAGGCAACATTATAAGTATGATTTGTGATCTACTTGTTAGGCTAAATGAAAACTAAAATAAAAATAAGCCAACTCTAAATTAATTATTTTTTTTTTGAAGTTAATTAAATTCTTTCAAATTCGTCCAGTCCTCCGTGAGGTTGGATAGGAATGACGCTTTAAGATTTTCTGTATCAAAGTACAAATTCAAAATAACGGCAAAATAATACAACCATATTTAATAAATTAAAACTGCGACAATAAAGCAACTGTGCTCGGCACAGGACTCGAGGGTGCCTAACACCTTCCCGAGAGTCAACTGAGAACCTTACCCGAATCTCTAAACGCAGACCATTAGACGAGTCAAAGGTGTTCTAAGGTACCTTCTGGTGACTTGGCACACCTTAAACTATGTCAAGTGGCGACTCCGAGTTTCTCTAAAATAATTTTGTACCTTTTGTAACACCCGTCATAACCTTTTAAATACGCATATTCTATTTATTTAGTTTTTGTGTGTGAAAAAAGGGTCGTGACACTTTCATTTTCAATTACTACTCCCTCCGTCCCATTTTGTTTGTCGTAGTTTGACTTGACACAAAGTTTAATAAAGTAAGAAAGACTCTTGAAATTTATGGTCTAAAATGATCCAAAGATATTTGTGTGGCTACAAATGAGTCATAAAGTAAGTTTAGAGTTGAATTGTTTCCAAATTTAGAAGCATGCTGCTGTCATCGCAAGTAATTTCTTCTCCTCTGTAAGCAGCTAATAAATCGAGATGCCTTAGGTTTGGCAACCTTCACAGGATAGGCATCGGATCTTCGTCGAGGTACGAGTCAGAAAGGATCATCATTGTGATGGAATTTGGAAAGGGATGCAGTTTTTCTATTTTCCCACGTAACAACAATTTCTGGAGGTTTTGACAACAACTCAGAAATTCAAGGGCTGGTAATAATTCAGGATATGTACGATTCAATCTGAGAATGGTAAGGCTTTAACCGCAAATGAGACAAAGGCATCAACCATCTTCGCTATAGGATGAAATTTGGGAAAAGAGATATAAAAGCAGAATCACAGAAGTTGTAGAGATAAACAATAGTTTCAAGTTAATGGTACAAAAGAAGGAAAAAATATCAAGTCTAAGTAATGGAAGTGATTGAATGTGGATGTTGCTTTGATTCTCCCTCCTCTCTCTAACCCCTTCCCCTTCAAAGCCTATTTCCTTCTTTCCTCCATTAATGGATATCAATTCCATCAATATTCAACCATCTGATTCTCAATCAATTCCACCAAAACCACCTGATAACTTGCAACAGGAAAATATCTCAAACCAAGCTACTAAACCTACCTATTACGAAAAACTCTTAACTCAACCTAATATGTCTACTACTTTTATTTCACCTATCCTACACGATCCTCTTTCTGAAACCACCATGCAACATCTCCCAATGACTGTCGATAACTTAACTGACCATATTTCCTTCACACACGAAGAGAAGCAACGAATTTACTCACCTTGGGTAAATTCAATGATTATTAAATTACTGGGAAAAAGGCTCCACCATCAATATCTCTACGAAAAATTAAAGGCACAATGGAGGCTTTCAAAAGATTTTCCTCTAATCGATTTAGGGAAAGATTTTTATGTGGCAAAATTTAACAAACATGAGAGCCTTCACAAGGTTTTGACTGAAGGGCCATGGTTTGTCAGTGGTTTCTTTCTTTCTATTAGATGCTGGGAACCTAACTTTGTAGCTACTGAAACTAAATTATTGTCCACTGCTATTTGGATTCGTTTACCAAATCTTCCAACAGAGTTCTTTGATGAAGGAGTATTAAAAAAATTGGTAGCAATCTTGGCAAGCTTCTAAAAATTGATTTTAAAACCTCATCTGCTTTAAGAGCTAGATATGCCAGATTGTGCATAGAAGTGCAAGTTGATGCCCCAGTTAAAAGTTACATTTATATAGATAATCATAAACAAAGAGTGCTCTACGAAGGAGATAATATTTTGTGCAAGGTTTGTGGTCGGTTAAGCCATCTTGAAGTCAATTGTCCATATTTTTCCCAAATATCCATTACTAAAGCTACAACCTCTACAAACCCTATATCTTTGACACCACAGAAGCTCAAAACAAAGAAGGGAGAATTAGAGTGGCAAACAGTTATCTTTCCCAAGAAAAAGAAAAATTCAACTGTTAAAGCTGCTTACAATTTTAATTCACCATAAAAATTACCATCATTATCATCTACGACTATGCATGATCATGATTTTCCATCAGGTAAGTCTACTAACCCTACTCCTTCTCATTTTAATTCCAAATCGCAACAAAAACAGGTGTATCGTGTTAATAATTCCATAAATAAATTTAATACTCTAAATCTTGATTTTGAAAATGTGTTAAACTCTAGTAATGACGCCATGACGGGCCCACCAGTCAAAGCCATGCAAAAAATGAGTAAAACACTGCATGGTCAAAACGTGAATCATGACATTGACTGCCACCATATCAATGACATGGCCATGCGTACTACTACTATCCCCTCCACGTCAACAAACAAATTTTCTTCTAGCACTACGTCTTTAACAAAATCACCTGGTGACACCCCTCCCCATGATCATCCCCTGCAAAATTCTGAGCATTTACCTAAAGTCACACCGCCTACTATGCCCAATAACACTCACCAAATTGATTCTACTGACACCTTGAATATATTTCCCTCTATACTTTTGGAAAATTTTGACAACTCTAGCACGCAATCTTGCATGCAAATTGTTTCTCCTTCGCCTATATCTTCCTTAACCCCGATTACTATAGACTCTCAAATAAATAATGAGACTACCAACATCCAGAAAGAAATCAAGGAAAATTGTCAAAAATCTATTGAAAACTCATCGTCTACACTCCCAAAACATGAACATCAACAACATTGCTCCACCTATTCCACCACCAGTCCCCATGAATCCACCATTGATTTTCACAATGCCTCCACCTCAAAATCAGATTCCACAATCGTGGATAGAATCCACTCTTTGGGGACAAGCAATTACGGTGCCAATAACTATATTTGGTCAACAAGCATTTGTGAAGATTCAAGATCCATCTTACCTAGCACTGATTGTAAGCGAAGGAATGCACCTGACTATGCAAAGCTACATGAACAGTGTGTGGCCTCAACTAATGAATGTGAATCAATAAGAATTTCCACTGATCGACCTTCCTTTCTTTCCTCCTCGTGTGATACCACCTCAAATACCAATCTTTACTCCTTGGGACTTAGCTTAAAATCAGAATCTGCTTGTCCCCCTGCTGGAAAATCATCAAATGTTGAATCATCAAAATGTGATTCCTCAACAACCTCCACCCATGCAAATGAATGCTCCACCACCACCAGCCCCTCCACCTTCTCCGGAGCACCATCCCAATCCACCCGTACTAGAAGAAAACAGGATGGAGGATCAAGATCAAGTCGTCTTAAGAGGGAGGGAGAGTCACACGAAATTTCTAAACCTAAAATAAATAAAAATTCATCTCTTCAAAGAAAGGTTGGACAGGAAAGTGATTTTTACGAGTCATCCATTGCTTTACAAATGTTCACTAGATGTGAGAGCTCCTGCAAATAAGATTATGGGAAAATATGTTGTAGTGTTAAATCCAACACTAAGTAATGATCCAGAATTTAACTTGGTTGTGAATGAAAACCCTAACCCTGATATGAATAGACAATTAAATATAATAGTTTGGAATGTACGAGGTGCTAACAATCCAGATTTTCGTAGACATTTTGATGTTGTTCTAGAAGTCTACAGGCCTGTTTTAGTTGCTCTACTTGAAACCAAGATGGAAGACCATCACGATCTTAGGGTTCGATTCAATTTCACTGATTACGCTGAAGTCCCAAGTGTGGGTCGTTCTGGAGGTATTGTGGTTCTTTGGAAAAATTACTTCATCACTGTTTCTGATGTGCACATAAATGGTAATGAAGTACATGCAATGCTCCCTTTTCCATTCCTTAGCTATTCTCTAGTATATATGCTAGTACATCTTACTCTTCTCGTAATCTTCTTTGGAATGCTTTAGCCTCAATATATGACACTTATAAAGGCCCTTGGTTAGTTAGTGGAGATTTTAATCAAGCTTTAAACCAAAAAGATAAATTTGGTGGCAGACCTTTGAATATTAAAAATAAAAATTGTTTTAGAAATTGTATTAACTATTGCAACCTCATAGACCTTGGCTTTAAAGGGCCAAAGTACACTTGGTCAAATCATAGTAAGTGTAGTAGTGGCTTGATTATGGAACGTTTAGATAGATGTTTAGCAAATGAAGATTGGATTATTTTATTTAAACATGCATCTATTATTCATCTCCCTAAGACTTATTCTGATCATCACCCTATTCTTATTAGTTTAAATAATAAATCTTTTTGCTCTCCTAATAACCTTTTCGAATAGAATCCAGGTGGATGTCTCATCCTGATTTTCCTAATATTATCAAGAAAGCTTGGGATAGCAGAAACTTTGAAAAAGCCTCCAGGAATTTTGAGGATAATGTCACTATGTGGAATAAAACAGTGTTTGGTAACATTTTTAAAACCAAAAAAAATTTACTAGCTAAGTTAAATGGCATCCAATCTTCTGCTCATTACCCCCTCTAGTGTATTTCTTCAAAATCTTGAAAAAAAATTACTTCTTGATTTCAATATTCTACTTAAAAATGAGGAGAAATTTCGGCGCCTTAAATCTAGAATTAATTGGTTAAATAATGGGGATGCTAATACTAAGTTTTTTCATGTCACTACTTTAAATAGAAGACGGCATAACATCATTACTCATTTTCAAGATGAGAAAGGTACTATCATCATGAACCATGAGGCAATCAAAAACCATGTCTTAGAATATTTTGTGGAACTATTTGCTACTAGTCATGATCATAGCCCTTTATCTACAAATAGCCATAATGCTAGT
Organism: Petunia x hybrida; assembly: GCA_037355625.1. Taxonomy (NCBI): domain Eukaryota; kingdom Viridiplantae; phylum Streptophyta; class Magnoliopsida; order Solanales; family Solanaceae; genus Petunia; species Petunia x hybrida. The sequence goes on from JBBBVM010000035.1 coordinate 8,235,086, forward strand.
TGGTACAAAGAAACTGACCTTACTAGTCTAGATAGACCTTTATTAGATGATGAGATTATAAAAGCTATCTTTTCATTTAAGCCTTTCAAAGCCCCTGGTCCGGATGGCCTTCATCAATTCTTCTTTCAAAATTATCGGCATATTATTGGAGACTCGGTTAAAATATTTTGTCATCATGTTTTTGCCACTGGTACTATCCCTAATTTTTCTAATACTACTTACCTATGTCTCATTCCCAAGTTTAAAAATGCAGTCCATCTTAAAAAATTTCGACCTATAGGTCTTTGCAATACAATTTATAAAATTATTACGAAAATCATTGTAAATCATATTAAACCTTTTTTTGATAGCCTTATTAGTCCATGCCAAGCTAGTTTTCTTAAAAATAGACGAGCATCCGATAATGCAATTATTATTCAAGAAATTATGCATAAGTTTGCTCACATGAAAGGAATCAAAGGAGAAATGCTTATTAAAATTGATTTGGAGAAAGCATTTGATAGAATTGAGTGGTTTTTTATTCGTTCAATGTTGTACTTCTTTAAATTTCCTCCTAATATCACTCGTTTAATCTTATCTTGTGTTACTACCTCCTCTATGTCAATATTGGTTAATGGTTCGAAAACTCCATTTTTCAAGCCTACTAGAGGAATTAGACAAGGGGACCTTATGTCCCTCTATCTCTTTATCCTATGTCTAGAACTTTTATCTATTTATACTAACCATAAAGTAGATTATTCCTTATGGAACCCTATCAAATTATCTCCTAAGGGTCCAACTCTTTCTCACCTCCTATTTGCTGACGATCTAACTTTTATGGCCAAAGCAAATGAGAAATCTTCCTTAACTATCAAGTCCACCTTAGACTTATTTTGTAAATTTTCAGGAGAGAAAATTAATACCTCCAAATCTAGGATTATTTTCTCTAAAAATACAAACTCTTCTCTTGCAGACCATCTTAGCTCCATTCTGAATATTAAAATTGGAAAATCTTTTGGAAAATATCTAGGATTCCCCATTCTTAATCGTAACCCTAAGGCCAATGACTACCAATTTCTAATAGATAATTTCCAAGCTAGACTTTCAAATTGGAAAACAAACTTCCTTAGTATTGCTGGTAGAGAAACTCTCATTAAGTCAACCCTCAATACCCTCCCTAACCACATTATGCAATACCACCTTATTCCTTCGAAAATCCTAAAGTCAATAGACAAAATCCAAAGAAATTTTTTATGGGGTACTACTAATACCAAAAAGAAATTTCATATGATTTCTTGGGATAATGTTGCTAAACCTAAGCATTTAGGGGTCCTTGCTATTACTAAAGTTAAAACTAAGAACCTAGCTATTCTTTTAGGCTTAACTTGGAGGTTTCTTTCACAACCTAATTCCCTTTGGGCCATGTATGTTAGTAGTAAATATAGAGATAAAATGGCTACAAGATCAAACTCCTTTATTTGGAGTAACATTAAGAAGGGTTGGAAAATTTGTAATGAGAACTGTCACTGGATCTTAGGTAATGGAAAATACACTTCCTTCTGGCACCATAGCTGGTTACCATGTAGGACTCCTATTAGAAGCCTCATAACGGGCCCCCTCACCTTAGAGGAATCAAACCTGAAGGTGGTAGACATTCTTCATAATAATTCTTTCGACTTGTCTAAACTATCCTTCCAATTTCCTCAAGATATGCAAAACTTGATCCTCAATTCTTAGGTCATGATCTAGATTACCCTATTTGGAAGGCTACTAGTAATGGAATATTTTCTCTAAAATCAACTTACCCCTTAATCGAGGATTGTATTTCTAGTGGTAAAGATTTCGATTGGATTTGGAAAATTGAAACTCTTAACAAAATCAAGCATTTTCTCTGGCTTTGTCAGCATAATCGTCTTCCTTCAAGACAATATTTATTTAAAATTGGTATGAATATTGACCCTACCTGTGCTATTTGTAAATGTGAAGATGAAACTTTATTCCATATTTTTGTGAAATGCTCCATTGCTAAATATTTTTGGCAATCTTGTTCCATTGATCTTAATATTCAAGACTCTCCCAATTGGTTATATGATATTAAAGAATTTTCGTATAAGTTTAGTTCTAATCACTTTAATGGGTTAGAATTTCTAGCTTTTGCTCTTTGGAACCTTTGGACAAATCGCAATCATAATAACATAAACAATATGAATAAGGAGTTGCATGTTAATGTTAACACTAAGGTATTGGAGTATAAGTTCCTTACTTCAAGAGAACCTAGGATAGTGTCTCATTAATTCATCAAAATTAAGTGGCACCCCCCTAAGCTTGATGTCATAAAACTCAATATTGATGGTGCCTATAAACCTCAAAGTTTTATGGCTAGCATTGGAGGGGTTTTTCAAGACAAGGAAGGAAATTGGGTGCTAGGTTTCCATAAAAAAAGTTAGTGGTCTTACCTCTACGCATGTGGAGCTTCTAGCACTACATCACGGTCTAACCCTAGCCATTGACCAAAATTTCATGAAACTGGAAATAGAAGCGGATTCAACTGAGATAATCCATCTTTTAGATAATCCTAACACTAATTTCTCCTTCTCTCGAATTGTTTTGCAATGTAGGTCAATGATGAACCTCCTGCAGATGCCCATAATTAGGCATACCTTCAGGCAAGGTAACAAGGTTGCGCACCTACTGGCCCACGGAGCTCCTGATCAGTCCAAGATTACTTCCATCTATCACTATGCAGTGCCACCAATTTTTGTTCAACAAGCTTTGTTAGAAGATCGTGTGGGCGCATCAACTACTATTAAAATTTCGGATAGTTCCTTTAGCTGCTTATCTAAGTTAGGAAATATTAATGTATTAAATGCTATGTCTATTTTAAATCCTTGTTATAATCAAGCGGCAGACTTACCTAATAGCAGCATGAACTCGTTATGTGATCCCCGTGATTTCTATCTATGCATTTAGTATTTTATCAAAAAAAAAGAAGTGATTGAATGTGCATTTGGTTGCAGAGTCGTAAATATTGCTATGATATGTGTGGTAACATAAATACTGTTAGGGTCCACTCATATATGTGATTATCAAAGCTTTTAGGAAAAGAATGAGACTTAGCAAGTGGCTTATCTGAAAATTTGTACAACCACTACGTGTTGTGCGACACCCTTTGATGCCTTTGCGCGTGCAACGTCTCTGCACCACAGGCGGGCCAGACGGATGTCAGCTGCTCGACAGAGTGTCGGTCGTGCGCTGAACGAGTGTCAGTCGGCTGGATGACGGCCAGTCGTGCGCGGGTCGAGTGTTAGCCGCGTGCTTGAGGGGAAGCCTTGGCCATGTGCAAGACGAGTGCTAGGCATGTGCTAGATGAGGGCCAGCAAGGTGCTGGATGAGCGTCAGCTAGGCGCAGACTGAGTGTCAGCCGTGCGAGCTGTGTGCGGGCACGAGTGTCAGTGTCGTACGTTTTGGAGCTATAGTGAGAATCTTAGAATATAGGGTGAGGGCCTTGTTCCTAAGATGCTATAGAGTGTGCATGCCAAGTTTGGTGCCGATTGAAGCTTGTTTGCCTATGGGCTTGACTTAGCCAAGAAGCAGTGGCATTGTGGTAATTATGCTGATCTTCCGAGGGCTATATCTCTTTCCACGAGTATAGGAATGAGATGAAACTTCATAGAGGCGTGAAGGAAGTCAAGAAAAATCGCTAGGAACAAACGGCACCTCATTCGGAGGTCGGAATGGAAAGTTAAGCCCTTGTACGATTCTATGGACAAAGGATGTCCAGTGCTGAGACATGGGTTTATCTTTTTAAGACATATATAAAGGGGGCAGACATGGTGACAGCCTACCAGCCCTCCTCGTGCACTTTGTCAGGAAGTCAGACCAAGTGAGCTGCCTTGAGGAAGGACCTCAAGGGCCTACCTGGACATATCAGAGTACGAGTCAGGCGACTCTATGGATAGCGTGTGGCCAAAGGGCTAATGTTGGGCGAACAACGGGCAGCAGAGGCTTGACGGGAGGAAAGACTTAGCCCCGTGGGCTGTCTTCGGATAAGATAAAGACGTCTGTGTCGATTGAGTACTCGAGGAGCTATTGAGAGCCTCATGTATTGACTTGTAAGCATGGCAAGGGTTCAACCATGCAAGCAAGGGCTCGTTGGCCTAGACGTGCAGTTGTGGGGAGATACTGCATTACTCAGAAGGGAGACATGATGCGAGGGGGGCTACGCTTGCCATTGTTAGGAGACATTGGGAGATATCCTTGGAGTCGCACATGACAAGGGACAAGAGCTATAGATTTGTCCTACTCGGGGCGAAGCATAGCCAAGTGCCAGGGCACAAGGCGAAGGCCAAGCTTGAGGATTGCACTGCGCGCGCAGGAGAGACGCTTAGTGCTAGATGAAGGATGGGGAGGTCCTATGCCAACACCGGATGTATGCATACTAAAGTTTCTGCATATGAGATGCGCGACCTTAATGCGGCACAGTTGAAGCTAGGCCACTAAGGCGAGCTTCCTAGAAACCTGGGATAAGGAGCAGGCTGGCTGGTAGTCAGGTGGGACTACGAGTGCCGCACGGGCCAGTTGTGTGCCGCTGTCATATTGAAGGTGCGGCCTGTGATAGTTGGTATCAGAGCAGAGGATTCTCAGGATGGTGAAGGTTGGTACCAAGCGGATTGGCACCTAAAGCAGGAGCTTTGCGCCGGTAATGGGATAGAGCATGGAACGCACTGTCAGGAATTTTTTTTTAGCATTGTGATTTTGAGACACCATCAAAACACAATTTGCACTTGCATAAGGGCTTGCATGGCATTGTGAGCTAAGCCATCGAAGAAGATTGATCCGTGCCAACAATGAGTCGATTTCGGTAAAACGAGAGAGGCCATAGTTGATGTCACAACTTAAGAATGCTAAATTGTCAGTGCAACATGGGAATGTCATTGTGGAGATAATATCGAGGCAGGAATGATGTTCAACATGCTATTTGAGATGGAGGACCCGATACGACTTTTTTCAGAGGGATTCAAATGAGGCATGGTTGGTCAGCAAGGAGCGCCAACGTGCTGTGCTGTTGGGATAATTTTGCAAAGATGGATCAGATGGTTAGCAGGAGCTCAATTGTCTTGATTGCTGGATATCCATCAATTGTAAAGGAACTTTGTAAGCAGTGGGTTAACAACTTTGCAGAAGTTGTTGGCCATGTTGAAGAAGGAAAATGGGTGACAAAATGTTTTCTTTCGAATAGTGTTGGTTTTCGTTCAGAGAGGGATACGCCGATGAGTCGGGTGGCCAGGAAAAGGGCCATGATTGCCAGGTCGAGCAACTATGTTGTGAACAGATACAAGCCGTGGGCTATTTATATTGAAGCAGATTGTGGAGATCATGCCATGGATGTAAGTGGCGCATCATTCGAGTGTCTTTCCAGTGGGATTGACTTGAGTAGCTTGAGGGCATTGGGAATACGCGAAGCATAATGCGTGGAGCATACAAAGGATGCTAGAAGTGAGTGAATTAAGGGGCCTTCCAGAGGGGAGACTTAAGCACCGAGGAGCATTAAATTGGGTCCTTCTGAGGAGTTGGACGTTGTGAATGCCTATCCATTTAAAGGGTTGCAATGAATGGAAGGCGAGTCCCTCAACAACCATGTTGGTTGAGTAGGCTTGGTGCCTACAACATGGGGAGAGCGTTGCTCGTAAGAATGAGTGCTACGCTAGGCAGGAGCCGAGCTAGTGCGGGAGTGTTGGCATGAATGTCGCACTAACAATCGTTTTGGATGATTAAGTAAGGCGACTACAATCGCGGGGGAGAGCGATCTCCAAATGTGAGCTCTATACATTGGGTGATGCCAAAGCTAGGGCGGGGCGTGCCATTGGGCCGCGATAACTGTGAAAAAAGGCTTGAGAGCAAGCATCTTTGAGGGTGTTCGAGCGTCATAATGAGGTGGAGTCAACCACCATGTTTGTGACGGAAAGAAGCCAACCTACTTAGTTGGGAGGCAAAGTCAGAATTGAGGGCCAAACCACTTCGTGTGGGGAGGAAAATGTGGGAAATGTGTTTAACCGGCAGACGAAGCAACACGACAATGGGCCAAACCGACGGACGGGGAGGCAACAATGAGAATGGTGAGCCAAACCACTTTATGTGGGGAGGCAAATATGGGAATTATGTCGGACTGCACGAAGCAGGTGGATGGAATGGGCCAAATCATTATGTGGGGAGGCATTATGTGCTAATCAAAGTCGAGATAGTGACACTACGGATTGGATGGGTTTCCAAGTTTGAGAATGGAGTCTTTCCAAAGCAAAGGGTACAGAGGTACACCAAATCGGAAGGCACATACATGAGGAACAAGGCGTTCTTGCCTGTTGGGCCAAGTACAAGGAGTACAATTCGGGATCTGCTAAGGAAATGATAGTTTAAGAACAAAGAGCTTTGTTCGGGAATGCAGTGAAGCTACCACTTTGAGAATTGAAGTACTCAGAGGAGTACGTCCCAATAGCTTGCTAAGTACCAGAAGGTGCGAGGCATCTGAGGAGCCAAAGTTACCAGGCGTGGAGCGTGGGTTTCTAAGGCTGGGCGGATGTTCAATTGGGGAACAATTGGTCATGAGTAGCTGCTAGTGTCTTTGTGTGGGCATTTGTTGAATCAGTCGTGATTTGCCTTGAGTAAGGGATCAAGCAACAAGTTGCTCCGAGTTATGGGATCTAGATTTGATATTGTTCACATAGCGGCATTGTGGAATCTTTCCAGAGAGAAACTGTAGAGAAGGACCATGAGAGTATAATTGGGAAGGAGCCACATCGAGGGATGCCTACCTAAATTGAGGAGAGTCTCCTACTTGAGTGGGGGAGAATTTACCTATGTTGAGGCATTGTGCTTAAGGGAAAATCCTTAAGGGAGAAAATCGTCTAGAGGCGGAGAAGAGGGCCACAAGGCACAGTTGGACTGCGTGTGCCACACCATAGGGTGCCTGAAGTACTTTCCAAAAGTGAAGGGAGCTAGCCGAACGGATATGATGGCCATATGAGCTATGGCGTGGTTGGCAGGTGTGCCAACACAAGGGAGTTGTCTTCAGAGGGAGCAACAGTTAATCACCAAGGAGGTGTAAGTGCGGAGGCACTGTCCAAGTGATCATTGCGGAGATACAGTGCAGAGTCATGCTTGGATGAAACTTGGGAGGAGCAGTGATGGGCATGACTCCTATTTTAAGAGAAGGTACTTGAGAAAGTCCAAGGAGCCTTGGAAATAGGAACCGTGATGAAGAATCTCGAGGGGGCAAACACCAGGATTTCGTGGGCGTAGGTAGTCATCGAGGACAATGCCTAGATTGAGTGGGGGAGAATGTTGCACAGCACCCTTTGATGCCATTGCGTGCAAAACGTTTCTGCACCACAGGCGGGCCAGATGGATGTCAGCCGCTTGGCCGAGTGTCGGCCGTGCGCTGAACGAGTATTAGTCGGCTGGACGAGGGCCAGTCGTACGTGGAACGAGTGTCAGCTGCGTGCTTGAGGGGAAGCCTTGGCCATGCGCTAGACGAGTGCTGGGTATGTGCTAGATTATGTCCAGCAAGGTGGTGGACGATTTTCAGCTAGGCGCAGGCTGAGTGTCAGCCGTGCGAGCTGTGTGCAGGCACGAGTGTCAGTGCCGCACGTTTTGGAGCTATGGTGAGAATCTTGGAATATAGGGTGAGGTCCTTGTTCCTATGATGATATAGAGTGTTCATATCAAGTTTGGTGCCGATCGGAGCTTATTTGCCTATGGGCTTGACTTAGCCGAGAAGCAATTGCATTGTGGTAATAATGTTAATCTTTCGAGGGCTATATCTCTTTCCACGAGTATGGGAATGAGATGAAACTTCATGGAGGCGTGAAGAAAGTCAAGAAGAATCTCTAGGAACAAATAGCACCTCATTTGGAGCTCAGAGTGGAAAGTTAAGCCCTTGTATGATTCTCTGGACAAAGGATGTTAAGTGCCAAGACATGGGTTTAATTTTTTAAGACATATATAAGGGGGGCAGACATAGTGACAGCCTACCAGCCTTCCCCGTGCACTTTGTCAGGAAGTCACACCAAGTGAGTTGTCTTGACAAAGGACCTCAAGGGCCTGCCTAGACATATCAGAAGAGTGTTCCAGGTATCCATATGAGTCAGGCGACTCTATGGATGACGTGTGGCCAGAGTGTCAAAATTAGGCGAACAACGGGCGGCAGAGGCTTGACTGAAGAAAAGAGTAAGATAAAATAAAGACCTCTGTGCCGATTGAGTACTCGAGGAGCTATTGAGAACCTCGTGTATTAACTTGTAAGCATGGCAAGGGTTCAACCATGCAAGCAAGGGCTCGTTGGCCTAGACGTGCAGTCGTGAGGCGACACTGCATTACTCAGGAGGGAGACATGATGCGAGGGCTATGCTTGCCATCGTCATGAGAGATTGGGAGGTATCCTTGGAGTCGCACATGACAAGGGCCAAGAGCTAAAGAGTAGTCCTACTCAGGCGAAGCATAGCCAAATGCAGGGCACAAGGCTAGGGCTAAGCTTGAGGATTGCACTGCGCGCACATGAGCGACGCTTAGTGCTAGGCGAAGGACGGGGAGGTCCTAAGCCAACACCGGATGTGCGCATACTAAAGTTTTTGCATATGAGATGCGCACAAGGGAGGACCTTCGGACGGCACAGTTGAAGCTAGGCCACGGAGTCGAGATTCCTAGAAACCTGAGATAAGGAGCAGGCTGGCTTGTAGTCAGGTGGGACTACGAGCGCTGCACGGGCCAATTGTGTGTCGCTGTCATTGGGAAGCTGCAGTCCGTGATAGACATGACTGTCTAATATATGAATTGTTGGGAAAAATTAGCCCCCACAGAAAATAATATTCACGGTTATATATCAACAATATTAACGGAGCAATAGAAATGCGGTAATTAAAGATAATAAAAATAATAATAAGGACACCGAGATTACGTGGCAAACCCTTCTAAATAAGAAAAAAAATCACTGCCCGAGAGGAGCAACTAATTCCACTATAGCAAGGAATTTTACACTTTATATGCTCGAGTAAAATACTCCAGGACCATACTCAAAAGAAAATACCCTTTTTTAAGATTTATCACTTTACTATAATACCGCTCACACTCTCAATTTTTCTTTACAGACTATTTCCTCACAATGTCTATGAAATACTCTCAGCAACTACTGCGTTGCTTCGCTCTATATTGGTGTGATAACAAAAAGGAAGAATGCCTTCCTTTTATAGATGAACAACCGCCCTAGGCAACCAATCAAATTGATTTATTGCAATTTGCAATGCAAATTGGTGCCACCGTCATTGCCAACTTGTTCCACCAACCATATCCTTTTTCTTTTCCTTTTTTTTCTTTTTGTTTCTTTTTGTTTTCTTTTTTCTTTTATTTCATTGGGGCTAGAACCCATCAATCTCTCCTGCCAGACCCAATTTCATGAAGGAGGTAACACCGATTTCTATCTTGAGCGCATACCGACAAGTTCTTTATACAGATCGAACTTGTCCCTTGGTACCACCTTAGTCATCATATCTGCAGGATTCTCACTTGTATGAATCTTCTTGAGCTGCATATCTCTGTCCTCTATCTTCTCGCGAATCCAGTGATATCTTACATCAATATGCTTCGTCCTTGCATAATACATGGTGTTCTTGCTCAAGTCTATTGCACTTTGACTGTCACAATAAACTATATGCTCCTTTTGATGCAATTCAAGCTCTCGCAAGAATCGTTTCAGCCAAATCATTTCCTTGCCAGCTTCAGTAGCGGCTACACACTTTTGCAACTTCGACTTGCATGATATCGTTTCCCCTGAAAAAGTAAATAGGTATCCCGTAGTAGATTTTCTATTATCAAGATCACCTGCCATATCAGCATCCGTGTAGCCCTGCAAGATTGATAAAATGCTCCAAAACACAAGCATTCCCCTAAGGTACCTGTTATACCTCGTATGTCCAAAGTGAGGTATATCATTCTAATGACATGTTAAGAATGATTTAAGTAATTTTAAAGTCATAATTGGACCATATATGAATTTTATATTTTGAATATAAAGGTTGTGAAAAATCAGATTTAAGTTGCGGAAAAACCGACTAAGGATTTGCCTTGTAACAGAGCTTTTTCAGCAATTAATTCCATGTGTTATATGAGGTCTTTTGGAGACATATGATATACCAAATTGAAGGTCTTGGAGTGTAGTTTTCAAAAATTTTAACGGTTTATTCATACAATGTCTGGATAAAAATATATGAGTATCAGAAATGAGACCAGAAAAAGGGACATAAGCGCAAAAGAGGGCTAGAAATGAAATGTTTTTATTATAAAAGAGAAATCATTCTCTCTCTCGACATTTTCCGGTAAACCCACGATAGATACAGCCCTTTCATGAGTCTAAAGCCAATTTTTATGATTTTGAAGAAACAGCATCAATCTTAACTCGAAACTGAAGACGGATTGCGTCAAAACGCTCTACGCGATTAGGGTAACATTATGCTACCTTCAATTTCGTCTATAGTTTGATTTTTAGAATTACTTCATAGCTAAGTAAAGCACCTAAATTCTATTTTATGGCTTGTTTAAGCTTTAGAAGGTGTGGAATTCAAAGGAAACAAAGTTTAGGAGCTAGAATCATCAAAGGTATGTAAGACTAAACCTTTCTTTTGGAAAGGCATGTATCTTTTAGCTTTTGAAGCTTTTCTTAGTTCTAAACTTAGTATTTCTTCTGAGAAACTTGTATGGTACCAAGGGAACCTTGTATATACTTAATTTGGTACTAAAATTCAAGGTGAAAGACGTCCAAATCAGCAAGACAAAACGTTTCAAAATCTGAAAAATTATTTTGATCTTTGGACGGTTGTTAGTATATTGATCATAACTCCTTGTACAAAATTGATATTTAGATTCTTTAAGAATCCCCAGAACCCTAAGACATATATCTAAAACTTTCATGAAGACTATGAAGTCTATAACTTTGATCTACACTCTGAAAATTAGGTTGAAAGTCAGGACAGTGGTGCTGTCCAGACATTCTATCTGCGGATTTGTTATGTCATCCAGTTGTCTCATCTTGTTATCCGTTTAACATATTTATGTTATCAATTTATCCGGGTATTCATTCCCGTGTATAGTATAGTGCTGGTTCTGTTTTGCGGATCACCCAGTTTCAGAGGAAACTCTGCCGAAATTTTTATAAAAGTCAAAGAGTTAGACAAATTCTAAGTTTCAAGTTGTGTCTATAATTCAATCCAGAGTTTTCTTATCATTCCTTCGAGTCCATATATATTATTGCCACATGTGTTATGCCTCATACATGCTTATGCTTATATTGTGATCATGTTATGTGTGATTTGGAGTCCCCCATAGAGGCTGGACATTGGACACACAGTCCGGTCGCGTGTGATACTACCCGTCTGGGGGATACAGCCCCTCTGGTTCAGGCGGGAGTTGAAACACCTAGTGTGACCGGGTGTCATTCACACACTCTGACCAGAGAGACTAGATATTACTGGCTGGGGGGGATATAGCCCATAACACCCACCAGGTTTGTTATATACGCGTATATAGCCACAGTATGCACTGCATGATTATATGTGAGGCTAGTTCAGATGTTCAGTTACCTGATTTGGGGGGATATAGCCCATAACACCAGGCAGGTACCAGTTCAGATAACAGTTCAGTTTTAGCTCAGTACTAGTTATCAGCCACCAGTTTTTAGTGTCAGTATCAGTTGACAGCTTTCGGTTCTAATTTCTAGTTACCAGTTACCAGTCATATTACAGTCATTTATCAGTATAGTTCAGCTCAGTCTTCAGTTCCAGATTCAGCTAGACTTCAGGTTATATTCAGACCATGTTTAGTACGTCTTAAGATTTCCTGCTACATTGCTATGCTTCAGCTCATGTTTACACATTTATATTCCAGCCTTACAGTTTTATCCAGCTATGATTTATTATATGCTCAGGCCTTACATACTTTGTACATATCGTACTCACGCCCTTTTTTTTGGGGCGCTGCGTTTTATGCCGCGCAGGTACAGAGAGAGCAGACCCTGAGCCACGTTAGTAGGCTATCTACCAGCTGTTGGAGTCACTCCGTCTCTTCCGGAGTATACTACTTTTGGTATGTTGTACAGATGTCGAGTAGGTATGGCGGGGCCTTGTCCCGTCCTTTGTATATTCGGTTCAGCACTCTTAGAGGCCTGTAGATAGGTCCCTGTGTGGTGCAGTCAGTATGTTATATATATTATCGTATGATAGCCATGTCATCTTTCCAGACTTTATGTTTTCAGTAAATATGTATGTATTTATGACCAGGTTGCCAGCTCATCTCTATAGTTCATAGATTATTAGTAGGTTTAGCGATGATCGATACTTAGTGTTGCTCATCCGTCGCGGCCCTAGGTTGGGTCGTGACAGTACCTCTTAGGTATCTGAGTATCCACTTGACCGCTTCCCAATGCTCTTTTCTAGGAAAGAAACCTGCTAACAATACCAACTGCATGAGCAATATCAGGTCTGGTGCATACCATTGCATACATCAAACTCCCGACGGCTAAGGAATAAGGAACTTTGGCCATGCTCTCTTTCTCCTCCTTTGTTGAACGACACATCTTCTTGCTTCACTTTATATGACCAAAAAGATGTGTTGTTGACACCCAATTTTGTCCCTCCTTTTTCTAAAATTGGCTATAATTTAACTTAAAGGTGCAACTTGGCTATTTGTGCAAAATTTGCATTAGAAACCATGCATTTACGTGCGTTATCCCCTACTTATATATTACATACCTAAATGTGGCTATATTATGTAATTTTGCATCATTTAGGTATTTGTCAAACTGTGGCTGTTTACGCAATTTAGTACATTTATAATATCATATAATTGCATAATTTAGTCTACATGTCAAATTTGTATCAATTTATGATCGTTTGCGCAAATTAGTAATTATCTGTGATTATCTATATTTAAATTACTTTATTTGAGTTTATTTAATGATTATTTGTGCATTTTAAATATATGTATATCTATATTTTATTTTTTACACCTTTAAGTTAAATATTGGCCAATTAAAAAGAAAATGTCTAAATTCTTTTTTTATTGATTTTTCCATATCTCAAAATCCCTACCAAAATTCTTTATTCATTTATATTCATCTTTATTCCCTTTTTCTATTTAAATTACATTCTTACTTTGAACCTAGACAATGTACTCGTCCAAATACACTCACCCTAATGCACCAAATATTTTCCTTTTGTCTCCTATTTTTATTTTAGTAGAAAATCCTATTCTTCTCTTTTTACTCCTAAATCATTTTCCCAAAATCCTCTCCAATCTCCAAATCATTCCAAAAATCCCTTCAATCACTCCCCATCGCCTACGGCTCAATTGTCACAATTTTTTGTCAATATATATCTTTGGCGTTAAGAGAAAGGATCAGACGGAAGGAATAGGCCAAAATCTCTCAAAACACAGACGGCACCCTCTTCTTCCTCGGCTTTCCTTCTTCACCAAAAACCCATCTACACACTATCACAGACCACTCCCCCGACCCTGCTGATTTTTGGTGGTCATCTTCCCCACACAACTCCACCATCTCCAATACTTTCACACACACAAAAGTACCCCTCCCGTTTTCAATCTTTCAGCACATACATACATATACACAGAAACAAAAACACAACACTTACCGCAACAGTCTCCTTTTATCCTCTCCTTACGCACGCGAGCACACACAGATCACACACGCATGAGATACACACACAAACAACCAAATCTCCTTTGGTCCTCTTCTCCAATTCATATCAGTAGTCAATACACACACGTACACTAATCGAGCAAGAACAGATACGGCACGCACCCCCACATCTTGATCTCCCTTCTTCAACACACATCGTTTATATAGGATACACCCCAAACAATTCATACACAAACACATAAAAAATCAATGGAAAGCAGGGAAAATCAGAGTACGAGGTCAAATTAATGGGGGAACAATAATAAACCACCGGAAATCCAAACGGAAACAGAAGGGAATCGGGGAAGTAACACAAAAACAGATTTTGATTATAAGTTTTTCTCTGCTTCTGGTTGATTCGCGATTGGAATCGAAGGCGGCTTCGGGGTCGCAGCGACACCACTCACTGGTGGTCGCTCCTCCTTCGTCGCCTTTTCTCTCGTCGTGATTCCGATCGTCGCCTCCGTCACTTGTTGTTTCTCGCTGGAAAACACTATGGTGCAGTCGCACCTTTGTTTTTGCTTTGGGGTTGACCAGTTTTATTTGAGTCAAGATGTTTGCTGTGATTTTTATATTGTTGCTTAAATCCTGTGTTATACCTATTGTCATTGGACTATTTGTTTGGCAATTGGAACAGAATACTACTGATCATCGTTTCTTTAATTTGCTTACAAGCCCCCTGGTGTTATTTCGTTTGGCTCAGTTGCTATTTGTACAGTGATGTGCTAAAACTAGGCCTATGATAATATTTTAATTTGAGGCTTACACAATGAATTGACAGACGCTATATCAATTACGGCCGAGGAGATAATTATGCACATTTATTTGAGGCCTATATACTTGACACGACCCGAAATCCGGTTAGGTCGTGCGGGCACCCGACATCCTCCCCTAGACCTGTCGGGCGAACCCTTACCAATTAAATTAGGAAAATAAATATAACAATTCATAGATAAGGACAAGACTTAAAACAAAAACACAGACATACTGATACCTCTAAGCTGTACAAAAGAAATTACAGCTAACTACCCAACATACTAGATTTAGGGCTATCCAGACTAGACATCTAAGAGTACAAAAGAAGACAGATACCTCCTCAAGGGAGCAAAATGCAACTGAAATGATAACCAATAAACTGGTGGCCATCCGGAATAAAAGCTGGCTCACCCTGACAGCTGAAGTCGTCTTCGCTCCTTCACAACGTGGCGAACTCAATCCTGGAGCGAACCTGCCGAAACGAAATAGATAGACAAGAAACAAACAACAAACAAGGGTGAGTCAAAAGGACTCAATAAGTGGGGCAGACTAGACACCTCAAAGAATAGGATAGCTAGTCAGGGAGAAAAGAAACAGATAAACCAAATTCCTTTTATTTAAATTATAAAAAGGCAGAGCCAGATAACAACCGGAAACACGTAAGAAACTTATAAACTCAACCAAGGATGCGAGCCAGAAATATATCAACAAATAAGAAATGCACATATAAGCAGAACAGTAGTCATGTACCGCAAGTCTACACAATGGTATGAATTGAGATGAAATGAAATGAAGTGAGATGAAATGAAATATGATGCAAAGGGTCACATGTGCCCGTAATCCCATCTCGAAGCAGAATACTCCTGCATTCGAGGGGAATCCAATCTGATAACCAACTGGAGCGGAATACTGCTGCTCCTGGGGCGGAATACTCTTGCACCCGATATAATATAAACCAGAGGCGGAATACTCCTGCACCCGATATAATATAAAGCTGAGGCGGAATACTCCTGTACTCAATATCTGACATAAGAGCGGAATACTCCTGCTCCTGGGGAGGAATCCTCTTACCCTCAATATGATACAATGGAGCGGAATCCTCCTGCTCCTGGGGCGGAATACTCCTGCACCCAATATGATATGAAATGTAATGCATATGAATGACATATAATCCATATAAATGCAATGTGATGCAATAATAACCCTTCACCGGCGCGGGACTCTCATCGACAGCTGGGAAGTAGATGCCAACTCACAGCCAGAGTACAATACTCAGATCCTCAATGCAATACCAACAACATGACATAACATATAATATATAATGTAAATCCAAAGCTAAGGCGTAATGAGTACGCCTATCGGCAGCTACACACGTAAAGAACACGTGGTAGAAAATCCACGAGGCCAGGTGCCTCCAAAGAAATGGATATAAACACTTACCTCTTCCAAAAGTTAGTACGGCTAATCAACAACCGCTTTATCCTTTGGTTTCCTTGCCAAACGATCCCACTCTATTCAATAGGCAGAAAAATATATCAATTTAGGCTAAAGGCTTCATTCCTCACATCTTAGGCAATCCGATTAGGAACCTGATACCCTATTCGCATACGCAATACGCAGGCCAGGCCTATGTACAGGGTTTAAGGTCACATAACCAAACCTCAAATAAATTACATTTATATATTGCCCATAACTCACTGAGTACGAATATATATTCAATTCCATTATCGGGGTCCATTTGACCCTTTAAACTATTAATTGACTTATTAGGACGATGTCTAATATCTCAATTTCTACCGTCAAAATATATTCAAACACACGTAATAAACTCAAATAATATATTAGGATCATTACTTGAATGTTTCAGGGTAAAATTCTACTTTTCTCCGGCCCCTTTTCTCATTTTCTGGCATTTTTTCTTCTGCGTGTTTTCCATTTTGTTTCTCTGTTTCTTCTCGTTTCTCGTTTTCTGAAGCTCAAAGTGAAGCTGCAGATATATATAAGCCCACCGCCATGCACACTCTTTTTCTTTCTTTTCCTTTTTTTTTTTGTCTTTTTCTCTTTTTCATTTTTTTATTATCTTTTCTTTTCTTTTCTTTTCTTTTCGCGATGAAAATTAAAACGGAACCCTACGATATTCGAAATGATTCCAACTTTTGCATACCAGTTATACAAAATATATATAGCATACTTGCAAAGGCGGATCTCAAATCGGGTTCCCGAAACTCAAGATGCGAATTTAAATGGAAAAATGTCAAATTATTTAACTTTCGGCATTTTAGCGGAAACTAGCCGAACAACCTCGAAATTCACTTTCAAAAGTTCAAAAAAGTCCCAAATAATCATACGAACCTAACGGCGCTTTCGGATTTCGAATCGGAGCTCATTCGCCAAAACCGAGCTCGAAAATCTCTTTTTAATATTTAGCAACAATAAAAACTGAAACCTTCTTCCGATGCCTACCAAACGAGGTCTGATTTAGCTTAAATTTTACAGATAAGTCTCAATGGACCTTACGAATATTTTAAAATTATCGGCACGCCAATCGGAGTCCTAACTTCTGAAACGACTAACCGAGGTCGTTTCAACACTGGTTCGAACGTAATACTACATTTGAACGGCCCCACTCCCCTATCCCTAAAACAAATAGGCTATGATGACTCGTATGAGCCGTAATTGCAAACTGAGCCGGCGATGGAGTGGTGGGACCGACACTTGGCATGGCAACACGACCGGCCGGCGTGTTCGCAGTCGTACCGACGTCCCTAACATCTAGCCGAATCATACATACCTGAGCCTACACTTTAAAAAAATCCCTTTCCCCTTTATTTTAAAACTATTATTATTATTATTATTATTATTATTATTATTATTATTATTATTATTATTATTATTATCATTTTCATTATTATTAATATTATTATCATTCACTAACTCATTTTCTTTAAATTTTGCGAGGTCAAATTTGCTGAGAGACGACAACCTATTTTGGAAGAAAACAAAAACCATTTTATTACTATTATTATTATTATTATTATTATTATTATTATTATTATTATTATTATTATTATTATTATTATTATTTTATTATTATTATTATTATTAGTTATTACTATTATTATTTATTATTATTTTACTAATTCATTTTCATCTTTTTGCAAGGTGAAATTCTCCAAGGAGGAAGCCATTAGCAAATCACATTTTTTTTATTTAATACTATATGCATATTTTACTAGTCATTCAAATTATTTGTCTATTCTTAGTTACTTAGTTTATTTGCTTAACTGTTCTAGTTTGAATCCCAATTATAAGTCCGGCCGGTAACCACATTCGGTGGAGCTCGAGAGGTGCCTAACCCCTTTCTCTCGAGTTAACTTGAACCTCTTACCTAGAATATCTGGTTCGTAGATTAAGTTTCGGAGTTAATTGTAAAATTAGCTAGAAACAAAATAGGTGCCCTAATACACCTAGTTAAAAATATGTTAGGTGGCGACTCAAACTCTTTACCCGTGAGTTACCCACTAAGTCGAGTCCTATTTCGAGCCTTAACTGGTTTGGGTAAAAATAGGATGCGACAGAATGGCGACTCTGCTGGGGACTTTAAAGTTCTAACCACAACGGACTTGTAATTGGGATTCTTTGCATTTATTTCTCGAAACTAAAATTTCTTCTTTTTTCCTTTTGCAAGTTTTAAGCTTAACTTTTTGTTGGCATTTTCTTTAATTTATTGGTATTTTTTTTTTGTCTATCATTTTTCATCATATCCGCCACTTTGGCAAAGTTTACTCGTGCGCTATATTTGAAAGACGGTTGCGTCGGTTTGACGGCCGTTATCACTCCTAAACACACCTTTGAAAAAGTTTTGAGATAGGTCGAGTTCGTGGTACAGCCGATGATTCCAAACTTTTTCACTTCCAAACAGTCCATTTGGGAGAACCTGGTCTAAACCCACTTTTGGATGATTCTTACGACACGTCTCACACTTCAACTATTTTCAAATCTTCCATAAATTTTGCAAAATCTTTTTCTTCTAAACAATTTCACGTCATAATTATTTTTGTATTTTTCTTTATATTATCCTATGTTTTGAAACTAACTTGTTTGTTTTGTTTTCCTATTACTCCTCTCTTTTTAAAATTATTTTTTGAAATACTTCAAATTGTGCATCCTTTCCATAAAATTGCTAAATTCCTTTCTTTTAAACAATTTTACTTAATTCAATATTTTCTAGTTTCTATTAATTCTATTTTTCAAAACTAATGTGTGTTTGTTTTGTTATCCTTTTTAAAACTTATTTTGTGAAACATTTCTATATGTGCATATTTACAGCTCTTAAGCATTTTTAGGGAACATGTGCATTTCTTTCAAACTTGCGCATTTCTTTCAAAACTCGTACATTTTTTACTCGTTCATGCATACCTTCCGCCACTCCTAGCAACTTTCTAAATCGTGCGTTGAAAATACGGTGGTTACGACCACATATTCCCTCAAATAAAAAATTCATTTAGGGGGAACGACTCAAAACCTATTTGGCCCGAGACGTTCCCGCTCCCGAGCCGTCCGCTTGGGAGGATAATAAAACCCGGTCTAGCTAACTTCATTCCTTAAGAGCGGAATTAGGAATCATGCATCATGTCATGTCACTAGTCGACTTGTTCTCAAGTCCGATAGGCCAACTTGTTCAAACAATCCGAACGGGGTTTTAACCCCCAAAGAGCGGTGAACATGATTTATTTGCATTTGCTTAAAGGGTTGAACGTGTAAAATGTGGACCGTTTATTGGCATTGTTCTGCATTCAGTGCTATTCAAAGGCACAAAGGTTACCCAATGAACGTTAAAAGCCCAAATTGAATCAGAAATGATTGTTTGTTCATAGACAGTCGAAATTATTCTGTATTCAATTCCATTCAAAGGCACGTAGGTAACCTAAGAGGCGTTAAAAGCCCAAATTAAATCAGAAATGATTGTTTGTTCATAGACAGTCGAAATTATTTTGTATTCAATGCCATTCAAAGGCACGTAGGTAACCTAAGAGGTGTCAAAAGCCCAAATTAGATCAGAAATGATTGATTATTCATGAACAGTCAGAATTATTCTGTATTCAATGCCATTCAAAGGCACATAGGTAACCTAAGAGGCGCCAAAAGCCCAAATTGAAGCAGAAACGATTGTTTAATCCTAAAGGATTGGAATCATTATGCATTCAATTCTATTCAAAGGCTTAAAAGGTAACCGAAAAGGCATTAAAAGCCCAATTTGAAGCAGAAATGACCGTTCGATAGATGGGAGGACACATAACGCACGTTTATCTTTTAAGCATTATATAAAGACTTGACATCCTTAACGTGTCAAAAGTCCATGAGCAATTTCCGTCTAAA